>CM040243.1:283984616-284644349 GCA_022545495.1 Chrysanthemum lavandulifolium | reverse complement strand
CTTTAAATTAAGCTAAAAGGGTAGTACTTGGGTGTGAAGGATTGTTTGACGATGCTTGAGAAACTCATGACTTCTTTTTCAAGACTTGTTTTGCAAAAATCAATGAGCAAACTCTAGAATACTTCTACCTTGACTAGTGCAAGACCCAAAGTGGGCAAAATGGTTTAGTTGACCCGAGACTCAACTGCTCCAAACACTACTTAATCGAGGCGTAAAATCAATTTTGAGACTGTGAAGATATGAAAATTTAAAACCAAATTTGTGAGCTCAAACACAAGCTCACATGAGCTAAAACAAGTTTCACTAACTTGTGAACAAGGCTTAATCTAGATGTAATGTGAGGAACATATAAAAAAATTGCATAACTTGAATAAACCGAAATTAAAAGTGGAATTAAATTGCATTGAAATTAAAGGTTTACAATAAAAGTAAATGACAATTAAAAAAATGGAACTAGAACATTGAAATTCTAGACTAAAACTTAAAAAAAACTAAATTAGAACTACAAAAACTAACTACTCTTCAATGGTACGAGCCACCCTTTAAATCCTTCTCTCTTCACATCTCTGTCTTGTGCAACTTGTGAGATAAACGTGCTAAAGCACGCGTGCCCTGCATCTTTTCTCTGTCTCTTCTGTTCCCGTGTCTCTCTCTTCTGTTGTTTCTTTTCGTGTGAGATAAGCAGGCGTGGGTGTTGTCAGGGGAAGTGATGGGGATGACAGGTTTGGTGGGAAACCAGAGACGAAGAAGAAAAAGGGGGGAGGTGGGTGTTTAATAATTGACTGGGTATTAGGGTATGAGATGGGTAAAAAAAAAGGTGGGGGTTTGGACCGGGTTTGGGCTTGGGTAAGAGTTGGGTTGTGGTTAGTTTGGGTTTATGATTTAACTTGGACTCATTTAGTAGTTTAGGGGTTAAACTTGTACAATCCGAATTTCCAAGGACTATTTGTTGACATTCTGAAAATTATAATCAAGGGTCATTCTTGTCACTCCCAAATAAACCAAGGACCAAACCTTGGAAATCTCAAGTAATACAAGGACCGTATTTGCCAAAATTGAAACTTGAGGATTAAACTTGCAATTTTCCAAAAAATATTATAAGGACCGTAAAATGACAAACTTTTATTAACCAAGGGCCATAAATAACATTTTCCATTTTTAAATAATCCAGGGACTTGTTTTGCCATTTTTGAAAGTTGGGGGTGAAAGCGCCAATTATGCAAACTTAGCTCATTTTCATCCGATTTTAAACATTTTGCATCCGAAACATATAAAATGCAATTTTAGGATATTTTCGAGATTTTGATGCATTCGAGCATTTTAAACGTTTTGCGATTCAGATTTAACCAAAATGATGAGTATTTACACACTCATCAATCCCCACATCGAGATATTGCTAGTCCCTAGCAATAATTTGAGAAAACATAATGGATTTTAATCTCTTTACCAAAAGCCATTACTTGGAGTAGCCAAATGTTTTAGTTCAAGTAAGAACCATGGTACACCGATAACCATGTGATTTTGAGCAAACCACCGACTTTCAACGGATTTGATTTTGTCTTTACCGAAGCCGTACCATACGGACTAGCCAACTCTTAGATAAATTATCAATATTATCTTTGGTGAGTCGATTACCAATTATGGATTTTCCATCGCCTTTACCACAAGCCATAAACTTGCGGGCTAGCCAACTCTTCACTTTTTAGGATATGGTGAGTTGAATACCATACAATTTTGGGCAAATTGCAAGCCATATAAACGGATTTGAGAAATCTTTACCAAGAGCCGTTTGCTCTGGATTAGCTAATCCTTTAGTCTTACGTACAAGGCGGATCGATAACCAAATGAGTAAGTGTAAAACACTTACTCCAAAAAAAATTTTGGCCAAAAGCGGGAATTGGGTAGATAATATATGAAATTCGTGAGAATTCCCCCACACTTAGAAATGAATATTGCCCTCAATATTCAAAGTACCGTGTTATGCGAAACAAAGAACGTAAAAGGAAATACTACGGCCATTTTTTTTATTTTTTTTTTTTTTTTTTTTTTTTTTTTTAACATGTGGGCACTCCCACACTAGGGTGGTAGAAAGAGGTACACACGGTGAAAACCCATGTTTAGCTATCTTGTTTTGATTACCGAGTCGCTAGCTTGACTCGACCCCGAATTCATTGGTTCATGGGGAAGCAAAGTGGAAGAAACAATCTCCATCGGACTTTCATTCAAAATGTTTGGACAAACATTTGAAGCACGAGAAAGTTCCACACCGATGAGATATACATAGAACCGGCTCACAAATGGTACATGAAAATGCCGGGATCAAAGATAATGTCTTCATTCCCGAAGGAGTGAAGAACAGGAGAAGTGACAGAATATATGAAGAAAAGAAAGAAAATCATGATAGAAATCATGACTAACTCTTCATCCTCAATAGGAGAATTCATAGTTTCATGAATCTCCTCAGTTAAGCTCAATTGGTCTAGACATATCTCGGGTGTGTCTAGATCAAAGTAGAAGTTATCATACTCCGTCGGAGATATGATATGAGTGAGTTCATCAGAGAACTCCATGAAGGTGAATGAATCATATTCGAATTGATATGAGTGGGTTCACCGCGAACTCCTCAAAAGTAAATGATTCATGATCGGGAGAGAATTATGAGAATGAAAAGTGGTGCGCCACTAATCTTCTCTCCCATATTATCAAAACAGAGGCTTTCATTTCCGGAATAGAATCATCGGAAAGAATGTCACTACCCTTAATGGGGGTAGGAGATGAAATAGGTTTCTCTTTGAAAGCCTCGATTTTAGAAATGAGAAGACTGACCTTCAATAATGTTGCTCGAAGAGCTTCATCTTTGATTTCATTGTCAGTAACTTCATCATTCTCTTCTTCTAAGCTAACAAGCTCAGAAGGTGAGTCTTCCACATAAATGATGTCTCCACAAGATAACGACTCATCATCATCAGAATCGGAGGACATCTCAACATGATCATCTTGGAAGACAAGAGGAGGAGGAATATCACACACATGATCAAGAGTTCCCTGTGACTCTCCTGGGATTGGGACAAGGCCCTCAACACTAGACTTTATGAATTAGTCCGATTCCTTTTCGTGAACAAAGGTCGAGATGCTCGTCCCCATAATAAGAGAGTGAGTGTGAATCTCGGGTGTGATAGCGAGTTGTTTGAGATGGAATCTCAATCTGCGAGGATATCATCGGATCGAGGGGTTGAGAAATATTACTTTTAAAAGGATAAAACCCTCCTCGTCATCATCATAAAGAGCTGCATTGAGAAATTGGGAACGCCTGTAGGCGCATGCTCTAGGGCTAATAATTCTTCCCTAGATTTGCGGGCCTCTCGCTCTTGACAAGCAATTCTCCTATGGTCTTTTCACCACTCACTTGATTCTTAAAATTACTCATCATATCCTCAAGTGTTTTCATTGCGGTTTCAAGATCCCGGAGATTTCATGAGACAACGGCTCGGTGGAGTTTGAACCGTATATTCTTTGTGGAGGTTGGAAATTTTCAAATATGTGAGAGTCATAATTGTTACAAGGAACTGGGTTCCCTATTTGACAATCGAGTCAGAATGGGACCTCCACAAGACTCACAACAAGAAACTGCTGAGTCCGGATAGGTGAATCATATGGATTTTGGTCATAACCAAAGTTCGAGCATCATTGAAAAAGCTGCTCATAGACAAACATGTTTCCGGATTGACACTCAAATCCTTGGTGAGGACCTCCACAAAATTCACAACAGTATTGTTGATCATATGAAGAATAGTCGGGCTGTGGTGGGTAATTGGAAAAGTTTGAAGAGTCGTTAAATGGGTTCTGATTAGGATCATAATCAAATGAATTCCTCGAACCACAAAACAAACAACTCCCGTTATGAATATCATTACCACATTGCACACAAGTACACCAACGACAGGGTGAACCATAGAGAGGCTCACCACAACCGACACAAGGAATAAACGATTGCATTTGATAATTATGAAGAGGAATCAGTTTATCCAAAGAATCAACAAAATCAACATGGTGATCCGGATGACTATCAAGTCTCGAAGAACATTCAGAAAGATCAGGAGGTGGGACGAGTGGTGTGCTCGAGAGCTAGCAATTTCCACCACTTCCGTTATGGTCTCCGGTTCGGTTCTTGAGAAACGTGAAGATTAGGCAAGTCATTCTTGCTAGTCACCGGTGCTTGAACGGGTTCATCGTAATCAATTCTAATTCTCGACCTTTTTCATCGGTTTGAATTTGTTCGATTAGATTACGGGCTCTATCTTCAAAGAAAGTGTCCTCGTAATCCTCGATGGGTGCTTTGGGTAGCTCAGACGTTTGAACCGGTTTGTCAAGATTAGAATGTATATCGGGTTGTGGCGGTGGTCGAAATAACTTTGAAAAGCATTTTGATGGATAATTCGCACAATTGCAAAATTCACTTGAACTAGGACCTCCACACCGCTCACACACATATCTGACGATGAAGTTGACGAATGTTGACATAAGAATTAAACATATAGAGGATTAAGAAGAGAATCAAATGGTTGAGAGGATACGAAGAATAGAATTAAACGGCAAAAGAGGGTAAGAGAAATAGAATCAACGAATAAGAGGAATGAGAAGAGTATTTTTGTGTTTTTTGGATAAGAAAATATAAACATATACAGATGGGTGGTATGAACAAAGAGTGAATATCCAAATCACTAATATGCTAGACGTAAGATTATCAAGACAACTCCCGGCGTGGCGCAAAAATTTGATGCGTACAAACCGTCAAGCTAAATCACACAAGCCCGCCACTTGTGAATGGCGGACCGTAACCGACCTAAAACGCCTAAGCACGAATTCAATGAAGATCCGAGGAGTATAGTGTTTCCCGGTCGTTATGTCCCAAATGAGTATGCAATGGATCACCAAACGTATAGTGATCGGGAGATTTGGACGGAAAAGAGAATTGAATGATATTATAACTACGGAAAAGCCAACAAATTACAACGGCTTAAATGCAAATTAAAGGAAATTAAAAGATAAAAATATTAAATAAACGCTATCACTATTTTTAAAATGATGTTTTCTATGATTTATAAAACAAAATAACTTAAATAAACTATTTTAACTAAAACTTAAACTTAAATTATCTAAAACGTAACTTAGAATGAAAACGTCGTTATTTATAAAAATTACTGTTGAGCGCAAGATAAAACGTAAAATTTGTGAAATAAAAGTCCTACGAATGTAAAAACATTTTTCCTACGTCTTATATGATAAAAGAAAATTTTAGGAAAAAGCGGAATATTTTTTTGAGTTTTAAATTATTTATTATGAATTAAAAACTAATTTATACTAATTAATTAATTAAAAATACTAAATGATATTCAAAAATTATAAAATTTTTTTTGTTAAAATACTTAAGCTATATTAGAACATAGGAAAAATATAAAACAAGTGAGAGCTTATAGAAATGAGCTTTAAAAAAAAACATTGAAGAAAATGTAACACAAGACTACTCCTTATTAAATATTTAATAGATGGAAATTTAACACAAGACCACTCTAGCGCAGATGGTAACGTGCTGAGGCTTTCTGTGCGTGGGGGACAGTGAGGTCGTGGGTTCGAGTCCCACTTCCTTCCCTTTTTTCTCTTATTTTTTTTAGCTTTCTTTTGCCAACTAAATTAAGTACTAAATGAAGACTTATTTACAAAAAACTAAAACTGGGAAAGGACTTACAATAAGCTGTAATAGCTTATTTGCGAAGCAAGAAATAAACTAAAGGAGTGTTTGGTTTAAATGGCAACTAAGGAACAAGAAAAAGCTACAAGCTAAGGAATAAGCTAAACGTAACGAGCACCCTAATTTAACTAGTTAAAAAGCTGAAAAAGGGTCCTAAATAAGCTAACGAAAGAGCTGAAAAAGGCACTAAACGAAGGTAGTGAGCTGCTTCTGTTTGGACAGGAGCCAACCAAACACCCTCTTTCGAACTTGTAAGCACTTGAATAAGGCATTTTCGAATCAAAATTGGCTAACATATCTAACAATAAACTTAAAACAAGCTAAAGAGATAGATCCACTACTTTGTTGGATCACATGGGACGTAAAAGATGGCACTAAGGGCGCTTTGAGCGATTAAAAGGACAAGCTCAAAGGATTCATAAGCTAAAAAAACTTATAATTAGCTAAAACCTAACAAGAGCTACATAAATTACCTAAAAGCATGAAGGGAACTAGCATAAGTAATAAACAAAGAGGAAATAAGCTAAAAAAGGAACTGTTATCGCTTGTCATTCATAAAGATAACGATGGGCTAAATGGGAGTTTCAAGGGCACTACAAGGCTATCAAATAAGCTCAAAAGACAATTTTAAGCTAAGACATATTGAGTACTAACTATAGGCTACTTGAACGCTAAAAATCAAATCCTAAATCTAGCTATATTCTACTTTAAATTAAGCTAAAAGGGTAGTACTTGGGGCTGTGAAGGACTGTTTGAAAGAAACGAGAAACTCATGACTTCTTTTCAAGACTTGTTTTGCAAAAATCAATGAGCAAACTCTAGAATACTTCTACCTTGACTAGTGCAAGACCCAAAGTGGGCGAAATGGTTTAGTTGACCCGTGACTCAACTGCTCCAAACACTACTTAATCAGTAAGGAAAAATCAATTTTGAGGCTGTGAAGATATGAAAATTTAAAACCAAATTTGTGAGCTCAAACACAAGCTCACATGAGCTAAAACAAGTTTCACTAACTTGTGAACAAGGCTTAATCTAGGCAGAATGTGAGGAACATATAAAAAAATTGCATAACTTGAATAAACCGAAATTAAAAGTCGGAATTAAATTGCATTGAAATTAAAGGTTTACAATAAAAGTAAATGACAATTAAAAAAAATGGAACTAGAACATTGAAATTCTAGACTAAAACTTAAAAAAAACTAAATTAGAACTACAAAAACTAACTACTCTTCAATGGTACGAGCCACCCTTTAAATCCTTCTCTCTTCACATCTCTGTCTTGTGCAACTTGTGAGATAAACGTGCTAAAGCACGCGTGCCCTGCATCTTTTCTCTGTCTCTTCTGTTCCCGTGTCTCTCTCTTCTGTTGTTTCTTTTCGTGTGAGATAAGCAGGCGTGGGTGTTGTCAGGGGAAGTGATGGGGATGACAGGTTTGGTGGGAAACCAGAGACGAAGAAGAAAAAGGGGGGAGGTGGGTGTTTAATAATTGACTGGGTATTAGGGTATGAGATGGGTAAAAAAAGGTGGGGTTTGGACCGGTTTGGGCTTGGGTAAGAGTTGGGTTGTGGTTAGTTTGGGTTTATGATTTAACTTGGACTCATTTAGTAGTTTAGGGTTAAACTTGTACAATCCAATTTCAAGGACTATTTGTTGACATTCGAAAATTATAATCAAGGGTCATTCTTGTCACTCCCAAATAAACCAAGGACCAAACACAGAAATCTCAAGTAATACAAGGACCAGATTTGCCAAAATTGAAACTTCGGGATTAAACTTGCAATTTTCCAAAAATATTATAAGGACCAGTAAATGACAAACTTTTATTAACCAAGGGCCATAAATAACATTTTCCATTTTTAAATAATCCCGGACTTGTTTTGCCATTTTTGAAAGTTGGGGGCCGAACCGCCAATTATGCAAACTTAGCTCATTTTTCATCGATTTTAAACATTTTGCATCCGAAACATATAAAATGCAATTTTAGGATATTTTCGAGATTTTGATGCATTTACGAGCATTTTAAACGTTTTGCGCTTCAGATTTAACCAAAATGATGAGTATTTACACACTCATCAATCATCAACGCCTTTTTCGAATTAAACTTGAAGAAGAAGAATCCATAGCGTTCATCATAACCTTTGTAACCCATACTTAGCCCACGACATGAATCTAAATAATCAACAACAGAAAAGCAAGGCGTTGACCAAGGAAGTATCTCAGAGAGTATTCTCAAACCTCATGTTCACCTCTTCCACCACTTTCATTGGACCAAAGGTCAACATCATCCTTCTTTTGTTGCATTCTAACCTCCGAAAATTAGACACGTGTTTCTGGGATTCATTAGAAGCAACACCCGCGTAAGAAATTGACTTAACTCCATTACCACAAGTAGTAACTACCTTGGGTGCATTAGGATCAGAAGTAACACTATGAATAGTACCATACATCTGGGATTGCATAGCCACATCAAAACTCGACAGAGGAGTATTTGCTGAATAAACTTTAGTACCATTAATACCACTCGAGTTGTTCACATCAGAAGATGAAGCCATCTTAGCAATATTACTGTCAATTTTATTCATTGCTTTATCAAATTTCTGATGCGCATTAGCAATCAATTGCTCCACATTAGGTTGTTTTAAGGCCGAATCAGAAGCAGGTGTAGCGTCGTGGCTAGGGCTTGAACCAAGTGAAACCGGCTCCACTTGTCCATCGGAAGCATTAACAGCAAACTCATCATTCCTACTATTAGGGTTCATTGTCGATTGAAGAATCGACTCACCAGGACTAACAGTAGGTTCATCATTGTTACAATCATCAACCTTGTCCATTAACAACCAACAAGAAAGTAAAGCAACCCTAAAAACCGAAAGCCAGAAAGTAGAACCGAAACCCTAAGAAAAAACAAAACACCAAGAGAGCAAGAAGATCCACGTCAATCTTCCAATTCGATGGCCTTAGAACAACTAAGGCATGAGTTAAAGCACAAATTTACTAACCAAAGTCCTCTATGGTACGCACAAAGGATTAAATAAAACAAGAAAGAAAATCGAAACCCTAAAAACTCGACAAAATAAAACCCAAAACACCTAGCGATCACTCAAATCGGACTCGCTTATGTAATAAACTAAGTAATCACGTAACATGAACAGATTAAAGTAATAGAAAAGAGATTTGAGTAATCATGTTGTCGATTTTTTGAGTGGGGTAGGGAATCGACTTTTTCTTTTTTGTCTCCAGAGCCAATCGACTTTAGGTATTAATTACGAGGTATAAAGTTCAAAACAACTAGTTTTCATTAGATAGTATGGATTAGTTTAAAGAATCAGAGCAAGAGATTTGAAAACCAAGATAAAGTATGGCTTTGTTCTATCTTTGAAAAGCGGGTTACTGCCTGAAATGACAATAAACCATTGTTTCTCTTTCTCCCAATTTTTTTTTTTATATGAAAATTCGAAAAACATCTAAAGTCCCGTGTCATTCTTTAAATGACAGCACAAAGACCGTAGATATAATCGAATCGAGAAAACATGACAAAAGACAATATTTTTGGAATTTTCAAGATTTTTAAGTTTTATGGATATTGAAAGTTTTATATTTTTCTATTTGATTTTGAAAACTATTTACAAGGGATAGATGAAGGAAACCTTTACTCCTCTTCTTCCTCTTGAAGACGTTTGAGTGTTTACGGTTGAAGGCTCTTAAGACCCAGCCGTGGAAGAATAAACTCAAAACGTTCTCTAGGAAGAGCTTTGGTGAAGATGTTCGCTAACCGGTATTCATCCTCACAAAGTAAAGTTCCACCACACCGTTTTCAACTTGCTCCCGATGAAATGATGTCGAATGTCGATGTGCTTTGCTCTTGAGTGTTGTGCGTTGTTGTATGACGGAGAATTAGCACTTTTATTATCACGAGACAGAGGGATTTTGTTGAATTCAAAGCCATAGTCGATAATTAGGATCTCATCCATAGGATTTGAGCACAACAAGATGACATGGCTATGTATTCCACCTACAGAGGAAATAGAAGTACTCATTTGCTTCTTTGAAGACCGACTCACAAGCTTATCACCCAAAAACGAGCACCTTGAAGTACTTCGTCGAGTATCTTGACATCCTGCATGATCATCATCTGCATAGGTCGTTAGTGACATACCGGTGTCTTTCGGTGCCAAAGTCCAATATTGATGGTTCCTTGGAGATACCAAAAGACTCGTTTAACCGCTTCAAGGTGCTTTTTAGTAGGCTTAGCCTAGTATCTAGCACACATGCAAGCAATGAACAAGATGTTTGCTCTACTAAACTGTGAGGTACATCGTGATCCAATCATCTGCGATATTTCGTTTGGTCTACCATGATCCCCGAGTGGTCCTCATCTAGTTTCGACGTTCAATCATGGGAGTGTCAGCAGGTCACTAGAATCGAATCCAAATTTCTTTAAAATCTCATTTGCATATTTAAATTGATTTATGAAAATGCCTCACGGGACTTTGTGAAATTTGTAATCCCAAGAAAATGACATTTGTCCCATCATCGACATTTGAAATTTAGAACCCATTTCATTTGAAAACGGTCACACTCATTGGGGTCATCGAGGCAAAGATGATATCATCAACATAAATTTGAGCGTGAATTAAATATTTGCGACTTTCGGTGAACAATGTAGGATCAAGCTGCTCCTTTGCCGAAACCGGTAGATAGAAGAAACTTTGATAGCATATCATACCATGCCCTGGAGCTTGCTTTAAACCGTCTGAGCCTTCTTCAAACGATAGACGTGAGTAGGATGCTCGGATTCACAAAGCCGGGTTGGTGATGTAGACGACTTCTTTAAGATCTCCGTTCGTAAATTCCGTCTTTACATCCATCGATAGACTACCAAGTTCTTCTTGGCAAGATTAGCCAAAAGATTACGATTGCCTCGTCACGAGCAACATGAGCAAATTATTCTTCAAAGTCAATACCCTCCTCTTGACGGTATCCTTTAGCAACCAATCGAGCCTTGTTCTTTAGGACATCACCATGCTCATCAAGTTTCACTTTGAAGATCCATTTTAGAGCAATGATCATAGCACAATCTGGGCGGTACTAATTCCCATACATCAAGTCGATCAAACTCATGAATTTCTTCTTGCATGGCATTGAACCAATTGTCTTCATTCATGGCGCTTTAACATCTTTGGTTTGATCTTAGAGAGTACGGAGTTGAAGAAGAACCATAAGGCATCGGTTGCAAGTTGTTTCCATGTTGATCTTGGACGAGAGGATTTCCAATGATGTTGTCTAATGGATGATCGTGAGTCCATTTTCTAAGGTGTTCATGTGGCGATTGTTGAGGGACCCGAGGTAGCGAGTCGATGTTTCACGAAAAAGATGGTTACGATGATGATACAGGAGCAAATATGTTTTCAAATGGAGCATCTTGAGAGTAGCAAAGGGATTAACTTCATCATTGATGCGAAGCAGTTCCATGATGTACATTCGAATATTGATGATTTGTTGATGAGATTGAGTTATCAACGATGGGTGCTTCTTGACTTAATGATATTGAGGCGGAAGGATTGACTTTATTCTCGGGATATGGCGCACCTCTGTTGTGGGAATTGATGATTCAATAGCACTTGGCTCATACAGTTCATCAAACATCGGATCAAACAATTTCTTCAAATCATCTTGATTGGAGGTACATATGGAATGGAGAAAATTTGGTACAAGGATGAACCAATGGAATTGTTTTGAAGTGCGGGTCGTAACTGGGTTGTCCAGAGCCATTTGACCGGTCACTCATCGAGCGTAACATGAATTGTTTCCATGATATTTCGGGTTCTCTTGTTGTAGATTCGGTAACCCTTCTTGTTTGGTGCATACCCAACAAAACTCCAATATCTGCTTTTGCTCTTAATTTACCTAAATCTTGATCGTCATTTGTTGGATAGCACAAAGCACCAAACACACGAAGGTAGGAGAGATCGGGTTTTCGTTTATAAACAAGTTCATATGGAGTTTTTCCATGAGAGGTGTGTATAAGGAACGATTTTGGGTGTAGCATGCGGTGGCAATGGCTTGACCCATAGAAACATTGGAACCTTGAATAAATAAGCATTGTTCTTGCGGCTTCTACAAGAGTTCGATTTAGTCTTTCAACTACACCGTTACATTGAGGAGTTCATGGAACACTTTTTGATGACCGATTCCAACACTTTCATAAAAGCGAATTAAGTCTTTGTTGATAAACTATGTGTCATTGTCTGTTGAACAATTCTAAGCAGTATTGTTGAGTCAAACACGAAGCTCTTTGATTAGTTTGATGATGACATCGGAGTTTCATCCTTTGTCCTCAAAAACTTTACCCAAGTAAATCGAGAGTAGTCGTCAACAACTACTAGAATGTATTTCTTCCATTTATCATTTGCACTCTCATTGGTCCGCAGATCCATATGAAGGGTATGAAGAACCGATTCTGATTTGTGGGTTTTAGTTTGTGGGCATATTTCGTGCTTTTACCCAATTGGCAAGTGAACAAAGATGATCCTTTTCATATTTTAATGCTGGTAAGCCTCGACAAGATCCTTTACGGAAAGGTTGTTTATGGTGCCGAAGTTCAAGTGATTGAGGCACGATGCCATAACCAAGACTTAGTTTAGAAGCCTTTGATAGCAAGAAGATTGGAGAGGACTTCATCATGTCATCGATAGAGATGGTGTATAGGTTAGAACCTCGAGTACCTCTTAATAATTCAACACCATCAAGTTCTCTAACAAAGCAAGTATGTTTTCTAAAAGCCACTTCTAGATCGGAATCACATAATTGACCAACAGAGAACAGATTGTGACCAAGACCTTCCACATAATATACCCTAGAAATCACACTTTTACCAACCACATAGTCTCCATAACTCATAATAGCTCCAAAATGGTCGTTCCCGAATATAACTATCCCGATGAATTTACTCACGAAGTTCATGAGCCACACCGGTCTCCAAATATATGCTTGGAACGGCTGAGTCCGGTACCACGAGCGATTTGAGCGATCTGCGGTTGAACCTGAGACAAAAATGGATAACTGGATAATTGGGATCCCTATGCAAGAATGGGTTCCATTTGGTTAGTTACAGTGATTGGAACACCTGAAAAGGTTTTAAAAGGTACCTTTTTGAGGGGTCGTTTAAGCCCTTATTTGATCACTTTTGTATCCGTTATTACTTAATATCGTTCCTTTTCACTTTTTAGGTCTCTTAAAGGCAAATTGATGTAATGGCACTTATTTGGACGAAAAGGCGTGGATATACGAAGAAAATGGCCAAAGTCAAGAATCGAGACACTCTAGCTGCTTTGAAAACACAAGCGATCGGCGTTATTGCTTAACTACGACGCCGTCGGAGGATTTTGTGACGGACGAAGCCAAAATTCTTATTTTCAGTGACGACGTCAAGTTATAAAAGAGTAAGCCGTCGCAACTCGGACGGCCTAGATTCAATCGAGACGGCGCCGAAGTCGGAGAGGATGGCGTCACAAGCACAAGGTGGCGTTGTCGCAAGTCTAACGTGGTCAAGACGAAACCCTAATGACGATCGTGGCGTCCACAAAACATAAGGTGACGCCGTCGCGGATGTAATCTTATATATAGAATCCGAATTTTCGGATTTGTGTGTAGTCTTTTGGAGTAAAAACCTAAACCGAACCAAGGCTGTCTTGTACAGTATTTTATGGTTCCAAACCCTATCTTACATCAAGATAAGTGTTTTACTTCATTAATTCAATTATGTCTTTGATTATTTGTGTGTATGCTTGCATGTTCTCCATGTCCGGCTAATTTATTTGTGTGTTTTCTTAGGGAATATGAAACTTAATTATTGAATATTGATTGGTTATCTCTTATCTTAGTTGTTAATGATCTAGTAATGTGATAGGTCATTCGTTGTGTACTTAATGCTTGATTAATCTTTGTGAACCTTAGGTTATAGCACCACAGCGGTTGTAAGCTAAACTATCCAAAGAGGCCTTAGAGTTAGAGTTTATGATCCCTAGTGGTATTTTGTAGACGAGACCTTTGGTAACTTCAAAGAGTTAGGGAGAAACGATACCCTACAACTTTAGACACACAACGCAATTAAGAATAAGGACGTGACAATTCAACCACCAATAGGAGGTAATTAAAGAGTAGTAAAACCTAAGTAAACACATCTTTAAACTATCATACGAGCACACAATAATTAGACATAGACTACATACACGTTAGATTAGATAATTAGATAAGTAGAGTAATCGGTAGCAATACCAACCCCCAATCCAAACCCCGAGATTCGTACCTTTCCATTTCCTAAAAACATAAAAGATAAAAACAATCTTCCTCAACCCCAACCTTAGCATAGTAACTTCTCACTAGCATTCCTATTCCCTTAGAGAACGATATCAACACCCGTGGCTTACCTAATACTACACTACAATGATTAGGTTCCTCGCCTAGGGTGTTATAAAACTGTTCAAGAAAAGGAAGTTCCTTTGACCCCGAGCGGCGTGTAGCGTTATCAAGTTTTGGCGCGGCGGGAATAGAATAGCTAGTTAGTAGTCCACCTCGTTTAGGTTTCCTTTGCTTGATTCCTATCAAGTAAATTTTTCTCATTTTTAGCTTTCTCATAGTCTATCCCCTTTCGTGACCTTTGTTCGTAATTCCATCACTTTTCATCATGGAAGGTGATAACCACCCACCATTCATCAACCCACCACCAATTGACCCGCCAAGAGCCCGTAGTCTTGGTGAATACTCAAGACCAAGTCACTTAGGCTATAGGAACACCATTGAGCTTCCCGACCAAGCCCGAACTACGACCTGCGATCCGACACCATCCGGTTGGTGCAAAGCGGATGTGCATTCCATGGACTTCGTTCGAAGATCCAAATCGACATCTAAGGGATTTCCTTAAAATTGTCGATTCCATCGACCTGGATGCTACTACTCGAGAGACTACGCGCCTACATCTCTTTCAATTCTCTCTATGGGACCAAGCTAGTAATTGGCTTGAGCGACTTCCCGCCGGCTCCATCTCAAGTTGGGATGATCTCACCTCTCGTTTCCTTGCTCAATTTTTCCCACAGGGGAGAACCACTAAACTTAGGCGAGATATCTTAATGTTTCAATAACTTCAAGGTAAGTCTCTCTACAAAGCATGGACTCGATTCAAGAACCTGCTCCGTAAACTTCCCCATCATGGCATTGATCTTTGGCTTCAAATCCAAATCTTCTATGACCATGTTGATTTCATCACTCGACGATCTATTGATCAAGCCGCGGTGGAAGGCTCGGCGACTTTAATGCAGAGAAATCTTGGGAAATTATAGAAGAACTTGCGATCAAAGCTACGAAGATTGGAATGAATCTCCGAAACCCCGTTAACATGGTTAATGCCATATCGACTTCTCTTGAATCACCCGACATCACCGAAGAGCAAATGAGTGATATTGAAGAGGGATTGATTATCTCATGGAAAGGCGTAAAGGGCTCCCATACACATCCCTCGAGAAGCGCTTAATTCCGCCAATTCCACCAACCACCCAACACCTTTTGAGAATCCCAGTCGTGAGCAAAACCCCATTAAAGGCGCTTCCATTCCACTTCCCCAATACCACTCACACCAAGCTTTAAGGAACAAATGAGAGAATACATGACACTCATACGAAGAGATTAGCCAAATTTGAAAAGGAGCTTTATAGGCGAGAGAGAAATGCAAGCAAAATGGCGGAAATGATGAACTTGCTAAAAGAATTTACCAAAACAAAAGTTCCCGAAAAGGTACTAGTAAAAGCAACGATTGTCCTCCCACTTGTTTGTTCACGCCATTTCCTTTATACACGAGGATGGAGCGGTTGAGGTGAGGAAAACGAGGATAGCAAAAGGGAGGATGCGGAACCTAATGATGAGCACGAGACCATTGAGTACTATCTTAAGCACGAAATCAACAGAAAGACCATTGCAAACCAAGTAAATAAATTTAGGTACAATGAGGTTCTTAGGAAGCCCTTGAAGGAAAAATGATGAAGAAGAATATGACGCCTTACCTATGGGACCTCTGTATGAGTTGGTTATAAAAACCATTAACAAAAAGCGAGACACCACAGGGAACTTCGTGATACCTTGTAGCATAGGTGATATTGACATAAATGCCTTAGGCGATCAAGGGTGATGTGAACATAATGCCACTATCAATCTATAATAAGTTAACTAAGGAGAAACCACCAAGACCGATCTTAGACTTTCCTTAGCTAATCACACATATGTCTACCCCATAGGAATCGCGGTGGATGTTCTAATAGAAGTAGCTAATATCGTTTATCCGTGGATTTCGTGATCATTGATATTGAGGAAGATAAAATGTGCCACTCATTCTTGGGACACCATTTATGGCCACCGCCAGGCAACTATCAAATGCGAGAGGGCATCATGGTACTTAAAAGCGGGAAAGGTGCAGCTAGGATACCCATCATCCCAAGGTATCCTCTTAAGATCATGGAAATGATTACGGTGGAAATCCACAAGCCCACGGCAATAGTGTTAAGAAAAAGCGAATGATTGGGAAAAAGGGCTTAGGGACTTTATGGTTCAAGGATTGTATGCAACATTGTGGAAACCCGATAAGAAGTTAGGAAATAATCCCACTTCGATACCAAAGGCACAAAGGAACCCTAAGGAATTCCTAAAGGGATAAAAAGTACTTTTATACAAATCACGGATAAGGGCATTACGAGGTAGAAACAAACCAAGATGGTTTGGGCCTTTCACAGTGAAAGAAACCAATCTAAGGGATAAAACCGTCACCATAATAGACGACATTGGCAAAGAATCTACGGTAAGTATACAACGTCTACGCCCTTTTGACGACGGGAAATCGAAGGGAGGAGATGGCGGTAATGAAGTTACGTAGGAGCATGACTGATCCGTGCCCAAACAGTCAAGTTTTCTCACTCAAGTCGGCCACTTGTGAATGGCCGACCGTAAGAAACTTAAAACGGTTCAGGAACGAACTCAATGAAGATCTGAGGAGTATAGTGTTTCCCCGGGTCGTTATGTCCCAGCGAGCTATGCAATGGATCACCAAACGTATAGTGATCGAGAGATTTGAACGGAAAAGAGGTTGTGAATGATATTATAACTACAGGAAAAGCCAACAAATTACAACGGCTTAAATGCAAATTAAAGGAACTTTAAAAAGATAAAAAAATATTAAATAAACGCTATCACTATTTTTAAAATGATGTTTTGTTTTATGTTTTACAAACCGAAATTAAAACTACGTAACGTCTAAATGAAAGCGTGAAACTTACACAATATTAATCCTAAAAATATGAAAATGATATTTTACAAACCTAATGATAAAAAAATATTTAGAAAAAGAAAATTATTTTTACAACTATTTAATTAATTATTATTAATTAAAACTAATTTTAACTATTAACTATTAGCCTAAAATGAAAGAAAATATGAAATAAAGCTTAAAAATAAAATTAAGACTTGGAAAATCTAAAATAACAAAATAGAATTTTCAAAACTATTTTTATATTTTTACGAATATTTTTCTATTTTTATGAATTAAAAACTATTAAAACAAATTAAATTATTTAAAAATACAAATTTAACTAAGAAAAATCTAGAAAATATTTTTTGTCTTTTATATTTATCTTAACTTAAGAAAAATGAAAAATTATTTTTTGAACCTTTTCTTAGTTAATTGTATTAAATGCTAATTAAAAATGCTTAAAAACCAATTAAAATCAAGAAAAATAGCGAACTGACTTGGAAAAATCTGAAAATTTCAGGAAAACTCTAAAATTATATTTGGAATCTAGGGAAATTGGAAAAACAGGTGCTTATGTGGAGGAATTTGAAACTGATGTGCAAAGTGCTTATGAAATAAGCACTTGGATAAGCTAAAGGGACAAAACAAGCACCAAACTGATACACAAGCTAAAATATGCTAAAAGAACTCTAAAGAAACTAAAATCAACAAGCCATAACCACTGGATTGCAAGATACCAAGATTTGGCTTTATTTGAGTTTAAGCACAAAAACAGTTTTGGGTAGGCAACTTGCAGCTTAAAAATAAGACACCTCATAAGCTAGAAAATGGAAAACCAAAGTGGGAACCTCAAGAGTACCTGGCTAGCTATGTCTAAACCAAACTTCATACCTAAGTGAGCTAAAATGAGCTCTGTGCAAGGTCTGCCAGAATCTAGACAAGTCCTGTCTGATTCAACACACACATGCAGAGCACATGACCATTTTGATAAGCGGTTGGAGACTTATATAAAATTCACAAAAATGTATAAAATGCTAATAACAAAATAGACCAGTTGAGCTTTTAAAACCAAAATTTCACTTGATGTGGCTTAAAAATGAACCCAAGAAAAATCGATTCGATTAGCTTCAAATGGATTTTTCTTTGTTTTAACTTTAGTGCGCTTTAAGATGTTGACTTATTTGAGTTTTGAATCAATGTGAGGCCTGATAATGATGTTTATGGATGTAATGAGGCTAACACAAACTTTGTCTATGAATATTAAACACAAAATAAGTGATTGGTTATTAAAAATCTCAACAGTAAGCAAGTTAAGACAGTGGATATGTGATCTTGACTTTGACAGGTTACAGGCACATAAGTAAGACAGATATGAGTATATAAGAGCTAAGCAAACTTAAAATAACAAACTTTAACCACTGCATAAACCTCTAAGACAGTTAAAGGACCAAATCCAAACACACCTTTAATTATTGATTTGCAAATTTTTATGAGACAACTACTTATCTAGCTAATGACTATGATCAAACCAAGTTAAATTAACCTAAGTGCAACTAATTAAACAGGTTTGAAATTCTTATAACCACAAAAACAGATTTTGCTATTAAACTTGAGAATGACTTACAAAATGTCCTTAGCCACTATGGCTTGACACCTGTGAGACCAGAACCCCTAACCTATTTTATCCAACCCATTGATCTCTGAATTAACCCAAATCCATCACTGCAGTACCCATTATCCATCTCCTTTTCAATTCTTGGCCCCAGTTGACTTTCTTTGACCAATTTCCAAACTAGCTAGAAACTTGAATTTAAGCTTACAAAAAGCTATAATCAGCTTATATAAGCTTATAGAAACTGAGAAACAAGCTATTAAAGGCTTGGGTGTGAGTGTTTAAAATGGAAAATTTCAACAGTGAGCATGAAACTTAAAATCTTAGCATAACTTGAATTGATACCTTGAAATACTTTACAATGATACAATAAGCTTAGTTTGATACATAGAAACAAAATTTTACAGATATTACACTTAATTAAAACTTTTAAGATAAAAACGCCATTAATGAAACTTAAAAAACTACCAGACTCTCTTCCTCATCCTTCTGCTCTTCTTTTATAAACCAAACTTCTTGTCTCTCTCTTCTGAATAGTTCCCATCATTTTCTTGACCATTGGATTGCAAGAATTGATCTTGGCCATTGAAACGGATTTTGGCGCCAAAATTAGATTTTAACAGTTGGGGTTGAGTGAAGAGGGGGGAGGTGCATTTAATGCATCTTGGATGTTAGTTGAGGTGGGGAACAAGTTTGAGTGGATGAGAGGAGGGGGGATGGGTGCTTGCTTGTTGCGAGCGGCGGTTGGAGGAAGACTTTTGGCGCGTTGGGGTGTTTGACCATAGGATTGACCAGAGGTTTAATAATGCAAGGGGGTCAAAAGTGGTTAATGACAGGGGTCCAAAGGGAAAAAGGCAGGGGTCACATGTATTTGATAGGGTCCAAAGGATAATTAAAGGTTTAATATGAACAAGGGCCTAATGTGTAAATTCTGAAAATTCAAGGACCTTTTCTGCCAATTTTGAAAAGTTGCTCCAAGGACTAAAAGTGACAATCTCAAAAAGTACAAGGACCAAACTTGACATTTTCCAATTTTCACAATATTTTGCCAAATTTCAAACTTGAAGGACCAATTTTGTAATTTCTCAAAACTTTTGACATTTTTCACCAAAGGACTAATTTTGACAAGTTATGATTTTAAAAGGACCTTTGGTGATTTTTCTTTTGAAATTTTGTGCTCGGGGACTATTTTTGACAATTTTAGAAACTTGGGGACTGAAACGCCAATTATGCAAACTTAGCTCATTTTTCATCGATTTTAAACATTTTGCATCCGAAACATATAAAATGCAATTTTGGAATATTTTCAAGATTTTGATGCATTCGAGCATTTTTAAACGCTTTGCGATTCAGTTGACTAAAAATGATGAGTATTTACACACTCATCAACGACTACGAGTCTAGCTACAAGACTTTTAAATAAAGAAAAATGCTTCGTGGGAAGAAAAACGCTTCGTGGTAGGCAACCCACGCTTAATTGTTTGATTGTTAGTGTCATATATCTTTTGTTAATTGTTTATTCTCATGTTTAAATTTGTAAAAATGCTTTATTTTGTTTTTAACCTCGTCTTAATTGCATATAAAGGTATTTTACATAAAGGATAAGTGTAGGAAGGATTATACACGTTTTCAAAAGAAACGTAAACATGAGAATAACAATTCATTAAAATATATATATTTATGTGTTTGTTCGAGTCAAATGCTTGTATCGAGTCATAATGGATGTTTTGCAGAAATTTTTCCAGATTCTAAAGATATAAATTTTCCGAATTTTTTTCGGAAAAATCGCAGACCGGTTTTGTCGGGATAACTGACGGCGTCAGATTGCAACTGACGGCGTGGAAGGAGTAAAAAAAGCATTACTTTTTTCTCGTTTTACGAAATGCTTATAAATTTTGGAATTTTCCGGTCTTAATTTTTCGAGAAAAATTGTAAACATCCATTCCACAAGCATTATATCTTAGTCTAATCGAGTCTTATATATTTTATTACCGCCGATTTTACGCGAAGGTTTCATTTGTTTTCTTTGAATGTGCAAGTTTTATTTATCAAGAAGAAGAAACAAAAGATTGGAAGGAACTTTTCACGCATACATTTTTCTTGGAAAGGATTTAACCACTACTTTACACGGATCCTACCGAGCTAATCGGGGACTACTAGTTTCTTTCATTTTAATTATCTTCCATTATCATAACTTTGATACTTTCGGGGAACATTGGGGACAATGTTCGAGTTTAAAGTGTGGAGGAAAATAAAACGGAACTTTGAAACTATGCTTATCCTTGATTATTTGCTTTGTCAATTGTATTTGTGTAATAAACCATGAGAAAATGTCGGTTAGGGTAATTTTGGCACCAAATTTAAAATTTTTCATGATATATAGAGTGGGCCATTATTCTTAACAAAAGCATCTCACGGATAGGAAGTTATATGACTAGCACAAAACCCTTTACCACCTAAATTCCACCCAAAATGTGAGGATCGCCTTAGATTAGTAGGAATTAAAGCATTCATCTTTAATGCTTAGAGTGTGAACCGTAGTATATTAGATTCTAGAACTTGTTTTGTGATGCATCCCGAGATCGCTAGTAAGACTACACTTGTGTAGTTAGGAATAACTAAATGATAAGAGGCATTAGGATAATCCTTGTCGATACCGTAATATAATTACTTCTTCCACTTCGTTGAGTAATTCCCCACACCCTTTGTGTTGTACTCATCTTTAGTACACGATACCCTAGTTAACCCCTCGAGCCTATCCTTTTCGCGGTTCTCGTGATGTTTCGGTTTTAGAATATCAATGAAAACATTGTTTACACCCCACCCCAAATATACGCCCAAATCGCCTTAGCCTACCCTATATGCACTTACTTTAAGTGCATTATTGTTATCACCTTAAACCCTTAGTTCAATTATCTAGTTGCTTGCATGAGTTGCTAAGTCGAGTCATATCCTTTGTACTGCGATTTTGAGACGATTGGGACTCATGGGAAAAAGTTAAAGTTTATAAAATGATTGGAAGGAACATTAAATTCCTAATTTACGTAATAATATACCCCAAGTGTTTTGATCTTTTCAATTCGGGTCAAATTAGTGTTAGAGTAATAAAACTCAAGTGTAGGATGTGCCTATAAATCCCTATCATTTTGATGTTACCGTAGATGATGGTAGAGTAAAAGTGCATGAAAAAAAATCGAAAAAAAATAGAAAAGAGAAAGAAAGAAAAAAATAGAGTGTTCAAATATATATATATATATATATATATATATATATATATATATATATATATATATATATATATATATATATATATATATACTGCTACCATCCTACATCTATCCTTTAAATTTATGTTTGTTTGTTTCATTATTTAGAGTCTAGAGTGTCGAGTCTTGGCTTAGCAACGCCATTCTTCGTATGCATTTAACATAGAGATTTTTTACTTGCCACCACTAAATAGCCTATCCTACCAAACCCTTTGTTTCCCTACCGTAAGCCTAACATTACAACCCTTTAAAGACCTCTTTGATAGTCTTTCCTAGGTGCTTACGCCAAAGCGATGGAGGTTTGATCTATTCTCAAGCCTATGGTAATCTATGTACTATGACCAGTTAATGAGTGTTTATCTTCCATTTCCAACTTGTTATATTTCATATACACCCGAGAGAGATGTGCGTATCCAAACACCCCATGTGAGTTGCTAGTATGTAATTTTCGTGCTTGTTATGAGTTTTGCGGGGCTTATATGTGTTGTGGACTGTTTTAAACTAATGTTTCATGACCCTTAACTTATAAATTAATTGGCTAAAAGCACATTTGCTTGAGGACAAGCAAATACCAAGTGTATGGATATTTGTTAAGGTTTTAAAATGTACCTTTTTGAGAGGTCGTTTAAGCCCTTATTTGATCACTTTTGTATCCGTTATTACTTAATATCGTTCCTTTTAACTTTTAGGTCTCTTGAAGGCAACTTCAGTAATGGCACTTATTTGGACGAAAAGGCGGATATACAAAGAAAATGGCCAAAGTCAAGAATCGAGACACTTAAGTCGCTTAAAACACAAGGTGACGTCCACTTCTTAATCATGACGCCATCGGAGGATTTTGTGACGGACGAAGCCAAAACTCTTATTTTCAAGTGACGATGTCAAGTTATAAAGAGTAGGCCGTCATGACTCGCACGGCTTAGATTCAATCTGCACGGCGTCGGAAGGCTGAAGAGGACGGCGTCACAAGCACAAGGTGATGACGTCGCAAGTCTAACATGGTCAAGAAGAAACCCTAATGACGGCGATCTGACGGTGTCACAAAACATAAGGTGACGCCATCGCAGATGTAATCTTATATATAGAATCCGAATTTTTCAGTATTTGTGTGTAGTCTTTTGGAGTAAAAATCTAAACCGAACCAAGGCTGTCTTGTACAATATTTTAGGGTTCCAAACCCTATCTTACATCAAGATAAGTATTTTACTTCATTAATTCAATTATGTCTTTGATTATTTGTGTGTATGCTTGCATGTTCTCCATGTCCGGCTAATTTATTTGTGTGTTTGCTTAGGGAATATGAAACTTAATTATTGAATATTGATTGGTTGTCTCTTATCTTAGTTGTTAATGATCTAGTAATGCGATAGGTCATTCGTTGTGTTCTTAATGCTTGATTAATCTTTGTGAACCTTAGGTTATAGCACCCTGAGCGGTTATAAGCTAAACTATCCAAAGAGGCCTTAGAGTTAGAGTTTATAATCCCTAGTGGTATTTTGTAGACGAGACCCTTTGGTAACTTCAAAGAGTTGGGGAGAAACGATACCCTACAACTTTAGACACACAACGCAATTAAGAATAAGGACGTGACAATTCAACCACCAATAGGAGGTAATTAAGGGTAGTAAAACCTAAGTAAACACATCTTTAAACTATCATACGAGCACACAATAATTAGACATAGACTACATACACCTTAGATTAGATAATTAGATTAGAGTAATCGGTAGCAATACCAACCCCAAATCCAAACCCCGAGATTCGTGACCTTTCCATTTCCTAAAAACATAAAAGACATAAAATAATCTTCTCAACCCCAACCTTAGCGTAGTAACTCTCACTAGCATTCCTATTCCCCAGAGAACGATATCAACACCCGGCTTACCCTAATACTACACTACAACGATTAGGTTCAACGCCTGGGTGTTATAAACTTTCTCAAGAAAAGGAAGTTCCTTTGACCCGAACGAGCGCGTGTGGCGTTATCAACACCACATTAGAAATAGAAGCAATGGAATCATTATGAATAGATGCAAGATTAGTGTCTCAGATAGCCCTATTCAAAGTATGTTCACTTAAGGGAATATTTCTACCATTAGGCATCCATTTTCTAGTGGGCATTGTCTCGATTAACCTTATGGCCAACAGTATCCATTGATAACCTATCTTACTAAATGTTCTTCCGTGGTTTCCACTATTTTCTAACTTTCTTTTGCATTTGCCTTTTAGCCTTCTTAGAATGATTTTTTCATTAACAATATTAACTGGGATTTGACCGCATTAGACAAAGCATTCACATCACATTCATGATAAGTAATGTAATTCAAGCGGACATCATTACAAGGTTTGCAAATAGTATCGAATTTGAATTAATTACGATGCGCCTATGGCTAATACTAGAATCAACACGATTCGCTTTATTCGGCTCAAACTTAAAGTTCCTAGGTTGGTCTTCTACTCTTCCAATGCACATTCTTAGCATGCGAGGTCCTATCATTCCTTGTATTGTCTTGAGACTTTGACCGCTTGCTTTAATGTCACCGATTACTCTGTAGATGGAATGGGAACATTAGTTGGTTTTGCTACTCTTTGTATCTCCTTTAGATGTCTGGGATCCGAACTACATGCAGCACACAAAGGTTCACTTTCTTAACGCAAGAAGTGTTGGGATTTGTACTCCTAGAAGGCACACTAGAGTTCACTTTCTTAGCACTAACAGATCTGGAATCTGGACTACTTGAAGGCACACTAAGGTTCACATTCATGACATTGGGCATTGAATGGATTTCATGCTTGGCACTAGGCATAGAACAAGGAATCAAATGGTTAACTCTCTCACCTAAGGACTTAGGGCATATTGTGATTTAGCATTCTAGAAGTTCTTGAGATCATTCGGCATATAAGCATGCATGCCCAATTGCATTATCAAATGGTTTCTCTAACTTATCCTCTTCAACAATCTCACGAATACATTCTAGACAATCCTTAAGGTATGAGAAATATGTTTGAATTGCAAGTTTGTTATTCCTAAGATGAGGGGGAACATATTTCACAGACAAAGCATATTTATTACAAGAGTGAACCTTTGATACACCATTATCCCCATTGGTCCTTGGCATTTTCCCTTTTACTTGGCTCTTTAGATTCTCAATTTCCTTTTGCAATGAATCTATTTGTTCGTTATTTTTGTTACGAGTGACCTTTATTGATTCAAATAACTCATTGAAGTGACGTTTAACTTTTTCATTTTCTTCAAAAAAAACTTTCGCTTTCTTTTGTAATGCATTTACTAAGTTTTGAAGATGAAACGTTTGAGAATTACGAGAATCTAAAGGAGGAGGCATTTGGGAGCCACCACATTGTTCTTTTGACCCTTTAATTGTGAGATTTGGGCTTTCAACTTTCGATCGTGTTACAATGAGCTTGAATCATTCATCACATTTGTTAATTTGAAAAGCGATCAAACTCCGGAGCATCCGAGGATGTCTTGATATTTGAAGTTTTGATATTTTCTTTAAGATATTGATATTTTAGTTGTAAATTAAAATGCTCAACCTCTAGTTTAGAAAAATATTTAACCAAATTGTCGTGATCATCCGCTTTAATTTTCTCATTTAGTTTAGAATTGGTCTTTCCAAGCTCAATGACACGATCATGGGAGACTTTCAGGCAAGAGATAATTCATGAAATTGAGAAGCATTAATGGAACAATTTGTAGCGATGAAAACACATCTTGAGCAACACATTCGGTAATAAGAGTCTCATTCAATGTATGCAAGTTCTTCCTCTTAATCTCATTATATTTTAGTGCACGCTCATAGTCACTAACATCAACTATCATTGCATCAAATTCCTTTTCCATTTCTTTAATGTCTAAATTCATTCCCTTTTAAGACTTTCAAAATGATCTTTTAGTTGTTTAAAGAAAGGCATGACTTTAGTTAAATAACATTCTTTTGTTTGCTCAAACCCCTTCCCTTTCGCTTATGCCATGGTGTGATCCTTTTCACAAGTTTTCTCAAAATCAACAAATAGTTGAAAATAACATATTGACTTATTAAGGTCTTGCTTTTAGTGGCAATAGTCCTAGGAACTAAATGCATTGGTGTATTGGGAGGATACACAACAAGGCATTTTCCTAAAGGGGGTTTGTTACAACAAGATTCTCCTTTTGCTTATCTAAATCCTTTTTCCGAACACTTGTTTGGGTGTTAACAACGTCCCGAGGCTTAAACATATTCAAGGAAATACAATTCTCCTTTTGTAATCATGGGTGTGATATTTATTTTCTTCTCTTTACATTTAGGATCATCTAGTTTCTTGTTCATCTTTTCCTAGTGACTTCATCGATTTCTTATCTTCCTCGGTGCACTCAACGCAACTAGGTTTCTGCTAGGCTTAAGGATTTCATTGCCATCATAAATAACCTTATGAGCATTTCTAGCCTTCTTAATGACCTCTGGATTTGGTTCCTCAACAAGGGAATGCTATGCTTATCGCTTAAGACTCTATGATTAGTGATTAAGTGAGCGATCGAATGGTATTTCCTTGTGCGTATAACTTATTTTCAAGCTTGTTCTTCAAGGTTTTTAGATTAGAAAAATCATTCAAAAGTTTTGATTCCTTAACACCGAATTCTTGCTTAAGAATTTTAACATTTTCTTGAAGTTCTTGTTTTGCTTAGCAGTTCTAGAAAGCTTATCTTGTAAGGAGTTTAACTCTTGTTTCAATACTTCTTCTAAACCTACTTTTTCTAATAGTTGTATGCATTTGGTCATCCATTTCACGCTCACGGAGGTTAATTCAAACTTAGCACGTTGTTCATAAATAGCAACACGCTCTTTATAAGCATTAAGTTCGAAATAATGTAATCATCGAGAGCACGTGTAGTGTATTCGTCAAAAGCATAGTCATTATTGATCGCATAAGATACATCACTTGGTACAATCTCTCTTCACTTTGTTTCACATATTGATCATATGGGACAACATTGATATTACCTATATTTTCAATATCGACTCAATAATTACAGTTGATTGTACCGTTATGTATCTTTTGCTCATCAACTTCATCGTATAATTTTAATACCTCGAAATGATTTTGTCTTTGGATGGACCAGCTTGTGGTGATGAAGAGACTTGGGAGAGACCATTGGAGAAATGCTAGCCATGAAAATGGTTTGTGCAAGAGGTTCTTCGTCAACATCAGTCGTATGCATCACAATCGCCTACTTGAAAGGCATTCGATGATTATGGCCTATCTCCTAATTGGTTGCTCATCCACATCTCGCATCATATGTCTTAGCATTTCCTCACCAAGAACAACAACTCTCTTCATCCAAAGATGCACCATTATCCCGAGCTTGCACAAGCAACATCTTATCCTCAAGTACTCGGCATTCGAGGCGTTTTGGCAATGTGCGTTCCTTGAAATGTGTCCCTCACCTCCACAATTATAACATTTGATTGGCTTTGCTTGACCTCGGTTTCCATTCCTTCCCTATTCGATTTGCGGATAACCTCAACCACTCCACCTTTGCTTGTTCAGATCGCTTTCTTGAACCGGGCCGCACCATAACCTTCCCATCTCCGACAGTGGCTTGATTGTGTAGATTGGATGCGCTTAAAGATTGTTGTTGGTGTGTGGAAGAGAGTTCATGTTTTGACTAATCAGAGAGCCAGTTGATTAATGAAGTTTCCACGTGTGCATCAAAGATCGACTTGTTTGAACATAGGATCGGGAATGAGTTTGTGATTACCATTACCCATGGGTATGACTTGTGAGGCTTTGGTTGTGATTCGATGTTTGAGTAGAAGCGGTTGAATCATTAGATGAGCTTGTCTCCCCGGTTGGTTTTGAACCGATTAAGAATCTTTTTTCAAACATAGCATGTCTCTCATTCAAAGGAGGAAGGCATAGAGTTGCTCATAGTTTGTATTCTTCAATCCTTTGGTTAGCTTTACAGGTGACAAACTTGTGCCATTCGGATTCATGTTGTTCACAAATTTTGAGTTCAATTGAATTTTGGCATAGTCATTCGATGTTCCTCGTATCATTAACAAGCTTGTGGAACCTCACATAGTACTCATAGACACTCTCATCTGGTTTCATCTTGAAGTGTTCAAATTCATCATAGAGTTGTGATTCTCTCTTCCATAGTTAATTCGTAACCCGAGAGAAGCATCTTGACATTATCCCACACCGCCTTGGCTTTGTGTTGTGATTGATCGACTTGTAGATATCTTTTGAAGATCTTGAAGTACGATGTTAGAAGCCCCGATATCAAGATCGAATCTCTTTTCTCCTTATCATCGAGCTCATCATATGTCTTTGTCCGTCTATACCATAGATCATTCTTCCATCTTCACCGATATCAATTAGGTCTCTAGTAGTCTCAACCCGATACGGTCCTTCATCAATGGATTTGAGAATGTTGACTCCATTTTCCTTTCCAAGACAAGATAATCGATTCGTTGAGCCCAAGAGTCGAGTCGCTTACATCAAACATGGGTGGATTTAGTATCCAACCACCGCTTGAACATCCTCTGCAATGATGGAGATGATTGTAGGAACGTTGGTAGACATGATGGCGATTAAACGGATTTTATAACTCTCGATTAAACCGGAAATAGATTCGTTCACGGATTTTACTAAATCAAGAAAACCGTATTCATGCATGAGTCAACCAAGTCGCTAAGAAAACTCAACCAAGTCGCTAAGCACCAAGTTGCTAGTAAAATTTTGACAAAGAAGTCGCTAAGCACCAAGTCGCTAAGTTGTCAAGTCTCTAAAGAGCAACTCGCTAAGCACCAAATCGCTAGCAAAATTTTGACAAAGAAATCGCTAAGCACCAAGTCGCTAAGTTGTCAAGTCGCTAAAGAGCAACTCGCTAAGCACCAAATCACTAACACCAAGTCGCTAACAAACTTAAGTACAAGTCGCTAACTTTCACCAAGTCGCTACCCGTAGTGGAGACTCCACTAAGTGTACTGTTTGTCGGCTTGTCTCAATAGACAAGTCGCTAGCTCAACTCGCTAAGGCCTTCAACTACAACTCGCTACCAAATTACAAAGCAAGTCGCTACCACGATAACTTATACGTGGCTTAAGTCGCTAGCAAGAAAAACACACAAACACCACTTTTCAATCCAAAAACAACCCAACCACGATGATTCAAGCTTAACAAATCAAAACCCAAGCACATACAATGATTCTAAACACGTAACTACACTCAAGTTTCAAACTTTAACACTAGAAATGATCCAAATGATGCAAAACCACTAAACTTTTCAAACTCTAAAACCACCTAAAAGTCACTAGAAATCCAAAGATATGTAAGAGATGATCAAACCATGGCTCTTGATACCATTTGTAACATATTGATTTCATAAACACACTAAACCATAAGATCAAATAGGCGTGCAAAGAGTTCTAGAGAGAAAGTTAGAGGTTTAGGAACTTTAGTGAGAGAAAGAAAAGTCTTATTATGAGCTCCAACTCTACCTTAGGAGGTAGAGTATTATAGTCATTACATAAATCGCCACCTTCGGGTCCTGGATCGTGCATACATGGGTAAAGACACGTCCGTCCTCCATGGTGTTACTTAAACTAAATACTACTTAACTTATAATAATCTACGACTCACGAGCTTTCAAACGATTACATATACTTGAGGTGACCGACTCTTTAATACATGGATTTACTAAATCCTAACAGCTAGGTATACTCAATAAATAGTTTAACGCACAGACAAATCATCATTGCCTTGTACAATAGGCATTGCAATCAACAGTTTCAATGTAACATGTATAAAGCAGGATAATTAACCCTTCTAAGCCCCTTTACAAATCCTTTTTTCGTTCCAACTCCTTTTTACAAAGGCTTGCACCAAACGCTCTACTAGATTGTTGAAAAAAGAAAATGAACTGTATGGGACCTCAGAATCGGTGACTGCACACCTTAATTCAACCCTTAATGAAGAAACATAAAACAACGTTTAAAATAATACCACCAAGCTAGTGAACACAGCATGCCTGCAAATCCAACAATCTGCCATGCCAAGATGCGGCCCACCTCAATTGAAACTTTGTTTGTGAGCAACCAAAGTAAACAAATGGGAAAAGCCGCCATGGCTGCAAATTAAAGAAGTCGCCCTACCAAGATGCGACTTACCGCAAATGTGACTTTGTTAAGAAGCGCAACCAACAACCACAAACACAACAACCAACTGCACAAAACCCCAAATACCACGAAGCCCAACAAATAAAACAACATGAAGCATTAAAACATGAATGAAATGTTAAAATATTACCACCGTCGTAGCAGCTTTAATATTGATATATATTTATCCAACAATTTGCCCTGCCAAGATGCGGCCGACATCAATTGCAACTTTATTTAGAAGCGTATTGACCATGGTTGCAAACATAAACTCAAAATGTAATGCATGCTTTGTTACCCATCATATTTTGAAATGAAATGAGAATACAACATCTTGCTTTTGCACAACAACATTGGCGTAAATATCAATTAGACTACATGCACCAACAGAAGCATGCTTTCTAAGCAACCAAAGTAAAAAAAACGACCGAAGCAGCCATGGCAAATTGAAAATGCAATGCTATGAGATCAACATACCAAATAAGCGTGATAAACAAATTGATGGTAACAACGACAATAACAATAACTAATACCACAAAAACCCCAAAAACGAAACCGAAACCCTAACCCACAGACCGAATAAAATTTACAAATTCAAACCCATAACAACCAAAATGTAATGCATGCTTTGTTACCCATCATGTTTTAGAAACAGAAATGAGAATACAAATACTGTTTTGCAAAACAACATCGGCTTAAATATCAATTACACTACCGCCACCAACAGAAGTATGCTTTCTAAGCAACCAAAATAAACAAACGGGCGAAGCCGCCATGGCTGCAAATTCAAGAACTTGCCCCGCCAAGATGCGGCCTACCTCAATTGTAACTTTGTTAAGAAGCGCAGCCACCATGGATGCAAACATAAATTAAAAATGCAATGCTATGAGATCACCATACCAAATAAGCATGATAAACAAACTGATGATAACAACGACAATAACAACAACTAATCCCACAAAAACCCCAAAAACGAAATCGAAACCCTAACTCACAGATCGAATAAAATTTACAAACTCAAACCCATAACAACCAACAAATCAATAAGCTAAAATAGCTCAAGATCCGATTATACCAGTGTTGCGAAGAAACCGATGTGTAGAAAAGTGTAGAAGAAAGGAATCGCTGAAGCTTATCTATAAGTAAAGTGATGGTTGCACACTGAACCAAGAATGAGAACCCAACATATACCTCAGAAGCCCAACACATAAAATAACATACGCAGCCTAATAAAAAACAATAAAAAAATGTTTAAAATAATGTCACCGACGTAGCGGTTTAGTATAGATATATAATTCAAGGCTAGTGCTGATAATTTGATAAATAGAATCTTGCCAAGTGAAATAGCTAGTTGCTTTTTAGTTAAGCCTGTGTTTTTGGGTTTGTTGGCTGAAGAAGTAGAAATAAATTGAGTTCCCTCGAGTTTCGTAGATTCGATCTAGAAAGTTTATAGCCTTGCCTCCCTTCAAAGAACACTATAAATCAAGTTTAATACTAGCTAGCACTTTAGGAGACTTCAAGATATGATACATTTCGCAAAGTGGACGTACTATTTGATTATTTTAAATCTGCATATTCACCGAGAAACCATCGAGAATCGATATAGCATCCCATATGGCTCAAGAAACAAATACATATATTGTTTCAAGAATTAGTATATAACAACAAACAACAAAACAATACGGGCGCGATATTAAGATTCATTCATTGATTAAAACACAAAATATAGACTTTAATTTAGACATACTCTAGTCTTGCTTGATTTCTATGATTTTTAATTCGTTCATCAATCGATCAAGCTCCCAATCATAAGAAGAAGAAAAAAAGATGGTCTGCAGTGTTAACCATAGTATATCTTCCTTTACTGAATCTTAATTTAGCCCATCCCCTTAATTTTCTGCATTTGTCCCTAACAGGCTTTACTAAGATATGATTTGAGGGGTATACAATTGATCTCCAGTTTCAATCAGATCTCTTATTACTGTCCCTACCAAGTGATGCTTGATGTTTTTGAGGGGACAACACTGAAAATGTGTGGAATTGACAACTTTTGTGACTTTCCAATTATAGCATTGTCAATTATCTCTAAATTTAAATAAGCATCTGCCATTATTTTGGTTCCAAAAACAAAACAAATATTAGTATTAAGAAAACAACAAAGATACTAATATGATTTCAAATTTTTATCTTTATTTCTTTATGGTTTTAAGCATGGATTTGGTTTGCTACATGTTGTGCTTATATATAGCAAAGATTGCTCTCGATCTGTAAATCATTCATCAACTTGGTTACCATGTATCTTTCCTTATGCAGGTTCGTTTGATTTATTCAGCAAAAGATTATGACATGTTCATTAATACATATGCTTGACCCCAATCTTCTATGCATAGAGTTTTTGAAATTTGCATTTTCAAACTTATTACTATTAGATTATTACAAAAAAATTGAAAACAGATTCTGCTTTTTGTCAAAATAATTGTTGCATGTGCTGTCTGTACTCACCAGTCAGTTAGTTTTAGAAGTATCTAAAACTCCAAGTTTTGTTAATTATGTACTCAATAATAAAAGCATGGAACCCACCGTCACTGATATGATGTGTTTACAATTTTTTAGTAGTGAAAAAGCATCTGCTGCTGCCCTAGATCTTCGGTATCCATTGCTGGCCCATGGTGAGTATCATATGCATAAAGAAGTCCCTCCATATATATATAACATCGTTTTTTGTCGGTTTTTGTGCCTTTTAGCGATGACGCATGTCATCATTAAAGGTCTTGACGGGATAAAGTAAAACCTGGGAGGGAAATGGAATTTTTTCGTGGAGACCTTTTAGACATAACATTAGACTTTTAGAGCACATATGTCGTCTCTAAAAGTGTATGTCATAAGAAAATTTTTATCATGTTTGTTAATATAATTAAGGTTAATGTATTTAATTAAAACGTGAATAAAAAATCTAAATTAATTAGTAGTATACTTAAACTTCAAATAAATTGTTTTAAGCGAGTCACATATGAAAGTATCTTGTTAATAAGCGCTATGAAGTAGCATTTAGGAGCACGGAGTATTTAAGAGTTGTTTTACACATATGATAACACAGCTACACTTAAGTTATCAAACGTTTTTATAGAAGGAAAAAAAAAATGCTACTGATGATCACTGCTATTGCTTACTCACTGCTCCCAATTATAAGAAGACAAGTAATTTATTTGGTGGTGGTCATGATCGCGAAGATGACTATGATAACTATCGTTATGATAACTATGCAGATCAGGTTTACGATCTTCCAGGAAACTTGGATGCCTATTATGACACGTATGGTATCAAGCTCCAAGGCCTTGGTAGGAAGTAACTTTATCTCCATAGAGTCTAATGTTATATTTTGAGTAGTGGTTTATTTCCTTATATAGAGAATATGAAGTATCTCACATGTAAGCTTTTCTTTTACGTACCGATTGAGATATGGGATTCACCATATCTTTTGTACTTAAACGCTTTTTGAGTAATATATTTACCTGTCTTTGACCTTTTACCCAAAAACAATTATAAGAAGGAAAAAAATGGTCTGCTGTTAATTAACCATAGTATATCTTCCTACATATTACTTGATCTTAATTTAGCCCCTACCCTTAATTTCCTCTTCATTTGTCCCTAACTGGCTTTACCAGGATATGATATGATTTGTATACAGCCAAATTTTATTTATAAACCACCAACATCCAGATCTTATTTATACTATTGATCTCCAGTTCAAATCAGATCTAGCTCTTATTAATGTCCCTACCAAGTGATGCTTGATGTTTTTTATGGGTCATGGGACAACACTATATGCTCCTTTGAATCTCTTGTATTCTCACATTCTTTATCTCAACAGTAACTGAAAATGTGTGACTTTCCACTTATGGCATTGTCAATTATCTCTAAATCTAAATAAGCATCTACCATTGTTTTGGTTCCAAATACATAACAAATATTATGTTTTCGTCTTCCTTGCAATTGGGTACCTATGGTCAATTTGTTAAACAGCTATAATACAATATTAGTATTAACTATTAAGAAAACAACGAAGATAATACAATTTCAAATTTTTATCTTTACTTTTCTTTATGGTTTTAAGCATGGATTTGGTTGTGCTACTTGCCGTGCATGTATAGCAATGATATGATTGCTATCTGTAAATCATTCAACTTGGTTACCATGTATATCCTTCCTTATGCAGGTTCGTTTCATTTATTCAACAAAAGATTATGCATGTTCATTAACACAGATGCTTAAACCACAATCTTCTATGCATAGAGTTTTTGAATTTTGCGTTTTCAAACTTGTTATCAGATTATTACGAATTGTAGTTCTCCACAAACAGGTGTAAACTTGCGGGAATACCCTGACCCCTGATGCCTTTTGCCACCGGCCATTGGCCACCCCACAAAGAATAGCTCCGGCAACTCTCCTGATTCAGTGAGTCACCACCTGGAGTGAGCACGAGCCTCAATATCAAAACAAATTGAAAACAGATTTTGCTTTTTGTCGAAATATCATTTTCATACCAGATGCAACAGAACTTTTGTGAAACCGTAAAATAAAAAGTTCTAATCGTATTCTCAAAAATTGACTTTCTGGTCATTTTACATTTAGTTTCTCAAATAATGGTGATTTGCTAAATACTCAAACAAGTGATTATTTGATGGTTATTTAAAAATCATACTCCGTATTTATATAACTCACTTATAATGCAAATCTCCATGATTTGAGCTAACTTTAATTATTTGTCTTAAACATAAACAGTGTTGCATGCGCTGTCTGTACTCATCAGTAAGTTCTATTAGAAGTATCTAAAACTCCAAATTTTGTCACTCAATAATAAAGCATTGAACCCACTGTCACTGATATGATGTGTTAACAACTTTTTTGTAGTGAAAAGCATCTGCTGTAGATCTTCAGTATCCTTTACTGGCTCATGGTGAGTATCGCGTTATGCATGTACATGCATGGCGGACCCAAGACGAAGAGTCATCAGGTTCATTTTATTGAAAGTACCAAAAATTGTAACCCATAAATCAAAGACCATGTTCATTTTAGAAAAATCGGTATATTTGACATAATTTTACATGAAGCGAGAAATATGGTTTCCGTGCACCCCAGGAAACCCCCCTCTGTCCGCCCCCTGGGTACATCCATCCATGACCCTTTCCTTCTAGTTTCTATGATATTTTGCAACTTCTAGTTTCTGATGAAGATCTTAGGGGTTATTAAAATTACTAATAAAAGGTACTCCTTCCATCATATTTAACATATATGCAACGATTTCTGTTTAGCGGATGTTCTAGAATAGATTAGACAATTGTTGACGGTTGGCTTGTGTGTTTAGTCGATCGTTACTACAAGTTGGTGGCTGAAGTGTTGATTAAGTAGGATTCCAACAAAAGGCATGCTCTAGGAACTAATCATAGTACTAATAAGTGTTTGTGGGTCAACCAAAGTGACCCATTACCCAACCCCTCGACGGCTCATCCCACATATTTAACCACCTTCTGGTTAAAATATCTGTAATAGTAATCTCTAGCATGACCCTCCACTTAAGTGTGATGATGGAAATTAAACTCTCACCTGAGTGATATCAAATCAACAGATTAAAGGTGGGTGCTGATGCCTCTCTTGATTACAACATGTAACCGAACATGGTATTCTTTAAAGTTAGCCATCCACTAAGTGCCTTTCTAGTAAAGGATATTATAGGAAAAGAGAATCTTCCCTAGTGAAACCTTTTGGGTCTGAATGATTTCTAAGTGACTGGTTAGTGGTGTTTAACTTGCTTGAGTTCCCGCAAGTGCTTTAGATTCTCCACATCCACGTCTTCGAAGATAAGAACCATGCATCAAGTTTGATCATAGCCACACCTCCATCCAAGGGACACTTGATCATGGACCATGTGGTAATGCAACTATTCCCACTTTTGACATCTGTTGGACCTACTAGCGGCCTACCTTCCGTTTGTGGAGTCTGGTCATCGTTTCGTAGTGGTCCAACACATGACAAAACTGGAACTAAAACGAAACAGCAAATGTCAAAGTATACAATTATGAACGTGACGATTGCACTGAAAGATATTTGTTTAAGACCTACCACTGCACTAACAATATAAATTCTATTTTTAAAGAGAATAGACTATATTTGCTACCGGGTTACGTTCAGTTTCCAGGTTTTCACCGACTTGCCCACAAAAAGTGAAGAAGATGGAAGAATCGGATTCACCATACGTGGTTGAATACAATGCTAAGTTCATGGTAAAACTTGATGTTATACATTTGGTTAAAGTTAGCCATCCACATTTGGAAAAGTTATCCATCATCATGTAATATTATTATACAAGAAATGTTCTTTGAAGACTCTCCTTTACTATTTCAATGCCTATAAATCAGGTTGTCATGAATGAATAATTTATTGCTCTTAGAGTGTTTGCATTACTATGTTATCAAAGTGGACTAATAATTAGTTTTTAGCCACGAGAGGAAGTTGACTTTCGTGCCAGCGAAATCTTTCCATTTAGACAAATAGAAAAGCATGTGAACAAGTTTTATAATCAATTGTTATTAAATTGGCCAACTAGCAATGTAATACTCTTCTTTGATTCGTTATCGCATATTTTGGTATAGTTCCTGATGATAGCTCATTTGGATCATTATTTTGCCAAGTGATGGGACTATTTTGCCAACTTTTCTTTTTATTTTGCCAACTGCATGATATTTAATCGAGGACACGTGTATTAAGAATGTGCCTAATAGCTCATTTGTCATTTATGAAGTGATGAAGATGAATTTTCTTTTTTTATTATATACACATAGTGACAAGCTATTAAACCCATAATTTATTTAAAGATTTCAATTCTGGATGACCTGAATTGCAAGAATATCAAGTTCTTCCCATGTTATTTTAGCTACGAATTGTGAAAATTTCACACACTCATTTCACACCCTTTCTATTAACATAATAGACTTAGCTTATAATTGATCGTTAAATGTAGTTCTCCGAACAAGATTATGAAACGATCTTTTTTGTATCATACGAATTGATGTAACAAACAATTAGGAATCCCTATACGAATGTTTGATGCTTGGCTCAAATGAGTCGTAATATAATTCAGTTGACAACCTAAAATGTCTAACATTCAAAACTAGTATGAAACCTAATTTTAATGCTAAGTAAAATTTGGTTGAATATGGCGATAGGTGACCTGTGTATCACATGTCAATTCTTGAAATAGCTCGTAACAGGTTAATGGCTGATTATATGCAATAAGTTTCATGCTTGCAATACTTTGTTTTATTAATCGACTTCTAGTCGAACATTCTCATTTTAACTTGTTTGATATTTTGATTCAGTATCAAAATGTCATATTAAATATGGTCATACGGCCCAAAAGAATGTACTAATAAACTCAATCAAATAAGGCCCAGAAGAGTGATATCTTTAAGGCCTTTATTACTTGTTTGTCTATGTGATTTATTTATCAACTTTCCGAAGTTACAAAAACTCGAAAGATTTTACAGGTATTGATTTATTTATTTATTAGAGTCGGGTGCAGTACAACCCAATAAAATATTATTGGGTTGTCAACTCAGCACACACTAAATAACGGTACTATAACTAAAACATCTTCCTCAGCTCTAACTGTTATTTATACGTAGGAGTGTAAAAAAAGCCGACCCAACCCGAACTCGATTAAACTTATTCGGTTCGGTTAATCGGGTGAATAATTTTATACGGTAATTCGGGTCAACCCTAGTAACCCGAATACTAAATAGGGTCGGGTATCAGGTTGAAATGGTTGGCTAACTCGGGTTCTAGTCGACCCGGTTGACCCGAATAAAGGCTTATTTTTATTTTTTTATATATTATTATAAATTATCTATTTAAAGTAAGAATTGGCAATTTTATTATCATCTTACTCATATTTCGGTTGACCCGAACCCGAATGTACACTACCCGAGTAGACCCGACCCGAATTGACTCGAACCCGACTAACCCGAATTCAAATAGGGTCGGGTTCGGATATGTTATTTTTATCCTTGACCAGACCCGATTAACACACCTAGTTATAGGCGTCAATGGGTCTTATTTTTTTTCCACCAAAAATACTCCACTTACTCACTAAAAATACCTCACCAACTCAAAAAAAATAAAAAATAATAATAACTCACTATTTGCATGGCTATTTGACGAATAAAACGGCAATAGCTGTCGGGGTGGTGCAGTATGGCTATGCCATAGAGCAAAAATGCCCAATAACGTGTTATTTAAACTGCATCGGAGACTCTTGTAATCAAAGTTAAATTTCAAAATAGTTATGAAAAGGATGCAAAAAGGGGGATATGAAAACCAGAGCATATATAACAAGCAATTAGTAAAAACGAATAACATAATCTCACTCTCTTCATGAATGACTGTTTGGCGGAAAAGTTTGTTATGACTTACCAACTGCCAACCCGCCATTAAACCTTTAATTTTCACCTGTAAATTTCCATTTCTCATCATTCTAAACCGATAAAAGCATTCTACAATAAATCATTTTCCTTTTTCACAGTTTAATTTTTCAGTTAAAGTAGTTTGTGTAGTTTTAATTCATAAAACCCTAATTCAAAGTTTTCCTCAAAATTTTCAATTACCTTCATAATCATTGATATAAATCACAAGAATAGCAGTCATGTCACCTAATAGAATATCATCTTAGAGAGCGATTAATGTCCATTGAAATTTGGGGATTGTATACATGGATTTCATAACCGGAATGAAGGAAAGAATTAGTCGGATGAAAGGGAAGGGAAGCAAGATAGGGTTGATGGAGGGATTATGTGTGATGGAGATAATGGAGTTTCAATGGATGAGGGTATTAGGGTTGATCATGGTATCATGGGAGACTTAAATGGTGAAGCATTTCTAGTACTAAGTACAACAACAACAACAAACTCAATCTTGCGGAGCGGGGTAAGGGATTTTCTAGTACTTAGTGCTCGGGTTAATTCTTCCCTTAAAACGGATGTTAATCATGTGAATAATATGGATAATGTAATTGCTGAGACACAAGATTTGTTACTTCATAATGTTTAGAAACCTGTTAATAAAGTTCATAACCATGATAATTCATTTAGTACTATTTTGAATGATGATAAAATGACAACATTGGTAGTATATTTGTTGATGTTGTGGTAGACTCAAAATAGGATAATAAATTGATGGTAATTCCTATTAAAACTAGTAAAAATGAAGCAAGAGGTGGTTAAGTTTAATAATGATCTTATTGAAAAAGGTAATGTGAAATGGAGATGTATAGTATGTGGATATTTTGTAGGTTGCAAGACGTCATTTAATGATGCTAAGTATCACTTAAGAAGAATGTGAAACAAATTGGTTTAGATTATATGCTTGTAAATGAAAATGGGATATTTGTTTTCAAATTCCATGATGGGGAGGGATAAAATGGAGATATCACTAATGGACCTAGAATGGTGAATAATAAACCTTTGTTTTGTTAAAAAACTGAGTGTTGATTGCAAAGTATGACGAAATGATTTAAGGGGCGAAATGAGATTCTTTTTGGTATTTTTGTATATTTTGTAAAGCAAGTAAATAATCGGGGTTTGAGATATTTTTATTTTAAAAATAACATTAACTTAAGAGGAGAACTAAATTAGTTTTCAAGGAAAGTAAATTGATGCGAATAGATATGTTGGGAAGTGTATTTATCTATGATGCACTATCTAACTATACTTATTGAATTTTCACACCTTAATTGATGTAATGGTTAATATTTCAAATTCCAGTTTTGTAGGTGTGAGCTACTACCTATGCAAGACAGCCTATGTGACTAGCTCTACGGTCGCAATGTACACATAATAACTATCAAGCACGCAATAAATATCCAATCAAACTATTCATCTAAGGATCAACCCAACCTTACAGTCGCAATGGTTGCACCTAAAATAGATAAACTAGGTTTTAAGTGGATCTTAGCTCGATGTCTAATTAGTTACTTTTGGTTAACGATCTAGCAAGCCAGTTCCTTACTAGTTTTTAACAAGTAAATCTCATTCACCAATCAAGAAAACAATAAATAAAATCGTACAATAACAAGTTTCATGCAATCCTAGATAAATGCTATTTAATTTAGCTTAGCATAGCAAACAAAAGACAAGAAACCATAGAATCAAGACAAATAATGAAAAACTTGATTGAATAATTACAGGTAAAACTTATCTTGATGTTATGATCGGTTTACAATATAGACAAATACTGAAAATTGCATTAATATTTAGTTAGGGTTTGGTTCCCTAGAGTTGCACATGAATTATGAAACATAACAAAAATATATATAGAAAAACAGCTTGTGACGGCATCAACATTTGGATGTGACGGCGTCACCTCGCCGTCATCGATTTTACGGTTTTTCAACCGACTTCCTTTGATGGCGTCAAGACTAAAGGGTGGCGAAGTCATGTTGGGGTTGTGACGGTATCACGAGATGCACTGTAATGCTCGTCTCCTTCCACTGGTCGTTCACGAAAAATCTCAAAAACTCACTTTCTTGGCATATTTGGTGACGGCGTCACGGATGCCTGTCACAACTTCAAACTTTGTCTTTTTCTTCCGTTTTTCGTCCTAATGGGCCCAAAACTTGTATGTTTCTAGCAAATATATAATCCATGAGCTGAAAACCGAATAGGAAAGATTTTAAGCCATAATAGAGATAAAATAAGGTAAAAGGAATGAAATCATAGGGTAAATGACCCTTTTTCTATCAAATTGCACCTCTTCATATAAAGTGTAACATAAGTTTTCATCTTAAAGAAATACTTATATTAGCACAAGGTGTCATGGTGTTGCACCCAAGGCGCCAAGCCTTTTATCTCGCCTAAAGGGTGCGCCATGACACCGGTGACCGTGTCAGTGTCATGGCGTGCACAATGGCTAGAATTCTTTTTTCTTTTTTTTTAATTAAAGTTTATGGATTTATGTTGTGTTTGGATTGTGTGTTTTTTCGTGTTTAATGTGTGTGTTTGATTTGTATAGTGTGTGTTTGCTGGTAGGTTGAAAAAGATGACCTGTTATTAATATTTTTTTGTTAATAAATAATTTTCAAGTTTTGTCCCTGGAAGTATAACGTAACCGGTCTAGTTCCTGTGTATTGGTTTGTTTTCCATTTGATCATTAGAAATGTAAAATTTGGTCCCGTGATCGTTTTTCGTTTTTTTTTTTTTTTACATTTTTTATACTTTTAAAATTAAAATTAAAATTATTTATTTTTTATTTGTTTTATTAATAAAATTTAATTGGTTTAAAGGAAGAAAAAAGTAAATAAAATATAGAAATGTTAAATACTGTATCAAAACCTACCACTCATACATAATTTTGACACTTTCTTAAGAAGATGTATTATTTCTTAATAAAAAAAGGGTTTTAAAAGAGTTGGTTTGGCTTATGTTAAATTAAAGGGAGGATGTTGTTGAATATGCGAGTAAAAAGATTATGTAAAAAAAAATAAAGAAGTTGATATAGCAAAAAAATTGTCATATGGGTTGAAGCCATATTAACTTATGGTCTAGGGGTATCTAAAATAGTGAAGGTTTATAAAATTTTATAATAGTATCAAGTCATATTATATCAATAAGGTTGGGTGTAATAAGGAGGTCTTAAGATCGTATTCATCACCGCCGCTTCAACTTTCTCCTTATACAACCAACTTCACCAGTCATCACCATCTTAGTGTTATTAGACAACCAACTTCACTACAAAAATATACTTCAATTAAAGAAAAATATACCTCATAAAAATTAAAATCACACACACACACATACATAACATCGACTCGGTCATCTGAACGACCAAATTCTCCTCCCAAATCACTTAAAACACGTCATAGATGGTGACCGTGGTGGCCGTAGTAAGGTAGACGCGTTGTTGATCTTCCATCTAGGCATGCAAGACGTGTTTTTGAGCCTTATTACAGATGGTCAAAACCATAAAACTTTGGTGTTATAAACTTTTGTCCAATATGCATTAAATCTTCAAAACTTTATCATTCTCTCACATCATCAAAATGTGTATAATTATGAAAATGTTCAAAATCATGAACTATATATCTAAGCATGATACATGACATCACGGGCAGAGCCACCTTAGTAGTAGTGGGGGGCGATGCCCCCACCAAGTTCTAACGAATACACAAAATGTATAGTAAAAAAAAGTAATGTTGATGTGAAAAAAGTCTAGTGCCTTCCCCCAACAAATCAAAGTGCCCTCATCGCTCTCAGCTTGCCCACAATTAGAGCGCTCTCTGAAGCAAAAGAAAATTGTTTGTTAAGTTTGTCTTTTCTGTAGGAAAATAAAAAAGAAGAGGCAATGAGAACTTGTGAAAATGGGTAGGTTGGCGGGGAGTGGGCCAATGGGTGAAAATATGAGTACTATATAATATATTTTTTTTTAAGCGTACGAATAGATTGCATAATTAATTAGGATGGAAATCATCAAATAGTAACCAAGTTTGAGATTTGTTTCAATTTGGTGCCTCAAAATTTATATCAAACATAAAAATCATCAAAGTTTTAAAATTGTTCCATTCTTATGTAATTTTTATGTTAGAGTGACCTGAATGAAACACTTCTCAAACTTAGTTATTATTTTGTGGTTATTGTTTATGTTTAGTCTTGCATTAACAGGTTGTACATAAAGTTTGTTGGAATTAGTTAAATTCAGGGGTGGGTGTTTAAAATTAATATACAACATATTAATGCATAGATGGATACTTTAAGCACACTAATTTTAAAAAATTATATAAGAATGAAATAGTTTTAAAAATTTGATAGTTTCGTGATTAGTATAAAATTTGAGATATCAAATTGGACACTCTTGAAATTTAGTTACTAATGGGTGACATATTACCTAATTAATGTATTTAATAAGGGTTGTGTTATAAATACTCTCTATCCCACCTTTTACCACCCTCACCCTCTCGCCCACTATATTCGACTGTATAACATAGTTTTTTATCAGTTTTTGTTCCGTATTTTTTATAGTTTAATACTTTTGACTCGTTAAACTTTATATTTATGTTCCATATTTTCAGTTTCACAGTTTTATAACGAAAACATTATTAGAAAACTTTAAAAAATAATAAAAAAATAAATTAAAAAAACAGAGAAGGTGCCATTGGGGTTTTTATGGAGTATGGATAAGTTTAGGAACCCAAATATTATATCATTTCACACATAAAGATTAATAAGAGAAGAGATAAATAGAAGAAAAGAAATAATATTATATTAAGATGAAGAAGATGAGTTATAAGAGAGAAACGGAAGAACCTAGAACCTTACCCCTAGTGTTTCACACATTGAATGGAAGGATATGTGTTCCTTTTATAGATAAGAAACCCTTACATGGTTTCCTTCTAGACCGATGTGGGATAGAATATAGTTTTAGACACAATATAATGACTTACGATTTTTACAACTTACATAAACCGTTTACAATCGTTATAAGATACATTATAATCACAAGTTACTAATATAGGAATAACACTCACTTTCCTTAAATCTAACAATAACTTGTCCATATTAATAAATTGGAATTTTCAAAATGGTGTAAAACTGTGAATAATAGAATATTATACACTTTTATGTTTTAGCATTATCTTGTTATCAACAATACGGGTATTTTAAAATTAATTTTTTAGTGTCATTGAGTTTGTCAAATGTTTTTCACAAATGTTTTGGTATATATAATTACATGTCGTTTGGTTAAACTATTCTTGAGCGCTTTAACACGACTTTAACGGACTTAGTATTTGATTTTTTTTATAAATGAAAATAGATAAAAACCGTCAACCAAACTTTTTTCTCGACACCTAAATTTATAATTAGTGTTAATTGCATCGTAGTAGAGCAGTTTTCTTGCTTTTCTATTAAACTTGGCCCGATTTGTTTTAAATTACGTTAAAAGTTGACACCTGCCATTATCTAAAATTTCTCGCTATGCCCCTTAATCACATTTTCTGGCTCCGCCACTGCATGACACTTGCTATGTTTGAAATATAGAACATAAAGCTTTTAATAGATTTTAATTTTTTTTTCTAAAAACTTTTATTATGGTGCTCTATAATCTAAAGCTTAGCTGTTTTTTATAAGGGTGTTATTATTGTTTTCCTTAACCTTATAGTGATACTAGACAAAAAAAAAATTGTTTTTTTCTTCTTATAGTTTGACTAGACAAAATTTGCGTAAAACAATGTTGTATAGCGATAAATAGTTATAAATCATGATTCTGATTTGACCTTTGATACAAAATGCATGTTTTTTGAAATACAAAGCGTGTATTTTTTTTTTTAAAATTAATATAGTGTATGTTTTCAAAAGTTGTCAAGTTTAAAACTGATCAAGTTTAAGGTGCACTAAAAGGTACTTAGAGGTTATTTAGATAAACTGCATTAATTTAAGTTTCAAGATTTTGTTCTTATTCCATACTCTTTATAAATATTAGAGATAAGGTTTGGCTCAGTAAGGATTGCGATCGATAGATCGATCGACATGGAGATCGATCGCCTTTACTGTGGCAGTCGATCGACTGTCGATCGATTCATTTTTTTTTAAACGATCATCTGCACAATCGATAGAAAGAATGGAATAAGAACAAAATGCCTCTTTTTTTTACCGTCAAATGCATTTAAAAATAATAATAAAAAATAAATAAAAATTTAAGCACTTTATTTTACATAATAAATACCTCACACAAACCACAATTCAAACATCATTTATCTTATCATTTTATACACAATTTAAATGGCTTGTTCGCTTTCACACATCGTCGATTAAATCAAAGCTATGATTAAAAAATAAATCGATGAGGATAAAGTTCGTAAGCAAGTCCTTATGAACTTAGCCGTAGAATTTGAGAATGCAACCATTGCTAAAGATGATCTGAGGAACGCATACGTTGAATGCACTGACATTCCTCAAGAGGAACGTGCTTTGATCGACTCTTATTTGAATCAAGCATCTGATTTTGATTACGAGATGCATAATGCTTTGTTTCGAAAGGCGGAAAACGTTAGAACAACAACTGAATTCTAAATTTGTTTGGATGCATCTAAAAAATAAATAGGAATATTGTGTATTTGTATTGTTTTTTAAATTTCGTATTGTAATGTTTATTTTTATTTAAATGAATGAAAATTTATTTTCGAGTACGAAGAACAAAAGTAGAATACGACTTTTATTCATTACACCGGCAAAGCAGAATACGACATTGAAATGAACATAAAAACTACGATACAAAAAATAAAACGCATAAGTTTTTCAGCCATAGATTAATTTGAATACTCCATGTATTCCAAATCATAATCCGGATACTCCCTACATTCCAACCTGAATAACTCATCATGAGGTTGTTCAGCCTTAATTCTCTCATTCCACTTTTTTTTTTAGCCATTGCTTGTTCTTTTAATGTTTCTCTTAATGACTCTTCATCCTGAATAAGTTGCTCTTCTTGTTCCTTAGGAAAAATCCATCGCCATTTTAATAACTTTCAGTTTCATATTAATCACCTATGTCATGTTCATCAACTGATTCCTCTACTGTTGGGAATGAGGAATCAGTTGACATGGATTGGTGCGTATGTCGTTGTGATGATGACCGTAGTCGGGGTTTGAGGGGGGAGTATTTTTAAGAATAAACGTTTCTTCGGATGTCGGTGGATTATTTCCAGAAGCGTTTTCTTGAGACATTTTTGTATAAAATTGTGAAGTTGAAAGAAGTTGTGTGTATGAGATTTTTATTTTATTTTTTTGAAAATGTAGTGGATATATATAGAGAAAAAAGATAGGTTTGTTTAAAAAAATGATATGTTTTTTTTTGAAAAATAAAAATTAAAATTAAAATTAAAGCCGCTATTATTGGCAAAAAATGGTCTAAATCACCGGAAAAAAAAAGAAGCTAATGTGACGAATAAAATAAAAGTCGCTGATAGTCCTTATCGTGCTTAATCTAATTACTTATTCTATACTTTTGTCAAACTTTATAAATTTACCATTTTATTAAAATACTTTAAAGCAAACAAATATTTTGACATACTTAATGAGATCACAAGAGATCCCATAAAACAAATCACCACGATACGTCAACAGTGGGAATTTTTGTGTCAACTTTATGTAGATGTAGCAAATTTCATATATATACTTTAAAGCAATCCTTGCACAAGTTAAACACAATCGAAAATACATAAAATCTGACAGAGATCTAAAAGCATAAACGTATTTTATATAGGTTCATATGTACTTTCGAAAAAACCCATTTTATATACACTCTCATTCTTTTTCATGAATAACCTCCCAGCATACGTGTAACCAAAAGCATTAGAATTTATTTTGTTCCATTATTTATGTGATCGAGTTATGATAATATACTCTCAAAATTTTGAAGATTTTCAGTTCGAACCTAACCTTTGCAACCTTTGTTATTCTTTTTTTTTGTCATGAAATTTTGTGTAACCCACTTAAAAGCATTAGAATTTATTTTGAGCGACGCAAGACCAGTTCTCATCCCCTATCTTTTCACATCTCTCTCTCTCTCTCTCTAAAAAGGTAAAAAGAAAGACCTTTGTTTTACTCTCTTCATATATCACTCTCAAACAGTCAAACCCATCTTTTCACTTTCACTTTAACCCTATATCTTATCAGTCGGTGACTAGTCTCAAAAATGCCGCAAAACGAGGCTACAACCATCGACGCTATCTCCGGTGGCACCTTTTCCCGGCTACTCTTCTCCGACACCGAAGTTGATGATGCCGTAACTCTCAACACCTTCACATTTTCTAGTCATGATCAAAAGCCACCAAAAATGTTGTGTTTTGGACAAGATAAATATGTCACACAAAAGAACTCAACAACATTAACTAATGACCATGATCATGATAAATCTTTGTCACCCTCTAGTTCCAATGTAAGTAACTTTTTTTTTTTTTTTTTTTTTTAATGCATGCATATATCATTTATGTAGTTATGTACCAACCTAGTGGTTACAAGAATAAAAATAGTAATAATAAGACAAAATGAAAGGTCTAATAATAATGTGCTTTTGTTTTTTTTTCTAGATGAAAAGAAATATGGGATGTGACTATTATCAACCAGTTGTTCTTTCTACTAGTGTCACCACCACCACCACCACCGGCGCCACCGTAGCTCCGTCGGGGAGCAACCGCCGGAGTAATAAAAAGATGAAGGCAGAAAACACACCTCCGGCTAGCCATGCAAAGGTCTCATCTCAAACATTTACATTAAAAAAAGAAAATAAATGATGTCACACAACATTAATTTCATGTCTTTGTTTTTTATTGTGAAGTTTTATATTTGTTTTGTTGTATTAATATGCTTACATTTATTTCACCTTTTTAACATTGTGTGTACATATTTTGCTTTTATTGCATTGTGTGTGTCATATAGTTGCATTTAATAAAATTCAATTGCATGTAGTGACATTACATCAATGGATAAAAAGTAAAGAGCATGCTATATCATTTTTTTTAAACAAGTACAGTATAATATATATATGATTTATAATAAAGGAGGTGATCGTCACACTTGATTTTTTATTGACACACTCCATTGTACAATTAGTTAAATCATTTAATATATATGATATAACTGTCTGTCTACTATATATAATGGAGTGTGTCAATAAAAAATGTAAGTGTTTAAATTAATATCCATAATATATATGATTTATTGTACTCCGTAGTATAATAGTATTGGTTTTTCTATCTTGTGCCCTAGGGGCACAAGATAAGAAAGGATAAAAGTACAAAAAATACTCACGGACCCACAAAAAAGAGGTCACAAGATAAGAAGGGATAAAAGCACAAAAAAGTACTCAAGAACTCACAAAAAATATATTTTTTATAAATACCTTGGTTCTTTTTATGGTCCATGAAGATTTTTTGTGTTTTTTTCTTTCTTATCTCGCTCTTGCGTCACAAGATAAAAAAACTCTAATGGTATATCATGTTTTAATATGCTTATTTTATATGCTATTTTATGAAAAGCAATGAAATGCAAGTATTTTACATTTTTACATAAAAAATGAGAAAAGAACAAAGTAGACAAAAAGTTGAAAAAGATGTCACACGGGTGAGAATTAAACTTTTATTATTTGTAGTTTTGCTAGCTTTTAAGTTTTATTTGTATTTTATTTTGGTGTTTTGCGAAATTTCAGGTGAAGAAAGAGAAGCTTGGAGAAAGAATTGCAGCACTACAACAGATTGTGTCACCTTATGGCAAGGTTCATTTTTAATTTCCACTTGTATATTTATTACTATTATATAAAAATTTCTATTTATTAGAGAAATTATGGATCTAAACTTAGGCCTAAACTTAGACCTAAAACTATTTGGCATCATTCTTATGGGTTATAAAAGAAGTGAGTCCTGTCTGCAACCATCAAGATGCTGACATTTGATTTTAGGTCTAAGTTTAGGTTCATGTATCATTTCTCTTCTATTTAATCTCGATAAACAAAATTTGGTCTAATTATATTAAGTTTTTACTGTCATGAGAATGTGTGTAATTGGGGCTTGGGATAAGCTCATACCCCAACAGTATGGATGTTTGAGTGACTTCGTAAAAATCGTCAACTGTCTACTTTGACCAGAAGTCAAATATTTATTGATTTATTCAACTATGTTGTGTTTATTTTTCATCTAAGAAATTATTTTTTGGTTTGACCAGAAGTCAAACATGTTGAAATGGTTCCATTTTAGTTGAATATAATCCCTTTTTGGAAATGCAAATCTTGGTCATTGATAAATGCTTTCTTACTTTTGTATCCGAAACAAAAAGAGCTTTTGTGTCTATTAAATGTGCATTGTTTTAAACACAATGTATTTATTGTGTTACTTCAAACATTAACAAGATTTGGGTAAAAGACTGAGACAAACCAAGCTTAACATGATATCTAGATAAGACCACAAGAAAGCAATGCAGACCAACACGCCGCTTTTTCTCGACATCGATCTTTAAGCCAGATGAATGAGAGTTGGTATTTGACGGTTTACCCGCTTGATAGTTCGAAAAGAGTAGATGCGTGTTTAAATTTTAGTAAAATATATCAATGCAAATATAGATATTCATACTTATAGTCATTTGAACTTTGTATAACTTGAATATTTATGATACAAATTACAGCTATAAATTTGTATTATTGTAAGTTTGTAACATCCATTGTAATACTAAAATTTAATGTGTCATTAGTGTACATTATAATGCAATTATTATAGTGTAGAATTTAGTTATATGAATTACTCCGTACTAATTATAGTAACATGTTTAGGCTTAAAAAATTAAGACTTTATTCTTTAGAAAGTACTAGATACATTATAAGGTAGTAAAGATATTGGTTTATTGACTTTTTTTTAGACAAAAATACATTGCAATAAGCATTGAGGTTTAAATCATAATTTCGACCAAACACCCTAGTATCTTATTAGCTTTCTTTTTCTTAGAAAATACACTAGTTAGGTTAAATAGGAAGAGTTGATCAACAATCATTCGATTTGATTATCGAAATGCATACCAATTTTTCGCTCTATGCATACCAATTTTTCGCTCTATGTATTTTGCTTTAAATATGTAAATAGTAGGGAATCTGGTGCATTTTGACAGTTTTTGGTTATAACCATACTGGTAGCAATATTGTTAGCCGTAGTTTATTAGTACTTCTTTGCCCGATATTATGTGGTATCAACCGAGTCAAACTGAACCATACGCAAGAAGCATCATATTGTACAAAAGAGTTTAGTTGCTGTATTCAATGCAGACTTCACACAAACATAACAACAATTTTAAAATGTTGCGGGAACACATGGGACCAATATGACACGAGTATCCACTACTTGAATATGTTTCTCCAAAATCCACCAGATTTGTGTCGATCAAATAAATAATGTACAATCTTTTTCATTAATTATATTTACTAAGTTTAGCTTTTGTGCATTACAGACAGACACAGCATCGGTGCTACACGAGGCGTTGGGATACATAAAGTTCCTTCAAGAACAGGTGCAAGTCTTGTGCTCTCCGTACATGAAGCTTATTCCGGCAACCCACATTGTAAGTGCCATTTTACCACATAAAACTTCAAAACATCGTAAATCTTTCTGCATGCCATCTTTTTGAATTTGATCGTATGTGATCCTTCCCATATTGTTAGCATATACCTCTTATCATATATGAACACAATTTTTTATTCGTTTTGATGGGTTACCCGTGTAAAATACCAACATATTTGTTGATTCTAGTCATTGCATTTTTAAGGTACATCTAAGTGACTAAGTCATTAAAGGATGGTCGTGTTCCGATTTGGTCATTTTGGACCATGTACTCCTAATATTTTTCAATAAAACTCAACATTAAAATAAGTATTTCTATAAATTTGGTTTTGTATATAAAAACTTAAACCCGGGTTTTAAAGGTTTTTTGGTTACAAAAGGACCAGGACACAAATCATGCTTATAATTAATCGAGTGTACAAAAAATGGACGTTACAATAGTGCCAATGCTAATGCTACACATCCAATATACGTGTTGCGTAACATAGAAGTGTCGAAAATATGTGTTAACCTATCATTCTAATCACGTTATAAAATATAGGAAGGACAAGAAGAAGGAGGCGGGCAACGAAAGAAGGAACTTCAGAGCCGCGGGCTATGCTTGGTCCCGGTTGAGTGCACCCTCCATGTGGCAGAAAGCAATGGTGCTGATATGTGGTCAAATGCTATGGTCAATCACCATGGCTCATCAGCACTGCGTTGAAACTGAACCCACCTGAGTCAACAAAAACTGACCCACCTTTGTAATGACTAGACATAGACAATATTACTGTAGATTATGTCTATTTTTGTTTCATTCAAATCTTTTTTTTGGGGTTGGGGTTATGAAAGGTGGTTTTCATGATGGTATTTTTGTGTAGTCTCTTTCGGATATATAAATCAAAGTCAAAGATTTGATAGTCAACCATCAGAACCTTTTTTTCTTTTTCTTGCATGTTCTGCTCAGGTATCTTTAGTTAACTATGTACTGTAAATACTTACTCTGTCGCAATATTATTGTCACTGCTAAAAATATTATTGTCCACTTTTTCTTGAGTTGTCCAAAAATGATTGTGCTAAAAATAAAATTTGAAATCGTTCAAGTTTAACTTATTTTTCTTAATCAAAATTATTATATACGAAACTAAGAGCATCAACAATGATGGACCTTATAAAAGGTAAAAATTTATTAAATCATTAATTTATAAAGCTTTTGATTTTATAAACCTTGTTGCACTATGATAAACCTTTTCAAGTTTATAAAATGTTTAACAATTATACATGTATTAAATTATGAAAAGGTTTAAGATTTCAAACCTCTTTATTCCATACTGACATTTAAACATCAACTCACCATTAAAACAAATTATAAACCTTTTCATGTGTTTTAGATCTTTTCTTGAAATGACCATAGTGGATGCCCTAAATAAAATAATTAATTAATCACCAGCTGGTAAAAGTGTCATTTTGATACTTTTTCATAATTTAAAGCAGTAATAAATGTATTTTTTTTTCAATCAGTATATTTTTATCAAAGGACAATAATTTTGTAATGGAGGAAGCATTATTTTGGTAGTCAAAATTATAAACGGCATAAACTACAAGTTAATTTGAGATGTTCAAAACATGATTCGTGCACAAACAGTAACAAAAAATATTTGATTAGAGTATTTTCAATGATGAAGTTGAAAATGGCTTGAAAAAGACTTGGAAAATAGTTAGGGAGGAGGGAGTGGTCACCTAATACTCTAGGTGCCACATCACCTCTATCCAATAAAAACCCTTAACTCAAAACTACCCAATTTTACCCTAACACTACCCTAAGTGGAGGGAGTGGTACCCGATCCTACCCAATTCTACCCTAACCCCACAAAAAACACATACACTCATACAAACAACCTTTGTTTCACACACAACTCGATCGGTTTGTGAACCCGAATTTGGTACCCAATTCATGAACCCAATCATGTAGCTATGGTGGTACCCGACGGCACTCTACCCGAATGCCTTACCCGAACCCACTCCCTCCCCCCTTAATGCGTTAGGCTGGTTCAGTAATAACATGCGATCGACATAGTCGATCGAGTCCTCATCGATCGTCCTTGTGTGGAGGTAATCGATCGTCCAACATTAACACCAAGTGAGTCCTCTGCTCGATCGAGTAAAACCAACTACAAAGCTACAAAATTTCCTACCGTTGCATTATCAAACAAAAAAAAACTTTTGTGCTTTTAATTTTTGGACCGGACCGTTTGTGCTTAAAAAAATACTACTAAACTACCCTATAAATACACAACATATTTACACACTAAACTCACAAATCTCACAATCCTCTCTATCAAAAATCTCATAATCATCTCTATCAAAATGTCTAAGAAAACACCACAACAAAAAGGCCAAAAATCCCGATTGGTACAAAACGCCCCGCATATTTTAACACCGGATCCGAATTTCCGGTTAACCGGTGTCTCACCAAGCATCAATTTCCGACCACCGCTTTCGATTATCAATCCCAACAAGCTCCACAACAACAAACTAACAATCCATTTTTATAAACCATCCTATGAATCGTCAATTTGTTCCACCGTATCAAAACATCCAACAACAACAACAACAACAAAGCCATTCCCGCCGGCCAACAATCTATGTATGGCTCACCCGAACTGTATCGTCCAACAATGGATTCATCAACGCCTTCATATTCAAATTATCAACAATATTCTCTGCTAACCGTATCAATCTTGATGCTTTTGATTTCAAGAACAATTATACAACAATCATGATTTTTATGTTGAACCGGTTCGGGTTATCCGCCAAGAGTATCACGGTTCGGTCAAGGTTCTACTCATGGATCGTATCACGATTCGGTTAATATTGATGACGGCAAGGTTGTCGAAGAGACGCCACCGGTGAAACCGAAGAAACGAGCTACAAAGGCGAAGAAGGTTGTCGAAAGAAACCAAGAATGATTCGCCGCTTGGTCAAAAGAAGAAGAGATCGCTTGTAATGCTTGGTGTGATGTATCCAGAATAGTATAACGAGAAACAACCAAAATGCTAAGGATTTTGGCGAAAGTCATCACACTTTGGTAAGGAGGTTGGTCTTGAAAGAACGATAACTCTATCATTACCAGTGGAAAAATAGGATTCATCCTAAAGTTGGTCAATTTTGTGCCATTTACAACAATGCTTACAAGAATTACTAAGTGGTGAGAATGACTTCACCGCTTATAGACGAGCGGTGATGAATACTAAGTAGTGTGTAATCATGCATTTGTTTGGGGCATTGTTGGAAATTTTGAGGACCATTCGGTTTGGAAGGATAATGAGATGCCGATTTTTTTAAGCCAAGATGAGAGTCGCAAAGAAGCAAGGACTTCAACCGACTCGGATGTGCACTCGAATGTGCCTGTGTCTGTGCCTGATCGACCAATTGGTCGTGATACCGCTAAGAAAAATAAAAAAGAAATCTTCGGAGTGTTCCAAAGCTACCTACATGGAAGGTGTTGCCGAGAAATGGAAAATCATTAAGTCCAAGGCATTCGGACAAAAGAAGGAGCTGACAGACGGATACTATGATTCGAAGGAGAAAGAGCTGGATCAAAGGCAAAAGGAGTTGGAGCCGAGCAAAGAGATCGAAGGAAGACAAAAGATTGGCACTAGAACAAGAAAACTTGAATTTTATCGACAAAAGAAATATGATAAAGATAACATATTCGTTGCAGCACGCCAATCGACCCATCTTTGCTCACTACAACAACAAAAATGCAGGAAATCAAAGACTGATCAAGGCACGCCACAACCTAGATTTTTAATAAGTGTTGAATGTTTTAATAAGCTTCGAATGTTTTATTTTATTAGAATTATTATGTAACATTTTAATTATTAATGAAAATTTATTTTGTGTTAAAAATGTTTAAAATAAATAAATAAATAAATAAATGAATACGATCGCCTTACTGCAAGATCTAATCACCGCCGGTCATTTGAGAGAAATGACGCGACAAATAAAACGAATGAGATTAATCCCCATCAACCAAATTTTAAGCAAAAGCTTAATAAAGACTTATTTGAGCAATAAGTTAATATGCATTAATCTATTGCTTAACTTATTGAAAAATTGACTGTGTGAGTAGAAATAAGAACCGATGAAGTTATGGTTTGATAATGGGTTAAAACTTTTAGCATTTATTTGCATAGGAGATGCTAATATGTTACATCGGTGATTCACAAAGCTTTCACATATAGGTGTTTTAACGCTAAGGATTTAGAAGCAGTCGGCGGTGAGTATTGAAAGGCTTGTGATTTTTAATGCTCGTTTGACAAGTATCAAATAGTTTTACTTACAATATTTTTTTGGAATGCCTTTTTCAACACACTATTAATTTAGGGGTTGTTTGATAAAAATACGATTTAATACCGAATTAATCAAAACACTGAACGACGAAAGACATCGAGTTGAACCCGATTACGGTGAAACGATTGTTTGATATTTGTTCTAAATGAGCAATCTGAATTGCTTAAAATTACCAATTTAACCCTCTGTATGATTATGTACTAAACAAAATATATTGTTTGATAAAAAAAAATTACTAACTCAAGTAAAATATAACATAAAGAAAGTAATGTTGGAATAAACAAAAAATGTAAATAGTCTTATCAAATGATTGTAAAACAATATAAATTACGAACTAATATTATGTTGAAACATTTAAAAATAGCTCATTAGCAATCTGATTACGGAGATTAGCCATATTATTGAATACTAAAGATAGGGATAATCTAATATTGTAATTGCTAGTTCGCTTGTTCGTTTAAAGTTTCAGCTCAAATTCACGTCCCAAATTATTAGAACTTAAATTATATGCCTCAATTTTCCTAAATGCCCATATTAAATTTATTCGAGAATTCCTAAATGATAATAATCGTTTCTAAAATTGATCCATTAAACAGTTGACAAAAATTAAATACTGAATAAAACACAAACACAAACTAGGTAGCTTTGCTTACATTTTTCTCAATGTTTGATAACGTTTATTTGTTACAGAAACAAGAAACAACTAAGGAATATACAAGTTAAAAAACTATGTACTCCATAAATTAAAAAACTTTTACCTGCAACAATTGTATGACAATAGGATCAAGAGAGACCAAGCAGATTCAAGGGGGCTACTGGTGGGGTTGTTTAAAGGAGTACAAATATGTGAAAAAAAAAAAAAAGTATTTGGATAGCAGATGTTTAGAAAACTAATTCAGACATCAGAAACAGAATCAGAAACAGAAATCAGAATCTCAGAAACATAATACGAAATACAAATCAGATCTTTTTTAATAAAAGTGTTTGTAAATTAATTTTAAACGAATTATAAGATGAAACGACATAAAAAGACAAATCTATAATCAGAAATAATTGTTTGGAGGGTATATTAAGAATTTAAAGCTTTTAACAATTATGACATTTAAAAGTTCTCACTGAATCGCCTTTTCATTTCGGAGCTATTTGTTTGAAATAAAAACAGGAAATTTAATGATCCAAACGTTTACTTACTTTATAGTGATTATTTCAGAATAAAAGCCTAATACTTTCTCCAAAGTTCTCGCCAAATGCGCCCATAAACTAAAATCTGATGAATTGTTGGGCAAGGATATGGAGGTGGCCCATTCAACTGACCTGACCCACTCAGGACCACTTTTTTTCTACCAAACAATGTATCCTTTGACCGATTCAATATTGAGTGCTGAATTATTTTGTTAAGAGGCTATCAAACACAGCCATAGTAGTGTTGAATATTTAAGAGTTGCTTTACACATACAACTATATTACCAAACATTTTTGTAGAAAAAAACTGTTACTGCTTACAACTACTGATCAATGATATTGTTATATTTGTCAAACTCACCCAATATGTGACAGTGGTGGCGTTTTTTTATGATGAAAATATTTTTTATATAATAAAGGAAAAACTCAAGTGAGGAAATCTATATTTGGGAAAACCAAATCTTTCATATTAAGAATTATTATATTATTATTTTTATGATGAAAATAGACTATAGAACAATTTAATTTCCATAAACTCAAGTACAACTATATTTTCTATCGAGGAGTTGAGTTATTCTATAAACTAAAAAATCTCTACAAATTAATGGACAAATCTTGATCGTTAGATCAAAAGGACAAAAGTTAATGAAAAAAAAAAACACGGAGGGGCTACTATTTTAAAATTTGTGATTCTCACCCCCACCGATCCCCACACCACACACGTCATTTCTCAAAAAATTACTCAAACAAAAAAATACACATAAACTCTCTCTCTAAACAAAAACTTCAAAATAAACCAGAAACATCACAAATCAAATCGATTTTAACTGTCAAAATCAAAGAAACCACATAGAAATGGATGAATCGAGGCAATTAGAACCAGATCCGAAAAAAGTACGATTCAAAATGAAGAGATTTAGGTTGACAATGATGGTACTTTCTCACTCGTATATGTTATTTATGTATTTTGATGTGTTATTGATGTTAATTATGAAGTTTCTTCTGTTTTTATTCATTTTAGTTGTTTATTGATGGATTGTTTTGATTAGAAATTAGTTTTGACTCTTAGAGGATGAATATAAGTGTGTTTTAGTGATTATATTTTAAAATTTTGTGATCATGTGATGATTATTATGATTATAAGGGGGAACAACGGTCAGGTAACTAAAAACAAGAGATATTGTTATGTTTTTTGTTTAGTTTTGTTGCATATTAGTGTGTTAAATTGATAGATTTTGCCAGTTTCAAAATGTTAGATCGATAAGTTTAACATCGGTAACTAAAAATAGTGTTGATTGGTAGTATATCTACTGTGATATCACAATAAACATGAGTAATAGGTAGTATAGCAACTATTATAAGTTAGATCGATAGGTTTAACAATGGTATTTAAAACTAGTGTTGATCGTTAGTATGAAAACTGTGATATCACATGTTCCTACATCACCACCACTGATTCAACAAGTAAAAGAAGTCGACACGCCTGTGATATCACATGTGATACACCTGTGATATCACCTATGATATCAAGATATCACAGGTTCCTCCAAAAGTTGAACAACATGTTGCATATTTTTTGAAGTGTAATATAATATCACATGTGATAAATGAGTATATATTGGTCTCTAATAATCGTGACCTATTAATTTTACTGAGGAACGTGCTTGCAAGGCACCTGATGTATACGAACATCCAAAAGCATGACAAATCATGAGAGATAGTACAAATCCAATGGTCTTAAAAATGAAATGGAAGACAAAAGATGCAAATATAGATTGTGGGTTGTACATGATGATCCATATGGAACTTTATAAAGAATTGCAACAAAGATAATACTACATCAAGTAAGCGAAAAAAATAAGATGATGTTTGATCATGCAAACAAGATTGCTACGAAAAACAAAGATGACTAGAAAAGGAGCGGGCGAAGGAGGAAGCAATTGCCAATGATTTATGTTTAATTTCATGTTTGTAAACACATAGTAATTTCCTTTTGCTGCTTAGTTTAAAAATGCAATGTGAGTTTGGGGTTACCTAAGAAGGGTGCGCTCAATTGGGTCCCGAGCCACATTGCATGGTGTCAGAGTTTGTATTACTTTTGGGAATGACTAAGTGACTTGTATGATCATTTATATGGAAAAGTATTAATGTAGCATTTTATTCCTTTATCACATGTGTTATTACTCTTAGCTAAAATAAAACATTTTGTGTTACAATAAAATGTTTCATATCACAAAAGATATAACATTGTCAATTACATATACCAAATATTTATAAAAACAGGAAACAAACAAATAAAATAAAAAACTGATATTCTAAAAATCAAAGAAAGTGTTGCATCAAATTTAACAGAATATCACAAGTAATATAAACATCAAAATCAAATCCAAATGTTGCATCATTTTTAACAGAATATTAGAAGTGATACCAGATACAAGAACTGTATGAATCACAAAAAATCCTCATAAAAAACTATTCCAAACTATTGGGCATAAGTTTTTTAATTTTTTATTTTTTATTATTTTTATTTATTTATTTATTTATTTTTATTTTAGTATTGAAAAGCTACGAATCACAACTGATACATCAAACAAAAGAAATTAACAAAAAAGGAAAAATCATACTTTGACTGCAACAGATCCACCTTCAACGGAGCTGCCTCCATGAACACTGTCTTTGAGCCCACCGTCTCCAAAGGTCACTGCTCCCTGGGGCAATGCCTATAGAATACTGGTAACGCACTAGCAAAAACTCTAGGAACCCAAAAAACTTATCCCCCAAGAGTGTCAATAAACTCATGATAATTAAACAACTTAGTTGTTTTCACACTATTAGAAGCTGTAAACAATGGTAAACACACAGTAAATAGGGTATCATCACAATTTTAAAAAAAAAGCTTTAACTATGATTATAAAATAATAACAATGAAATATCATAAGTTATACTATACATGACATATAATAAAGTTTAACCAGTAAACATCAATACATATCAAAATAAACAAAATATCACAAGTGATACTACAAATATACAATTAAAGCAAGCATTTTGTTTATTTATAACTCTGTTATATCCTCGTGATTCCCTCTCAATTTCAGCCTTCAAAACCAAAACTGATGTCAACCATTGTGTAATAACTACCACATTATGACAAAAGCATTAAAATCTTAGCCAACTCTACACTAAATATCATCTTGGGAACTGAAATCACAAAGATATGTACATACTAGAACAATCATGTTTTACCATTCACGACGAAACCGAAGATGTAAAGGTAAAACTCAAAGAAACTATGAATACATCTTTGTCTTCCGTGTAAACAAACACATCCATAACGCTACAGGTCTCATATTAAACCTACATTAACTAATTTTCTCAAAACTTAAGTCACAATTTCATTCAGTAAATCCTTCTAACAAAATACCTACATTTGACGCATATCCTAACTACTAAATCCGATATGTTCACATTTTACATTCAAATGTCGAATCCGCAAGTGCTAATAGTCTAATACAGTAACTTTTGCAACACTGTTATAAATCAAATATAAATAAATGAAGTTTTGTGAATAAATATACGTGAGACACCCTATTGACCTCTTTCAAAGTTACATCTTTCCCTCATGTGATATTATAAATGACTCAAGTAGCAGATTGGATTGATGAACCAATCAAAGAGCAAGTGTTGCTTGTTCGGCTGCTTCTTCAACTTGGTTTTTGCTTGAGGAAACAACGACACCAAGCATTAACATAATTAAGAAAGCAAAATCGTAAGTTCTATCAAGACTACTAAAATAATGAATCGAGAAATAAAGTTCACATCTTCCGCAATATTGGTTCAGGCATTTCATCAAATAGTTGATATGCATTATAAAATTGAATCAATTTGCTGCATGATAGTGATAAAAGTATTAAATTAACGAATATTACAAGCAACCGCCAAACTGAACATCGATTACAAATATGTGAATGATGAAAGTGTAAGAATTTAACCTTTTGAAGAGCTAATTTTAACCTAATAATCTTCAAATTAGTGACAGAAAGGTGCAGCTATGGCGACGATAACGATTGGTCCACCATTGGCAGTTTGTGTTATAGTTGCTTGGTGTAGTGACAATGTGGGGACAGATTTTAGCATATCTCTTTATTTCTCTTATTGTTATATTATACTAGTTTAAGACTCGTGTAATACACGGGTTGTTAAATAGACTTTAGCAAATTTAACATTAATTGACATATATTATTAAACAATGCAATGGGATTAATGAATAGTTTCAAACCTTAACAATGAAATTGTGAAAGTATTCTTTAAGTGTGTTTGACAAAAATAATTGTTGCCGAAATTGAAATTTGAGCTCTAGATGAAAATGGACAGTGAGATTATAAAAAGATATTACTTTTATAAGCTACATGAAGTAGCATTTCATTTGTAGAGATTATGAAAGATTATTTTTTATAACTTCTTATAAGTTAAATTTTACTTTTATAAGCTACATGAAGTAGCATTTCATTTGTAGAGATTATGAAAGATTATTTTTTATAACTTCTTATAAGTTAAATTTTGTTTGTCAAACAAAACTTATGTTTTAAGTAGCTTATTTTTTCAAAAATTAAGCATAATATTTCAATAATCTCATGCGACAAACCATTGAACAAAATGAGAAATATGCGAATTATCGAGAGGTTACAATCATCAAAATAACTAAATACATTTAAGTTTAAACTTATGTGACATCGCTTATGTAGCAATTTGATTAAGCTTGAACGACATCCAATTACATTCACATCTTGAGCTTCATGTTGACTTTCAATATTAGTTTATGTGAGATTCGGTTTTAATGGTCATTTTTTTAGCTAGAATGATTAACTAATGGAATGTACAGTAGTTGAACATTTAAAAATCATTTCTGTTAAAATTGATAATATTTTTCGAAAACTTAAAAAACCTTACATGGCCAGAAAAACGGAACTTACATTCAAAACTGGACTTTTATACCTTTTGAGAAGAAAAAAAACCTATTAGTTTGTATGTCAAATGACTTGAATCATTTAGAATTAGGCTCATTTTCTAGTATGAATCACAAGATTCTAGCCTTCAAAACATACTTTGGCGTTTAACATTTTTGCGTAATACACATGTTGTCTCGATTAATTTTATTTTCTCTGCTGTTAATGAAATAAAGGGAACCTAATAAAATTTAAATTTAAACGGTAACAATATCTTTCTTGACGTTCGTTTAACCAATTAGGCGACACACACTGCAAGTTACTAACATTTTAATTGTTGCTATCAAGTAAAAGTACTTTAAAGTTTAAGACCAATACTTACCAAGTACCCGATCTCAAGCAAGATTGTTAACATACATAATAAACATGGCATAAATTGAATACACGCAGTAAACATGGAGCAATACGACAACTTCAATCAAGAATTTATATTGTTATCAATTTTCTACCAAGTTTATCAGACCTGGTACAACTTTTGTTTTCTTTCTCATTCAAAAAAGATAGAGTATAAACAATGTATAAAGTATGTACGAATAAGATATATGTGATAAGCGCATAGCTATTTTGTGCAACTTTTTACAGTTTACACTAACTGCGATTTAAATAATACAAACTCCTAACAATAGTCCAACCCGACACAATTCTCTACAATTTCAATTAGTATCATGAATTACTCAAAAAAGGTTCACCGTGAAATGACACATACATTGCTCAAAGTAAAGAGTACAAACTTGAAGTATCTGGTCATATCTGAAGCCAAAAAGTAACACAAACAACTTTTTCTTCACTATAAGCTCAAATGTTTCCCACGTGTTCATTAAACCTCAAAGGTTTCACGAATATACCCTTGAACTGAAAAAGCAACCACATATGAAGTGAGTATTCATTTGATCCAGTAACATGTCTTTGTAAGATAAGGTTTACAACAATTTATGACAAAGGAAGTAATTTAAAAAAAAAAAACACTTTTTATGGGTTTTTTCATAACATAAAGTCATCTAAACAACAGTTTTAGCTTGTTTCATTAGTTACAACTATGGACTATATACCATATTGTTTGGCTAAGCTTAAGCAATTAAACTGATAGGATTTGCATTTTTCCAAAACCCATTTTAAAGAAGCATATTTGTAAGAGCTCGTTTCACCCCAGTATCAAGAACCACTTTCAAATAATCTTACGCAAACGCATTGAAAGTGTATATGGCTTTTTTAAAAGAGAAATGATAGAGGGACCTAAAGTTAGGCCTAAACTTAGACCTAAAACCAAGTGGCATCATCCTGATGGGTTGTAATATAAGTGGGTCATCGTGCAGCCATCGTGATGATGCCACTTGGTTTTGTGTCTAAGTTTAGGTCTCTCTATCATTTCCTTTTTTCATAATAAGGCTTATAAAAAACATAATAAAGCTTTTTTAAAACGTACTTGTTAGTTGTTCCTTCAAAAAATAGTTTTCAATAAATTGTATGAGATTGTTTATGTGTTTTATAAGCTTTAATCAGTGCAAAGAGCAGAGTTTAATTTAATTCATTTTAGCATAAGATGAACAGTTCTCAATAGTGTGCTTGATATTGCTATATGATTTTATAGCTTTAAAACAATGCAATAAGCAGACTTAACTAAAGCATCTTATACAGCCCCTTTACACCCCCTTAAAAATCAATCTCAGACACCCCTTTACACTTAAATAAAGAGCTTCATCCAAACACTAAAGAATACTTATTTTAAAAGCTTTGAAACAATGCAAGAAGAAGAGACTAAAATAAGCAATAATAAAAAACTAATACACCAACAAAATCTTACTTAATTTTAGTAAGTTGTTTTTATACGCAAAACCAAAATGGGTGTTCGATCCTATAAAACCAAAAATATCAATCAAAACAAACCTTGTTCACTTCCAGTCTTATGGCCGAAAACCGATGTAACAACTACAACAACACTCCTCAAAACAACACTTGTGCACAAAAAACTAAGCTCAATATTTTTACACATTAGCAGTTTTTTTTCACTCAATCTGATAACTCAGGCTATGAATTGAGATCAAACATGAGTTGGATGCTTATTAAATAGGATACACAAGAAAACATACTTCGCAAATAATGATAGATCATCATATCATAATTAGGGGCGACTATCAACTACTTTTTTTTATTGGAATAGACTATCAACTTTTAAGCAATAACTTACATGAATGATGGCCAAAATCCAATGCTAGCTATATATAGGCTAGGGTCCATATTCAGGAGATTAATAGGCATTTTTTTCCCCATAAGCAATTCAAAATTTTGTACAATTCCTTAACCTCAATACAACAAAAAAGAAGATAACTAAAGAAACCTGTAAATGATGCAAATTCAATTGTCTGATGATCGGAAAATGACAAAATTGATCATGAAGAAGACCTGTAAAATATTGAATGAAGAGAAATAAGTAAAAGATGTTAAAACATTGAAATGGAGACTTTATATGGAATTTTTAATTTTATAAACAAAATATAACATAGCAAAAATAATGTATTTAATGTGCATTGAGATATATTATACCAACAAAATTGGACCAAACATACATTCATATTTAAAAAATGAAAGCACATTAATTCAGGTTGCATAACGTTTTCCATGAACCTTGGGAGTGAGTGCTTTTTTTTTTTTTTTTTTTTTTTTTTTTTTGGTTTACCTTTGGTGTAGTTTCGCCTTTCTTAAGACAAACTTCATGATATAAGTGACTCTTTCACCACATTCTCTTGATTCTCATGTAACCAAAATCAAGTAAAATCCAAGTCATGAAAAGTAAATGATCATTGTTAATTTGTTATGGTTTTATTCTTGGAATGATTCAAGTTTTATTTCTTAATGAAAAAAGTGTGTCAGGTACATGAGCAACAAACATACAATTTTATTAACAGCAAAACGAACAAAAAAAAAGAACCTAGAAAGCCTACAACCAATTTCATTATCATATTAGCAGGAGAAGATGAGAATGAAGGATAACTTACAACAAATTTCATTATCATATTTGATTATTCATGGTTATTGAAGGATAACTTACAACAAAGAAAGGATAAACCTTATCATCTAGACGTTTCATCAAACACTTGATATGCAGCTAACCTTCACAAGAACAAACTGAGAAACTTTTTAAGACTATTCCATTCTAATTCAAACGAATATGATTTAAATCAACTTTAGAAGATTATTTTATTAGATTTAATTAAATAAGAATGCAAACAAAAAACATATATGAAAAAACCTGATTCATTTAACTCTCAATTTAGCCCTCATCGAAGCAGCTTCACTCTTGATTCTATTGATTAAAGCAATATATTCACGGAATGAAACACAAAACAATCCAATCGACCTCCGTAATTTAAAACTCAAAATAGCAACACAAAACAAATAAAAAGTTAGAAATGATACCTCAAAAAGCATGTGATATGGTAGTTCTCCAGCGACTGTAGAAATTGATAAACCCTAACTGAAGCATATCAACTCTTTATTTGATTTTGTTGCAGATCTATCACTTTAAATTGAGATGTTTTAATATTTTGAATTTCAAAAATATTACTAAGTAGTAGAGTATTGAGAAACTAAAAAAGCAACCTCTCCAGCACTCCCCAATGCACCGCACATAGAAACCAATCACTAAAAATAAGATGTTTTTTTCTTTTTTGATAAAATATAATACATGCTCATATAATATACGGTAACACATAAGCATTTAAATAGTGAAAAAAAAACTCTAGTTATGACATCATCACTTAATATTAATTAATTGAATTGACAAATATAAAAATGACACCTAGTAAAAGATGACAATAGCAAAAACCTTTGTTTAATAATATTAAATAGATGTTTAATAGTATTAAATAGATTTGATTTTGTTGCAGATCTATCACTTTAAATTGAGATGTTTTAATATTTTGAATTTCAAAAATATTACTGAGTAGTAGAGTATTGAGAAACTAAAAAAGCAACCTCTCCAACACTCCCCAATGCACCGCACATAGAAACCAATCACTATAAATAAGATGTTTTTTTCTTTTTTGATAAAATATAATACATGCTCATATAATATACGGTAACACATAAGCATTTAAATAGTGAAAAAAAACTCTAGTTATGACATCATCACTTAATATTAATTAATTGAATTGACAAATAGAAAATGACACCTATTAAAAGATGACAATAGCAAAAACCTTTGTTTAATAGTATTAAATAGAAATAGATATTAATAAAATTAATTTTAAATATATATATTTATTAATATAATATTCTTTAATAATTTAATTATATTATTTTATCTTACCTTATTTTTTTTCTCTCTCTTACATCAAATTCAAATCCAAATCCTAATCCAAATCCAAATCCAAATCCTAATCCAAATCTAAATCCAAATCCTAATCCGAAACCCACGTGTATACCAAATGGCCCTAAGAGTTGTTTATTTTCCACTTAATAAGCGAGCCCAAAATTTTGTTTATGGTTTACAAATTTTTTTCTCTCTATGTCTATAAACCACTTAATTAAGAGGCTAAACTGCAAATTATGACGCAACAACCATAGTTGTCAGGATCCCGATCCTGATCTTAGGATGTTACGATTTTACGACATCAGAAAGCAAAAGATCCGTATCCTACATGTGATCTTTCGTGTTTAAGATCTTATAGGATCCCGATCTCGACCATACGATCTTAAGATTCAATCCGATCCGATCTTACTTTTCTTGGATTATAAACTAAAACCTACAAATATATGAGTTGTTTTTGTAGAATTCAAAAACAAGTTAATCTTTTAAACATTTCATAATCATAATTTAGTGACAACATTTCTACGAAACATCTATGATTTTGTATTTATAATGATAATAATTTGTATATTTGTATGATATTACAAAACTATTAAGAAATAACATTAGAGTAGGATCTTAAGATCCCGATCCGTTCTTACGATCACGATCTTGCAAAGATAAAAACGATCCTGGGTAGGATCCCGATCTTGAAAAACAACTATAGTCAAAGGAGCGGCTCCAAAAGGGGCAAACAAAAAGTCCCCAATTTCATTTCCCCTTTACCACTCAAACAAACAAACAAACAACACTTCCTTTTTTTGATTGATCTGGGTTACGCGCCAAAAAAAATAAAAAAAAATGAGCAGGAGCAGCTTGAATTCAGGTTCAAATTCAAAACGAAGAAACAGTAATGTTACTAGATCCAACAATTCAAACAATAATAATAAGAAGAGGATGAAAAAAGATGGGCAACAACAACAACAAACCCTAGTTGGTATGGCTTGGGGTTCCAACTCCAAATCGTCTTCTTCCGCTTTTCGCTCTTCTCCCTTCTCCGATTTCGGCAGGTTCGCTTTCGTTATTTACCTTATCGGTTTTCAATACTTTCTATTTTTAGTCATTATAATTAGGAATGCTTGTTTTTAACTGTTTCGGTTATTTTAAGAGCATTAGGTATAGGGGCGGAGCTAGATTTTTTTTTCTCGAGGGGCACATTTTGATAAATTCTAGAAACTACGTTACAAAATGGTTATTAAGGGGGGCACATTAGAAAAAAAAATCCATATATTTTAGAAATTTTACACTACAATTTTTTTTTGCACCCCTCCCTATCTGCAATCATGATTAGGTACCGTCGGTGTTATAGCAAAAAGTGTTGCCACCTCAGCGGTATCATATTTGTCACCATTTGCTTTTGTAGGTAGCTAACAAACTTTTTTGCTTTTGCGGGTACTTTTCTTTCAAATTCATTTTTTTTTTTTTTTTATTTTGCGAATTTTTTGGACATTTTTGCCCCTTTTAGCTAATAGATTTTTTTTTCCCCGAAAGGCAAAACTGTCACATATATAGTACCCTACTAAAGGATGAATCTGAAAGAAAAGTACCTACAAAAGCAAAAAAAATTGTTCACTACTCACAAAAACAAATGGCGGCAAGTATGATACCTTTTAGAAACATTTGCTCTATAAGTTAACCCAAAAACACCCTCCCCATCACTCAAGTTATAGGCCCTCAAAATTTTAAAATAAAACCAATGTTGCAAAAATCGTGAACGGTAGCCGGGCGGTCGACCACCCTGTAGGGATTAATCGGTCTAGGCTGTGATTAATTGGATTGGCATTTCATGCAAGTTTTGGGTATTTTTTGGAGACTAAACTAAAGATCTTAACTGATTCCAAGCCTACTATGTTCCCAAACCTCAATAAAAGGCTCCAATTCTGATTATGAGGTCCATTGTGCGTTATAAGTGAAATAAACGATCCCCAAATTAAGTAGAACGCCTAAAATAATATTTTTTTAAAAGTTGACCGATTAAGATGATTTGGCCGATTAGTCTGATTTTTGACCGATTAGTGGCCGATTTTTTTACCAGACCGATTTTTCCCCCGATTTTCAAAAATCAACATGGTAGAAGGCCGATTATCTGGTAATCGCCGATTAATCGGACGAGTTGGCCGATTTTTGCAACACTGAATAAAACACATGGAAAAAAAAGAAAGAAAAAATGTAAAAAGCCCGATGGCTTGGCTGGTGAAAATTTGGCGCCGAGACCTATAACTAGGGTCTGGTATGGTCTCATGCCATAGGGCTAGAACGCAGCCCTATGACACCCATACCGTGTGCTCTAAGTACGAGTTGATGTCGTAAGATAAAACCTTACTTGTGGTCACTCTTATACTTTGGTATGTACTAATTTAGTAGTTATAATTAGGAACTTGTTAACTTTTGGTCATCTAGGTTGTGTTTGGCGTTTGGAGCGTTTAGCTTTTAGTTTTGTTTAAGGTTTCCCATTTGAAATGCTGTAGCGTTTAGCTTTTACGTCATTTTACATTTTATAATTACAACTACAACAATGTTACCCGATAATGGTATAAAACAATGAAACATAACCTTGTGATGAATGAAGTTATTACCTGACATAAATTATTACAGATCAATAATGACTAAAGGTGGCACTGATCAAAGTTTAATGAATAATATTTTGACTTAAAAGATGATGGAAACGAAACACTTCTACTTAAAGTAAATAACTACAGTGATTAGTACGGGTCAGTGAATTATGATTAAACTCGAAAATTGAGAAGTAGCTGTATTATATATGTATAGTTTGATAAAGTTGTCCCGACTCCCGACTCAAGAAGCTATTTTTGGTTATAGTTATATGGAAGTGAAGAATAGGAAACTACATGAGCAGTTCGATGCTGAAGCTTCATACTCGTCTCACGGTGGTTCTGGCTCTGAGAAGCCTGTATTTTATGGTGTTTCTATCTTTGTTGATGGGTACACTGTTCCTTCTAGTCAGGTTTGCAATTGTTTTTCGCGATTGCTGAAATAATTTTACGTTGTTCATGCCTACTGTTTACATATGTGACAGTTTGTGTTGATCCTTTTTCAGGAGTTGCGTGGTTACATGTTAAAGCATGGAGGGCGATTTGAAAATTATTTTTCGAGGCAACGTGTTACTCATATAATTTGTAGTAATCTTCCCAATAGCAAAGTCAAGAATTTGAGGTCAATACCTTCTCCTTGAAGCATATATTCTGGCTTTTCGGTATTTGAAAACAAATGTTAAAATTGTTTTTGTTATTTTTGGTAATCATTGTTATAGGTCATTCAGTCGTGGGCTCCCAGTGGTGAAACCGACATGGGTGTTGGACTCTGTTGCTGCTAAGAAGTTGTTGAACTGTAAGTTCGACAAGTAATATCACTTTTCAAAGTTCCTATAGTAAGTTATATTGTCGCTTTTAAATGTGCAGGGTTCCTTACCAGCTAGACCAGATAGCCAGTGAAGCTAATAACCAACCAAAGTTGTCAACGTTTTTAGGTTTAAGAAGCAGTCTGATTCGGTGATCATGCAGATGTCGCTATAACCTCAGATGTAAATATTTCTGAAGTAAGCGACTCTGCAGAAGACATAAAACAACCTAATCAAGATTCTGAATATTATGTGCGTGATAGTTTAGATGAATCAGAAGTTGAGGAGCCAACTTGCAGTAATAATTGTGAAAAAGAATCTGAATATTACGTCCGTGATAGTTTAGATGAATCAGAAGTTGAGGAACCAACGTGCAGTAATAATTGTGAAAAAGAAGCTCCAAGAACAAATGATGTTTTAATTAAAGAAATGCAAACAGAGTGTAGTCCGTGTCAACCTTCTGCATCCGAAGGCAGCCGATGCTCAGACATTAAACACGTTACTGAAACGTTATCAGTGGTTCCAAATTCTTCCAACAAAGGACATTCAACTTCTTCTGACCCAAATTTTGTCGAGACTTACTTCAAGGTAGGAGGTTGATAATTCATACAACCAATTCGTTTTAAAATATTTTTCTTATAATTCGTATGTTTAGTTGCCTTATTAAGTGATTTTCTGTTTCGATCTAGATATATGATGTCTTCTAATATGAACTTTTAACACTCATTTTGGGTTTGGTATGACAGAACTCTAGACTGCACTTCATAGGTACTTGGAAACAGCGGTACCGCAAACGCTTTCCTCGTTCATCTGACGCGCTCAGACCTTCAAGCTCCATTAGTCCTTCATCCACATGCCAAAGAGATACAATTATTCATATCGACATGGTAATTATAAACTGCAAATCATTCTCTGTCTGTCTGTAACTTATCGTTTAAGTTCTAAATATGTAACGACAAAGAGGTATTTGCAGGATTGCTTTTTTGTGTCAGTTGTAATTAGGAACCGTCCTGAATTGTGGGATAAGCCAGTTGCTGTTTGTCATTCTGATAATCCTCGTGGTACATCAGAAATTTCATCAGCTAACTACCCTGCTCGAGATCACGGTCAGACTTAGTCAAGATGCTGTTTTTTTATTGGTTTATGTAGTCTTTACCTCTCATGAACCCTAACTGGCGCTTTTTGTGTTCATAGGTGTTAGGGCTGGGATCTTTGTTAGAGATGCCAAAGCTCTGTGTCCTCACCTTGTTATCGTTCCTTATAACTTTGAAGCCTATGAGGAGGTATGTTTTCCATGTATTTTCAGCTGTCTAAATACTCTGCAATAATAATTATTTGAATTGTATTTCAGGTGGCTGATCAGTTCTATAGCATATTGCATAAGCACTGCAACAAAGTTCAAGCTATGAGTTGTGATGAAGCAATTTTAGATATAACAGATCTGAAAGTGGATGATCCTGAGCATTTAGCTTCATTGATAAGAAAGGAGATATTCGATACCACAGGATGCACTGCAAGTGTGGGCATATCTAGCAATATGCTTATGGCTCGACTAGCTACCAGAAGTGCAAAGCCAGATGGTCAGTGTTACCTTCCTCTTGATAAGGTCTGTCACGATCCTCATAATCTATAGGGGTTATCTAGTAGTGATATTGCATGTTTAGTGCCTAATAATGTGATTATTACAGGTGGATAATTTTATGGAGGAACTTCCAGTTAAGGCACTTCCAGGTATTGGTCGTGCTTTAGAGGAGAAATTGAAAGGGAGGCATGTGAAAACTTGTGGAGAGTTACGCATGATATCTAAGGTTTTTATGTTCTGTACACTTACTTATTTAAATGTGAAAATTGCTTTGTTAATAACTTCTTTTAGTATTTTCCTGCTCTTCTCAGGAATCTCTTCAAAAGGATTTTGGACAGAAAACTGGTGACATGCTATGGAATCACTGTAGGGGGATAGATAACCGTCTTGTTGGCATGATTCAGGTATTGCAACTACTATTTTAAGTAGTTTGATTTATTCCATTTGAGTTCTCGCGGTTTGAAGTTTTCACTGCAACTTGATCTGCATATTCCTTTATTTCGGTAACTCGATTACTTTTACAGGAAACCAAGTCCGTAGGCGCTGATGTAAATTGGGGTGTACGGTTTAAAGATATGAAAGATGTAAGTAGGACCAATTCTGTCAATTTATTTATGTTTTGGTGGAGAGGTAATATCGCAAAGCAACCATTAGTCCGTTACTGATAATAATACGTTATTCTGATTTTAGTGCCAACATTTTCTTCTGAGCCTATGCAAAGAAGTGTCTTTGCGTCTACATGGATGTGGAGTAAGCGGGCGTACTTTTACACTTAAGGTATTTATTTGGTTTCTTATGATGTTAATATACTTGATGCAGTAGTATCAAGTAGTTTATTTTGAACAATGACACTCATTGACATGAACTCACGAACATGATGATGCAGATTAAAAAGAGAAAGACTGATGAAGAGCCAGTAAAGTATATGGGTTGCGGTGACTGTGACAACCTCAGTCATTCATTGACGGTACCTATCCATATAAAGCAATCTTATTCTTATGCATATATGGCCTCTATATTCTGAGTCTAGAAAATTGTGTTTCATCAGGTCCCAATGGCTACGGATGACGTGGATGTTCTTCAAAGGATAACTAAACAGCTCTTCAGTCATTTCCATATTGGTAAACCAATTAGTCATCAATGTCTAGGACTGTAGGTGGAAAAACTATAATTGACATCAATATTTCTTGCAGATGTCAAAGACGTACGGGGAGTTGGCTTGCATGTAACAAAACTTGAATGTGCCGACAATCTTAAGCAAGGTATTCTGCGGTAGCAATTAAAAGTTAGATATTCACTTTCGTAAATATGTATCAGCTTCCTTTTTGAGTTTCTTTATATGAGTGTAACCCAACAGTATTATCTTGTCATGTGGTCGTGAAGGGAGTGAAAGGAGCTCTATTCGCTCTTGGCTTGTATCTGCTTCTGTACCTAAAGACAAGGAATATAAAGGTTAGTCCTTCTTAAGATCTCGTATGTTTTGTCATGATCAAAGACTAGTTTTGTTAATGTAGTCTAAAGCTTTTTGACCTTTTATTTACGATGTTAAGATATTTAGTTATAAATGAACTGGTTCTACTTTATTAAATAGACCACAAACTTGTTAACGATGTACATCTTGTAGATACAAAGGAGCAGTTCAGTGATCAAATTCATCAGTCTAAAAGCAATTCAACAGTCGGTGCTATTATGTCTAATCGGGAAGCCAACCACAGCTCAGGTGTCCCTAAATCACCGAGTGAATTCGATGCAGACTGTCTTAAATGCCTTCCTCCTGAAATCTTTTCTGAATATAATGAATTTTATGGTGGAAAATTAATCAGCGTCGTATCAAAGCATAGGTCTGAAAGTATTGATGTTGGCACTTCATCGATTTTGCCTGGAGATGCTCAAGGTAAATTGTGAACCCGCATCTGTGTAGCATTTTTATGTGGCAATTTCAATCCACTTATGAATTAGTCGAATATTTTCGCTCTTACGGGTAAAATTAAAAAAAGAAAAAAAAAAAAAAACTTTTCAAATGGGTCGAAATTTCCAAAGTGTATTTTCAATGCTTACAATCTTTAACCGGTAAAATTAAAAACGAGACAGATGGGTCAAATCTTATAATTTTATTGAATAAACGATAATAAATGATAAGATACAGCTTTGTCAGGAATTTAATACACGTTCTGTTTATTAATAAAGTCATAAACTGTTCCGAGTCAACCCAACCCATACCAATAGATTACCCTTTTTGACTTGTTACTCAACCCACCGATTTCGCTACCTTTACTAGCAGAGGATGCCTTTGATGAGTCTAACATACGTGCTGGTAATTTTAGGGGTTAGAGCACAGCTTGAACCAGAAATACCAAATCTTGTTGCTGCTGCTTCAACTTCACAAAACGTTGGTGATGTCGGTGTGATGCCATCTTCTTTGAGTCAGATAGATGCATCAGCTTTACAGGAATATCCACAAGAAATAAGAGACGAAATACTTAAAAATCTTCCCGCACACAGGAACCCAGAAACCATATCAGACGCTTCACCTCTTGGGTTGAACTTGAACCATCTTTTGATCCAGGCCAAACCAACGGATCATGATTCAAGCAATGCTCTTTGGTCGGGAAATCCACCACATTGGGTTCAAATGTACAAGTCCAGTGATTCGCAGATACTAAGGTATCTTTCAGATACATATAGCGGGTTAAAATCAACCTATGATTTATCTTCAGTATTACTAAAAAGTGTCGCTGCAACTGAGGTGGTATGCATTGGTGCAAGCACTACTGAATGTGATGATGCTATTGGATGCTTATGCGAGCTTCTGAAACAATACATAGAACTGAAAGTAGAATCAGACCTCGAGGAGATACACACGTGTTTTCGTATTTTAAGAAGGTACACCTGAACCACATATATTATACGTATATTACAATGATTGGCTGGATTTCCTAATTGGTTTGGGTATCAGGTTGAGCGTCAAGTCTGAACTATTTTTACAAGTTTACAACACAACGATTCCACACCTTCAGGTGACTTGTTTATTAGTTATGTCCAGTAACTATTATTATAGTAACGGTCCTTTTTTTTTTTTTTTTTTTTTTGCAAGTAATTTCTTTTCTAAATTGATCAAATAGATGACTGTCAGCGAAAAATATGGTGGAAGTCTCTGCATCTAAGCATTTAAATATTGGGAAGATCATGGATAAATAATGCTTAACATGACACAACTGCAGACATCGGCAAATGATGCTGGAGATCAGTTTTCAAAAGTTGTAGTGTATATAAAATAACCTCTTAGAAGTATAGCTAATTATATTTCTCTAATCTATTACGTGGGAATGTGATATACTTGCTATATTTTCCACATTTCGTGTTTATTTTTGTAGATTTTCGATTTCGTATCTTTGAACATGTTTTCATCAAGGGATACACTAAAGGTAAAGGATCATGCATAAAAGGTTAATTATAAATAAGAAATTCGTAACATTTGTGCAGTTAACGAGATATATACTGTAGTTATGTGATCTTTAGGAAACAGGTCTAGCGAGCACAAAGGTTTGTTTCTTTCGAACGGCAAATACTTGCATAGTTATTAACCACCGAATACTCATGCCCTTTGGTCGATATGTGTGTTTTTGAGTTTCAGAAACCCAAAACCGGTTGAATTTTAGTTTTGTGGGTCTTTTTTTTATTCGGGTACGAAAAGGTTTGTAGCCCAGTGGTACCAACGTGGTTTGAGCAGGGCTGTCGCAGCATGTGCCGCTATTACAAAAGGGCACCTTACCTTAGAAATGTATAGTTAAAAAAGCACGTACAATACTTTTTAACGTTCCAAATATTCATATGATCATGCAAGAAAACACAAAGACAAGTGATACGACATAATTTCATATCACAGTTACATGTTGCCTTGATTATTATGTGAAATCGAATTATGTCATGTCACTTATCAATACAAAAGTATACCGTTTCCATTCATCAGATACTAACAATTAGGGGTGCGCATCGGTCCCTGACCGGACCGGACTGTCAAGACCGAGGACCTAATTAACCAAAAAGCTTAGACCAAGGACCGGACCGAATGTAGTCGGTCCGGTCCAACAAGACCAAAATAGTCGGTTTGTGGTCCGGACCGACTGAACCGAGGACCGAATTAGCCCAAAAGCCTAGACCGAGAACCGGACCGAATATGATCGGTCCGGTCCGTTCGAGTCATTTGCTCACCCCTACTAACAATTACTGAATTACATATTAAAAAATGGCAAAAATAAACCAAGGTGTTGGACTGGGCTGCATACTATTGGATCACATTTGAGGCTTTAATAGATGTTGGGTCCTTGATTTCTGTGCAAAGGCCCATATCCAGTATATACCGTACTTCACATAGGTCCAAAAAACCAAATTTACACCTAGAAAATGTACTCTTCCCGTCTATATTGCATCATGCATAATCATAGTCCGGTCCTTTTAGAGCATTAGGTGTCGACGTGTCGTGATGACGTGCCGTGAGAAAAATTGTTGTCACATTAATACCTTTTCTCATAACACCAGAATTCATCTTAACATCAAAACCCCCTCCCTCCTATAACATCATTTTCTGATGCCATCGTGTTCTCTTAAACCCAACATATTTTTTTTCTTCATTTATTTAAATAAATCAAAACATTTAACTAAGATTAAATTTTCATTAATAAAAAATACATTAAAAAAGCTAAAAAAATAAAATAAAAATAAAGGATAAAAAAATAATATCATACCATTACAACTAGGGGTGTCAAAAACTCGACTACCGGACCCGAACTCATTTAAGGATAATCGGCCGGTTCTCGTTCAAAATCCAACTCGGGTCAATCGAGTCAACCCGATTAACCCGAATACGAAATAGGGTCGGGTATCGGGTCTAAATATTTTTCTTATTCGGGTTCGGGTCAACCCGACTAACCCGACTTAGATTTTTTTTGTTTTGTGTATTTTTTGGATTTTTCCTGATCTTCTTTTTCACGCTAATTTTTTTGTTTCCAAGCATGTAAAATATGAATTCTTGCTAGAATGCTTGGACTTTCGCATTATCAGAAGTTAAATTCAAGGTGAAATGTGAAATTTTTTTGCTGTTCTCACAAACATGTGGTACTGAGAATATGTTACGATTTTGCAACTGAGTAGGAAAGCATACAAATAATTCAATGCGCTCTTTTTTCATTCTCAGATGGAGACATGGCATGAAAATATGCTTTAATAGTGGCACTTGAATCTGCTATTAGTAGACAACATATATTCATAATTATGTGATTTTGTAAATAGCATAGACCCGAACCCGACTTGACCCGACCTTATTTGACCCGACCCGATTTGACCCGAACCCGATTAACCCGAGTTCAAATAGTATCGGCTGGTGATATTATTTTTACCGACCGACTTTGACCAATTCCGCTCAATTCAACCCGACCAACCCGACCCGATTAACACCCCTAATTACAACAATGTTACATCACCAACTAAATACATAAAATCCAAACCATGCATGAAAAATAAACCAACTAGTAAAAGAAGATAACCTCACCACAAAAGCCAACCACGTGTCACATATCCTATTCTTAAACAATATTATCCTTTGAATTATCTCATTCACTCACTCTCCACTATCATCATTCACAACAATGGCACCAACTAAGGGTGCTCACGGTCTAAAAACTGGACCGGACCGGCCTGGACCGGACCGGCCAAGACCGGACCGGCCTGGACCGGACCGGCCAAGACCGGACCGGATCAAGACCGAAACCGCCGAGTTAGGCAAAAACCTTTGACCGAGACAGGACCGAATGTGGTCGGTCCGGGTCGGTCCTGTCGGTCTTTCAGTCGGTCCAGTCCAAATAGGCTAAATGTCTGGTTTATATGCCGGACCGGTCCGGACCGAGACCGAAATAATGAACACCCCAGACCGAAACCGGACCGTTAGTCCTTCGATCCGTTCGATTTTCAGTCGGTCCGGTCGGTTTTGTCGTTCGGTCCGGTCGATCCGGTCGTATTGCTCACCCTTAGCGGCAACCACAACATCTCTCATAGGGTTTAGGGTTACCGATTTGTTCATTTAAAAAGTCACGGATGATTTCAATAATCACATGTAATTTTCATAAATCACATGTGATTTTTAAAATAACAAATCAACTCCGATTTTAGAAATCACATGTGATTTTTCAGGACGTAAATTTCAACACTAAAAAAATTCTAAAAAAAATCTTTTCCAAAGTATATAGAAGTATCCATCTATAGAAAAATGATTTAATTTCTGTTGCAATGGTATTATTCATTTCGCGCAACGATTAACGGTTGGTGAGATATCTAATTTAAAAAAAAAGAAGATGAAAGCGGGTTTTTAGTTTTATTTAAAAAATGAATGGTGAGGATTTCTTCATTGAATCTTTAAAGAATTTGTGATCTACATTGAACTTTTTTCATCCTTTAGAATGCCAATGACCTAAACTTGGAATTTTTTTAGTAGGGTGGAAACGAGCTCGGCTCAGTTTGAGCCTTGTTTTTCAAGCTCAAGCTTGGCTCGTGGTATATCATACATGCTCGAGCTCGACTCATTTATATAATGCGCCAATGAAAAATTAAAGCTCATGTTGAGCTAGGCTCGTAGTATATCTGTTTTGAGCTCTTTAATAAGCTTGTTATTAAGCTCGTTAATAAGATCGACTATAATAACATGCATAACGTATTATATATGTTTAATATTAAAATATCCTAGTGTCCTTTAGGTTCGCGAGACCAATCGAATTTTGCACATAAAACTCAGGCTCGGGCTCGATTAATAAATGAGCCGCAACTTACGCTTAAGCTCGTTTAGGCTTTTTAGCAATTCGATCATGAGCTTTTCACGAGTGACTCAACTTATTCCACCCATAACTTTGAGGTACCTGAAAGTTCTATCAACACCTAATAGGTGTGATAGTAATTCCCCACCCTTGCATAAAGACATGTAGAGAATTTCATGTTTGGTCTACTTGTAATTCGGTACATCAGAGACCCGATCATACCTCTGTATTGGGTTCATTTACTAGTTTCAAGATAAATTTGGCACCAAATTATTAAGAGGTACCATTGGCGTTTTCACTAATGCCCAATTAGACGTGTCATATTTCTTTAATAAATCTCTAAGATAATTTTCTTGATTAAAGGAATTGTTTAACTTAATTCTAATAATTTAGTTCTCCTATCATGGTCATTTCATAATATTTGGTCAATAGTTTTGAAAACAATTTGCAAAGTTTCTCTTTCGTTGACCCAAATATTATATCATCCACGTATATTTAGAGCATAGGGTATGGCAACGAGGGAGCTCGCCGAATCCGACGTGTCACCCTCGCCGGTTTGCTTCGTGCCTCGCCACCACACCATTGAAGCTCGCCACTTGAGGATTCGTCGTTGCAACGACGAGAATAAAGCCAAAGCAAGTGTTTGAAACATATTACCGTTTAATAAATAACAACGGATTTATTATTTTTTTTTTCAAATTCAAATATTACCCACTCTATAAATTTTACCAACACTTACACAAAAAAATTTACACTTCTCAAACACAATTCAACTTCAAAATTCACACTTCTCTTTACGCAAGATTAATATGGCTTGCCGTCTCCCGCATTCCACTAAAGATATGCAAACGTACGTTCAAAATCAATGCAATAATGACGACGAGGCTCGAAAAGATGCTATTATACGCGTCATCCAATTTTTTGAGCAGGGGAGGACGAAGAAGCTGCAGATGAGAGAAAACTACAAGAGTTGCAACGACATCAACACTGAACGAAAATGTGTGATCGAGAAATTTCTGAAGGAGGAAGCCCACAGAGATGACGAAATTATTGACAAGTTGTGGCGGTGTGTTCAAAAGGTAACGAACAACATCAACACCAAAGTCAACTGGAGCTATCGGGTGAACAAAGATGATGGTGCAGAATCTCCAGTGATTTAGGAAGCTTTGTCTCGCCTCGAGGATTATATACCTCCTCGTATGATTCTCGCGAACGAGGAGTATTGAGATTAGGATTTAGGATTTATGTAATTTTCGATGTTTTTTTTTTTTTTTTTTTTTTTTTTTTTTTTTGTAGTATTTTTATTTAAGTGAATGGAATGAAATTTATTTTGTTTGAAAAATATGGAAAAGAAAAAAAAAGAGGGTGGGTGAGGCCCAAATGAAGAGAAGTGAGTTAGTTGTGATTGAGAGTATTTTTAAGTGAGTGTGTTGGAGTGATGTGGAGGTGAGGTGGAACACATGGGCCCCAAATGAAGAGCTTTGAGCTCTTCATGAGTTCATGATACCCCATGCTCTTATAGATCTTACAAATCTATTTTCAGTAAGATATTCAAAAGAGTTTCATACCATGTTTTTTGAGCTTGCTTTAACCCATGCAAGGATTTGTCAAGCTCACAGAAATAGTGTAGATGATTATTGTCTTCAATCCAAGGTGGTTGGTTGACACAAACATGTATCTAACAGACCCTAAAGTCTTTGTCGGCTGAATATGGTAGAAATATCCTTATACCTAAAAGCCTTTCCACTGGAGTAGATAATAAAGCTTGAAGTCTTTGTGTTGTAAGTTTTGAAACAACTAAATTAAAGTAATGGGTCATCTAAAAGAATCGAAACATCTAAAGCAAGTTGGTATCCCAAATACAAAAAAATTAATGTTTCTTGTGTTCCATTACCGGAAGCACTCTTGCTGGAGGTCTCTCTTGAAGCAGTGGGATTTGGTATGTTGTTGTTGCTGTTTTCACATCCTACCTCTCCTATACCCCGCTCGGCGAGATATGGTATGATGTTGTTGTTGTCTTCTCTTTCCCTAAGTAAGAAAGTAATTGTGAGTTATCTCATAGCTTAATTTGTGATACCCGAATCATACACGATTTTTGTTTGGCCAAAGAATTTTCCAATGGTCTCTAATAGTAATTAAACATAAAATAAGCCTAAGTTAAGTTTCCTCGTTAAAATGAAATCAACGAGTGTTGTATAAAGCTCTGTCACTAACTAGCTTCAGGGACATGAAAGACAATATGAAGATACACTTGGTATCACTGAGTAAAGTACTTGAGTTGAAAACAATATTAAAGTCACGAAGATCCAATAAAGTTTCACTCACCGAATATACTTTCTCTTAATCATGAATTAGGTATGGACTTCCTTAAGGCAAAAAGAAAAAATTACTTTTACAATAAAGTAAACCAAGTACAATAGTTGTTGATATAATTAAGTGAATAGTGGAATTAACTATTCAATAAAGTATATTTATATATTGTAAGGCTAATGCTAGTGGTAACTATAAGTTTTGTGTGTTGTGAACAAGAATTCAGGGAATGAAAGTATTCTTCTATTGATAATAATGTAGGAGATACAAAGGGTATATATAGATGAATATTAGGGTAAAAACCCTAATAGCTAATCGCCAAGCGGCCTCATATGGGTTATATGAACATCCACAAATAATTATTCATAACACTCCTCTTGGATGTTCATATTGTTAATACGCTTAGAATTGTCGCTCATTAAAACCTTGTCAGGAAAACCCAGTGGGACAAAACCATGACTAAGGGAAAAAGAGTGCAGCGCGTATTATCTCCCTCTGATAACTACATCACTTGAGCTCTTTGAGTCGACGCATCCCAATGTTGTGACTTAGTTTCCTAAATGTTGAGGTAGGAAGTGCCTTGGTAAATAGATCTGCCAAATTGTCGCTTGAACGAACTTGTTGAACAATAATATCACAATTCTTCTGTAGGTCATGAGTGAAGAAGAATTTTTCGTAAAATATGTTTCGTCCTATCGCCCTTGATATTATCTTCTTTAAGTTGAGCAATATATGTTGCATTATCTTCATGCAAAACTGTTTGTGCCACCTTTTCTGAATAATTACCACATGATCTACGTATGTGTTGTATCACACTTCTTAGCCAAACACATTCTAGACTTGCTTCATGTATCTCTAGAATTTCTGCATGGTTGGATGATATCGCTGAGATCGTCTGCTAAACTGAACGCCATGAAAATTGTTGTTCCTCCACTTGTAAATACATATTCAGTTTGAGATCGACCATTGTGAGGGTCAGACATATATCCTGCATCTACAAACACCAACTAAACTTGTTTTGATGGATTAGTAAATATAAAGCCATATCTCTTGTACGTTGAAGATATCGAAATATTTGCTTTATTTCATTCCATCGATTTGTTCAATTTTATCAATTATAGTATTCTCGATAATTTTTCTTATATACTTTAAGCATTAGAAAATCACTAGCATGCTTCATGCATTTTATATCCTCTAATAAAATCTTAACATTTCTTGAGCTCTATTCATTTATTTTTTAGACGCATATCGATTAGTTATCAAATCGCCAGACTAATAAATATTAAATAGATTATTGGATCCACCACATGAGATCATGTCTCTATATGCAAAGTCTTGGCGAAATTATTTGTGTGCCATCAATTATGCCTTAAATATAATAGTTTCAATACTTTAATTTCGCTCTCTCATAATGACCAATGCATATCCAATAATTTTACACATTCATATGTACGGACTTCAAGTCCCAGTTTCCATGTCTCGTCACAAGATACTTTATTCTTTCATTAGTTCTTTGCATCTTTACTTCTTTTGGCCATTCATTTATACATCTGCATTTCCTGCACGTATGCTTCCATGATCCTCACCATGATTATAGCGCTATCTTATTTATTTACATAATCATTACCTTGTCCATTATTATATATAATAGTACTATCGACGTCGATTCATTACTTTTCGATTCCACACTTTACTAGACATTATATTATCAATTATTGAGATCTCATATATTTTCACCTACCCGGGGTTTTTGAACCTTCGTGTCTAGTTTCTCTTTAGTAGACTATTATGGGGTCTTATTACCTCGATTTGACCATCTTAATTTTCTTGCTCCATTTTATCATTCGAGGACTTTTATTAGGAATCGATTAGTCTATCACGTTGCAGACGTGCCATAGACTTACTACCAATAATTGGTTTTACTGGTGGGACACAAATTCTAATTGGAGCACTAGCAGCGTATATATGATCTAGTCACTTTCTTTAGGTCACTAAACATGTCTGGCAATTACTAGATCTGGAATATAAATTGTCCCTTGAATTTCAAGTTCATATTCATTAATGTGAGGATCAACATTTATATTATCATAATTCATTCCAAATTTCTCGCTACTCATTCTTCCCCTGAATGAATTATCATTTTCAACATCTCAAATTTGTGTGCGTTGTGGTGGATTTACAATACAAGTTCCGCACATTTACAGAAAACTTTATATATGAAACATATGGTTCGTGACCAAAACCATTCTAATGGGAAGGATTCATTATACATTGTTGGCAAGATGCGAATTCATATTTTTAACATGCCCCATAAACTAAGAATTTTGTGCTCACAATTATTGGCTTTGCAATCAACTGAAGACGTTTTATAAACGTTTCAACAAAAGCAATTCGTGTATGAACATGAGTTACATAAAATTCAACACTTATTCCAATAAATGCCCAACATATTGAAGTATTCACCACCATTTCCAAAGATACAATTTGGATAACCATGCTTGCATCATATAAGTCGAGCCACTAATCACGCTAACATTAAGTTGCGTCTTTGATGATCATTTTGACGATGCACCGATTTTAAAACTCAGAATGATCCACATGGCGGATGTATAGGCCTGAATACATCCCCTTTATATTTGACGGAACTTTATATGACAAAGTCCTTACTTTAATTTGGTGGTGATAAGTGAAGAATTCACTTTCATTGAAAACAATAAGAACAATCAAATCAACTTTAAAGAACTAAATGTTCATTTATATATTTCGCATCATTATTGACCCGGGATGGTCTAACCGGTCATGCCAATTAATACAACCATGTTGGCTCATAAACTTTTAGTTTACGACCACAAGTGCTTCAATTACACATTTTTTTTAATGTAAAACTCAAATAATATGGAGAACTTAATATATCATCACACTTCTTCGATCAAAATCTTATAAGCTCTTTAATGGCTTTCATATAATTGAATATATTATTACATTAGCGTCATGAAACAAGAAACAAATCTTTTTATACTAATGAAGATACCATCAATTAATTAAGGATGTCTCGTAAGAATATAAAACCACATCGTAAGTAATATATATAAGGAACTTAATGACACAACTAAGATCAACTAGGATATCTTCTACAAGTGTGTATATTGTATGTGACACATTTTCCTTTTGTTCATGCGTACCTGTTTTTCAGTGCCAACTTTATCATTTTGATATCTAATCGTTTACAATAGATGAGCAAAGGTATAATTACCTAAAACATGTTCATGACCATGACTTATACATAGACTGTTATTAGACTCACTTAAGAGAATAGAGGATTATTGACATAACCAATTAAATGAGTTCATTGTAAGATCTTATTAATCCACAAACAAATATGAAATGTCAATTAAAATTTTGGCCTAATACGCTGTTCACACTATTCATCATAACAAAAGATCTCATCTCTAAATCTGGCGTGGGAAACAAAAAAATATGCTAAGTTACTTACTTTAAGATTTTACAACTTTACATGTATTCCAAATAAATAGGTGGAAATTTCATTATAAACCAATAACTTCTTAACAAAATTAAGGCTCATCTCCTCTCTTACTGTTTCTTGTATACACTCTCGGATAGCATATATTTCGAATCAAGATACCAGGGCAACAAGAAAAACCAAGTGAATGTCTTTATCATATGCAAGCAATATACATTAAATGCAAACATAATTTAGGGTTTATGAACACTAAATCGATGTTCTCAAAAATAACAGTGATAATATGAACGTCGGATGAAACACAACTTGAATATTCATCTAATTCAAACACTATCAAGACATATAAACTTATAAAGGCATAAAGTAATGTACAAATTCTAGAGTTTGATATCAGATATAATAGTGAATTAGTGAACAACTCATAAAACGTTAGGATGAATCACACAGTACATGCATGTCAAGAAACCAAATTTTATAAGTAGAAATTAAACCTCTCGTAACTTGTCACTAAATTTATGCAGCATACCTAACTTATATGAAGTGTAGATTTGTTTATTGGTTAATTTTTAAGTTTGCTCATCCCAATTCACGAAGTTCTCTAATTTGCAAAGTGTTATTATATGAAGTGTACATATATTATTGTGTTTATATGGTACGTACACACACGATGACTGAAATTTAAAATCCAAAACAACATAAACCTTATCTTCAAAATCAACGAAGAACAACAAATAGTATATGCATATAAAGATATAAACTGATAAAATACCAATCAATTGGGCAAAACTAATAAACGTCAAGTTGGTTAGTTAATATATAAAGAATCATATTAATTATTTATGTTTTCTTTTTTTTAATAGATCCAACATAATGATATATACCAACAAGTAACACAAAATCAATAAACACCTATGTTTTGTTTTATTTGTATTAAGTTCAGCGCTCTCACATCTACCACTCACATATCTTATTTTGAGTTTCAGAAAGCAATGTAATCATATAAAAATTATCACGTAAAAAATAAAAAATAAAATCATAACCGATGTTTTCAATAACATAGAACAAGCATAAACAAATCATATCAATACGGAAAAAGCATACATATAAAATCACTATAACACATAAGACTACATATAGCAGGGTTCATATTGGATTGTGTGGTCTGAAGTGAACGTTAAATTTAGAACAATATATGGTATGGATCAGTAACAAATTAATATATGCTAGTGATATATATCATATGATAGTGGACAAATTTATAACAATATACGGAGTAATAAATAGATCATATGGCTGTAGGTTATTAATAGATCAGTAATAAATTACGAACAGTATTAAAAGAAGGACGAAGACATACCACAGGTAATCGAGGAAAAAAAATAGAGCGTGCTGATAACGTGTTGTGAACAAGAATTGAGGGAATGAAAGTATTCTTCTATTGATAATAATGTAGGAGATACAAAGGATATATATAGATGAATATTAGGGTAAAAACCCTAATAGCTAATTGCCAAGGGCCTCATATGGGTTATATGAACATCCACAAATAATTATTCATAACATTGTGGTCATTAATTGACATTTTAGTGTCACCTCAATTTTCTCTCTCCAAAACTACACTCAATCACAATTTGTTAATAAGACGACCACAACCACAACAAAAAACATATCTCACAAAAATAAATAAACAAAAAAACTACACACATAAAAAAAATAAAAGTTGTGATTGGGCAGAAAACCATAACTTTCAAAATGTTGGATGACAACTTGGTCATGCTCGGTTGAGCTAGAGGAGGCAACGCGATCACATGTTCAGTTGGTTGGGCGTTCATCCTTCCATTAGCATTAGTGAAACCACATGAAAAACCTTCATAGAAGATGTACTGTCCTACGGTCCTACCACATGCTTGACAACTAACTCATTATAACATGTGATTTAGCTTTATTATTCACAAACTCTATAAAGAGAGAATGCATAAATTCTTTACACAAAAATAATACAAATGTATTATTGTGAAGTAATCTTATCTTCTAAGAGCACTCCCATCCATAACACTATAACACCAATAACACCGTTCACCTTAGCGCCACATCAGCTTTAACATTTAACATTAACATCCCCAAAAAACACTCACATCCATAACATCCCAATAACACTATAACACCAATAATATTTTATATTTTCAATTTCAACCCCTAAACTAAAACAAATACTTCATTTATTAAACTAAAACAAACATTTCATTAAAACTAAAAACATATTACAATACGAGATTAAAAAAAAAAAAAAAAAAAAAAATTACAACGAAAAAAAAAAAACACACTTCAAATAAAACGTTACAACAAATTAAAGGAAATATGATCTACTGACGAGGTTTCAAGTTATATTTTGCGATGATTCGATCTTTTTCGTCATTGATCCACCGCACGACCATTGGATCTTGCCCATCATGAGCGCCATCAAAACTTGATCTCTTCCAACCTTGTTAATGTGAGATCTCTTTCTGCGCGCCCGACACGCCGCTCGGAGGCTCTCGTTTGATACGAAACCCGCTTTGCCATAGTTTCGTAAAATAAGCCGACGAGCTCGTTCCTCCAAAGGCTTGTTCCCCAAGACTTGTTGTAGTCTCGGATCGTGCTTTCTTGGTAGCACGCTTTTTTCCATGGGCCGTGGTTGTTCATCATTACCAAACAAAGCCTTGTTTGTTTGGCTTGGGACTTCGCGGTTAAATCAACCGGTTCCGCGCTCCCATTTCTTATAATGACGCAAAACATCCCAAGCGCCATCGAGACCAAACAAAGGCTCTCTGCTTTCCTCACGATACCATTGCTTTGCCCGTTTCATCACATCCACCTCACTTTCACCGCTTCGTTGATCCCTTGCGCACGCACGTAACAAGAGTTGAACTTTGTGCATTTCTGCTCAACGATGTCCATTTGCTTGACATCATGTCCTTGGTGCGCCGCTGAAAGTTGAGTCTATTGAACTCATTTCGACCCGATACCAAAACGTATCTCTAGGTTGGCACTTTCCAACTTTTGGATCCTCCGAAACAAATATGTAACACCTTGCAAGTAATGCTTCCTCTCTGAATTCCAACGATTGGTAACGACAACCTCCTCATCGTAATCAATTGGTTCGGCTCTGGGTCTTTGGATTTTTGGATTTTCGCCATCACGACCTTTTCCTTTTTGGTGGAGATGTGGGTGTCTCAAAGAACATCTTGTGTTTCAGTTTGTGATTGTTGTGACCGTTGTGTGAATTGTAGGTTTTGAAAGTTGGAGTTTAAGGTGCTTTGTTGGTTTTGTTGTTGCCAAAACAAGAATCTTTGTTGTTGTTGCCACATTTCTTGGCTTGATAAGCCTAGTGGGTTGGGGTTTGAAGATGAACCGCTCGGGTTAGATGATGAACCCGGTTTGAGGATTCCACCCATCATTGAGAAGATTGAAGAAAGTATCGTCGTTGCCTCCCGACATTGTTTTTTTTTTTTTGCGCTAATTGAAGTTGAAAGATTGAGAGTATTGAGAGGATTTAGAAGTGGAAGTGTGAATAAAATGGTGTTTTGATTGTGTATTTATAGTGGTAAAAAGGTTTTGAATTTTTTTTTTTTTTTTTTTTTAATCAATTCTAGCCGTTAGGGACTAAAATGATTTTTTAAAGTTAACGGCTAGTAGCCGTTAGAGGACTAAAATGAAAATTTTTGATTTTTTTTTTTTTTTTTTTTTTCGCTTAACGCGCTACGAAGGCAACGCCGTGGGGACCAACGGCGTTAACCTGCTCCTCTTCCATCGGTATAACGCCGATAACGGCGTTAAAAGCCCCCTAACGGGTGTTAGGGCGTTACGAATGAGAGTGCTCTAAGAACATCACAAGCTAAGCAAGCAACCTTTGATTCATTTTTAAATGAGTTTCATTTGCCATTCAATTAAAATAGTGTTCCTCAACTTAATTTCCTTTTAACTCTTTGATACATTTTTAATAAGAATTATACACTAAAAAGTACAAATGGTATTTTTCAAACATATTTTAAACTTTCATATCTTGTTGTTAAGCTCTCAGAGTTATTATGCCAAATGCCTCTGTGTGTAAAACTCTTTTTAAGTTCTTAAACTTATTCTTATTTTACCTAAATTTTGGAACCAACAATTTGCCGAGATATCCGATATCCAGTTGTTGAAATCATCACCCTTACCTCACAACTCCGGAAATATCCGACAATTATATTGCTATATTGTATGAAGACAAGTGAACTAATAATGTAATGTTGATTTTGACTGAGTTGAAGTTCAAACGTCTTTAGGATTGAAGAGAGTGATGCCTAGTGTTCGTTATCTTCTCTCTTGAGTGATTTCTCTTTATTTTCCATATATAGTTTTTGGGGTATGCGGCATCGTTTGTTGGAAATTTGTGGATATATAATGACATTCGTATCATTCTAACTTATTTTTTATTAATGCTACCATACGTGTTACTGCTTGATTGTTGATACATAGCTCCGTAACAGCAACGAAAAACTTAGTTTTAATTTACTTATTTTGGGTAATCATGGTTTTTAATTTTTTGCCTATCGTTCGTTGCAAATTGAAGTTGGTGAACTGTTAGTGAGATTAAGGGATATGTTAGCATGTCTAGTGAGAGAAAATTTGCTGTTTATATATGCAAGATTGCCTTAGGCTGTCCCAACATGACCGACGACGCAGAACAACCCGCGCCACGCCGCGATTCTCTCTCCGGTGACCCTGACAACCCGGATGCCCCAGTCGACGACCCAAGGAATTTTTTTTTTTTTTTTTTTTTTTAAGGCACCAAACGGTCGGTTTTTTAAATTTGGATTTGTATACGTTGGAAAATGGGAGCATAGCAAGAGTAACATCGAGTGTTAAGAGAACCGATGTTCCCTTTTTTGGTCCAACAACCGATGTCCCAACCGAAACCCACATTCGAGGCAACCGATCTCCACATCGGTTGAACCTCCCAAATTTCGTTTAGCAACCGATTTGAAGTACTCGACTGCGACTAGCCTTATATGTTATTACTTGATAGTTGATACATATTTGTGTTATATCAATCACTGACAGAACTTGACAAGTTTAATTGGAGGGGCCAAATTATATATTTTTTTTTGGGGGTCAATTTACATTTTTATTTAACATTCATGCTAATAATGCCTACTACTACAAAGTAAATCGTGTCGTGTACAACAAACCCGAAACCGGAAAAACCCCCGATAAACTTCAACTTTTATTTAATAAACTCATTATACATCAAACATAAAGTTGAAACACAAAGCTAATATTCAAACATTTGAATACATAAACTTAAACATAAAACTTAATTGATAGGTTCTTTAAGAGCGAGTTCTTCTTCGGAGGCTCCGGACCTAGCCTTGCTAGCAGCTTCATCTAGAGCGATTTTTTTATCGGAAAGTGAGATTGCATCAATTGAAAGTGACCTAGCCCCACTAAGTTCCGTCCCGGACATCAACTGAAGTTTCCTATTTTCTTTTTATTTTATTTTTATTTTTATTTTTAAATTAAAATTCTTTTAGGTAGTTATGGTTTCGATTTTTTAGCCGATCGTTCGTTGCATATTAGAGGTGGCATGTTTAGTGAGAGGAATTTGTGGATAGATGAGATTAGTAGTTCAATGTAGAGGTGCACAAAAAACCCGGTTAACTGAACCGTAGCCGAAAAGAAACCGAAAAACCCAACCGGTCAAAACCGGTTTTGACCCAAACCGGTTTTGACCCAAACCGGTCCGGTTTTTACCCTAACCGCCGGTTAGGAACCGGTTCCCAGTTTTGAGAAAACCACCGGTTTTAAAACCGGAACCTATAACCGGTTCGTAACCGGTTTTTTGCATAGGGCGGGTTTTTTTGATTTTTTTGAATTTTAAACTTTTGAATTTGAAATTTTAAAAGAGGGGTTCGTAACCGGTTAACCTGCCGGACCGGTTTTTTTTGGCGTTGACCCAAACCGGTTCGGGTTTGACCGGCCGTCAAACAGAACCGGTTAACTGTTTTGTGCACGTCTAGTTCAATGTATGTCTGAAGTGATGTGTCTGACTTATTATATATCCTAAATGTATGCTAGACTGTCGTACATGTTATTTCTTGATAGTTGATACATTGTTCTGTAACATATATGATTCACCTTTCACCGATAAAAATTGTTCTGTAGCATCAACGGAAATTTCAGTTGATTAGGCTTCCCCCAGTAAGGGGATCGAGTGGGACAACAAAAATGAATTGATCTTCACCCCCTTACTGCGTCCAGCCTATGGCATTGATACACAATCACTTTGTAATATAACTTTCAAGATAGAATACAGTTTTCAAATTGGCGTTCCAATGTTTTCAGGCCCATAAGTTTAGTAACACCCTGACTTTTTAGTTTTTGCACTTGAAGAGAGAAAAATTATAACTGCACAATCAAAGTTGATTGAGAAATTTACATTTTTTAAAACATGATCAGTTTACAAGATTTTGTAATGGCCATTATATAGAGTAAATTTAGTTTCATGTGTTCACAGTATACAGAATATAGCATAGCTGTTTTAAATTATAACGTTCAATTTATTTTGTTTGAAAAATTCAGCAGTCTTGGCAAATCTGTTTGAATTTTCTATAACGAAAAGAAAAAAAAGTTTTAGTGTTACCAAGCAAGGTTGTTAGTGCTTTAATGTTGTCAAATGCTCTAGTTTATAGCATTTTCTCTTAGATATTTCCAATAATATGCTTTTGATTTTGTAGTGTATGTATTAATGATCTGAAATATATCATCATCCAGAGGCTTGATATACAGTCTTGCATAATATTAGAAGCTCTATGTTTATCCTATCATGTTAGGAGTATCAGTTACTTATATCAGTTCTATTAACTTATGGAGGAAACCTAGCCTGAAATCGAAGTGATGAGTTATATTTATGCACAAGTTAAAGAGGCCTATTACCCTTTAGCTGCTTCTCCAAATCATTTTTTTGATATCTATCTGATTCTCATATGATCATATGTATCATGAACTTCAGTCATTTTTTTTAATCTAATATGAACATTGTCTATTAGAACTTAACAGTCAATAGGGTATAAGCATATAGTACAACATGAAGTGCCTCACAAGGTGGAGTGGATCTCTGGAAGTCTAGCTAAGGAAATGTATGGATTTCGGAAGCTGGAATTATTTGTAAATATGGCTCATATCATCATTAGTTCGCGCAGAAAACATGAACCGAGTATAAAAGTTAGTGAAACAATACTTCCAATGTGCATGTCAAGTGCATGAAATCTTCTTACTCTTAACACATCTCTCCATCATTATTTCTGGAGAATGTTAACTATATACGGATTGTCTAAATCCGTCTTATTCTTGGCTGTTAACAATAGTATTAGAGTGTGATCAGAGATAGAAAGACAGTTTGGATGCATTATAATGGGTTGTACTATTGGAACGGGGTCTATCCCCTTGGACTGCAAACCCTCCCTAGTGGGAGGGGTACTTTTCAGATTTTGTCCCCTTTTTTTGTCTGTTTGCTGTTGTCCCAAGGATTGCGCAAAGCACACAAGCAGTTTTTTTGTCCCAAAAGTATTTTTTTGTCCAAGTGCATAAGCACACAAGCATTTTTTTGTCCAATGTCCAAGTTTTTTTTGTCCAAGTGCATTAGCACACAAGCAGATTGCACACAGGCTCAGATTAGATTAATCATCATCGCCAAGCTTTTTTTTGTCCAAGTGCATAAGCACACAAGCAGATTGCACAAAGGCTCAGATTAACACGTAATCATCATCGCCGATTTAGAAAACCATTTGCACAATTGATAGAAAAGTGTTAGGCTCAATATGAAGGTTGCAAAGTGATAAAAATATCACTTTGCCATCCTTTCGGTTTTAAAACCAATCGTCATCGCCTTTTTTGAATTTTTTTTTTGTCCAAGTGCAGATTGCACACAAGTGCACAAATCAGATTGCACAATACCAGATTGCAACCAAGTTAGATTGCCCAAGTGAAACACATGTTTCACAATGTTCACAAGCAAGTACCAAAAGCAGAAGTAAGATTCTCAAACTGCAGGAACTCACAAGTGAAGAATCTTAAAATGGTAGGTAGTGAAACCTCCGATGTTATATTCAACCTCATCACCACAAGGCAGTATCACATTCACAAATTACCACAAAGTTACTCTCACCACAAACAAAGGGTTTTTCAAAGTACCCCCAAGTTACCACAAGCAGATTCACCAAGTTACAACAAGTGAAGATTCCACAAGTTACAGATAGGGTTGGGTTATATTGACGGTGGCAGGTTTTTTAGATTAACCCTCTCTAGTACCTAGGGTTGGGTTATAACACAAGCCAAGTGAAACACAAGCCGCAAGTGAAAGCCGCAAGTAACAAACCACAAAGAAACAACAAATATCTTAGGCTGCCGATATGTCTCAATCACCAGAGGTAATGACAATTTTACACATTAATAATAGAGATAACATTAGGCTCAGATTAAGTTTCACATATTATCATATATGGCTGCAACATCAAAGGTTGCAAAATAAATTTTTTTTTGCCGTCCATTCGGAAATGCCAAGCCAAAATCATATTATCATATATGGCTGCAACATCAAAGGTTGCAAAATAAATTTTTTTTGCCGTCCATTCGGAAATGCCAAGCCAAAATCATGTTTTTTAAATCATCATTGCCTTATCCCAGTTTTTAAAAAAAAAAACAATTTTCAAATCAGCTTAAAATAACAAACTGCTTATCAAGCATATAAGCAGTTTGTTATTTTCAGATTCATAAGCAATTTCATCTCCAAACCCTCTAAATAATAGAGAGGATTAATCTAAAATTATAGCCACAGTCAATATAACCCAACATGTAAAGTACTATTGGAACGGGGTCTAATCAGCTGTGTAATCTGCTTGGTGCACAAGCGCTTGCCAAGAAACCACACGAGCCTGTGGACCGGAGTAGGCGTAATATTCATGACAACCCTAAAAAAAACTCTCTGGCGAAAAACGACCAATGCGAATACGATTCCCAAATTAACTTGATTCCGTTTAAAATCATCCTACTTAATTCTTGTGATTATATTGGGTGGTGGATACAAGATGTTTTGGTTCACGTGGTGTGTGTTTCGCTTGGTTGTGGGGTTCTAGAGATGGAAAAAGGGTTTCGACAAAGATGGTTCGTTGAAAGTCATGAAACACCCACCAACTTGGCCGATCAAGTTGGCTTGAATGCGGATTCAACCGTATGCTAGGGTGAATATTAGTGCGTTGGAAGCTAGATTGAATCGCCTTAACGGTGATGGAATTGATGTTGATGCTGCTAGGGTTGTCCCTAACCCTAGCATTAACGAGGTGAATCAGGTTGGTGCTACTGATGTCGAATCTGCTTGGGGTACGGAAACTATGGTGAAAAATGGTACAAGTATGGATAATACAAGTTATAGTTCTATGTTTGTGGATGGATTAGATTTGACCAATAAACCTAACGTGTCTACACCCATGAACGTGGTGAATGCTTCTACCCCTGGTCCGAATGTGAGTGGAAGTGATACTAACGACATAAGGTCATTTGCAAATGTTTTAAACCCGGAACGTGTCTCAGGAAAGTTAATTTCCCCTTGGTGAATGAGACGCGCATTGATAATCATGATACTGTGCTTAGAAGGTCTATGGAGGGTGTTTTCAACCGTATGAAAATACACTTGTTGCTTCTTTGTTGGCAAGAATGTGGCTTTTCATTTGGTTAAGAACTATGTCTCCAACACGGGGTAAGTTTGGTTTTATGAAACTAATGAAGAATGATGATGGTGTTTCTCTTTAAATTTGATTCTAAAGAGGGTGTTGAAAATGTTCTTCAACGGGGCCCTCGGATTATTCGCAATTCTCCTCTCATTCTCACTAGATGGACTCGATGTGCTCTCGCTCTAAAAGTGAGGTAACTAGAGTTCCCGTTGGATTAAATTGCATAATGTGCCATTACTTGCATATTCGAAGATGGGTTGAGCTTAATTGCTACCAGTGGGTAAGTCGATTATGTTAGATGCTTTACTAGTTCCATGTGTGTTGATTCATGGGGTCGATTAGTTTTGCACGTGCTCATGGAATTAATGTAGCTTTATGCCTATGTAATCTGAGATATGAGATTTCACTCACGTAATTAAACGCTTATTTGGTTATTCATACCACTCAATGGTGGCACATCAAGGTGTTAACCAAGGTGTTACCCTACTTTGCACCCACACAACTCGTGCGCTTCAATAAACACATAAGTACATTTTTATCATAAGCACATAAGCAGTTTCCCAAGAAACCACACAGAGCCTGTGGACTGGGGTAGGCCAGAGCAGGTATTCATACCACTTAATGTGGCAGATCAAGGTGTTAACCTACCCGTTTGCATCCACACAACGCAGGCAGTTTCACATAACATCACATAATCACCCACTCACATAAACAGTTTGTAACTGCTTTTACCATAGGGTTTGTTAAATTAAACCCCCAAATCACACAAACATCACATACTCACCATACAGAACCAAAAGACCCAAACCCTAAAAAAAAATTAGGCGTTTTTTAATTTTCAAGCAGATCTATTAAATTAAACCCAGAAATCACACAAACATCACATACTCACCATCACAGAACCAAAAGACCCAAACCCTAAAAAAATTAGGCGTTTTTAATTTTCAAGCGGATCTATTAAATTAAACCCAAATCACACAAACATCACATACTCACCATCACGTAACCAAAAGACCCAAACCCTAAAAAAAAAAATTAGGCGTTTTTAATTTTCAAGCGTAACTATTAAATTAAACCCGAAATCACACAAACATCACATACTCACCATCACGTAACCAAAAGACCCAAACCCTAAAAAAATTAGGCGTTTTTAATTTTCAAGCGATCTATTAAATTTAACCCGATCACACAAACATCACATACTCACCATCACGTAACCAAAAGACCCAAACCCTAAAAAAAATTAGGCGTTTTTTAATTTTCAAGCAGATCTATTAAATTAAACCCAGAAATCACACAAACATCACACAAACATCACATACTCACCATCACAGAACCAAAAGACCCAAACCCTAAAAAAAAAATATTAGGCGTTTTTTAATTTTACCAACATAAGCATCAAATAAACATGATATAATAACATAAACATGAGATAAACATCATATAATCAGCGAGAAAGAACCAAAAAACCCAAACGTATCATGGATCTAAATTAGAGAGAGAAAAAAAGAGAAGAGAGTGAGATAGAGAGAGAGAGAGAGAGAGAGTGTGTGTGTGTGTGGTAATGAAGAGTGAGAGAGAAACGTGTATAAAACGCGTTTACTTTTAATTTTTATTTTATTTTTCTTTTAAATGTAAATGTAAATGTAAATGGTTTATAAATGTAAATGTAAAGTTGTAAATGTTGTAAAATGTGTTTATAAATGTAAATGTAAATGTAAATGTTGTAAAATGTAAATGTAAAGTAAAGTATTTTGTAAATGTAAAGTAAATGTAAAATGTAAATGTAAAGTTGTAAAATGTAAATGTAAAGTATTTGTTGAAAAAAAAGTATTTTTTATTTTTAGGCTTTCGGTTTTCACGAGGAAGTATCAGAGGATTGCCCATTTATCAGACAAGAGGTAAATATAGCCTCGGGGCTTTCCGTTATAAAAGTATTAAAAAAGTATTAGTTAAAAAAAAGTGTGTTATAAAATTTGTTATGTATTTTCAGGCTTTCCGTTCTCACGAGGAAGTAACTGAGTGGGTGCAAAATATAGCCTCGAGGCTCGGTTTTGTCATTGTTAAAAAGAGAACCAAATCAGAAAATGGTCAGATGTACGAAATTAATTATAGGTGTACAAAGGGCGGGATTTATGAATATCACGGTAGTGGAAAACGGAAAACCAAAACAAAAAAAGCAATTGTCCATTCAGATTAGTTGCGAAATATAGACCAACACGATATAATTGGATTTTGAGGGTGAAGTGTGATAGCCATAATCATGAGTTGCTAGAGTCGTTGCATGGTGTGCCATATGCAATGCGATTAAAAGATTATGAGTTGAGTTTGGTCAAAGAATTGTCAGAGTATAGCGTACGACCACGTAATATACTTTCGACAATAAAGGGACGTAATCTGAATAACGTGTCTAGCATTAGAACTATATATAACGCACTTGATAAGTTCTGGAGAGCCAGAGTAGGTGATAGAACTCAAATTCAAGTCCTTTACTTGCATCTGACGGATTCAGGATATGCATAATACCCGAGGGTGAATGAGCATAATGAGCTTGAGGAGCTATTTTTTGTTCACCCCACTTCGTATGCTCTATGGCGACGTCCCCGAAATCATGTCGATGGACTCCACGCACAATACCACCATGTTTAAATTGCCATTGTTGGAAATTGTTGGAGTAACTCCAACGAATAAAACATTTTCAATGGCGTATAACTTTATACACGGTGAAAAGGGGCATAATTTTCGCTGGTATTGCAACGCGTGAAAGAGGTGATAGACGAAAGATACTACCCACGTGTTATTGTTACCGATGAGATTTAGCGTTGGTTGGGGCATGTAGAGCGAATTTCCTACCGCTCACAAATTACTCGTCGATGGCATATAGAGCAAAATTTGCTCAAGTTTACGAGAAATGATGCGATGGGATAGATGAGTATGACTCCATTAAAAGGAGATGGGATCGGTTGGTTAAAGCTCCGACACGCCTCTTGTTCGAGCAACATTATGAGCGCCACACCAACGCTTGGTCAACCATGCTGTACTAAATTGTTAATTCTATTTTTTATTATTCAATTAATAAGCACCAATGACCTTTGATTAATTCATTGTTTTTTTTTTCACTATCGCCGAGTATCTCGGATAATCGGTCGCGAGATTACGGACACATGTTTGTCTCGTACATCACCGATGAATATCGCCTTTGGCCGCACAACAACGTGTAGAGTTGAGGCTCACCACGCGTTGTTGAAATTATATTTAGCGGCACACAATCCAATTTAGACAGGTTGTTGAGTGCAATCGATAAGATTGTATTTGCCAAGAAAATGCGATAAAAGAGAGTTTTAATAGAAGCATCGTGAGAAAATAAATGATTGTAATATACTACTATTTCAAGAATTGTGGTATAAAGTTTCTCACCATGCTTTCAAACTCATGCACAAAGAACTCCACCGCCTATCACCGTAGAAGATTGTAGCCATAAGTTGCGCATAATTTACTGACCGCCATGCTTTCACGAGATGCAATACTATGTATATAATGGTAAGTAAATTTATAACTATCAAGTTGTTTTCCCCATTAATATCAGTGATTTATTTACGGGCGGCATTGTAATATACTACTTTTAATGATTTCAGGACGCCCCATTCCACTGGAAAAACTTAATATTTTTTTGGAGAACCCTACATGTTCCGTGGCCTAATATCAATAGGTCACCGCCTGAAGATGGCTCTTCCAGTGATGATGATGATGATGATCATCATCATCATCATGATACTTCGTTTAGAGATGACATTCGGAAATTGAAGAATGTTTTTACCAAAGCATCGTCATTTGTCAAGAATAATATGAAAACGAAGTTGAGATCGATATACCAACCTGCATCTGATGACACACGGAACTGTTATTCGTAAAAATACCCATGGACGTCCGAAAGCAAAGGACAAAATGGGCAAGGCTACACAAGTCCCGGACTTGAATGAAGTTCCAACCGTAGATCACCGAAGCACCGCTACAAGATCTACACAAGTCCCGAACTTCAACAAAGAACCCGCCCGACATAGTTCTTTCACGGGTCCTAGTGATCAACCAAAATAAGACACATGTTGTACGATGGAGATGCGTAGCGAAATGCTTATGGGTATGCTTCCAATCCTTTGGCATCCATACATAATCGTGATATATAATGTGGTGGGTGACGGAAATTGTGGGTTTCGGTCGTTGCCCATGGTGTTTGGGAACAACAACATTTGTGGCGCAGTTAGGTAGATGTTATTGCAACAGATGGACCTACATTGGCGTGTTTACATGGGTTTGTGGGGCAAGTTGGTTTTAACGATATTCGCCGTACAATAGATCGGTCCGGACATGGAAATGCACCGAATGATCGCTACATGGAATTGCCAAACACGGGGTTGGTTATTGCGAACCGATTAGACGACCCGTTGCATTTATATCTTGGCGGGTTGGAATATGTGTTTTCCTCTTCTCGATGGTCCGACTTCTCACAAAGAACTCGACCCCTAGCCCGTGGGGGGACGAAGTAGGTCATTACATTGTTATGACGCTAGACGAACATTCTCCACTTCCGCATCTCCACCCACATTGGAGGAGGAACAGATCCGAAGATGCATCCCAGTGGGAATCATTATATAGGCATCGACTACCAAATTAGTAAATAATATATACATACAAAACATTGTAAATGATTAATGATTCATGTTGTAAATAATTATAAATATAGTGAATGATTCATGTTGTAAATAATTATAAACATAGTGATTGATTACTGATTTATGTTGTAAATGATTGATTACTGTTTAAATTAATAATAACATTGTAAATGATACGTGTTTTATGTTGTAAATGATTGATTATTGATTTATGCAAATTCTTTTGTCAGGTGGGCCAAGGAAATCATTTCTGGTGTCGATGTAATAGAGGATTTATTATAGAACGCAAATCCACGAAATCCTTTCGGGGCCGACCGTATTATGCATGTCCTCTTTCAGTGGTAAATAATCATACGTTTGCTTAGGAGTTTTATGTAAATAATTTGTTTGTTAAAAATACATTTCTTATTATTTTCTTAACATGTAACCGCCAGGTACAGATGACTATGGGTGTCGATACTTTAGTTGGAAAGATGAATTTGAAAGACGGTACTTTAGTCGAGCCTCATCTTCAACGCAAGGCTCAAATCTGCGTTGCTAAAGATAATGAGATCAAGTCGTTGAAGACAAGAATAAAAACGCGGAGATGGAGTTAGAATTAGCAAGGAATCTCGAGGATCACGCTTGTCGGTCGGTGCAAGGCTCCATGATCTTTTAAACGAGATGAATAATCTTCATATGTCGTAGATGTTGTTGTATTTAAATAATATGTTAACGTTGACGTTTAATTTAATAATAACAGTTGTTGTTGCAGTTATTTAATGTGGTAATATTTAACGTGCTATTATACAAACAAAATAATTATACATATACAAAACATTATTAAACAAAAGTATACAAAACATTATACACAATACATTATTATACACACACTTATTTCTATTTAAAAAAAAAAAAAAAATAGGGACAAAAAGTACCCCTAAAACACTAGAGAGGGTTAATCTAAAATTATAGCCACCGTGAAAATAACCCCACCCATTATAATTCTGAAGAAAGATAAATTTTACTGATTTGTGACTAGCTTAGTTTTAGAAAGTCTATTAAGAAACTGATACTACTTATTAGTTGCCGGAACGGAACCAAGATGGAAAATATAACACTAAGCAGTACTTAGATCTAACCAAATTACATCTTTTTTATTTCAACGGTAACGAAATTATAGCTTTAGATTTAAGTCAAGCCTATGTGGACTTGACGGCTGAGAAGGTGCATGTGCTTCAGAATAAAAACCTTCAGGCCATTTCAAGTCCACTGTCTCTTCCCCAACACAGGGTTGCACCAAAGTGGCTTCATACCTGGCACCACCATCAACAAACCTTGCTATAGTAGTTTCATCATCTCTACTTGGTGTGTGGGCTTGAACGCCGAGCGATAGCTTAACCATGTGATTCATAGCTGCCTGTCTCTCCCTCTTGTGAGCATTTTGGTGACCACCTAATGCTTGTGGACTGTTGAACTTTCTTTTGCAGAAGTTGCATGTGTAGGCCTTCATGGGTCTTAATGGTGAACTATCAACTAAATTTTCTCCTAGTGTAAGATTTAGCCACCCTTTTTGATAAGCATTTAGGTATTCTGGACTTATACCTTCCCTGATATTCATTGAAAATATTGATTACTACCAAAATTTGATATCAGAGATTGGACATTAATTAGGTGTTTTTATAACTTGTTTTTGGAACTTAATTGCTTTGGTTCAGAGTGTTAGGGCTTGTATGAGAAGAGGATGTTAAATGCTCCATATATATCTCTCTTTTTCTTTCTCCTACATGTCCCCACTAATGGGTACTTGATTTCCTTGAGGGGACATTGATGTTGCTCCTTTCAAGTCTATGTGTTCCACAACTTGCTTATTTTCTACTTAAGGATACTAAAGTTACATAGATGAAATAAACAAATCTTTCCAAATGTGGCACTGTCAAATTTTATGTATTGCCTGACACTATTTTTCTTTTACACTTAAGAAACCAATAAGTTATTTCATTTATTTTGTAAACTTGGTGACTATAGTTACCCTGTTAAAAAGTACCGTTGCTCCACACGTTATAGTAACAGCTTTATTCCCTTTAATTGTATCTTGATAGATACATCTTATTTGTTTTTTGATAAATACATCTTACTTGTTTTATTTCTTGCTATAGTACTTAGTATCTTCTTTCTTTGTTTATAACAGCCTGATACTTCCTTTGGTAGCTAAGTAAGTTTGGTTCTTTCTGCTATTGAGATTTTTAACATTGTTGATACAAAATTTGATTCAAGTGTTGATCAAAAGCGTACACAAGTGGATCTGAATTTAGCTTTCTTAAAAAAGCAAATAGTTCTATATTAGTAGTTTGTATTTGTCGATATGTACTACTCCCTCCGTCCCAAAATATAAGTATTTTTTAACTTTTTTAAAGTTTTTTTATTCTAACTTTTTTTTTCGTGTGATATAATACTTGATGCAAAATATATAAATGGATTTGTGTTTTAAATGCATTTTCACTAGTATTTCATCAAGTATATATATACTGAAAAAAATAATAAGTCAAAATCGGAAAGAAAACTTCAAAAATAAAAATGACTTATATTTTGGGATGAGATATATTTAGGCACAATTTGCAACCCCTTGTCATTGTCTATTAGGTAGTCAACAAAATAAGCATGGAACCCACCCGCCATTATTAGTATTTTGTGTTTACATTTGTATAATGTTGGGCCAATTCACTGCCCAATGATTCCTTGTACATGATTTGAATGAAAAGTATCCTGAGTATAACACAAGTCCCTCAATGTTAGAAAGCATTCAGGGTGTCATCCTTAAGAAGTTCTTTGGAATCTGAAGAGAAATGCTCATCACAACCTGAGGCGGATCTCAGAGAGTGAAGACAAGAATCAGGATCATGATGATAGAGTCAATGAGTGATGACAATAACTCATTGACTCCCTAAAGACTATCTCTGAATGAAGACCTGAAATATGGGCAGAAATTTCTAAATGCAAAAAGCAAAAAAAAAGTCAAACAAGTATAAGAATGGTTGCTAAAAAGGTGAATAGTTGAATTAACTATTCACTACAGTACTTTGATGTTGGATTACCTATTGAATCGGTTCATGAAGTCAATGAGAGATTGAAAAATTCTTTGTATGGATACTTCATAGGTAAAGGCTTGCCTTTTCTATTGTTGACTGGTTTGTACGTATTAACTGGCAGAAGTATGGTATTGTTAAAGTGACAATGAATGAAAATGGTTTTTTTTTTCTTTAAATTCTCGTCCACTTAAGGAGCAGAAGCGGTTCTACGTGATGGTCCATGAATGCTTCTTAGAATTCCAATTTTTTTTAACAAGTAGTCGCCTGAGATAAACCTATTGAAAGAGGATCTGTCATGTGTTATAGTTTGGGTAAAGTTTCATGATATTCTCGTGGTTGCGTACACTTCAAATGGATAGAGTTTGATTGCTTCAAAAATTGGTACTCCTATGTTACTTGACCTCATATACTAATGATATGTGTTTGGAATCATGGGGTAGGAGTAGCTATGCTAGAGCTTAAATTGAAATTAATGCGTCTAATGAGATGTGAGATAATCGTGTGTTGGATGTTCCTAAACTTAATGGAAGTGGATATATGAAAGAAACTATCCATATTAAATATGAATGAGAACCGCCTTGATGTAGTACACGTTTGCTATATGGACATCTTATGATGAGTGCCTCAAAGTTACACCTAAACGTGTAGTTAATTCGGTTGGAAAGGGAAAATGTCTAACTTTGGGTGCTACTAAGGAGGTGTCGAATGATGGGTTTACCACCGACAAACGAAAATGATCTCACTATAAGCAGGTTTTTTTTAGGTATATAAGAACAATAGAGTGGAGTATAGGTAGGTTTAAAAAACAATCTACTAAAAAGGCGTCAAGCCTAAATGATAACACTAACGTGACCTCTACTTCCAATCAGCATTTTTTTTTGTTTTTGTTTGTAACAGTAGATTTATATAAAAGAGCCATCCTAGCAAGGAGCTAGGAGACGGCAAAAACAAGATTACATAAGAGTAGTACAAGGGTTAATGAACCAATCTATCCATCTAAGAGAGTATTCTTTTGCTCTAGATTGAATCCAAGTGTAGGAGTTGAGATTGATTTCGTTGAGAATCATGTCTTTTCTTGGTTTTGTTGTTCCGAAGACTGTCTCGTTTCTATATCTCCAAAGAACCCATAGAGTCGTTTGAACCACGACATCAAATAATTTGATTTGGTTGGGAGGCAATTGTATCCGGTCCACCAAGCTTATTGCATCATCGAGGCTTGAAATATTGGAGATGTATAAACCCCACCAATTGAGAACCGCCAACCAAGTTGACTTAGCAATGCAACAGTCAACAAAGATGTGGTCCTCTGATTCGAGGTTGTCATTACAAATCGGGTAAAGGACGGAATCAAGGTCGATGCCTCGTTTGCCAAGATTAAGTCTTGTGGGAAGCCTCCTATGAAATATTCTCCATGATGAGATGTTTACTTTTGATGGTAGAATATTGTTCCAGCGATACGGTACCGTGGGAAGAAGACTTGTGTAAATGGATATGTGAATACGCATTGCCTTAACCGAGAATTCTTTTGAGTCGCTAATAATGCACATCCACTTGTCTGAATCTGTTGTGAGTTTGAGATGAGTAACGAGCTCAACTAGACCACTAAGCACTTGTAGCTCATTTGGAAATCGAGGTGTTCTATACCAATACCACTGAAATTCTAAGCCATGAGGTAACATGAGAGGTTGCAAAAAATTGTTGTTTCTGCTTGAACTAGACCCAAACTCAGATGTACCCAACAACTGACTAAAGCCTGAACCATTATGCTGGAAAGAATTAGCAGCATTATCATGAAGGACATAAGCATCAAAGGGGACAGCGAGCATAAACCATGGCTGTTGGTGTTGATTTTAGCTGAAATAATCTAGGAAACGTGTCCTTTAAAGGTTCATTACCAATCCATGTGTCTAGCCAAAATTGACACCAGGGACTTGATTTCAGGGTGTGTTGAGACGAATTCGGAAAGCCACCTTTTATATCATGAATTGAGCGAAGAATTTTGCACCATATCACATTACCTTCATTTAAGAATCTCCACCACCATTTAGACAACTTTGCTTGATTACAAGAAAGAAGGCTACCAATGCCAAGGCCCCCATTTTTTAATGGCGCAATAACTTTATCCCAAGCAATCCAAGAAATTTTGTTCTCCTCTAAGTTACCACCCAAAAGAATTTTCGCCTAATGCTTTCAAGCTTGTTGATAGTGCCAATGGGAGCCTTAAAAGTGGAGAAATAGTATACACCCAAGCTTTCAAGAACGGACTTTATGAGGGTTAAACGACCAATGAAGGATAAGGACTTTGCTTTCCACATTGAGAGACGCTTGTGGAATCGATCTACAACAGGATTCCAACTTTCACATCTAGACATATTCGCCTCAATAGGAAGCCCCAAGTAAATACATGGAGTAATGAAGGTTGACAACCAATGGAGTTGGCAATGGAGTTAAGTTCAAGGTTGCTAAATCCAATACCAAAAAGCTTACTCTTATTGTAGTTAACTTTAAGCCCGGAAGCAAGGTAAAAGCATGTGAAAATTCTTGTTAAGACCTTAGCATTGCGGAGAGACCATTCTCCCAATATAAGGGCATCATCCGTAAATTGAAGATGTGACATATAAACCTTGTCCTTACCAACCTCAATCCCTTTAAAGATATTTTTATTCTTGGCTTCCAACATAACAACATTTGACATTTCTACCGCCAAAATAAAAAGAAAATGTGAGAGAGGATCACCTTGTCTTAAACCACGTTCCACTTTGAATTCCTTTCTTGGAGATCCATTAATCAAACCCGAAGCATAGGAAGAGTTGAGACAAGAGGTGATCTAATTTAGCCACTTCAAGGAGGTAGAGCTGAAACGTTAGTAATGTGTTAAACACTTTAAATACTTTTGGGACCATTGGTTTGACTAGTGAACAATGGGAGTATCCTAATGCATATGACATTTATCTTCATGGTCAAATTAGATAGGCTTCTTTCTTGTTATGCATAAGTATGGCGTGTCATTTTTATGTTAGGATAGGTTTTATTCTCTGAAGGAGTGTTTGTTTAGCCTTATTGGGCCGAGTTGTGGGACTCACCTTCAACTGTTGTACTTAACTGTTTTTTGGAGTAATATATTTTATCGGGGAAACCCTTTACCGAAAAAGTACTTTGATGTGAAGCTACATATAGCAGACCATGTTGAAATATGTACTCTTCCACTAGTTGCTTGATACCTAACCTAGTGCACACATATGACTTCACTATTACCCTCATATATAAAGACAAGGCATGTAATAGAGATAATTAGAGATTCTACACAAAAACACAAAATGATACAAATGAATTATAGCTGATAAGATCATCCTCTCCCAAGAACACACAAAGCTAAGCTAGCATCCTTGTGTGTTCTATCAGAGAGTTTCATTTGTCACTCAACCGAGATAGTGCTCTGCAACTATCCCTTGTAAATCTTTGATTTATTTCTAATAAGATTTATAAACGTAGAAAAAGTACAAATTATGTTATTAGTTATCAAATGTGTATTGAGTAAAACTTGTTCTTATCTTCTTAACACACTCATGTTTTTCTCAAATCTTTGAGCTAACAAGTGGTATCAGAGTAGGTGGATTAATCTCATAATCTAGATCCATTTTGAGTAACTATTAATAAGACTCAAATATTTTAGCATGGTAAAAAATTAAGGTGTAAGAACTTCAAAAGTTGCTACTGTTATTGCAACTTTTGAGAGGGGGAAACACACTCAATTTTCGCCAAAAAAAATTAATCCACACAATCAAAACCCATCTATTCTATAAAAAAAACATACACAAAAAAAATTCAACACACACCTGAAGATCAGTTAAATCAAACCACAAAAGAAAACATACAAAAAAAACACATAACGAAAAAAAACAAAAACAAACCCGAAGAGTTATTAACTCTCGATCTAAACCAACACACACAAAATACTTACACACAGAGAAACCAATATACATACAAAGAATCAAACACCAAATCACAAATCATCACAGTCCCAAAACCAATGAAACCACCATTAAACCCCACACTAACTCCGATGACTGCAGCGATTGCATTTACAACTCTGGTGGACAAAACTCCGATGGATACAACTCAGTTGGGAGAACATCAGTCCTAACTACGACAATTCCCCAAACCACAACCTCAACAAGTTTCAACGGTGGTGGTTATCAAGACCCAAAAACCTTAATTACTAAACTACCATGAAACCCTAATCAGTATCAAGACATAGAACTTTTAGGAATACTACCCGCCATTATTAATATTTGGGTAAAAGCTATAAAATAACAACATACTTTTCAAATTTTTTTCGACTTTAAACACTTACTTTTTTATTACGTTACTTTACTAACGTACTTTCAAATTTTGTTCTGAGTTCACCCATATGATCAGTTTATATTAAAACAATAACTAAAATGACTATATTACCCTCGACATATGGGTGAAGTCAGAACCAATTTTGAAAGTTCGTTGGTGAATTCAAAACAAATTTTAAAGAATACAAGGGTAATATAATTATTTCAGTTATATTTTAATATAAACGGGTCATATGGGTGAAGTCGGAACAAATTTTGAAAGTACGTTGGTGAAGTAAGGTAATAAAAAAGTAAGTGCTTCAAGTCGGAAAGTTTTGAAAAGTACGTTGTTATTTTATGGCTTTTACCCTTAATATTTTATGTTTACTTATGTGTAGTAGTTTGCACACATCTACTGTAGTTCCAGATGTTGTGTATCATCAATAAACTGGCCAGTACAAGTATCTGTGTAGTAGTATGGAGACATCTATTACGTATATGCCTTCTTGCACCTTACATTCTGTAAGTGACTGATGCAGGATTTCCGACCAGGATTTAATATTTATATTTTCTCGTCTACCTAAGGTCTACCTAATGCACTTAGGAGCAGTGAACCTGATCGTGCGTAGTATAGAAGGTGGTAAAGTCGAGGTCATTTCTAAGAGCTATGTAGATGAGGATCCTATTAAGTTTAAGTGTCACTTGTTTTAACTGGTTTGAGGTAGAAATGATTAATTGAGCTAAGAAATAAAATGCGTAATGTAAATAGAGGTTGTGATCAATCGAGATAAAGTGTGCTAACCTAATTAATCATCCTATCGTGCAATGTCTATGTTTTTATTATTTCCAATTGATTCAAGTGGAGGTTTAAGTCGCTAGGATAGTATTTGGTCAATTCGTCCTAACCTATCAACAAAGGCTCCTACCCTACGTCAAAGGTTTACCCCTTGGGGAGTCGAGGGTCTTAAGTTACTTAAGCCAAGTCATTAAGTACCCTACATGCAAGATTCAAAATAATGAGTGCCCGAGCGCTAGAATCTTAGACACTAATCCCTAACTTCTTAAGTTCATTCGGACGACCGGTGATCATTTGATCAGTTCGCACAAGAGAGGAAGGGTCGTTAGTTGGTCAATTCTTACCCTTACAAACTCTACCTACCTACTTAGGGTTAGTTGGTTAATTCTCCTAAGCAACTAGATACAACCGCATTTCAAAACTACCAAACCGATGGTAACTACCATCGAACTATGCATGCATACACTAGAAACAATTATATGAAAGCATAAAAACATAAACAATACATTTAAGAAATCATAACTAGGCTAGCACCAAAGGTGCTTAGCCGATCATATTAAAAGAAACAATGAATTCGATGTTTAACATAATGAAGGACATGAATTAATAGTAAAAGATAGAAATGATCGCTAATGCTTATCTATATGGAGTGATTCCTCCCTTGGAGATGGCTCCGTATGCTCCGTATGATTTGCCTTTGGAACCCTCTTCACGTTCTCTGCCTTTGAGTTGTGAGTGAATAATGTGAAATGCTGAATTTAGGGCTTGTATTTATAGGCACGATCATAGTTACAGCATAACTTAAGTTGAGAGTTATGCCGTAACTTAATTATCCTCCAAATGTAACTCTCGTTAAATAGACTACGACGTAACACTAGGGAAACGTTACACCGTAGTTAGCAGCTCCGCCGTATAGTGGATGTGGGTTACGCCGTAACTTAACTAACATCAAAACAGAACTCTCGTTATGTAGACTACATCGTAATGCTTGTTGAGGAATTACGGCGTAGTTGATGGAGGCACGAAATATTTCATGACCTAGATGATTAAGGCGTAACCTTAGTTGGGAGTTACGCCGTAAGTGTTGTTGAATAGGCAATCCGAGATAAAACACTAGCTACGGCGTAATGTGAGAGAATGAGTTACGACGTAGCTTCTTCATAAGTAGCATACTATCATAAACCATTGAGAAAATCTCCAAATCCGTGTCTCTAAGCTCCAATGCTCATAATTTACCTGAAAATGAAATATAAAGGAATACAAGCGTAAATCCATATAAATGACATAAAATATGAGCATAATCAGGGGAAATTGACGCTAAAACGTCAGGACTATTTGATGTTATAACTGACAATTGTTTTTGCGTCATGCCATTTTTCTAGCAATTTAAACAAGTTTCACATGGTGATCCAAGTCATCGAAAAGGCTAGCCTATTTTTCTTGATGTTTGCAAAAAGTTGAGTTAGTGGTCGATCGTAGCGGTTCAAGAGTTGTTCAGACCTGTTTTAAGTCGTTGTGGTAAGTGGTCTAGGTCGTTGTTTAAGGGTTGTTCAAATATATTTTAAGGGTGTTGTGGCTAGTGGTTAGGGCATGGTTCAGATCTATTTTAAGGAATTTGCGGCAAGTGGTTAGATCGTGGTTCAAGGGTGGTTGTTCAGATATGTTTTAAGGTTGGTGCAACAATTGGTTTGGTCATGTTCGTGATTATTTAAGTATGTGATGGTCTTGAAATCTTGGGTATTTTCTTCATCAATCGTTCTCGCACCTCGCCATGCCACCACTCCGTTTGATGATGTAGTCGGAACTGTTTGGTTTGAGCTTCCAACGGGTTTCATGATATATACTTGAAGGGCGGTCATGGTTGGCTTTCACCCATTTTAATGTTTTCTACCGTGTAATTGCCCTTGAGTGGTTATGTTGTTGTTAGAACTGGATAACGAGGCTTCTTCCTTTAATTATTTAGATTTTCAAAGTTGTAAGTTGAAAGTAATTTGTTGGTTTAGGGTAAATGGTTATAATTATTATCCAGTTTCATTGTAGTTCCTGGCATCTTGCTAGTTTTTTCATATTTATACAATTGCCTTGACAATTTAAAAGTAACACAAGTTGAAAACTTATGCTAAATAGTGAAATCCCTGTAAGTATGGTATTTAAAATTAACACAAGTCGATATTGGAAAAACTCAACAACCTTGGAATTTAGAATGCAGAAACGACCTTGTGATGTACTTGACACACACACAAACGTGATCTTGACTAGAAAATTAAGGATGCACACGACACTTAATCTTGTTCCCAAATGGTTATATATTGAGAATGAAAGAAAATAAAATGGTATATTCCTCCTCTCCCCCTTCACCTCCTTTTATAGAGACGAGGGGGAAAGTTCGGTTCCAAGAAGAATAAGAAACCGACCTTGACTTGTAGTGCAAGTCAAATAGTACTCAAAAAAGGAAACAAAACTATCCTATGGCTGAACTAACGTTATGTATGGTATCAAGCTCCATGGCCTTGGTAGGAAGTAATTTTGTTTTCATAGGAGTCTAATGTTATCTTTTGAGTAGTGGTTTATTTTCTTGTTTAGAGAATAGGAAGTATCTTGTTATGTACGCTTTTCCGCCTATGTAACGGGCTGAGATATTGGATTCACCCATATCCTTTGTACTTAAACGTTTTCTGGAGTATTATATTTACCGGGTCGTTGACCTTTTACAAAAAAAAAACTAATCAGTTATGTATTTGCTAACCGACCAAATACATTCAAGAAACTAAACTACTTATTACACATATAACAATTTCCACCTTGATATTCTTTAAACCCAAAAATCAAGCAATCCTTGAACTTTCCTTCACCTTTGTCAATAACTTACACAAAAAAGAAAGATTCAAGAACCCTTTCCTGTCAACATATAACCTTTGTGTGGAACACTAGAAGGGGGGGTTGAATAGTTTTACCGATTAAAACTTCGTTTTAAAGTATTTAGATCGACTTATGTCAATCTATTTGATATGTGTGTTGGATATTGATAGATGTGCATATAAGTAAGTAATGTAAAAGATAAAGAGTAAAGGAACAAAAAACCACAACACGAGTATATATAGTGGTTCAGCTACAAGGACACCTTCTTTGCCCTACTCCACTCCCTGAGTACCCCACTCGAGAGTTTGTAAGCACTACACAACACAAGCTCCTTAATGTGGCAGAGAAGCCTTCACAACGTTTCCTACTCTTTATCTGGTACAAGGCTAGACACCGAGTTCTTCCACGAGGTAGAACCAAACCTATCACAACATTGCCTACACTTTATCCGGTACAAGGCTAGATACCGAGTTCCATTACAAAGGAGGAACTACTACCCAACACTACACCACAACACAATTACCCCAAAGGAGACACACTCCTTGTTACAACACTATAAGGATATCAACATCCTTTAACCCAAATTATCTAACTTGTACATCGATGCACCATATCGAATGCACTCCTTTGTCAGTTTTGAACACACCTACCATTCTTTTGACAATGTAATAGGAGAGATTCAAGGGTTTTTGGTTGATGAGACAATAGATTATTTGGACAAGACATGCATTGGGATGGTCTTTGTTTCCAACCAAGCAAATGCCATTTTCTCTAAGGATTTCTTCCCAAATTTTTGTAAATGGGAAACATCTCAAAGAGTTCCATTTGATAGGGATTACGATGGATGAGTTCTTTGTTGCGGTTATAACGAGATTGGTCGGCTCTCTTTTTGAAGATGGTGTCTCAAACAACCATGGGGTCGTCAAGTGGAGTGTGATAAGTAGGTTTCGAGTCTAGTGCGAAGGATTGAGTAGCAATTGACCAACCTTTGGAAAACATACAAATTCCTTCACATGGTATGCGAATGATTTGTGCAAATGTGTTGAGGGGTAAGGTGATGCATTGGTTGTTTATAATGAAAGCGATTGAAATACTTTCATCATTGTTTCGGAAAAATCCTAACACTCTAGTAAAATTCAAAGATGAAGACCGGACAAATTTGTTCATCAATTTTTATGAGACTGATGTGCCATTTCATCCTGCTTTTATTATTTATAAAACTGAGATAAACTAGGATAAATACATGCTAACGGGTAGAGAACCCGATCAGATGAAGTAAAGCCTTAGGTAAATCCGAGTGTCGTCCCAAGAGAGTTGTGACCTTGAAAGAACTAAGATGTTTAGAAGTAACTAATTTGATAATGATATGATAAGGTAGATATAATTATTCTAATTACACAAACATAAGAGTTTAGGATAAAGAGATAGAAAAGTGAAGCTTAACCAAGATTACAGATATGAATTAATTCTCAATATTAAGATTCAATATAGTGGTTAAATATCGCCAGAATCCTTTGTTCAATTCGTCATAGCCTATGATTCTTAGATCCCTAACCCAGATGAACAGGTACCTGGGATCATCCAGTAACCTAATAGCAGTCATTAATAGCCAAATCTACTAGATCTAGTCTATGGAAACTTGACCGTTAGGAACTTAGGTTTCCCCTAGCGTCTTAAATACCTCCACTTGATAGGTGATCATTTGGTCAGTTCGCACACGAAGAACGGTTGTACTATGGCCAATTCCTTCCATACTTTGCAACCTAGTGAGCTGAGGTCAGTTGGTCAATTCTCCCAAACCTCTAGATACTAACAAGCTTATAATATTACCGAGACTAGCGTTCTATGATAAGACTAAGTAGATGTCTATAAAGAAATAAAGAGAAGATTAATAACATAAATTTAAGCTTGAATTAATAACATGAATTCATAATATGATCTCTAGAAAAACATAAAAAGAATCCAAACTCGAATACAAAGAAAATCGTAGACGAGAACTTCGTTCTTCATGCTCCTAAGCCATAATTCTTCTTCTGTGTTTGATCTCCCCAAACCCTAGAAAGGTTTGGGAAATGAGAGATGATTAAAACAGATGAAATCTTCGACTATTTATAGGCTTGAATCCTAGCTACGGCGTAACACTTATGAACTAGTTACGTCGTAGCTCTTTATAACTTGATGCTTATCCGTAGTTACGGCGTAACCTAAGCTGATGGTTACGCCGTAGTCTTTATAAAATTGATGTTTATCCATTGTTACGGTGTAACCTGAGCTGATGGTTACGCCGTATTCTTCATAAAATTGATGTTTATCCATTATTACGGTGTAACCTGAGCTGATGGTTACGCCGTATTCTTCATAAAATTGTCATATCATGATTTGTAATCATGTTATGGCATAACTCCACTTCTTTTTTACGCTGTATTCTTCATGAAAATGATTACGACGTAACTTCATCACTTAGTTACGCCGTGGTCTTCAGTAAACGTGAGAGAAAACCATCCTTGAGCTCAGAAATGTCCAAATACCGCTTCTTTATAGTAAATAGTTCCTGAAATGAAATAAGAAGGAATAAGGATGATTCTAATAGCATTTTAAACATAATATGATGATAAAGGGGGAAATTAACACTTAGAATATTAGGATAATTTGATGTTATCAGAGACAATGAAAGTTGATTGCGAAAAAGATTTGGGGAATGTCGGTGTCTTAAAGGAAACATTCCTTAACTACACGACCTTCGTGGATAAGTCATTTTTGGAGCATTTTGAAGGTTTTGCGATATCTTTTTGATAGCCCTTCTTTGAAATAATATCTAGGAAGGTAGTGAACGGTGTCATGATGATATTGTTGGGTAGCTTTAGGCATGTTTGATCCTAGAGAAAAAATATTCCAGTTAGGTAAAAAAATTTCAAGATGGGTTTATGAGTTTATTTTGTATTAACAATGTCGTTTTGAAAATCCTTGATTATGCAGAGCAATTTTGCAATAAACAAGTTCCCAATTGATGATATGAAAAATTGAGACCAATTAAAAGTTTTAAAAACATAAACCCTAGAATGGAGATGATGATGAATAGTCAATATGAATGTAATTACTTATAATGATGTTTAGGATAAAGATGCTTTAGAGTATGATACCCTAGGATGGTTGGAACTGAGATTAGGTCGTTCTATGCTTTTAGGAAGAGGGAAAATGGATTGTTTTTGGTTTTAAAAACGAGTTTCCTGTTGTCTGTTTACACGGTTCCTCCAGATCCCTTGAGGGATCCGGCCAGTACAACTCGTGGGATCCGGCTATGTAGACAAATATTGGAGTGTTTTTGGATTATTCTTTTACTTGTAACAAGTTATACAATAACTTATTTTTGAAAAGAACTTGTAGAGTGAGATTTTGATTAAATTCCTATTTGAATAGACGTTTGACTAAAATGTTTTGAAAGAAAGGAAAATTGTTTATCGAATGATGGTGGATCAAGACTTTAACTATCAATAATTTATTTTTGTGATGATGGCCCAGGTTTGACGAACTTACAAGTTTTTAAGAGAATCAGAGAATACTATTCCTGATGATGTGGTAGGATGGAAAGTAGTGAAGAGACACTTTTTAGAAACTTGCGACTTTGATGTTAAATGGCTAATTCATGTACACATATTATTATTATTATTATATATATATATATATATATATATATATATATATATATATATATATATATATATATATATATATATATATATTAGTTAGGTCACTAGTTTTACAAACACAAGTAATATAGAAAGAGATAAGGCGATTGAACAAGAACCAAACACACACACACGATAATATAACACGGTTATGCGTAGAGGTGAATGAAAGGAAATAACTTGAACAACCAACCTCAGTGAGGGTTTACATAAATATTTATAGGAGGAAAGCTAGGCAACACTCCTAGTTTCCATCCTTTCTTAAATGGGCTTGGGCCTAAGCTCATGGGTCTTCTACATAAGTTTAAGGCTAATAACAAACATAAAGGCCATAATAAAGCTAACTATTACATAATAATTACTAACACTTGATTATGGTTTAGAGTGATTCCAACAATCTCCCCTCAAGTGTTGGTGATGAACGGTGAAGGCGTTGATGTAATAGTAGCTCGGCGTCTTCGACATTTTTCTTTCTTGTGAGAAGAATTGCCTCGATTCGAACAATCTCCCAAGTGTAGAGATAGTTTTCCTTGAGCGCTTATGCTTTGACGTCATCATTAACTTTGTTCTTTGATTATTGTTCTTTGTGGTGAAAGTGATAGTATGTTGTTGTCGCATCAATTACGCCTCAGTCCGCTTCACCGCTACAAAGGTGTCTCCGTCATTCTTCAACATGCTCACACGCTCTTTGACGTTGGAATTCAATCTTGATGAAGTTCTTTAAGTCTTTATAACTTTGTAGATTCTTTGATTTGACGAAGAATCATTCGATCGCTGTGTTGCTTTTGGATAGAACTTCCATTAGTGATGATGTTGGCGTGAGCATGAGAAGAATCAAGACGATCATCCCGCTCCCGAGCTTCCATAAGAAAACATTTCAAACGGTTAGTAATAAGCGGATTCCGAACTTACAAGTTTGAACTTGAGAGTGTTAACGACATAGTGTGAAAACACAACTCTAATTCTTACAAAGGCCGTTCTGAACCGAGTCCCACAAGTGAGATAACGCGATGTACCAAGTACACCTACTGTTCGGATGAGTCGCCGAGGTACACCAAGCATCACCTCACGACTATAGACCTTTTGAGACACACTAAGCGTAATCCACGGGAGTTACCCAGTGACCTTCCGTCGTGTGTTTGATGTTGACCTGGCAGAGTTTCCATTCAATCACCGAGGATCACGGATGTGAACCTCTCATAAATGTTCTCGACAGTTGCTAAGATCCGTGAAGGACTCGATATGAACCATCGATAATCTTATTTGTTGATCAACAAATGATGAAATGTCAAGTGTCCCTAAGAGATCTTTTGATGAATCTCGTGGCTCTAGACTCAATAGTGCGTTTGGTTTTCCCGAGCGGAGACTAGGAGAGGGTCTCCTTCTTCAATACCAACGATCTCTAAGAGAAATCCAATAGTTTACGTAGGGTTCCTGTGAGAATGAAACAAGCTTCCGCTGAGAGAAACTTGAGTGGCTAAAAGGTTTAGTGCATGCGTCCATCGGGTCCATGATGACTTTTAATCTTCAATACCGGCGCCACTAAGTGACAACCAAGAGTATATGAATTGAACCCGTGTTTGCCCTAAGTTGAGTAATTTGAGGGCTATTTCTTTTCACCCTTTCTTTGCATTTCTTTTAATTCTTCAACTCCTTCTTTCTCCGATTCTCATTTTCTCCTTTTATAATCATACCTAAGGACTTCTAAGTACTAACTATTTGTGATGTCCTTGGTAGATCCCTCCGACTCTGGCGGATCATAGACGATTATTCCTAACCTTAGTCACCTTATATCTCCATGACTAACCTATGTTGCCATTAAAACCATTGTTATGAGGAATCTCTCAAAGGGTTTGTAAATGAAAACATGTTTGAACCACTATGAGAGATAAGATTTTGCATAAATACTCCCTCCACATGTGCTTTAGAGTTTTGACGGAAATCGACCGTGTGGGAAGAACGCGACTTTTGAATTGATCAACTCAAGATAGACAATCCCCGTGAGACACGGTTACGTTGCATAGTTAAAGAGTTACATTGTCGCCTTTTAGGTGACAACTAGCTCTAATAACTACCTTGAAGGTGTAGACAAGCCTCGAAAGGTTGTCATACCCGTCGAGTTCACGTCTACCAAGAGTTTCTCGAATGGTACTTTCTACTTGGACAAGTCCTTTGCGAGACACGTTTACCTTACTAGCGAACTAGCTTGAAATTATTACCCGTCCAGGACAAGTCTTTTCGAGTTACTAACAGTTAAGTACCGTCAATTCGTTGGTTAAGTCTATTACACAAAGATTCATTTGCATTTGCACAACATATTTCTTATCACATAATTTTCTCCCCCTCAAAAATGGCATATCAAATGTTATTTTTGAAAAGTTGACAATAAATATGACCATTTCGAGTGTTACGGGAAGATGACCACTATGAACAATTTGTGAACAAAGTTTAATTCAAATACTCCCCCTCAACTAGTGATATAAACGGTTGAGGTTTTGAAAATCATATGGGGAAGTACTTGTCCTTTTGAGCAAAACCTTGAAAAATGAAAGGTTTTATAGGTTTTTCTCAAAAGTAAGAAGCTTTCGCTTCTTTTATAAGGATTGTGGCACTAAAACGTACCACAAGGTCCTTTCTTGACAAGAATGGGTTGTACACTGTTATGTGTGCACAAGCCATAGACAAAAATAATCACACATCCAAATGTAATAATGAAGGAAACAATTCAAGGGGTACCGTGAAGTCCAAAGATGTCGCTAGGAGTGCGAGCAGGCGTTGATAGCCGGTGATGTTAATCTGGTCGACCACCAACAAAGCTTTCCAATGTTCGAATCGATCCTTCAAACAACTTTCATCAATCATCTTGATGATTCTCCTCACATCCCTTCGATCCCGAGAATTCCATCGCTTAGGAGACCCAATCTTTTGTCGATATCCTTCAACCTATAAGCCAATCCGTCCCTAACCATCTTCAAAGTGTGATCTCCAAACTTGTGAAGTTCACTACACGCCATTAAGAAATTTCTTTGAAGTTCACTGCGTAAACGACGCCGAAAGGTTTCTTGATGAGTGTATATTGTGAGAGTGGTTGAGGTCGGGAAGATCTAGGCGAGGTGGAGTGAAGTTGACACGGTCCGATAAGATTCAACCGCCACCAAGATCTTCTACACGCTCCTTGATGACTATGCGTCGATGAAGATGAGCAATGACTTGATGAATTCACGTTGTACTTGGTTGAAAATTGTCTCATGCGACCTTGTACTTTGGCAAGGTACATGTCTTCGATGTCGTTGATAGACAAATTCTCAAAGTCGCCTTCGAGAATGCATAATCCCTTTCATCTTGTCGTTTGACCACGATATTCTTTAGGAAGGTGTAGTCCCACTTAGATGACGTAACAACATGTTTGATGGCAACGATAGCCTTAGTAATCGAACACCGCATGTTGAGACTTCGAACGGCGACACATAGTAGATTCTTCGCGTTCCGCCAATGATGAATCCATACATTGCATCTCGGTCGTATGCTTCCACTTTGTCGAGAACAAGTGATTGGCACGCCCTCGATGGCTATGCGCTTCGAGTATATAGTCACTGCTGGGAATGGAAGTGTCAACGATGTAGCGTATTTCCTTGAACCATCGCCACCGTGTAGAAGAAATTCCGTGTCTTTGTTGAAGAAATATCCGAATGGGATCCTAGGTTCATCTGGTTGGCCAATTGTTGGTAGAGGTTTTGACCAATCGGTGTAGTATGGAGGGTTGTCCCGCTTGGTGAAGTCGATGTTTGCTTCGGGTTGAGCCAATCCATGTTGTTAGACATAGCTCGAGCAATGTTTTCAAGGTGATATTCGACCTCGATGGCACTTTCTCGAGCTATCTTTCCACAGCTTGAAAAGCTTCATTCTTGATTCGCCTCAACTCGGTTTCGCCATCTTCTTCACCGGAACTTTTCTTGCAAAAGTTTTGTAAGCTCTAATGTATTACCAGATACCAAATCCCGACCTTCTTCGTGGTAGGGAGTGTTGTTAACAAGAGTAGAGAACCATTCAAATTCTTCGCTTTATCGTCATCTAGACAAGATACGACGTCGATCCGAGGCGTCTTATTCTTCTTCTTTTTCAAGGCCTAGATGATGATGTTGGTTTCGAACTTGTTTGGGAGAGGTGGGTTGTTGTAGGGCTCAAGGACCTCTTCATTGTCACCACCCGTATACTCAAAGTGATCACCGGTTTTACGAGTCGGGGTGGTAACTCGGAATCGCCCCGAGGTTTATCCGTAGAAGAACGAGGAGGAGACCTTTGTTGAGTAGGAGTCCGTTGGAGAGGAGGTAACATAGAAGATGATTCACCGGACTTCTTCCGACGCTTAGCTTTATCATGCTTATCCCGATCCTTGTCTTCATCATCTCTAGGACGTTTAGACTTTTCTCGCTCGAATCTACATGCTTCTTTGAGTTGGTAGTCCATCAATGCTTGAAACAATTTTCCTTCCTCGAGTAAATGTCCCGGATCGTAGACATTTGTGTGACAAGCTTGGCCACCAATTCATTATCCGAGAAAACTACAGGATCGATGGATTGATTGTGACGGTTAAAGGTGTGGATCTTATAGTTTGCTTGGCTATCTCGCATAAGATTCGGATATAGTTGTCTCGTAAACATCTCCTTTGTGACTTTAGGAACGATATCCGGAAGGTACTTGTTAGTGTAACCTTCGATCATTTCGCTCAGCCTCTTGACGATGACTTTTCATGAACTCTGAACGAATTCCTTTCTTTTTGCATCTTGTCATTCTCATCATTTAAGCATCAGATTTGGTCAAGAAACCAATTCGGTTTTACAGAGCACGTTCTTCTTTCGACTTGTTGGACGACTTTCACAATACTTTCATGAGCATGAGAAATCCAAGATCGAGGTGGTTTCTTCACGATTTGGATGTAGATTTGGTTGATTTCTTTGATGGTGGTGGTGAGGAGAGATGAAGAATCGATGAGGAAGAGACATGAGGAGACTCGGGGTCCTTGGGCGGTTCGAAGTTTCCTACGTGAACGTAGGACTTTCCGAGCGACTTGTCATAATCAGCATCTTTATCTTTCTCGGACTTCTCGCCTGTGTTTCTCAAACTCATATTCGATAGTATCCTCCACAAGCTTTTGTTGTTGCACAAGAGTGGTGGCACGGATCCCTTATCGGTCGATTAACCGCATCGGGATCCGGTGAAGAGTAAGCAAGACCACTTGATCCTCCCGGCCACCCATTTGGTCTTTTGCAAATTCTTCACTTTTTAAGGTGTCGACGATTTTAAATTTCTTCTGTAGGATTGATCCAAGAGCTCTTCTTCTTCTTCTTCGAGATCTCATCATAGGGCACAAGTGCGGAGTCTTCCTTGTCCTTTATCGCCTTGAGGACTTGGAAGTTTTGGTCTTGAAGGATTGTCATCCTTGCGGTTTGAGTAGGTAATCTCTTCATCCGTGTCGGTACCTTGAGCTTTCGTCCACAAGCTTTCTTTCTGCTCGGTGTGGGAATAGGTTCGGCCTTTACGGAACAATCCTTTTACGAGGAGGATTCCTTTGGGAAGCTTCCTATAAATTTCGAAACTTCATCGCACTTCCAAAGACTTCCTCTTACGGTTCTCCGAGTAGGAGTTCTCAAGGTTTTCATCAAGATGACCGACTTTACCTTCTTTTACGCTACTAGATACCTTTTGTACGCTTCAAGCTTCTTGATTTCTTTAGATAGAAGGTGATCGGGAAGCACGGCACCGCTTCTTAGTTGTCGATTCCTTGATTCGATAGAAAGGATAGGTTCGGACAACAAGTCGTGATTGTCGGGGTCATTGAGCCTCATGGGGATATCGTGATTAAGTTCAAGTGCTCGGATCAAAAGCTTTGTGTATCCGACATAGGAATCTTTGAGCCAAGCTTCTTGTGAGATAGCATCATGTCTTCCCATATCGCTGCTTGATTTCGATGTCCTTCTTATTGATCGAGACCGAAGATTTGCAGCTCCATGAGCTTTGATGCTCATAACCACCGCCACGACCGTAAATGACTTGGTAATGATGATGTAGAGGTTCTCCACGGTTGAGGAATGTTCTTAAGCTCCATGTGAGAATGCTTAGTAACAATCCTCAAGCTTCATCATAGCCAATGTCAAGAAGAAATTGCGTAACTGTCTCTTCAAGAGGTGTAGCAAAGAAGTCGGTTGGCTCGATTTCGTGAATGAGAAGAACAACCCGTAAGTCCGCATGAGTGATGGTGACTTGTTTGTGATTGAGTGTCACCGCCATCGCACTTTGACTGTGATCCTCTGCATAGAATTCTAGAATTGTTGAATGTAGATTTCGAGTGCGATGGCAGTGTGAGAGCATGTTCGGTAGGGATGATTCCTTAGAATATCCACAAGAATCAAGCGGGAAGATTACGAGCAAGTGAGGGTTTCAAAGTCAACCCTAAGGTTGTTCTTTCCAATCTTTCTAGGATAGCCATTAGGAAGATATCGGCAATAATGAGAAACTCTGTGCATCCACATTCATTCGAGCAGACCATGTCGTGATAGATTGATGATTAGAAACACGATTTCTTGAATGAATATTAGGCGTAGGATCTTTTAGGTTAGAAGTAATAAATGTGAGGGTAATGTTAGGTGGAGGATGTTTTATTAAAATAACTTTAACATTTTGATAGTTTTGGTCCCTCCACCTTTTCCTTTTTCAAACAAAGCCTTTTAACTTCTATTTTGGTTACCAAACAAAGATTTTAAGAAAGAAACTTTAACGACACTCCCCCTCGACTTAAGAAAAATAGTGAAAGGTTATAAATTTTAGTCCGAGGAGTGTCAGTGATTCAGAAAATTTACCACCATTGATAAAAGAAACAACCGGGATAGGATAACATGCAAGTACACTAATATTTTGAAACAGTTAAGTATTTATTTTCTCCCCCTCAACACTTGATCGGAAAAATACTGAATTTTTGAAAGATTATAGTGTTGATGGAAGAAATGTACTTGCCATGTTGAAAGAGAAGTAGATTAGAAGAATATTTTTGTTGTTTTTAAAAGATTTTATATTTTTGTATTTTGTTTTCGAAAATTTATTTACGAAAGATGTTTTGGTGTTTGATGTGTTTTAAGACTGCTTTTAAGAGGTCATCCAATTCCTCTTGAGTCAAACACCTCATACCAATCCGTGGACCAACTCATTAAACCTAGCGGGAGGCAAGGCTTTGGTGAGAAGATCCGCCAATTGGTATTCTCAGTACCCACAAAGTATAATTCAAAGATACCTGCTCCACGTGATCCTTGATGAAATGATAGCGAAGATCGATGTGCCTTGATTTGAATCTTTGAGCGAGTTGCACGAGATCGCAATGGCACTCCGATTGTCGCAAAGACATCGATTCATCGAATACGTAACCATAGTCTTTGAGTTGTGTTCTCATCCATATGACTTGAGCACAACACGCGGACATGGCTACATATTCTCGCTTGGTTGATGACGATGTACAATCCTCGCTTCTTTGATTGCCAAGACACCGCTTTATCACCAAGAAATTGTAGAGTTCTCAAGTACTTTTCCTTGAGTTTAAGCATCATGCGTGGTCGGCGTCTGGCGATTAGTTCAAAACCGTAATCCTTCTGATACCGGATCCCCAAGTTAATGGTTCCCTTGATGTATCGAAGATTCTTTTAGCCTCGAGAGGTGGGTTTCAGTTGGTCGCGATCGATAACGGGAGCATAGATAAACGGCAAAGACAATATCGGTCTTCTAGTCATTAGATATATGAGAGACCCAATAATACTTGGTATTTGGTAGGGTCAACTAATTTCCCATGTAAATCGCTCTAGCTTCTTGGTATGAGTCATTAGTGTGGCATAAGTATCACGTGTTTTCATTCCAAATTTGTTTAACAATTCAAGGGCATATTTGGACCGACTCAAGAAAATACCACGGGTGATTGATGAACTTGTAATCCTAGAAAGAATGTAAGTTCACCCATCATGGACATTTCAAAATTTTTCTTCATTAATTTTGCAAAAGCGATTGAAAACTTTTATGTGTAGACCTAAAATGATGTCATCCACGTAAATTTGAACAATTAAGATATGTGCCCGTGATATTGTATAAAAGAGTTGGGTCAACCGAACCTTTGGTGAAATTATTAGCAATGAGGAAAGATGATAGCTTATCGCACCATGCCCGAGGGGCTTGTTTGAGACCATAAAGAGCTTTGTTCGGTTTGTAGACATGGTTCGGGAACTCGGGATCAACGAATCCTTCGGGTTGGTGGCATAAACCGTTTCTTCGCTTGTCCATTGAGAAACGCAGCTTTGACATCCATCCGAAGACCGTCATATTCATATGATCCGCGAACGCGAGAAATATCCGAACGACCTCAAGACGAGCAACCGGAGCAAAAGATTCTTCAAAGTCTATACCTCTTCCCGACGATAACCCTTAGCAACTAGACGTGACTTGTTTGGATTACATTCCTTCAAAGATCCAATTTGTTTTTCCAAATCCATTTGAGACCAATGACGTAGACCCTGTTGGTCTTTCAACCAATTCCCATACTTCAAGACGTTTGAATTGGTTGAGTTCTTCTTGCATGGATTCAATCCAGTTGTCTTTTGTCATTGCGTCTTTAATGTTTTTAGGCTCGATTAGCGACGGTGAGTGCATAAATGCAATGTTCACCATCTGTGTGAAGACGTTGTCTCGTAACGATTGGTTGATTCGGGTTGCCAATAATATTAGCCGAGGATGGTCTTTTGTCCATCGATGTGTAGAGGTTGATGTTGGTATACATTGTGCGATTCGAGGATTCAAATGGTTTGTTGAAGATTCCGCGACATCCGTGCAGCGATCTCATTAGCAAATGGGTTAAAGAACGATTTGGATCAAAATCTGCAGTGGGGTACATCATTCGAATATCATCACCGGTTCATCATTGTTGGAAGCGGTTTGTTCAAGCTGTTGTGGTGGAGTCAATCGGTGTAGGTGCATCTTCAACGATAGTTGTTGTAGCAGTGTATCGGTATAAGAGTATTATCGGGTTGAGCAATGAAACATCGGATACACCGAGCACGTTCATCAATGTCGCCACCGAATGAGGAGCAAATAACCTTTCCATTTGTTGACGAGTTAGTCGGGGCTTTGTTCACTAATGATGGGGTTGACGGAAGTTTAAGCGGTTGTATCCGGTTCTAAGTCGTTATACTCGAAGCCATTTCCGTGAGTTCATCAAAATGAGCATGAATCGTTTCCATCACCTGTTTTGTACGACGATTCCAGATCCGGTAACCTTTAGAATTCTCACAATATCCAATAAAGACTCCAATGTCAGCTTTGGATTTGAGCTTTCCAAAATCATCACGATCATTATTCGGATAGCAAAGGGATCCAAGTACATGAAAGTGTTTGAGATTCGGTTTATGGTTGTGGACAAGCTCGAAAGGTGTTTTATTGTGGCATTTTGTGATCATAGAACGATTTTGAGTATAGCATGCAGTAGATACAACTTCTGCCCATAAGTAATCTGGAAGTTTAGCATTGATTAACATTGTTCTTGTAGCTTCCACTAACGTGCGGTTTCGTCTTTCAACAACTCCGTTTTGTTCGGGTGTACGTGCAATAGATGTTTGATGCTGAATTCCCACTTTCTCATAGAATTCACGAAGGGTTTGGTTAACAAATTCAGCCCTTTGTCTGCTCGATTAGCTGACGGTGATGCGAAATGAACTCAGATTTTCGTGAGAAGGTGATGATCATTTGTGGAGCTTGGTCTTTGCTTCGAAGAAAGTAGACCCAAGTCCATCGTGAGTAGTCATCAACAATTACTAAGATGTAGTGTTTGCCATTGATGTTTGCACGCGCATCGGGCCACACAAATCCATGTGAAGAAGATGAAGCACATGCTGAGAGCTGTGTTCCACCTTTGAAGGAAAGTGAGCACGAGTGCTTTTTCCTTGTTTACATGCTGAGCAAAGATGATATTTTGAATACCGGAATCGTGGGAGACCTTCAACTAGTTTGTGTCGAGCAAGGTTGGTGATGGTTTGAAAGTTTAGATGTGAGAGACGACGGTGCTATAGCCAGGATTTTGTTGATGTTGCCTTTGAAAGTAAGCAGATGGGAGATGAAGCGATCATGTCTTGCATAGAAATAGTGTAGAGACTAGAATTACGCGAGCCAGACATAAGGTCGTTTCCTTGTAGATCACGAATGAAACAAGTTTTCTCCCGGAAAGCAACCTCCAAATCTCCATCACAAACCCGACCTCATCGAGAACAGACATGACCGAGGCCTTCCACATAGTAAACCTCGCGATTTCGATGTTCCCATTGACATAATCTCCGTGGCCCATGATATCTGCTAAGTGATAATTCCGAACCCGACAAAGCCAATGAACTTTGCAATAAAGTTTGATAACACTTTAAGGTTGCTCGTCATGTGTCGTGAACATCCGCTATCAACAATCCAGAATGATCATGATCACCGCATTACACATGCATTTGCACGGATGGAATAGAAGTAGATGTGGAACCCGAAATGTTAGAGGGTTCAAGCGTATATGAGACATGCACACATTAATGATTTTAGGCATCCATTTAAATTCTAGTGTGTTATATATCCATTTCGCCATCTATAACTACTCTTTGCTTTAGTCTTAGTGAATGCACTAGGTGGTACTACATTCTTAGGAGGTGAAACCGAGCTACAGTGACAACAATGCTTGCCTTAGAATCTAAAGAAGGCGGTCTACCAAGCACGTACTTAGAATGATTAGTGGGCCTAGAGGTATTCGATTCTTAGATTCCGTAAGCGAGAGATTATAGCTTTAGCAACACATTTGTCATGACAATCGAATTCATACTTTTACGACAAATAACACAAGGTGCATCGATCAATATCGAAAGTGCTTAAAGGTTTAGCATTCATTACATCACTATTTCTATTACATTTGCCGACGCAACATCTATAGTGGAAGCAACGTGAGTCTTATTCATAGTCCTAGGGTGTTCTTCTACTTTAGCATTCCTTATTGATCTTTTCTTAGGTCGCAACTTCCTATTCTTCAATTGAGTGCTCCTAGGTCGTGAAGTGCGGACGTTTGGAAAAGACGCAACTATTCTCAAGTTTCAAGAGAATGAAGCACGTTAGCAACTTGTGATTTGGTAGTAGAGATTCTAGGTTCTCGATTACTAAGTGTTCTTGGTGCTAATCTCTTAATGATGGTTGGCGGAAGTTGTTCATACTTTCCTAACATTTCTCTTAGCTTAGAGATAGTGTGAATCAAATCTTGATTTTCGGATCGAATATTACCAAAGAAAATTCATGACTTCTCTAGTGTGAGCAAGATAGTGATCAAGTTCGTTTGATGCTTCATGACGAGTCTTATTGAGTAAATCAAATATGACACCATATTCTGCTTAACTTTTACAAGCTCTTGTTCATATTTTGAGATTTGACCTTCAAAGACACGCTTTGTTCATCCAGCTTGCTCAATTTTAGGATCAAAAGATTCTGCTTTGCAACCGAGCGATTTTCTTTGAAAACTAAGTTGATGATTGTGAATATCTTTTCACACCAATGAAGACGACGCTTTGCATTGTAAAGTTCGTTAAGTAATCGTTTATTTTCGCTTTTAAAGACTCGATCCGAAACACATTATCGGATTCTCAACATTTACCACGAGTCAACATTATCGCAGAGATATAATCGATGCATGTGGCAAGGAATAGAATAACACAAGATTATGGATATCGACAGATAACATCTTCCAAGAGTCGATCAACATCTTTTCTCAACAGCTTTCTTTTACGCTTAGTATTAGAAATAGATGTTTCGGTTTTCTCGGCGACCTTCATCACTCCAAGTTCCTTATGAAAATCCTTTTCCCAAGCTAATGCACAAAATGTCTCTTTGTTCTCGCGCGAGGCGATTGAAAATGATCAATTTTGATTTCAGAACGATATTCTATCTCATGTTGTAAAATTTTGAGGTCAGCCATGAAAATGTCAAAATATCTAAGAATTTTTCGATTTTCAGGTTTTGAGTTTACTTCACTGATGGAAAGTAAAGGACCATAAATTTGTGCATAATCTGGTTGGGGATTAACATTAGAAGACTTAGGTGTTTTGTTGATAACCCTTGGTTGGGGATAAGTGTAAGGGAAATAGTTAGAGTATGGTGGTTGAGACATGTTGAAAACTTGTGTTGGTAAAAATGGATCTTTGTAGTCGAATGAACCTTTGATAAAGAAGTATCCTTAGGCGTAGAAATCACAATAGCCAAGTAGAACTTATGCGTAAAAACACCAAAGTTACGCGTAGAATTTAGCTTACGCGTAAGTAAGGAAAAGACGCTAAAGTTATGAATAGACAAAAGTTAGGCGTAGGATTATCTTATGCGTAAGACTAGGCTTAGGCGTAAGAAAAATCTTATGCGTAGAATTTCTACGCGTAAGCTTATGCTTATGCGTAATTTTAGGGTTTTATCCCAAGTGATCTTTTACACTTCACAAAGGCAAAAGATATCCAAAGTCGACGATTTTCGTGCTTATCCAAGCAAGAAAACATGGAGTAAACCACGAAAACGAAGATCAAACCAAGGAAATACTTACGCGTAGTTTTAGGGTTTTGCTACGCGTAGGATTACTCGTAATTTTGATTTTGCCCAATGATGTTTCTAAACCAGTTTTTGTGTGATAAAATAGCTTCAATAACACCAAAAGACACAAAAGTGTGAAACTTGATGATCCAAAGCTCTTAAAACAGTTATGCGTAGGATTTAACCCTCGTTCAAAAACAAGTAGAAAAACAATGATCCACACATAAAGTTCCAAACTTTTGCCAAAAACAGTAAGTTTAACACCTTATAACGTTGAAAGGACAAGAATCTTGGATTAAAAAGTGAAAAAAATACGTTTTTGATCAAGCCAAAAGTAGGGATACGCAAGTTATGCGTGAGACCAAAACTCACTTCAAACAATACGTTCACTTAACTATTAGGCGATTGATACCACTGTTAGGTCACTAGTTTTACAAACACAAGTAATATAGAAGGAGATAAGGCGATTGAACAATAACAAACACACACACACACGATAATATAACATGGTTATGCGTAGAGGTGAATGAAAGGAAATAACTTGAACAACCAACCCTCAAGTGAGGGTTTACATAAGGTATTTATAGGAGGAAAGCTAGGGCAACACTCCTAGTTTCCATCCTTTCTTAAATGGGCTTGGGCCTAAGCTCATGGGCCTTCTACATAAGCTTAAGGCTAATAACAAACATAAAGGCCATAATAAAGCTAACTGTTACATATTAATTACTAACACTTGATTATGGTTTAGGAGTGATTCCAACATATATGCATGGTTTTTAAAAGATGTTTATGAAAGAGAAGCATATATCATCATTTTATCCACATATGATTACTACATGTATACAATAAATAGTTGTAGGTAAGAGAACATACCTTCGCTTTATTCTCTTTTTGTGGTTTGTAGAAACCATAGAGCCGAAATACTTCATGACCTTTTAAATTAATCCTTTGTACTTTGTGAAAGTAGGTTGTGACTATTCTTAGGTTCTTCCTTGGATGTTGTCTTCATTTTTCTTTGGAAAGAACGAAGTCTTTAGAATAATCCTAGCATGAAGATTTCTTAATCTATCACTATCCAACATTTTTTTAAAATAAAAAATATTTCTAAAACATGAACTTTTGTTTTAAGAAATTTCCTTCTTTGTAGTTTTCAAACATACACGGATCGTATCAAGTTTTTAAAGTACAATAAACTCTAAGAAACTTGATAACGAAGCTCTGATGCCAATTGTGAAAAACTAGAAGGGGGTTGAATAGTTTTACCGATTAAAACTTCGTCTTAAAGTATTTAGATCGACTTATGTCAATCTATTTGGTACGTGTGTTAGATATTGATAGATGTGCATATAAGTAACTAATGTAAAAGATAAAGAGTAAAGGAACACAAAACCACAACACGAGTATTTATAGTGGTTCGGCTACAAGGACACCTTCCTTGCCCTACTCTACTCCCCGAGTACCCCACTCGAGAGTATGTAAGCACTACACAACACAAGCTCCTTAACGTGGCGAAGAAGCCTTCACAACATCGCCTACTCTTTATCTGGTACAACGCTAGACACCAAGTTCTTCCATGAGTTAGAACCAAACCTATCACAACATCGCCTACACTTTATCCGGTACAAAGCTAGATACTGAGTTCCATTACAAAGGAGGAACTACTACCAAACATTACACCACAACACAACTACACAAAGGAGACACACTCCGTGTTGCAACACTAGAAGGATATCAACATCCTTTAACCCAAACTATCTAACTTGTACATCGATGCACCCCTTTGGCACCTTTCACTAATGCCTTCAACATGACCCTTTGACACCTTTCACTAATGCCTTCAACATGACCCTTTGACACCTTTCACTAATGCCTTCAACACAACACTTCTATGGAGGGAGGAAAGTACTATCAACAAGATGCACTTCTGTGGTCTTGATGATGACGAAGCTTAGAAACTCATGACTTGAGCTTGCACGTCTTCAAGTGGTGGTGATCTCGCCTTTAAGAGGAACCTAGAGAATCACACAAACATAAAACTACATAGAATGATCCTTTGGATCAGTGGTTAGAGATGTTAGAATACTGGGAGAAAGTGTATCTAAGAGTGATGGTGAGGAAGAGAGAAATGGCTCACTATTTATAGACAAAACTTGTCTACTGTCCCACGATTCCCACGGATCCCTCCCCAAAGGGATCCGGCTAGTGCAAAACCTGGGATCTGGCTACTGGGTCAGTTTAGTCCAGATTTCGGGTTGCAAACCGTGTTATGGGTTATGGGTTATCGGCCATGGGTTATAGGTAATGGATTATGTGTACCCAACAAGATGCAATGTACCTAGTCATTGGGTCATGGATCATGGATAATACCCAATATGACTTCATGCATGATGTCATGCAATGGGACATAGGTTATGGATCATGCTCAATGGGTATGGGTTATGGACTTTGGTTTTTACCCAACAACATTCATTGTACCTGGTCAATGGATCATGGGTCATGGGTCATCGGTTATGAACTTTGGTTTTTACCCATTACTTACCCATTACAGCATATACAAAGTACATATACATTTCTATAAAATGTAAACACTAGTTGTTATACATATGCATTTCTATAAGATGTAAACAATATTACTTGTTAGTGTTTTATAAAAATGTCTTTGGTTTTATATAACTTATTTACTAAACATGCCTTGATATAGTTTTAATATGTTTAGTAAAAGTGTATTAGTAAACTATTGGCTCAAACCTTTTACGTATTTTACTTGTTTCGTTAAAATGATTTTACGTTTGTTATCGACAAAACATTAGAAGATCGTAAAATATAAATAAACGTTTTTATGGCTTATTTGTGATAACACTTTGTGTAGAACAAGCAACCTCGACACCTTTCGAGGCATCAAAAATGAAAATCCCAAGGAAACCTTGTGCCGAACTTCTTATTTGGAAAGAACCACTGATGCAGGTTTTACTGACTAGGTTTTAATATTTATATTGTCTCGCTATACCTATGGTCTACCCTAATGCACTAACGGGCAGTGTACCCGGTCGTGTGTAGTATAGTATTCGGTAAAACCGAGGTCGTCCCAAGAGCTATGTGTGTTGGACTATTACTAAGTCTAGGTGTCACAGATTTTAATATGATTATGATAAGGAATTAACTACTAAAGCCGAATAAAGTAAATAAAAGGCAAATGTTCAATCAATAGAGGAGAGTGGTACTAACCTAGTTATTCCTCCTAGCTAGTAATGTCTACGTCTAATTACTTCCAATTACTTTAGGTGGGGTCAAAGTCAAGAGGACATCATTTGGTCAATTCGCCCTAACCTATCAGCAAAGACGCCACCACTGGAGAAGTCAGGTGTCACTTCATAAGTCCAGTTGTTCCTGGTCCCCTAAGCCAAGTCATTAAGTTCTGCTACATGCTAGATTTATAATAGTGAGTGTTCGGGGTTTAGCAACTTAAACACTCACCCCCTAATTCTTAAGTTTATCCAAACGGTAGGTGATCAGTTGGTCAAATCGCACAAGTAGAAAGGGTCGTCGCTGGTCATATCTTACCCTTCCGTCTCGCCTACTCACTTAGGGTCAGTTGGTCATATCTCCTAAGCAACTAGCCTCTACCTCCATTCAAAACTACCGAAACAAGGGTAGCTACCAATAAACTATGCATGCATACACTTAGAAATTATTATACGAAAGTAAAGTAAACGCAGACAAAAAAATCAAGGAATCATAACTATGCCAACACCTAGAGGTGCTTAGCCGCTCATATTAACCATACAATTCAATTCAATGTTTAATGCAAAGTACATGAATCGAAAGTAAAGAAAAGAAAAAATGCTAATGCTTATCGTAGGGGAGTGATTTCTCCTTTGGAGATGGCTCCGTATGCTCCTCTAGACCTGCCTTGGGCTTCTTCCCACGTTCTTTGGTTGTGCTGTGTGAAATGGGATGCTTTCAAATGCTGGAAATCGTGGGGTATTATAGGCCAGATCTGGGTTACAGCGTAACTAATTAGTTACGCCGTAATCCTCTATTTCTTTGTAAATTGCACTAGATCGGCTGGTTACGGCGTAACCTTAGAAGTGGTTACGCCGTATCTTCAATATTTCATGGTTACACCGTAGTTTATGCAAGAGTTACGGCGTAGTTATTAGCGGCGTGGAACCTCATTTGACCTAATATAGTTACGTCGTAGTCTTTTGGGAGAGTTACGCCGTAACCTTCTGATGAGTTGGCTTTCTGAGTCACGCTTTAGTTACGGCGTAATGTGAGAGATGAGTTACGCCGTAACTTCTTCAAAGTGAGCATACTCTGATAAATCTTTAATAATTCTCCAATTCCGCGTCTCTTTAGCTCCAATGCTCGTAATTTACCTGAAAGTGGAAAACAATGGAAAACAAGCGTAAATCCATATAAATGATATAAATTACAAGCATTATAGAGGGAAACTGACACTTAATATTCAGGATTATTTGATGTGATCAACCACTAAAACAGGAAACACCTTTGCTTGAAATTCTCGTGTCTTTGCTATCCAATAAACAAAAAACGACAAAAATCCTTGCAATTCAAATTGTCAGCAAACCCGACACCTTTTAAGACTTCAACCAAACCTCAAAGCAAACCCTTGTGTTGACAATAATTTTGAAAGAACCCTCAAAACCGAACCTTCGACTGCCTAAAATCTTGATCGCAAGAAACTAGCTTCATAATAGTCGACCTAGAAACCAAACGCCCTCAAACACACTCAACTTGTATTACTTATAAACACAATACTTACAGAGATCTCACTATTTAGCATGATAAGTTGTCAACTTGTATTACTTTACTGAAACTAAGGCCCTGTTTCTTTTTCTTTTGGAGGATCTGTCTGGGAAAGTGGGTGGGGCCAATGGTATATATTAATGTTTTTATTTAATTGGGGTCCACACAAATGGGTTAGTGTGTCTGTACACAAAGGCTTTAAAATGGTAACTTCTCCCCATCTAGACCTTCTAACACACATGGACCCACACATTGGACCCACATCTATTTAAGTGTCTGAATCTGGAAAAAAAAATAAACGCACCCTAAGATCCCTTTGATAAAAGAAAACAATTTCCCATAACCCTTAAGAGAATCTTTCCACCTCTTTGCAAACCAACTTCAAGGTTTTGGTTCTACTAAGGTAACTTGAGAAAGTGTATCATAAAAGGATTTTTTTTAATCAATTTTGTTCAAGGTTTTTTCAGTTAGGGTTCTTCTATCATATATGGTTTTGTCAACTAGTTTGTTACTTAGGTTTCAAGTTTTAGGTTTGCTAGGGTTTAATCGACAAAAGATTTACTTCAAATAGATTTTTGGGAAGCTCTCGGCTTAGTCGATTTCTTGTTAGGGTTTTCTACAAGGGTTGAGTCAATTAAAGAGTGAATCAAATACTTTGAAGGGGCATACACAGTACTTCTTAATCGATTTCGGGTGAGATTTTTCACTAGGTTTAATCGATTTTACAATGGTTTACAGGATGTCAAAGGTTAATTTTGACATTGTCATGTTTAAGGACATGGTTTACTTTGAGAATGGTTGGCATACAGATACTTTCAAAGGTGTAGGTACAGGTTCAACGCAAACATTGCATGAAGTTGAGTTTGAGGTGGGACCACATGAAGATAAAGGATTTGAGGTGGAACCTCTAGGGAGTTGCGATTGGGATGATGGTTCACACAATTTTCAAACTCATGATTTAATCGCCTATCAGTTTGCACACGATGGGGAGAAATGGTCAGTACGAGAACCACTCAGGTATAGATGCGACAATGATATAGTTTCTTTAGGATTTAGTGATAGAATAAGATGCACATGAGTCATTGAATTTGAGAGATTTAGTTGCTTGTGAGGTAATTTCTAAGTGAATGGCTGTAATGAAATAAGATATGGATACTCAATCTGGTATGTGTATGCTCAACAACAGTTTAAGACGAATCAGTGACGACATCAACATATATTACTTGAAGTATGCACCAATTATTTTCATATATCTATTCATCTGTTTAGATTATATAGGGCTTTTATTTTCTTTTTTTTGATAACCATGATTTCCAACCTTTTGGCCGACTAATCTACGGGGTTTGAACCCACCACCACACAGACTCAAACCAGGTAAAGCCCCCCTTTTTCAGTAAGTTGACGTGGCCACTTAAGGTTGTTTGCACATAGAAGGAATTAAACTTGATACCTCATAAATTTTAGAGTAATAGTCACAAGCCCTTTTGCCACTAGGCCACCCTTAAGTGGTTATATATATGGATTTCTTGCGAAAGCAAGGCTGAGATCTGGGTTGCCAAGGGTTTGTTAGATGAAGCAAATAAAAATATACTAGGTATGGAGATCTTTAGGAATCACAATGGTAATACTTGACGGTGTCACGATTCAGGTTTTCCATCAGGAAGTCGATTGACGTATTATTAGGGCGACACTCTACGTTGTCGTTGGATAGTGTACTGTCAAGGAATCGTGATAAAGAAAAGAAGAGTAAGGGGTCATGTATATATGCAGTTGGAAATCATGAGTATCAAGTGGTCTGCACGAGACCTGACATAGCATCTGTAGATGTGGGAATATTAGATGGTTTGATCATGGATTATAGATAGACGTACAGGTTTTTGTAGATTCTATCTATGCAATGTGATAAGGATTTAAAACATATGTTTTTAGGGGGTCATTTAAGCCCTAAATCGATACATTTTATATCCGTTACTGCTTAAAATCGTTCCTTTTCACATTTTAGGTCTTTTGGAAGCGAATTACTGGAATCAAACACTTTTGGACGAAAAGGAGCGAAAACATGAAGAAAACGACGAAGTCAAGATTTCTAGGCAAATTTCTGCACCTGACGGGCGTCCCAACCTAAAGGGCGACTCCGTCGCTCACAAGGTTTTCTAAAAAGCCTCAAGCGACGGCTCAGGTCATATTTTGGTTCTAACACATGATGGCGTCACGCCTTATTCAAGAAGGGCGTCACCCTTACTTTCTTCACCAGACGACCAAGATCCATTCCAGACGACGTGCTCAAGCAACCCAGACGGTGTCAGTACTTCCTACCCGACGCCGTCACAAGCTAATCAAGACTATCACAACATGCGAGCGAAGTAGCTGATACTGTTTTGGCCATATCTTTTGCATACGAACTCGGATTTAGGCGATTCAAAAAATAAACGACCGGGAAAAAAAATCTACGATTTGGTTAAAAAATCTTCTCGACGCCGTCACTCTATAGAGCTGACGCCGTCACTCCTTGCCGACATAAAAACTGCCTATAAATATAACATCATAACTTCACTTTTTGTAAGCCCTAAACCCTAAGTCCGATTCTAGGGTTTAGGTAGGTGTTTTTCTAACAACTTATAGGGTTTCAGTTACTCCATAAACATCTTGTAATAGTTTGTTGATTCTATCTTAATTCATGTCTTCAATTATCATTATTGTTGCTTAGTATTCATTGATTATGCTTGGTTAATTAACCTAGTGTTTATTTATGATTGTATGAAACTTGTATATAATTAATTAGATCTTATTGTTTTCTTATTGATGCTTGTGTTTATCTTCATCATTAGGTTGTGACAAATTCAATGACTCCAATTGATTTAGTTTATAATTCTTGCATCCTACCGTCTCTTGTTTAATTGGTAGACGCTAGATTAAGGAAAATTGCCTTCTTCTTTAATTGTTTTTTTTGGGTAAAAGGGTTAATTCACCCCGGTAAAATTCATTACTTCAAAAAACGTTGAGGTACATAGGATGAGGGTGATATCCCTCACCTCCGTCCCGTAAGACACTTACAGACTCTAAATATAAGAATGACACACCATTCCTATAACATACAAAAAATGAACCTACCAATAATGACAAAAGTACATAAAACATTACAATACTATTCAAGAAACGCACTTGAGCCTTCTAAATCATTCTGGCTGTCCACCTTAACTTCCATGAAGAATCCACATATAATATGTCATGAATGAGCACCCAAAGTCTACAAACCCATATCATAGGAATCCACCAACTTTCCACAAGTCCAAGTATCCAGCCATCAAGCTTGTACATATAAAGACTTGTACCAACACAATGCATCCCAATATAAACTTACACGAGCATAGAATCATCAAATGTAGAAAAAGAGAGTCCCTCCAAACATAGGCATCAAGATGACCAACATGCTCACGAACAAAATGCGATAAATGGCCAGCACCAAGATCGACCTGGACAACACTAATGTATATGGAGTAGAACCAGATCCAAGCGATCTTGAACATAAAATATATTTGTAGTATCATGGAACACCACAAACAAACTCACCACAATTCCCAACGTAATATAGACTATACTTTCAAAGTAATCAATCACCAAAGTCTGAATATACGAGGGAATTAATAAACAATAACTACCATTCAAAAAGGTAACCAAGCCGTTCCTTAATGTTGCATCATAGAACCAATGTGATGTAGGTTTTACTGACTAGGTCTTAATATTTATAGTGTCTCGCTATACCTATGGTCTACCCTAATGCACTAACGGGCAGTGTACCCGGTCGTGTGTAGTGTAGTAAATGGTAAAGCCGAGGTCGTCCCAAGAGCTATGTGTGTCGGATAATTACTAAGTCTAATTGTCACAGAATATAAATGGTTTGATATGGTTTAAACTACGAATGCAGAATATAAAAGCAATTAAAGGGTAGAAAGGAAATCAATAGAGGAATAGTGGTGCTAACCTAGTCAATCCTCCTAACTAGTTATGTCTACGTCTACCTACTTCCAATTACTCGGTGGGGTCAAATTCGAGATGACAACATTTGGTCAATTCGCCTAACCTATCAAAGAAAGATACCACCACAGAGAAATCAAAGCACCGTCATAAGTCCTATTGTTCCCGGTCCCCTGCCAAGTCATTAAGTACCGCTACATGCTAGATTCTAAATAGTGAGTGCCCGACCGTTAGGAACTTAGACACTACACCCCTAATTCTTAAGTTCATCCAAACGATAGGTGATCGGTTGGTCAAATCGCACAAGTGGAAAGGGTCGTCGCTTGGTCATATCTTACCCTTCCTGCCTCACCGCTCACCTAGGGTTAGTTGGTCATATCTCCTAGGCAATTGGCCTCTACCGACATTCAAAACTACCGAACTAGGGGTGACTACCAAAGAACTATGCATGCATACACTTAGAAATAATTGTACGAAAGTAAAGGTAAATGCAAACAAAACATTTAAGGAATCATAACTAGGCTAGCACCAAAGGGTGCTTAGTCACCATATTAATCATGCACATCAATTCAATATTCAAAGGTACGAAATACATGAATTGAAAGTAAAGAAATAATAAACGCTAAAGCTTATCGTAATGGTGTGACTTCTCCTTGGAAACAGCTCCGTATGCTTCCCTAGACCTTCCTTGAGTATTTTCCCACGCTCTCGAGTATTGTGTGTGGAATGGGATGATTAGAAATGCCGGAATTCGTGGGTATTTATAGGCGGTGTCCGGGTTACGGCAGAACTAAAATATGTGTTACGCCGTAACCTCCGTAAATGCACTAGATCGCTAGTTACGGCGTACCTTATAAGTGGTTACGCCGTAGTCTTCAATAATCCCGTTACGCCGCAAGTGATGCAAGAGTTACGGCGTAAGTATCCGCGGCGTGGAACCTCTTTTGACCTAATGGAGTTACGTCGTAATCTTTGGAAGGAGTTACCCGTAACCTCTTGATGAGTTGGACTTGGGTCACGCAATGGTTACGACGTAATGTGAGAGATGAGTTACGCCGTAACCTCTTCAAAATAGGCATACCGTGATAAATCCTTAGTAATGTTTCCATTTCCGCCTCTTTAGCTCCAATGCTCGCATTTACCCGAAGTGTAAAACAATGGAAAACAAGCGTAAATCCATATAAATGATATAAATAACGAGCATTAACGGAGGAAGTTGACACTTAATAATCGTGACTATTTGATGTTATCAAATATCCCCACTTGAACTCTACTTGCCCTCAAGTAGACCTTATTAGATAGATTTCTAAAAGATATCTCCCAAAACCGGAAAATATGAGTTTACAAATCCCTTATGCTAGAATAAAACAAAGTCGAACACCTCGCGAAGGGGAACAAACACTCAAATCTCTCAACTATTCTAAGTGTCAATTTCGGGTGATCACCAATTGCACAGTCATAGCATGCATTCTATCATAAGCTTGGCGGTTACACAAATCTCCACAACTGGAGTTAAGGGCTAAACAATTCTCGAAGGCAATATGGGTAGACACGACAAAGGTTAAGGGGTGACTCGTCATTACTAACATGTCACGGCGAAGTGGACAAAATCAATGATACATGAACAAATCCATGGCCAAGACACCAAAGATTGCTCGCTGCATCACCTAGACACGCTTCATGACTAAAGGGTGGGATAAGACATGGGATGTATAATTGGTGTAAAATGAAAAACAAGCAGGTAGTCTATATCTATAACAAGTCATCACCACTTATCGTCCGCCCAAAGTTCAAGTTTAGAAGTCTAGAGACCGAATCATGAAATGCAAGATATATGTGTCATTAGAGGACATCGTGATGGGCACACTACCTTTTCTTCTTCAGTTGGTATTACTCCAACTTCAATCTTCAAATGTGACCGAGGTGCCCTCCTCGATACTAAACAATAAAGCTCATACTATAGTGCTTATAACATTGCACTTTACAAAATCATAACTGAATCAACTATTTTTTTTTCCGAACATACATGATAACATAACATCCCCCCACTTGAGATGAACAATGGGAATTCGGGGGGTCTTCAATGATCTTCATAATTTTTGTCGATGAAAGCGTGATTTCCAAACCTTTCCACTTGAACCTTGAACTTAGGCAAATGATGACTTCCCAATTACAAATAAAGACTACAGGGTAGGCTAAGGTGTAAGGGTGTAATGAAACAATATATTGGGGTGACAAAATGAAAGGAATGGCTCAGAAGGGTGTATCTAGGGGTATCTTGCACTAAAGGGGAGTTCAACAAAAGGGTTTCACATGGGGGTCGAAAAGTCGAGGTGACTAATCGATAGACTCACAATGGTAGACTGTTTGGGTGATAATCCTATAATAATGCCTTCTAAAACTAAAAAGTCCAAATACATCGAGCTAACTCAACATACCTCGTCTATGGTCTCGAAATGATGCAAAGGCCAAGTTCTAAAGTTTACAAGCTACCGACACACTCATAATTTGGTGGATTTGGGGTAAAATATAGGAAACGGATAAGGCTAATCTCACCATGTAATATCAAGGGTTGTATGTGCTCGGCTAAGGTCTAATCTAGTTAGGTTCGGAAAAATATGTCAAAATATAAAAAATGGCATAATTTTTCAAAATAAACTAGAAAAATGAGGGCGAAATAAAGTTCAAGATATAATTCTACTCCCGTCCCCCCACTTGAATTGTACAAAGTCCCTTTGTACTAGGCATTGAAATAAAGGTGAAGAGAAAGGTAGAATTAGAGCGAGAACTTCCCTGAAATTTGCTCCAAAAAAGAAGAAGGCCTACGAGAAAGGATCGTGCCTTCGTTAAAGCGCCATGAGCAAACCTCAATCCCCGAAATCACAATACCGACAAGCATAATTCTAAAAAGAAAAAATAAATGAAAAACAAACCTAACTCACTTTCAGAGGAATCACGGTTGCATTTAGCGAATGCAACAAGTTTTAAACCACTTGGTGTCCCAAGTGGACGAGTGAAGTCTCGTGAGGGTTTACAGGAACACACCCACAAAGTTCATTTAAAACTAATACAAGGTTACCGTGTTTAAAAATAAAGAATTAAGCAGAGAGAGAGTTACGTCAGAACTCCAATAATAGAGTTACGCCAGAACTTGCAAAACCTCGAATGAGCTCGAGAAGCGAATGGTTACGGCGAACCATGGAGATGGTATTATGCCGTAGTTGGTAATGCGTCAAGAATCCTGCTTGCTAAAATGTTGATTACGGCGTAACCATCGAGATGAGTTACGCCGTAACTCGTTCAGATCAAGAATCGCAGCAAGAATTACTTCATTGTCTCCTGCAAAAATGTTAGAAAACACAAAACCCAATAGAAAAGAAATAAAAACAAAAGAAAGGGATAATTCGGGTTGTCTTCCGAAAGAGCATTTTTCTTTATTAACGAGTCTTTAAGTTAGAATCAGAGCCGCGGGGCTACCAGTGTTTGTCCGTCATCTCGTGGACTGGGCAATCTCCATGTTGAAGCCAGCTGATCAAATTCTCATCGCGTTTGTATCCTTCTCCAAGTTCTAAACACCCTAAGTAGAAATTTTTGATTTTTTGGTAGGGGTGATCAAAACCTTGGCCTTATCTTCTTCACTAATACCAAGCAAATGCCTAGCATAACTCAAATGTCTTTTAGTCCAATTTTAAAGTTTTGATAGTCCTTGGCATTTTGAAAATAGTTTTATCATCGCCAATCTTTAGCCAAACCAGTCCTTCCTTCTCGTTTTTATCAAGCCCAGATATTTCTTTAAAGGGTTTTCCGAAAATCACCCTAGTCAGTCCATCTGCCACGAATTCGCTAACATCATCCAAAACCACAAAGTCGACTTGAAACGAGTGTGTTCCTACAAAAACTCGTATATTTGTTGCTATCCCGAGGAAGTTGTTTCCTTTGTAATCAAGCTCCTTTTCCATAATCTGGTTGTAGCATTCCTTAGAGATAATATTGACTGGGGAATCTGTGTCGATAAATGGGTGAAAGTCAATGAACCCAATTTTGCATGAGATCTTCAGATAGTGGGGATTCCTATGATGGATGCGCCCCATTTCATAAAAGCTGCGGTAGGTTCGATTGCAAGAAAGTTTTTCGAGTTGTCTTGCCAATGGGTCATTTCGACGTCACTAGAGAGGTCTTCACACTTAATCCTAAGTTATATTCTTCCTCAAAATTCACGAAAACATCAAAATCCTTCCCGAGTCAACCTCTCCGTGATCCGGGGTCGCTAAGAAACTTTTCAAGGGCTTCATCAAAATCCCCATCGGGTCAATTGCACACACTTCTCCGAGGTGGACAAATGTTCATTAGGTCCGAATGTGGCGATCTCTCCATTTGCTTCCAGAGTTAATTTCCCGGCAAAGACATCCACTTTAGTGTGAGCAGTAGCAAGCATGGGTCTTCCTAGAATGACAGGTATTCTGTTGTCTTCAGGGATATCTAGAATCACAAAATCTACTAGAAAAAGGAATCTCTTTATCTTCACTAATACATTTTCAACAATTCCTAATGGTGATTGCATAGATCGATCGGCCATTTCAATTTTCATCTTGGCCGGTTTTAAGTCGCCAATTCCCATTCGCAAAAACATCGAACGAGGCATTATACTAATACTAGATCCAAGATCTGCCAGGGCGTTACACATGGTTAGGCTCCCGATATAGCAAGGGAGAGTAAAGCATCCTGGATCTTTTTCCTTTTGTGGTAGTTCGTTCCTCAAAGTAGGTGAGCATCTTTCGTTGAGGCGAATAGTCTCATCATAACTAATTTCCCGCGTAGTATCATGACGATTAGTATCATTAGGAGGGTTCACCAGCAAAGTTTGTCCCAAAAGTGATTGTTTCTCCATGTCGATCCATCGCTAACCTTTTCTCAAAATGTCAAAGGTTCTTCGAGGATAGTTTCACCGTGTGGACAATTTCTTCCTCCCGAGTGCTAGGTAATTAGAGATGGCTTCAACATGAACTAACACTTTTCTCTAATCTTTTTATCCTATCTTCGTGACCTTTAATAGAAGAGACTATATTATTCACGAATGCTCTCATCATCTTTTCAATCCTATCGTCGTGCTCTCTTGATTCCTTGATGTGGTCGAGAATCTTTTTCTCAATATTGCTTCCGAATCGGTCTCAAATACACTATTAACTTTTTCAATCCTACATGCTTCAGCTTCTCTTTCCAACCTCCGTTTTTCGAAACTTTCCCCGTAGTTGTATTCTTGTTTTGTTATAGTCTTCATTACTTTATGATCGGGTTATCTCTCGGTCCATATCCAAGATCCATGTGCCACTTATAGCAATGTTCGAATCATGAATACATTCCAAGGCATGATCAGAGTCATGCTAGGAATGGGTCTTGTGAATCAAGGAGTTCTCGAGTTTGCGATTAATCCCCGATAGAAAACGATACGATCCGATGTTTGTTTAAATCATGTGTCGGCATCGATAGAGAGTTCATTAAATCTTTCCCACGCTTGGTACAACGCTTCTTCTCCAATCTGCACGAATTGATAAATTTTCCCGTAAGCCTAGCCATTTTTAAGGAGGGCAAAATTGTCGACGAACTCCTTTCTTAGTTTTCCCATACTTCTTTACTCTCGCTAGGAAGTTTGTTATACCATCTTTTGTTGTTCCAAAGAGAGTCATAGGAAAGATCCTTGCAAAGTGATCGAATAACTTGGAGTACCCCGACGTTGAAAAGAGAGGATAAGTGGAGAACTTCATCTACGTGATCCCGAACGCCCTCATCTTCGCCTCCGTAAAACTTAAGCTCATGTAACTCTCGAATAATATGATCCGGGATGGAGTATTTTTCGGTAGGAGAATCCTTAGTGAAGCTTCGTTGGCGGTCATCGCTGGTCGATCCAAATCTCGCTCCTTAGTGAGGTCGTTGATATTATATTCATTGATGACCTTTGGTTCTGTCCGATCGGTCTCGATTCAGAAATGAGAAGATGTTGTGAATCGAACCGGAGAATAGATCCTCTTTTTCCGAAATTGCTTCTCCGGGTCACTAAATGGGGTAGCCAGGAAGGGCCTAGAGTCATGCGAGTCTTGTATCTTGACATTTATCAAAGAGAAAATTAAAAAGACTTAATATAAAATCCTAAAATAGCTCCCGGCAGCGCCAAAAACTTGATGCGTGTTTTATCGACTGTGTCTTAATATTTATAGTGTCTCGCTATACCTATGGTTCACCCTAATGCACTAACGGGCAAAAAAACCCGGTCGTGTGTAGTGTAGTAAATGGTAAAGCCGAGGTCGTCCCAAGAGCTATGTGTGTCGGATAATTACTAAGTCTAATTGTCACAGAATATAAATGGTTTGATATGGTTTAAACTACGAATGCAGAATATAAAAGCAATTAAAGGGTAGAAAGGAAATCAATAGAGGAATAGTGGTGCTAACCTAGTCAATCCTCCTAACTAGTTATGTCTACGTCTACCTACTTCCAATTACTTCAGGTGGGGTCAAATTCGAGAGGACAACATTTGGTCAATTCGCCTAACCTATCGAAGAAAGATGCCACCACAGGAGAAATCAAAGCACCGTCATAAGTCCCGTTGTTTCGGTCCCTGTCGAAGTTATTAAGTACCGCTACATGCTAGATTCTAAATAGTGAGTGCCCGGCCGTTAGGAACTTAGACACTACACCCCTAATTCTTAAGTTCATCCAAACGATAGATGATCGGTTGGTCAAATCGCACAAGTGGAAAGGGTCATCGCTTGGTCATATCTTACCTTTCCCGTCTCAATCCGCTCACCTAGGGTCAGTTGGTCATATCTCCTAGGCAATTGGCCTCACCGCCATTCAAAACTACCGAACCGGGGTGACTACCAAAGAACTATGCATGCATACACTTAGAAATAATTGTACGGAAGTAAAGGTAAACGCAAACAAAACATTTAAGGAATCATAACTAGGCTAGCACCAAAGGGTGCTTAGCAGCTCATATTAATCATGCACATCAATTCAATATTCAAAAGTACGAAATACATGAATTGAAAGTAAAAGAAATAATAAACGCTAAAGCTTATCGTAATGGTGTGACTTCTCCTTGAAACAACTCCGTATGCTTCCCTAGACCTACCTTGAGTATTTTCCCACGCTCGTAGTATTGTATGTGGAATGGGATGATTAGAAATGCCGGAATTGTGGGTATTTATAGGCGGTGTCGGGTTACGGCGAACCAAAATATGAGTTACGCCTTAACCTCCGTAAATGCACTAGATCCGCTAGTTACGGCGTAATTTTATAAGTGGTTACCCGTAGTCTTCAATAATCCCGGTTACGCCGCAAGTGATGCAAGAGTTACGGCGTAAGTATCCGCGGCGTGGAACCTCTTTTGACCTAATGGAGTTACGTCGTGATCTTTGGAAGGAGTTACGCCATAACCTCTTGATGAGTTGGACTTGAGGTCACGCAATGGTTACTGCGAATGTGAGAGATGAGTTACGCCGAACCTCTTCAAAATAGGCATACTGTGATAAATCCTTAGTAATGTTTCCATTTCCGCGTCTCTTTAGCTCCAATGCTCGCAATTTACCTGAAAGTGTAAAACAATGGAAAAAAGCGTAAATCCATATAAATGATATAAATAACGAGCATTAACGAGGGAAATTGACACTTAATAATCAGGACTATTTGATGTTATCACCATGCAACTAAGCTGAATATGTATTCACCAAAGGCAAGAACCAAACTTGAATGATAACACCCACGCAGCAAATCTACAACTTACAAACCATGATCACCCGTTCCATAAACAGCCACTAAAAGAAGGGGCTCCGCCTGATAATGTTATTACAAAAGAAGGGGCTCGGCCTGAGCCTAGTTCAATGGCTGCTGACAAGGAGGGGTCTCAACAAACTGATAGTTTACCACAAGCTCCGAGTGTGGTGGATGATAAAATGAAGGAGCCAGTGGTGGTTTTAGTGTGCAGTAGCTGGTCACCTTCTTCTGAATTCTATTTCTCCCTAAAAGGACTAATCCGTTCTCAAAAGTGGGAGAAATTGTTGTTTCTGACAGTGATGATGACCAAGTACTCCCCGAGGATAATCCGATGGCGAATTTTCTTGTCTCTGGAGGTGGTGGATATGAACATGAAGATGAAGAGGATTATGATGATTATACAAGTTACGTCTAAGATCTCCCACATGAATTAAATGACTTTAAGCTCAAAGGGCATGGTAAAAAGTAGTCTTGGTGTTCATATAGTGGTAGTATATCTCCTGTGAGTTGTGGTTTATTGTTTTATTTTGATATTGGAAGTGCATTATGTAAGTTTCCCCATGCAATGGGCAGAGATATGAGATGTCACTCATATCCTTTGTACTTAACTGTTTTTTGGAGTAATAATATTTACCGGGTCTCTTGACCTTTACCCAAAAAAAAATAAAATAATAAACAGCCACAAAAAAGCAATCAGCACAACCCATATCAGACCTGATCCAAAAAGCATGATGAACTAGAGCGAGAAGGATCAAAATCACGAACAAACATCCTACCTCAATAGGAACCTCCATAAAGACATATCTTTTTTAATTGTTGCGAGCTTGAACGTCCTAAATAGTATAAAGCATGAGAGTGCAGTTAGGCCATCATTGTGTTTATTGCGTGAGTTGTAGCTTAAGGATAATAGGATATTCGGGGGAGATACTTCAGTACTTGGCGATCCCGGATGTTCTAGAGGAGAGTTACGATTCATAGAATTGGGGAATTATGCACCGCCCTATGACTAACATGGAATACAACGCACCAATTAGACAAGGATGTGACAATTCAATAGGTAGAATTGGATAGCTAGCAAGGAGTAATGCATCATAAGTAGATACGCTTCACTTCCCTTGTAGAACCCTAATTCAAATTTCTGCGTATTAGTTTAGTTAAAATCGTTTAATTAGTACTCTCTCCGTCCCATTTTTATTGTCCAGTTTGACTTTGACCAGTCTTTCTTATTCAACTTTGACCATTAATGTATTTATTTGTGTTATATAATACTTAATGAAAATTATACCAATGAAAATACATTTAAAACCCAATACATTCATATATTTTTCATCAAATATTATATAACACAAACAAAAGTAATTATGGTTAAAGTTGAAGAAGAAAGACTAAAAAAGTCAATAGGGGACAATAATTTTGGGACGAAGGGAGTAGTATAAAGCAAACCCCCACTCCTAAACCCCGAATTTACTTGCTTTCATAAAAAGTATAAAAAGATAAAAAAGAATCACCTTCACCCTTGCCTTTTCTTCATACATCTCGACTAGCATCTCTATTCCCCTAGAGAACGATCAACCACCTGAGCTTGCCCATACTACACTGCAACGATTAGGTACACTGTCTAGTGGGTTGTAAAGCTTGCTCGCGGAAAAGAAAGTCTTTCGATCCCAAACCACGCAACAAAATGGGTAGATCGATCACTGTCATGGCTAGATCAATCACAAGGTACAAGTTTATGATACAAGAATGTATAGTGAGCTGGGAAACTATATTGCAGCACATGATAGCTTTGTTAATAATTGAAGTGGAGTATATGAAACTTACTGAAGAATTGAAAGAGAATACATGACTAAATAGACTCTCTACAGAGTCAAGATTTGAGCTAATGTTAGTAGCGGGTATCGCTACTGGTGCCTTGATGAAGGCGTTCCCTGGTCCGAGGTTCCAGCATTGGTTGAAGCTACCGCGTATCGAAGAATGCTAACTATTATCACTAAGATGAAAATTGCTAGAATATTAGTGTGTAATAGTTAGGATATAATTCTAGGGGGCTAGTTGTAGTTTAGCTCAAATTTAAGCAGGTTAGTCATGTATTAGAAAATTTCCTAACTTCCTCAATTGTAGATTCCTTGTTCACTAAAGATTAAGTTTCTCTTTCCTCATTTTCTATCTATACTGCATTATAAAACATTTGAGACTTTCTATAAAGGAAGTCTTAAAATTTTAAGACAAAAAACGTTATTATAAAAGGAAAATTAGAAAGTTAATGTAAAATTTAAAAATGTATGTCTCATTTAAACCATATAGTAACCCTCTCTAATAAGATATATTTTAATAGAATTGTTTATAAGAAAAGCTCACTAAACTTATAATCACCAATTTAATGCTAAAATTTGAAAAATAAAAGTGTTAATTATTTACACAATTAATAACATAGATGTTCTACTCTTGAAAAAACATAAATCTACTACGTTATAAAGTATTTGGGACATGTTAAAAAGAAAGGTTTAAAATGAAAAACATTTACTCGCCACAAAAATAGTCACCGAGTACCCGCCGTCGCATTGCGCGGGTACCCTTCTAGTAAATAGAGATGAGAGGGTGAAGTTTATTTGTATCTTCTTTTCTTGCTCACGTTTAATAAACGTTTGGTTTGAGTGTAAAATATCTCATGTGTGCGTTCGTGTCCCTCGACATTAAGGGATCATAACCCTTTTTCAAAGTATATTGTTGGAGTTGTTCTTGGTTCGTGGTTCCGCTCTAGCTAAAAACCGATTTGTTGGATTTCTTCCGACATTGACAAATTACATAATAAACCTATAAATATCTTTTCTTTCTATTTGTGGAGATGACTATAGTGATGCCCTTTCCTGATTAAAGAGCCGTTTGTTTTGTAATGCTCCCAACATATATGCTGGACTCAATATATCTTTCCAGATATATATATGCTATGTTAGTTATTTCCTTTCAATAAAGTAATCATGTTGGCCTTGGCTCCCACAAATAGTTACTATGAACATATAGTTATATGGAATCATTGACAATCTGTCACCTGGGAAAGATCAAATAAAAAATATTATATATAAAGGGGGTGTTGGTTCATTTTTTGATGGCAACATGCCAACATCTCACCAGTTTGGTGTTAAAGTTAGACATCCACTTTGAATAAATTACTAATCATTTTAAGGTTTCTATACTATAGTTTAAACTTAAAGGCTAGTGGCCTAGTGAATAAAGAGAATTTTGCCTAGTGAAACAGGTGGATGCTTTTTTTTTTTTTTTTTGAGTAAAAGGAAAAAGTAATATCATGAAAATCAGGTGGATGCTTTTCATTTGCTTTACCATTGATAATGACCATGTATAAGTTATCAGTTATCACAATGTTTTTGGATCTATTGGCTGGAGAGATTAGAAATAGATTGTGTGCCCACAAGTTCTACATATGATGCTCATCTTCAAATAGTAACTTTTTTAGCCTCACCTGCCAATGTATTCGATGTCAACCTGTTGTTCTTATCTTAACAATAATACATCTAACCTAAAGTGTTGATAATTTCCACATGTTTACATACTCAGAATTTTATGTGGTCGTGAACGTAACGTACTCCTCAACGCAGTTCCACAGATGTTGAGATGATAGTAGTACTTTTGTGTTTGTGGTGCCAACAAAAGAGGGAGCAGGTACATGTGAAATTATATAAACAACAAAAGAGCGTGTGTGTAGTGACAAAACACATGAAGTACACTATATTTACTTACCCATAAAAATCATAGTAGTACTTTTGATTTGTGGTGCCAACAAAGAGGGAGCAGGTACATTTTATAAACAACAAAGAGCGTGTGTGTGTAGACACTCTAATTTACTTACCCATGTGATGACTATTATTACCTCATATCACTTGTACATATTTTCATCCTGTGAGGGTATAAATATCAATACACTCTAAATTAAAGTGTGCCAATCAATTAAAAAAGTGTTCAAATCACCTCACATAATAAATAAGAAGGTTAAAAAAAACATATTAATAACTAATTATTTTATCTTACATTTTGCAGAATGACATTTTTTTCCTTTAGCTAATTTATTATTTTAGTTTATTAATGTTTTCTTTTAATTAATTATGTAATAATAATAATATCAAAATTGATTAAAACTTTGTATTTGTTTTTAATAGTGGACAATAATTTGGTATAATCTCAAAAAAAAGGTGGACAAATAATTTGAAGTGCTTATCTGAGAGTAAGAATTACTTATATTAAAGTGCCTATCCGCTTACAATTAAGCAGGTACCAATTACATGCTTCTTTGAAGTGCTTATATGAGAGTAAAATAAGAAAATACGCAGTTTTATATAAACACTTTGTTGGTGTACCGCCAACAACCAAGAAGATATAATGCACGATCAAGACCTGTGATTATATCGACACGCACAAACATGTTCTTGGCAACGCTTATAGCGAAAAGAATGTGTGATTCAACTTTTCAGCCGAGAACAAGTTTGTGTGTGTCGATATAATCACAGGTCTTGATTCCGCATTCTAACTTCTTGGTTGTTGGCGATATACCAACACACTTAAATGAGCAATCAAAAATCTCTCTAATCCTTAAGTCATACTAACTCGTATACCCTGCAATAATACCTAGACCAATCATGGTTTTGTTTTCCATAGCCAGCTGGCTACCCTAAGTGTTAATATAGACCTTGATTGAAGTGTCCTATGATGGCAGGCAGGGACGGAGCCAAGACTAAATATGACCGGGTGCACACAAAAAATGAACACTAATACTAGAAACATATTTCGATGGACCGGGTGCATTTAAGACAACTTTAAGAAAAATCGATGTTTTTATTAAAAATTAACACTACATTGAAAAAATCCATGGGGTGCCCGTGCACCCGCGGGAACCCCCTGGCTCCGTCCCTGGGTATAAATAGTATCTAAGCTAGTTCTGATTTGCAATCGAGGTATTCAACCATAGATATAAAGAAAAATTAAGTTCAAAAACTTACAACAAGTACAATTATCCGGTTATACATATACACACAAATTATGAAAAGCGAAGTTACAAACAGTGTGTAAACTTGAAGAGATCAAGAGAAGCAATAATAAAAGTTCGTTCATCCATTGCACTATGTTTCCTCCTTTGTTTATCTTGCTTAATTCAGTTATCGGGGCTTTTGCATATATATCATCTCGAAAATATAAAATTGCATATATATCTAAAACATGCATAAAACCGTTGTATTATGTGGATAAAAACTTGATATATATATATATATATATATATATATATATATATATATATATATATATATATATATATATATATATATATATATACGCAATTATTCACTTTGTGAGGGATATATATGCATTTTTGCCTAAAAGGGTATTAAAGCTATTTCCAATCGAGTTATTCAACCTTTTTCTTCCCAATTAAAGGTATGAAACTTTTTTGAGATATATTAATTTTTTTCTGTTAAGATTTAAACGTTTTCCGTTGACTTGCCAGAAGTATTGCCACATCAACCTATTTATACATTTACATAACGAGAATCAGGTCAAAATTATGGCTCAAATAGGTTTTTCCAAGTTTCGATCTCTTATTATGGCTAAAAAAAGATCAAATTGCATTCTCAAATTTGGACCTCATATTCGTTACATAATTGCATAAATAAGCTGATTTAGTAATATACATGTGGAAAATTAACGGCGAAACATCTAGTCTAGGATGCTAGAAAGAAAATATATTTGTTGGCAATAATTTTATTGTAAAAACTTGTTAAGTAGATAAACCAAGATAAGAAAATAATAAATTTTCCCACCATTAAAAACTAGAAAAGGATGTTATTTAGAAAAATGAAAAAGAAAGAAATACAAGATAGAATTTTATTCTAGGCCTAAGACCACGTGGGTTCTCCGAACCACAAGATCATTTAAAATAAAGTCCTTCATCTTCTTTAACAAACCCCCAAAGAATAATTTCCGCCAATTATTCAGCTATATATTGTAATGCTTTAACGTATAGCAAATCACTCAACAAATGAAAAGCCATTATAGAAAAATTACACTTCATCCTACGAGATCCTGATATAAAATTTTAAATGTCCTAGTTTTAAACATAAAAAAGTTTGATACCTTTTATTTAGATAAAAAAAAGTATATATATATATTGAAACTTTGATTTAAAATTAGGGTTTTGTCCGTATAAATAAAGAACGTATTTTCAACTTTGTTCCATTTTAGTACGTGTACTTTTTTTTGTCCCACTTAATGTAACGTACTTTTGTGTTTTGTTCCATTTTAGTACGTCAAAGTACAGGCTACCGGTTAATAAATAAGTTTTACCGGTTAAATGTCTACGTGGTTTTTTTTTTCCACAAATTGTATTGTTTGACCGGGTAACTCAAAAAAATCACACACACTAAACATTTCCCCCTTTTCAACATAAACCCTAACCCTAGTTTCTCATGTAAACAATCAATCAATTAATCACAATTGATCAATCAAAATGCGTTTAACAGTTAATTTCCATCATGATGGGACGTTCGTTCCATCACCTCTCATGTATCACGAAGGAGACGTATCTACAATAAAAGACTTGGAATTTGAAGGTATGACAATTATCAATGACAAAGCATCTAAAAGGCGCATGTATGTACCCGCTAAAGGTATTTTCTTTCTTGCTCTGGTAAAGAACTGAGTAATGGTTTAATTGAGATTAAAGATGATTCAGACTTAGCAAACTGTATTGCTCTAGGTTTTAAGAATAAAAAATTAATTGATATTTATATTGAACATCATGGGTATGACCTAAAGCATTGGACTCAGTCCCTTATAGAAGAGGATGATAAGTTGTCTGATGTTGGTGAGATGGAAGATATACAACCCTATGGTCTTTGTGATTTTGTAGGAGAAGATGATGTAGTGATACAAAATAGGTCCATTAATGATCCTTTTTTGAACAAATTATGCAATGGGACTTTTATAAGTGATTTTGGTGACAAATCTGATAGTGGTGAAGGTAGCCAACCTAGTGGTCAGGAGTTAGACATAGATAGTGATGATGAAGATGTAGACAAAAAGTATAAGATTGTTCCTGGTGTAGTCTATCCTGAGTTTGACCCTAAACTTCCATGGAATGAAATGAAACCAACATTAGGTCTTAGGTTTGAACACCCGATCACCTAAAAGAGTGTATGACCAATTATGGTGTGCCAATGGATTCCAAATTTAGTACAGGAGAAATGATTATAGAAGTTTGATGGTTTTGTGTGGTAGAGATGTTGCGGAAGGTAGAAGTGGTGGTCACAAACTTAGGAAAAGTCAATCACTAAGGGTGTGCAGAGTGAGTCATTAAAGAAAGGAAAGAAAAGTCCGAGACACCAACAAAGAAAGGAAAACCAAGTGTTCAGAGACTAAGAAACCATCAAAGAAAAGAATAAAAAGATCCAAAGGTGACAAAAGATGGTTGCTCATTCAGCTTTGGGCTTCGGGCACAAGATGGAAGTCGCTTTCGAGATCAAGACATTGATTCCCAACATTGTTGCTCTAGGAACTTTGACTTAGGGGCATTGGTGACATTTAAATGGATAGCCAAGCGGTTTGCTCAAAAGTGATTCGTGATCCTACTATTAGTTGTAGGAGTATCCAAGAACAAATAAAAAGAAGTATTTGATAAATGTTAGTGTGGGTCGGTGTAAAGGGAAAAGCAAAGGGCCTTATTTGATCATGAAGGTGGGCTCATAGAACATTATAGCAGATTGTGGGATTATAGGCAACAAATTTTGAACACCAATCCTGGTTCAACAGTCCATCTTCAAGTAGATGAGCAAGACAATGGAAACATCCACTTCAAAAGGATGTATATCTGTTTCAAGGCTATGAAAGATGGGTGGAGTGCAGGGTGTAGGAGAGTTATTGGACTGGATGGATGTTTTCTGAAAGGCACATGCAGAGGTGAGTTGTTGACAGCTATGGGTAGAGACGCTAACAACCAAATGTATCCCATAGCTTGGGTTGTGGTCAATGTTGAGAACACGCACAATCGGGAATGGTTTTGGCTTGTATTTGTGAGGATCTCGCCTTGGACCCGGGTTGTACATGACTATCCTTTCGATGGTCACAAGGTATAATTTCCTTGTTCATTTTGTACACTTTAATTGGTATACACTAACAAATATAACGATATACACTAACTAAATATAATTGTTCATTATGCAACAGGATTGATGGAGGTCGTCGGAAAGATGTTGCCCAATGCAGAAACACGTGCAATGTGCCAGCACATTTATGCCAACTTTAAGAAGAAATGGAACAACTGCATTACAAAAGCTTGTTTTGGGTGCCGCATCAACAACTATACAGCCAGTTCTACTCCAAGATGAATTTAATTGGGAACATTGATGCAGAGGCAAAACAAAGGCTTGTAGATAGGAATCCCAACAATGGGCTAGGTCTTTCTTCAAGATGGACAAAGGATGTGCAACCTATGAGAATGGAATTTCAATCCCTATCACAATGCCATAAGGATTTCAAGAGGTAAGCCTATAATTACAATGTTAGAAGAAATAAGAGTTTATTTGATGCAAAGGTTGTATAGCATGCATAACTTAGCATATAACCTAGTAGACGAGATTACACCATCGCTTAGGAAAGAAATAGAGCATTTGAAAGATATCCAAAGATTCTGGAAGTATATCCATGTGGTGATAATCAATATGAGGTAAGGAAGGGTGATGAGTCATTTGGTGTTAACATAGAAAAGGGAGTGTGCTGTAAATGGTGGGATTTGAGTGGTGTTCCATGTGTTCATGTCAGAAAGACATTTGGTTTCTCGAAAAGATCCATCTTAGGGGTTAGTGCTTGGTACTCTAAAAGGATGTGGTTAAATGCTTATAGCTATTACATTAGGCCGCCATGGCTCATCTATGTGGCCTTGTACTGATGAGGCTCCTTTGCCACCAATTCTTAGGAAGATGCCAGAAGGCCTAGGAAACTAAGAATCAAGCATGTCACGAAAAGGGTCAATGAAATTAGCGTAGTGGAAGAATGATGACCGTCGAATCGTTGGGAAAAGGGCCATAACAAAAAAAGTTGCAAAAAAGAGAAACAGCCAAAACCAGTTAGGGAGAAGAGAAAACCAGGAAGAAAGAAGGCTGGTTCTAGCTTTGTGTTCCCAAATGATGCAGGACCAAGTACAGCAGACCCAATAGATGCAGATCCAATTAATGCACATCCAACTGATGCAGGACCAAGTGGTGTTGTACATGAGGTATTAATGATTTATACTTACCCCTTATGTAGATCCAACTAATGCATAATGATTTATACTTACCTCTTATGTATTTGCAGGGTGATGAAATTCCCACCCAAGAAATTCCCACCCAAGAAACAGAAGGTACAGTCACTCAAGATCAAGAATGCCATGGTGATGACATTCCCACCCAACAAAGTACAGCAAATACTTCTACAAAGGTGGTTGATGATGCAATTGCAGCTGGTTTGGTTAACAGTTTCAGCATGAGGAGAAGAGCAAAGTCAGAGAGAATTGCAAAAAGGAAAACCATTTCATTTAGGGGCGGATGGTGCAGTTCAATCACGATAAGGCATGGGATGTGGAGGATGTTTTGAGAGAACCTTAGTCGTATGTCTAGGGTCGATGTGTTGGTCTTTAAAACAATGTCTAGGGTCTTGTAATTTAGTAGACTTAAAACAATATCTAGCATGTGTTTGTGTTAAGTATGTGCACTAGAGTGCACTAGAATCTATAACTTTATCTTGGATAGTGGACTTTATGTCCACAGATTTTCACTTGAAGTAATGAATCCAAGATGTATGTATTACTTTGTGTCTCTTGTTTGTCCCAACAAATTGTGTGGTGTCCATCCATGTGCGAGAAAAGAGTGCACCAAAATACCAATAATGTATGTGCCTTTATTGTGTCTGTGTGGTCCATGTGCGGTCAACATTAACACATTACAATAACTTTACAAAACTTTTCATTAACACATTACACCAAGTGCGATCAACATTACAAAGATCATTAACACATTACAAATATCGCTTAACTAGCAACAAGATAGCGAGAATCATACACATTGCTACAACAAGCTTCCTATAAAACCAACACTTGATTTCATTTCTTTCAACTCCATTTGCGCACCCAAAACTTGTTTCGCATAGTTGACCTTTCAAAGTCAAAAGACATTTGTATTTCTCTTATTTTGCACTTCACTTCATCCATCTTGTTTTCATTAACTTTAACCTTTTCAAAGAATTTGAACCTCTTGTTTGTAGTAGTCATTTGGTAGATCGGGATCCACCCAATCAAATGTTTTACACTTTGAACCCTACAAAATAAACACAACTAATCAAATACCCGTACCATTACAAAAATAAAAGTATAACTTACTTTATAGTAATTTATGCATCCTAGGAATCGCCTCGATGGATGATTAATTGTTTTGAGGTTTGTAGAATCACCGGTTCTAGACATTCGCAATGGGTAGGTGGTGGATCACGACGAATCGATTAGATGATGAGGAAGACATTTTAAGACTTTGGAAAGATTGGTTAGGGTTAATTAGATGGTTAGGTTTAGGGTTTTGTTTATTCTTGTGTGAAATATTTGGGAAGAAGGTATAAGTGATGTGTTGGTCGATATTGTTAGTGGAATGCCTTCGTGGCATGTCCACGAGGATACAAAGGTTTGTAGCCAGAAAAGAAAGTACCACGTACTCAAGGTAGCACAAAACACAAAAGTACGTTACATTGTGGGACAAAAAAAAGTACACGTACTAAAATGGAACAAAGTTGAAAGTACGTTGCTATTGTACGGACAAAACCCTTAAAATTATACCTAGCTTCGATTACTTTTATATGTCATTTGCCCTTCTAAATACTATCATATATCCAAAATTTGTACTACTACTTAGGAAGTCCTGATAGATAATTTCTTCTACTTCTGTCTGCATTCAATAATAAGAAGTTTGAACCTGTCTATTCGACAGGGACGGAGCCAGGCGGGGTCCCGTGGGTGCCCGTGACACCTAAGAATTTTTTCGATTTAGTGTTAATTTTAAGAAAAAACATCGATTTTTCTCAAATGTATCTTAAATGACCCCGATCCATTGAAATGTGTTTTTGCTCTTATTTAGTTAGCATCTTAAACTCAATTATATTACAGTTAAAAAAAATTTGTGCACCCGATCATGTTTGTTCCTGGCTCCGTCCCTGTTTATACCAGTTACCGATATTGAGTTAAGCAAGGTAATCAAAGGAGGGAATGTAGTACGATGGATGAACGAACTTTTATATATTGCTTCTTGATCTCTTAGTACAAACTGTTTGTGACAATTTCGCTTTTTATAGTTTGTGTGTATATATAACGATATGTGTTCAATGGGATGTACTATTCTCACCCTCCCTACTAGGGAGGGTTTGTACTTTTTATTCCCTTTGTCCCCCATTTGTTTCAGTACACCATAGTTTTCTGTCAGTTTCTGTTCCGTATTTCTGACAGTTTAAAGCGTTTGACTTATTAAACTTTATATTTCCTGTTCCGCATTTTTAGATTTATAGTTTTTTGATATAAACAAAATTATAAAAATAAAAAAAATAAAAAAAATGCAAAAAAATGAGAAGGGTGAGAATATAAGAAATAGGGGGGGGGATATCTTGTCCGGTGTTCAATTCTCCGAACCTTGCAGACAACGTACCATCAAAACCATTCAAAGTGATCAGACACTAGCTAGTTTACTTTGAAACACTAAACAGAATATATATGGACACCCGTCTACTTAGGCTGTTTGTATACTAACTGAAAACTCTATATTCACTAACTAAACATAAAATAATATAATTTACCCTACAAAACCGGCATTTAGATAAAAGAAGTAAACATTATGGAGTAAAAATTAACTCATGAATGTATCTTAAGAAACAAATTACCAAATTGGTCGTCATAACATATTAACATGAGTAAAATACACGGTTGGTCCTTAATCTTGTACCTAAACATCACGCTGGGACAAAACTTGCCTTTTTCATCGTGGGGAGTCCAAAACAAGGTTTTTATAGTCTAAATCAGTCCTTTGACCATTAATGCCCAGGTCAATGTTTTGTTGTTGAGGGCAAAACCGTCTTTCACTGTAGCTTACTTTATACAAACCGTTGTACAATGTTTGTAGTTGCTATATGTCTGTGTAACTCGGCTTGGTCGTCAGTTATCATCCCTAAACTATCTTACAAAAACTGTCTTCTACAAAACGAAAATCCTTTCAACATGGTACGTTGCTGGTGTGGTAAGCAAGCTATAATTCTCACTTCGTGGACCTCTGCCAACCCAGGGCGTCAATTCTTTGGTTGTCATGTTGAAGTAAGTGCCTTTTAATATTTATCATATAATATTTTTTTCGCAAGTAGCAAACTACATTGTAACAATTGTTGTTGTTTAATCACTTGCCATAATCATGAATAGGGGTCTTCTTGTCGGTGGATACGATGGTATGATCCTGAAATTTGTGCTCGTTCAAGAATGATCATACCAGGCCTTTTGAGGGGGAGAAATGAGCTTAAGGAAAGATTAGAAGCTGCTCTAGGTGATGTGTGAAAGTGGAAGATTTTTTTTTGGTAAAGGGGAGTAATCCTGCACCCTGGTAAATATAATAACCAAAAAACGTTTTAAGTACAATGGATATGAGTGAAATCCCATATCTCAGCCCGTTACATAGGCATAAAGCTTACATAACAAGATACTACCTATTTTCTAAACAAGAAAACAAACCATTACTCAAATGATAACGAAGAACATAACGAAAGAAAATTACTTCCTAGGTCCTTGGAGCTTGGTGCCATACATGGCATTAAAGGCATCCAAATTCCACGGAAGATCGTAAACTCGCTTCAGCATAGTCATCGTAGTCATAGTCATCATACTCATCTTCAAACTCTTAGCCACCACCGAATAGATTAGCAGACTCATCAAATGGGTTAGCAACCACCTCATCTTCAGAATCAGACACCACGATCTCTCCCACTTTAGAAAAAGGGTTAACTCTCTTAGTAGAAGAGGCGGGCGGAATACAAGAATCACTAGTTTTAGGAGCCCCACCCGACTCCATCTCTTTCAAATCACTTACAAGGGGTTCTTGTGATACAGTCCATGTCTTAGTAGACTTATCTTCATTAACTTCCATTGTACGACCAGAATCCACATCCTTGTTGGTGACATTAGAAGGAGTACCAAGAGCATCCGTATCTTCCATATTAAGAGCATCAAACTGATTAGATGTAGAGATCTTTGTTCCACTCGAACTAGCCATATCAGAAGCATTCTTCTTAGTGACTTCCACTTTCTTAGGTTCAGGAGGAGTCTTTTTGGGTTGATATTGAAACTGCTTACCCACAACAGGTTTAGTAAACCCTCCTTGACCCAGAATAGTAGAACCACCTTGCTTTCCTTTCTTCTTATTATTGACCGTCTTGAAGCCATCATTAACACGTTTAGTAGGCTGAGCAGGAGGTTCAACAACTTTAGGACATTCAATAAGAGTATGACCAAAGATCATACATTTATCACAATGAGGTGGTTTCCACTCGTATTCCACCCGTATCTTCTCAATAGTCGAACCCGACCCATCAAGTAACGGTATCTCAACAGTAAGGCTGTCCCTAAGCACCTCATCCGACTTAACTTCAATCATGCATCTAGTAAAACTACTACGGCCCCACGAGTCCTTGCACATTTGGCTAGTAAAAGCATCTAACCTTTTGGGCGTGCCTATTGTTGATGCATAATCTGGCGTGGACTAGATTCAACGACTCTCCTTGGCCGTTAGTCGTCTTCTCGAGCCCTAAGTAGACCTGTCAACAAAGAGAACCCGTTAGGAGTGGACCAGAGGCCGTAGCCCCGGGGTCCACCTCCGACGGTCAAGTTAGTATCGGCGTGATGTAGCCAATATATCTTAGGGTTAGAGATAACCTGTCATGTATATATAGGCATGGATTAGGGTTTAGGTGTAGAGTGGGCGCATCTGCCGGGCCGACCCATTCTCGCCCGGTCCCGCCCATACGTCCACAAGCCCCCAAGTTTAGTATGAGATAGCACATGGCTATGTTATGCTAAACTTAAGTTATGTTCATGGCACGTGGGTGAAAGTGGATCCCGCGATGTCGCATCTTGGATAAGGCGTGCACTTTGTACCGATGGCGGCGGCATGATGGACGCGATGTACACGCAGAAGTCTTGTGTTGTCTTGCGATAAAGGGGTGCGACGTAAGGCGTATACAGCAGCGGTCTTGTGTTGTCGCGACAAAGAGGTGCAACGAGAAGACGTGCTTCTTGCGCATTACATCCGTCTTTACGACCAACAGAGGACGCCTCCCTGCGGCAAAGATGCGTGCGAATATTTAAATCCGTCTTTGTACCGAGCTTGCGCTCGCCCAAATATACATGCGCGATGCGTGCGGAAACAAGGTAGTAGTATATACCTGGTAGCCCCCCAAGTTTGATGGTGCTACTCGTGTAGGAGCATTAAACTTATTTAATCTGCGAAAAACACTGAATGCAAAGATTAAAAGTATATGCCGCGAATCGCAGCATATAAAACCTAATGAAGTTAAGCAATATATATAGCACATAGCATAAAAAATATATAGCACATAGCATATAAGAAAAATGGCAGTGCGCACCCGTCGTGGGATGCGTACCGACGAAATAATTAATTGTGTTTTTTTAAATGTATAAAATAAAAACTCGGATGGATGTACCGTGACCGCGACGAATAGACGCAGATGGATTTATCTTAACCGCATAGACTCGAACGTTTCTGGATGATCGCAGATGTTTATACCACGGCCTTTGGTCCAGTGCGCATCATGGCGATTGACTAGCATCGTGGTATTCGCGCGTACGCGTTCTCTGCGAAGATGTCTGAACGCACGGTCTTACGCGGGTAGATTTATCGCGACTGCGTTATTCGAGCGCGAACAAGCGTACCAACCGTAAAAACAGTATCTGCGCGAATTATTTCGCGGCTAAAAATTAAAATAACTCCGATCGTGCGGATATTTTCTTAGGTCCGATCGTGCGGACTAAAAGATAAAATAGGTCCGATCATGCGGACTAAAAGGTAAAAAATAAGCCCGATCGTGCGGACTTTATCATAATCTCATGTAAAGATATATTGTAATTCGTATACAGTTATTTGTATGTGTATCACAGTTAAGTTATGAAATTTGATGATTTAAGACTTATAACAAATGATTTTGCTTAAGTGCTTGTTTATATTAATGTCAATATCAGTTTATATATCGAAACCTATTGCTGTCGCTAACGTTGCATTCTTACAACAATGTAGAGGACACCATATAGTGCATATCTTATGGATCTTAGTTATCAATTATTTAAAAATTGACGTTTTATAACTTGTTGATAAAGTTTTACACATCGTCCAATTTAATAAAGTTTTACGCATGGCAGAATGCAAAGGTTTTAGAGTTACCGACTTTAGAAATTGATTTCTGCTTCTCGGTAATATGAGAACACGAAACATAGTATATTCGTGGTCCCACGGATGGCGCCAACTTGTTGATGCATAATCTGGCGCGGACTAGATTCAACGACTCTCCTTGGCCGTTAGTCGTCTTCTCGAGCCCTAAGTAGACCTGTCAACAAAGAGAACCCCTTAGGAGTGGACCCGAGGCCGTAGCCCCGGGGTCCACCTCCGACGGTCAAGTTAGTATCGGTGTGATGTAGCCAATATATCTTAGGGTTAGAGATAGCCTGTCATGTATATATAGGCATGGATTAGGGTTTAGGTGTAGAGTGGGCCGCATCTGCCGGGCCTGACCCATTCCTGTCCCAGTCCGACCCATACGTCCACACCTATCAATGTGGCAAGGAGACTAAGGCCATCATCAGAAAACATAGTTGGATATTGTTCTTGATTGTTCATGCATTGGGATACCTTTTTAGCTTTTATGTAATGAGGCGAGATGGTTAATGTTCATTATCTTGAATTGTAGTAATGTTGTGTCCCAGAAGGTTATGAATCTTATTATTATGATTGGTTTACCATATGTTTATGGCTTTATGCACATGGTTAAGATTAAAGTTGACTTTTAATTGTCAACATTGTTATAAAGTATTCAGTTTTTTTTTTTTTTTTTTTTTTTTTTTTTTTTCAATGCCTTATGGTTATGCAGATGGTTAGCAATTTGTTTAGGTTTGACTTTTAATTGTCAACATTCTTATGAGGTTTTGTTTAGCTTTGGTTACTTTTGGTGCAAATTATTCACACATCAAGCTTAGTCAATCTATAAAAATACACAAACATGACATGGTTCCATAGTTAATGCAAATGGATATAATTTCAAATGCCTAAAAATGCATACTTTTCGAAGCATGAGAATTACAGTTAAACACACACATATGTTTTTAGAGTGCATAAATTGTCCATAGGAAATAAACTAGAGGAAAAATTTTCTAGCTAATTAGTATAACAGAATTGACCTATGGTGAGGCCATCATTCTTTCCAGTGCAGCCTGCTGCCTAGTCATTCTTCGTGTAGTAGGTTGGGTTGAAGCGAACCGCTTGCACATCACTTGACCGCAGCTGAGAATCGACCGTGATTGATCATGTTGTTGGGATTAACACCGGATTGCTCATGTATGCCGGGATCGGAAATTGCTTCATCTTGATGTTGGTGGGATTGAGAGGATTCATCTTGTATCCCGGGATCTTCTGTTGCTTCATCTTGATGTTGCTTTGGGATTGAGACAGGATGCATCATGTATGATGGGATCTTGATTTGCTTGATCTTGATTTTCGATTGAACACCACTTCCTTGAACTGCACTAACTTGACTTTCAACAACACCTGTACCTTCAGCTTCTTTATCTGCTGCTACTTTGTTACCTTTAGGATGTGTCTTTTTTGTTGCAGCTTTTGTAGGCACTTGTTTGACATTTCCCTTATGGCCAGTTTGACTACTTTGAGCTCCACCATACCCTAGACATGTTTTTCGGTTGTGTCCAGCAATGCCACAAATACTAAACTTAACACTCTTCCAAGCCCTTGACATCTTACCATTCTTCACAATCTCTTCACTTTCAAGAGCTATCCTAACTTTTTTTCTACCTCTTGACCTAGGCGGAGTTGTTTCGGATTTCGTTGAACAATTGTTGTTGGCACAGTTGATTTTTCCCAATGTTCGTTGCTAGTTATAGGCTGGACATGATGTTTGTAGGTTGCCTCCCAAGTGAGAAGATAGTAACAAGGATGAGCCCATGTTTCTACAGCTCCTACTTGTTGCCCATTTAAAGCCATATTCCAATTGGTAGCAACAGCATGTTTACATGGTAAACCTGTTATCTCCCACCTTCTGCAAGCACAAGACTTTTCTACAACATTAATTACACGTTGGTCACCCCATGGTCCACTAACCTGAAACTTACTTCCCCCATTCCAAAAAGCATTATACTTAACAGCCTCTTTCTTAATACCCTCTAGCATGTGTTATGCAGTTGGTGTTAGTGGCCCATCACTCTTCTCAATCACCATAAGAACATGCATTATCCTCTTCATACAGTATTCCCTAATGTATTCTAAGGCTGTACTAATTGGTTTGTCCTCAATTATGTTGTCATGAAACACTTGACACATGTTATTAAGTAACACATCAGAATGAGCTCTCCCTAAAGATTATAAATAAACATGTATTAATTATAATTGTTTATATTGCATTAACAAATACAAATTAACTAAAACAGATAGATGACTTACATGAAAAATGTAACCTTAACCAATGGATTGGTGCTATCTTATTTAACCAATCATGGGCTGTTTGATTAAATTTCTTGAAATCACCATAGCTTTTCAAACTGCATAACAATGAGGTCATTGCACATTTCCACAGATGATCTTTGTAGGCCCTACCTTTCCATTGAAGTTTCATTTTCTCATGAATGCTTCTAATACAAAAGTTGTGTTCTGCATCTGGAAAAACATCTCTTAAAGCTCCACTTATATCCTGCACAAAATCATATATGTTTACTATCTGTTTCAAAACAAAGAGACTTTAATTCATGAACAGATTAAGGGAGTACCTTTTGCATGTCAGTAATAAAAGTGATGATTGAGGTTGGCTCAAGTGCTATATCATCGGACAAACAATGAAAAAACCAAGTCCATGATCCTATGTTTTCTGATTCAGCAAAAGCATAAGCTAAAGGGTATATACCATTGTTGTTATCAATTCCCACAACTGTCAGCAGTTGACCATTCAAAGGACCATGAATTGGAAAAGCATCCAGTCCCAACAACAATCTCCCACACGCTTTAAATCCTTCCTTCAGTGCACCTAAACAAACATACATTCTCTTCAATTCTGTCGTTGGAAGAGCCTCATCGGCAGGTCGTTCCACATTCAACAATACTGTTGTATTAGGGTTTCTCTTCTGCAACTCTTGAATATAATCTCTCAACATGGTAAATTGTAGCTTGAATTGACCCCTGATGCCTGTTAATGTTAAGTTTTTGGCCCTTAAAACCTTCTGTAGGGACACTTCAAGCTCGAATTGGTTGGTAATTTGATTATGAACAGACTTGACAGGAACCCGTGGATTGGTTTCAATTTGTAGTGTAATTTGCTTTGAGATATAGTTAAGGTCAAAATCTCTGACTGCCCTTGATTGCAAACAAGTGTGTTGCTAATTATATTTTCTGACTGGCCATGGACGTGTCTCACCATGCCTGCCGACAAACAATAGCCATGGGCAGAGTATTTTGCAAGAGTCCTTTTTGCCAGAAAGCAATGTATTTATACCCCTTCTGGTTAATGGACTTCTAGATGGGCCTATATCCAGTCCAGGACCTTCACTTGGGCCTGAACGTGGAACACAACCCTTACATCTGACCCTTATTCTTGTTTTGTCATTCTTCATAAAAATCAACTCCCTCCTAGTTTCTATTGAATGCTCTCTTACCTTATTTTTGACATCCATTGCAGTAGGAAAGTCCTGACCACAATAGAAGAATGTGGTATAAACTCCATTTGCAAAGTCTGCATGTGGGTAAGAAACATACTCACTGTAAAAGACCTCATCAACCATCACAGGTAAATCATTTTCCAAATGCATGTCATCACTTATATTAGTGGTTGTTCCTGCTTTACCTAACTTATTACTCTGACTTACTTGGACCAAAGCAAGTTGTGCAACATTCTCCTGACAAGTATTCTCTTCGTTTTCTTGAATTGAATCATCAACTGCATTGCCTAAGTCACTAGTCTCACTCACTTGGAATAGAGTAACATCAACAACAGGATCCTCTTCCATGTTATTGGCATAAACATATGCGCTTCCTACTTCCTCTAAATGCTTATCCTGAGTAAATTGAAATAGATTTACATCAACATCAGGCTCCTGAAACTTGTTATTGACATCAACTAGTGCTATTCCTACTTTCTCTAACTGCTTCCCCTGAGTCACTCGGAATAGATTAACCTCAAAATTATCAGGCTCCTTATTAGCATTGTCCTCATCAATAAGTACTAAAGCACGCTCACTGTTATGAACAGGTTGGCTAGCAAATGGTGTGTCTAGGGTGGAAAATACAGGCTCAATGTTTGGCAAATTGCTAGATTCACCAATATAATTGAGGTCTATAAGTACTTGTGTAAGTTGCATAAAAGGATCTAGTGCAGGCTCATTATTAAGATCATCTAACACCAATCGTCTACAACAAGATTGAATAGCAGCATTAGCAACTTTTCTACTATTTTCATCCATCTTCCAAAAATGTCTTAATAGATTGTGGGACATTTCGAGACGACTTTAATCTTGTCTTACCTATTTCCACATACACGTCTATCAACTTATGGTCTTTGACAAGGTCTTTCAACAACTCAAGATTAGCAGCTTCACGAAAACTAAACAATCCATCATCCAATATACTACCAGGCTTAACAAAGTAGTAATAATTGGTTTGTCCATTATCATAACCGATTTGGGTCATGAGAGCATCCATTTCATCAACAAATAACTTATTGATTTCAACATAATCAACCAGGCATTCCATACCTCCATCATATATTCTACCGGACCGGTATTTGAATGTACTTTTATGATGGAACCTCATACTAAAGGAACCTGGTTGATCCGCTGTATAAAAATGTAAAAAAAAACTGTTACGATAAACTTACCTAAAAGGGGAAAAACTTAAACAATCGTACTAATATATAGGTGTATACGATCATAACAAAAAATGAAAAAAAAGCAATAACCATATCTCCTAATTGCAGAGTTTTCCTCCTTCTCATGGTCATCAAAAAAAGGAGGTTTTTAGATTTGCCATAAAGTAAATCCAAAGTTGTTGCTTGTTATTTTCTTACTTAGATTATTGGATTTGATGATTGACATTGCATTAGGGTTTTTTGGCTAGGCTTCCGAAACAAGTTTAGGGATGAGCAATGAGTACACAGCTTAGTTATATTATACATTATGGCGGAAAATTGGATTAGACATCTACTACATAGTACATAAAGGTAATAAGACGATTCTACCCTCAACAATAAACGGATAATGGGATTTTATGGACTATAACGGGACTTTGACCTGGGCATTAATGGTCAAAGGACTGATTTAGACTATAAAAACCTTGTTTTGGACTCCTCACGATGAAAAAAGCAAGTTTTGTCTCAACGTGATGTTTAGGTACAAGATTAGGGACCAACCGTATATTTTACTCTATTAACATTGACTACAGTTTATTTACACTACTTATAAAGAGAAAAGTATTTTTCTTTCAAACATAAATATGAGTAATGATGTATATACCCAAAATACTCTTTTAATCTTTGACTTATGTTTAAAATAAATTGCCTAATATTGCTAGTAATCACACTTAATTAGATACTATATATATTTAATTAGATACTATATATATAATCAATATCTTCAACTATATACATCTTGGATATTTTAGCATCTCTCTCCACCCGCCTAATGCTACTAACAATCTCATTCACATTCTAGTCTTGTTTTCATAGATGTTATGTTTTATAAATTTACGTTGTATAGATAAACGTTACACAAAATACTTAATTAAATTAAAATACCAAAACAAAAGTCATCTCTTTCACTATAAAATCTCGTCGCTATTCTAGGTTGCTCGGCTAGCATGTGTATGATGAAAAAAAATAATAATCTGCAGATGCTATTCTATATACGGAAAGTGAATCCTCCGTACCAAGGTGAATCTTTGATATAATGTTGGGTTGTCTTATTAAACCTCCCATGTAAGTCACATCATGGGAATATTCCTGTCCTCACTTTTTCAAGACAACACGTTTTTGTCGGTTCTGTTTCAGATTTACGGCGGTTTAAGCGTTTGATTTATTAAACTTTATATTTATTGTTCGCATTTCGGGTTTATAGTTTTTATATTTATATATAACAAAATTATAATATATATATATATATATATATATATATATATATATATATATATATATATATATATATATATATATATATATATATATATATATATATATATAAAGAAAATAGGAAAAGAAAATAGGAATCTAAAATTATAGCCAACGTCAAAATAACCCCACCCATAATGTAACAATGCGAATCTTTGATGTAGCCATTGTCCATATGCATCAATTTTTTTTTTTGAACAAGTCCATATGCATCAATTTAATAAAGGAAACTACATACTCCGCACGAAGGTGGACCCATTGGTCACATGGGAAGTCTTCCAGTTGCTGATTAAAGTGTCCCAAGAACTCTGGAAGGGGGCTCATATTAGGTCAAAAAGCTTCTTGATACTGTGTTTGAAGATAAACACAAGGGAAACTGTAACACTTCCGCATCTCTAGGCGAGCAAGCTTCACACGTAAAACACATGGATAGTCTCAACCAGTATGAACCAAAACAAGAAAATGTATTAGGAAATCGCACGCGCACGTTATGGATACGTGATCACACAAACACATGCATGAGAACACGACAATCAATTGTAAAACGGTGGAGTAAAATAACGAGCGCATAATATAGATGTTTTCGTAAAAAAAAGTAATGATCGCCTAGCATGCTACAGTTTAAACCTCACTTGTGAGAGGTGGATCAAGGAATTATGGTCACATTTAACAAACTTCATGGCTCACTTTATTTATGGTTTCTTTTATATTTAGCTGTTTATCGATTAATTGGGTTGAAGCTATTTGGTTCTAACAATATTAGCATTTTCGGATTTGGTTCTCAGATTCAGATTATTGTAGATTTTGTTTGTTTTTTTGCTATATATTACCATGTATCCAATACAGTATTTGCCACACCTATTAGACAAAAGCTGCAATGAGCTTACCCTTTTTAACTCTATCAGCTCTGTGGAAACAGATGCATCAAGATTCTCTATGTCCATAACTCCATAAGCCCTTTAACTATATCATATATGCATGATATTTTACATGAAGGAACAAATATAGCTAACTAAACCGCTCTCAGGCAGAAGAATTTGACATGAATTTTATCACGATGGGTTACCTAAACTTGCTTAAGAAGCTAGTTTTCGTTAATATATATTCCATGAAATAGAAATAACTAAGGCTAGTCGGCAAGGAGGAGATTTGAGTCACCTAAACTACCAACTCACTCGCCACTCCCATGCACTCACTATGGTCTCACGCGTAAGTCACACATTTCAAGAGTAAATAAGGTGACCAAGTCACCTTCTTGATGTTTATGTAGCAAGTGTTTTGTAAGTATTAAAAAAAAAAAAAAAAAAAAAAAAAGTGAGTGAAAGTGAGTGAGTTGTCACAAAAAGTGAGTGGTAGTGAGTGGAAGAGATAGGAGAAAGAAAGATGAAATGACACTTATATATAAGGTGAGTGGAAAGGTATCTTGCCATCCCATCCTTAAAGTTGATGAAGAGATTCATGTGATTGTGATGTTGATATTTATTCCCAAAAAGTGCTCATGGTGTTCTCTTTGAGGATATGTTCTTCGAGGTAGTGCTTGTTTAAAAAAAAAAAACCCTGAAAAAGCAATTCTTCATCAAAAGCTACTTTCCAAATTAGAAAAGAAAATTAACTGCAAGTGTTAAAAGAGTATCACTTATTTCAGTTAGGAAAGGTTTGGGTCTACATGGCCAAATAATTTTTTTTTTTTTTTTTTTTTTCTACTTGGCCAAATAAATAAATGTTTTTCTCCAATATCTGAATAGCCTCGTATTCGGTAAGAGGTTGGATAACATCTTATTTACATATGAAAGCCTAATAAAGTAACCATATATCACGCTGTTATAATTTATCAGCTCAAAACATGGCATTTATGTTTGCCACCTTTTTTCCAATTGTAAACCAGTGATCTACTTATCTATGTTGTCTCCTAATTACCCAAAGGAGTAAAGTGAAATGTATAGTATTGTTACTAGTAAATATACCACATGTCTACAATGAAAGAAAACACACCAATATCACCTCTTAAAAGTAAATATTACTTCTCATCTTCTTGATGGTTTCTTTCTGATCCATTTTCGTTCATTTCTTTATTATTATTTCCCACCAATTTTTTTTTGGTTGGCTGTGCGTATGCTTTTATTTTATTTAAAACACTTTGTCACATTACAGTTAATGCTATAATATTATTGTTGTTTTTTAAATTTTTGTTTCTTGTTAGAGCTACATATAAATAGGCAATGTTTTACAAAACAGAAACCATCAACAAATCTCCCGCAGCAAGAAGCCAAAAGGACAGAAAAACATGTACGAATCTTCTCCATTATAAAGTACAAATGCAAAAAAATGTACCAGGTACATACAAATGAATACAATCCATTACTTAGTATGAAAATCTAACCAAAACACTAACCAAACCCATCCAATCTCCCTTATCTCTACTTATCTGCCATCACCACTCTTAGATTTCTTGCCATCTTCACACTCCTCTCCTGCATTATCTGTAATTAAGTTCATGTTTCAGTAGTATATCGAAATTCTGTAACGAATAGTGTTTAAAACTTTTTGAATCATAATATACAAATCAATCACATCCTTCCTCGGCTTCCTCAACCTTTTATCCAAAAATTTGATCCTCGCTTTTAAAACATCTAATTTTAGTTTTTCTCTCCGGGTAAATGAAGTTGAATTTTATCTACATAATAGGACTACTAACCTTAATGAGAACTCTTTGAGTAAGAGGCTTCAAATCCTTAAGTTCATCGGTCTCAAGGATACCAACAATGTCATCCTCCTTGAATATAAGATGGTTAAGACCCATTAAACTCGAATTTAGTCTTCAAAAACAACTATATAAACAGAAGTCAGTTAATATATGCAATGAAATCAACAATTTATGTATATAACTTTCCAATTAATGCTTAAAATAATTACCTTAACACCAATATAGATCTTTTTGTCTCGAATAGTCCTACCTTCACCAACAGCAAAAACCTCACCTCCTTGTGGTTTAGTTTGTGTTGTGGATGGCAGTAATATACCGCTTATACTCTTCTCCTCTGCAACCTTGATTTTTATCAACACTCTATCGCCCAATGGTTTCAATGAAGTGTACTGCAGGACGAAATGAAAGACAACATAAATGAGAATACGTATGAACTCAAGTGAAAGGAACAGCAATTCAACCAGTAAACCAAATCTTTATCCTTAAGAACATTACTAAAGTTATAGTCCATGTACTTTTCCTGAAAAAGTACACAAAGTCATATATAAAATCAAATCTAATCACACATAACAACTACAAAGGGTTCAGCGTAAATAAAAAGTTACAAACGCAATTCATATTACAGATTAGAAATTAAGAATATCAACAGAATTCTAGACATGAAAGTTCAAATAATAACATAGAAAATCATTTCACAGGCTCAAAGATTTATTATGTTTAGCCCCAAGAGTGGAAGCTTATGTTTTTTTTTTTGGGTAAAGGGACTTCCACCCTGGTATAATATATTAACCAAAAAATCATTTGAAGTACAATGGAATATGGCTGAAATGCCACATTAACCTCAAGCAACCGCTTGAATAACCATTAGAACATTTATGACATGCCATAAATGAAACACTAGTTACCAACAACTAGAATAACCACAAACACAAAAAAAGACTTGCAAAACAAAAAAAAAAAAAAAAAGATTACTTCCTCGAATGGCCTTGAAGCTTGAAATCAAACTGATTTTTAAATTCCTCAAATTGCCCAGGTAAGTTATAAACCTGGGCCGCATAATCATCAGAAAATTAGCTTTCAAGCTCGTACAATGGATGCTTATGTTAAACCAGATAGCAGTAGAGAAGTTATCTATTGACCTATGTCGAGTACACTTGCTTCTACGCATATAGCAATTAATTGTAAACACACTTCCAAACAGTTTCAAAACTCACTTCCAAACAGCAGTTACATAAACTCAACTTCATAAGTCTAGCATACATATTGCAATTTACTATAAATTCCATGATTGTTGCGACTATGTTTAATAGGACACCAACTGGAAGCATTGTAAAGAGTACTGAACCTGCATGTACCAATTACAGTTGACATTCTCAAGGCACTTTTTGTTAATCCCACATCTGTTTTGCCATCGGATCACCCCCCACAACCAACGCTACTTTAAACAGAAATCCATCTCCTTACACCTTAGCCTGCAACATACAATTTTCATTATCATTCCAATTTATTTACTCTCCAATTTTATCATACACATTCATTCATCAGACATATATACATACACATTCACCCGCTTATAAATACAGCACGGATTCACACATTCGTATTCATTTTTATGCTTTTTTACACTCTCAGTAAGGTATAGTATAGATATTTGTTTTGTGATCTTGCATGTGCATTCCCTACCATAGAATTGAAGCTATGCCACATAATTAATACAAAGAAAATCAAAATTACCACATGTATTTTTGTATCCCTACCATAGAAGCTATGCCTCATAATTACCACATGTATTTTTGTAGCTAACTTTGTTGGCTCGTCCGTTGATTCCTGCACAACTAGCAAGATCATACTTCTTTAAAAGATCTTTGACATATTTTTCTTGACAAATCGAAATTCCTTTGGAATTTGTTTTATTTGAAAACCTAGAAAATAAGTTAGTTCCCCATCATACTCATTTCATTTTTCTTGGTCATAAGTTTTGCAAATAGTTTACAAAAATTTTCATTTTTTGACCCAAAGATAATGTCATCCACATAAATCTGTACGATTAAAACATCACTATCTTTCTTGTAGATAAATAGTGTGTTGTCAATTGTACCTCTCATGAACTTGTGTTGAATAAGGAAGGAAGAGAGAGTTTCGATCATACCAAGCCCTTGGTGCCTGTTTCAGAACATATAGAGCTTCGTCTAATTTGTACACATAGTCAGGGTGTTCATTGCTTTCAAACCCTGAAGGCTGCTTCACATAAACTTTTTCTGCCAGTTTTCCATTTAGGAAAGCACTTTTCACGTTCATCTGATAGACCTTAAAATCTCTATAAGTACCATATGCAAGAAAGATTCTAATGGCCTCTAATCTTGCCATTGGGTCAAAGGTTTCATCATAGTATATCCCTTCCTCTTATTTGTACTGTTGTGCTACCAATCTAGCTTTGTTCTTGATTATCAATCCATTTTAATCTCTCTTGTTTCTAAAGATCCATTTCAGCCCAATTATCACTTTTCCTGTGGGAGCAGGTACCAGCTTCCAAACCTTGTTTCTTTCAAATTGAGTGAGTTTTTCTTGCATAGCAATTATCCATCCTTCATGTTCAAAGGCTTTCTAGACTTTCTTTGGTTCAACCTCTAACATGAAGTCAGCATACAAGCATTCATTTACTGAAGCAGTTTCCATTTCTTTAAGTTGCCTTCTTGTGGTAACACCAGTAGATGGTTCTCCTAGAATATTGACTAAGTCAATTCCCTTTTCTCTAGTCTATATGTCTTGGGGAGCATGAAAATCTGATGAAAGATGTCTGGTTTGAGAGGGTGTTATGATTTGTTCGGGTATTTGGTTGGATGAGGCTTCAGATTCTGGTTCTTCAGAGCCAGTTGCTTGAACTATATTAGGTTCAAGATTTGTAGAGGGATGATCATCAACATGAATGATGTTTTGAGGTTCAGGTGTGCTATTTTATGTGGGCTAGTAGTTTGAAGAAAGGGGATCATAAGCTGGAATATATTGCAATATCACACCAACTTTGGATTGGTACTAGTAGATATTGGAAAAGTATATTCTTCACCTGGATATGACCTAGATTCATTGAAGTTGATATCATCAACTTCTGACCTTGATATATGCACAATATAATCACATTCATTGAAGGTTACATGATATGTTTCTTCCATTTTTTGTCTTCGTATATTGAAGACTATGGAGGCTTTGGAGTCCAGAGGGTATCATAGAAAGAAACCGCCATCTTTCTTAGCATCAAATTTTCCTAGATAGTCTTTATGGTTGTGAATGAACACAGGACATCTGACTACATGCAAGAAGTTGACTACTGGTTTTCTTCCATGAAAGACTTCATAAGCAGTCTTCATATGTATTTTGATGATAATCAACCCATTTTGAGTGAAGCAAGCTGTATTTATAGCATATCCCCAAAATTATTTTGGTATAGAAGACCCATTCAACATAGTTCTAGCAGCTTCAATCAGGGTTCTGTTTCTTCTTTCAGGCACTCCATTCTGTTCTGGAGTACATGGAGATGAGAAGTTTTGATAAATTCCTTTCTCTTTAAAAAAACTTTCAGCTTGTGATTTCTAAATTCAGTTCCATTGTCACTTCTCAGTAGTTTGACTTTAACTTCATTTAGATTTTCCAATCTTCTGATGAGAGAGATAATGTAATCAACCGCATCACTTTTCTTCTTAAGATAAAACACCCATGTATATCTTGAATGCTCATCTACAATGACTAGGGTGTATTTGTTATGATTAATTGTCTGAGGCGTCACTGGCCCAAAGAGGTCCATATGAAGAAGATAAAGTAGTTTGGTGATTGAGAATGATTGCTTAGATTTGAAAGAGGCTCTTTGTGTTTCACTTTCTCACAATAAAGACATCGATTATCCTTTGAAAAGGTGAGTGGAGGAAGTCTAGATACCATGTTGTGTTTTGCAAGGATGTAGATATTTTTGAAATTGAGATGAGATAGTCTCTTGTGCCAAAGCCAATTTGCACTACTGGAGGCTTTGGCCAAGAAACATGTTTTGGTACTTGATTGTGATGATGACATGTCTAATACATACACATCTCTTACTCCGGGAGCTATCAATACCACTTCACCATTTTGATTGAAAATTGTTCCTTGTTTCTTGGTAAACAAAACTTTGAAGTTTGCATCGCACAGTTGATTAATGCTGATGAGGTTGTGTGATGCGTGGGTTCTGGGTCAAAAGACTTGGTTTTCCGTGAGCAAGCTTTACAACCCACTAGGCAGTGTACCTAATCGTTGCAGTGTAATATGGTTAAGCCTAGGGGTTGATCGTTCTCTAGGGGAATAGATATGCTAGGTAGAGTTGTATGACGAGAAGGTAAGTTGAGGGAGATTCTTTTTAGTCTTTTTATGTTTTTTGAAAGAAAGTAAATATCTCGGGGTATAGGAGTGGGAGGTGGTACTTCTACCGATTTTAACTACTAATTCTTTAAACTAATAACTAATTAAACTAATGAAAAAGAGAAAAATAGGCTATGTATTGTAATGTGTGCTCTTTTGATGATTAAAAGTGTGTTTACTTAGATATTCTTACTCCTTAGTTATCTCTTATTGGTCGGTTGAATTGTCACATCATCATCTTAATTTGTGCGTTGTATTCCGTGTGGTCATAGGTGGGTGCCTAATTCCCTAGTTCTATGAATTGTAACTCTCCTCTAGACTATCCGGGATCACCAAGTACCGTAGTATCTCCCCCGAATACTCTATTATCCTAAAGCTACAACTCATGCAATAAACACAACAATGGCTCAAGTTCACTCTCAAGCTTTATGCTATTTAGGACGTTCAAGCTTGCAGCAATTAAAGAAGAAACAAATTTTCCTTACTCTAGCGTCTACCAATTAAGACAAGAGACAACCTAACAATAATTAACAACTAGGTTTCATAGATCTAAGCAAACATAACAGTAATTTAGCTACTCATGATAGATAAGCATGCATACAATTTTTTTTTAACATAGGATAGACATGGAGATATAATGGATTAACAAACTTATCTTATGATATAAAGAAGGGTTTGGAACTCTAAAATACTATCCAAGTCGAACTACACATGAACTAGGGTTTGCTCTCCAAAATTTTACCTCTCTAAATGCAAAAAAATCGAATTCTATATATAGATTTACAAGTGCGACGACGTCCATATATTAGGCGTGATGTTAGGTCACTAGTTTTACAACACAAGCTTAATAGAAAGAGATAGAGGGGAGAAGAGAGGCGGATGAACAACTACCAAACACACATACACGTATAAGACTATGAAAGGTTAGGCGTGAGTATGTGAAAGAGATAAATTGAACAACCAGCCTTCAAATGAAGGTTTACAAGAGTATTTATAGGCAAGGAGCTAGGGCAACACTCCCACTCCTTCCCTTTTCCTTATTGGACATGGGCCTAAGCTTATGGCCTTCTACATAAGCTTGACCTTAAACAAACATAAAGGCCATAATAAGCTACCTATTACATATGAGTAACAAACACTTGAATTAAGGTTTAGGAGTGATTCCAACAATCTCCCCCTCAAGTGTTGGTGATGAAAAATGGTGAAGGCATTGATGTAATAGTAGCGTTGACGTCTTCTGACATTCTTCTTTCTTGTGAGAAGGAATGTCTTGAATCGAACAATCTCCCCAGTGTAGAGAGATAGTTTTCTTTGAACAGTTATGCTTTGACGTCATCTTTAACTTTGTTCTTTGATCATTGTTCTTTGTGATGAGAGTGATAGTATGTTGTTGTTCGCATCAAGTGCGCTTCAGTGCCTTGTTTGCTACAATGTCTCCACGTCATTCTTCAACATGCTCACACGCTCTTTGTCGTTGGAATTCAATATTGATGAAGTTCTTTAAGTCTTTTAACTTTGTAGATTCTTTGATTTGACGAAGAATCATTCTGACCGTTGTGTTGCTTTTGGATAGAACTTCCATTGATGATGATGTTGGCGTGAGCATGAGAAGAATTTGCACGATCATCTCGCTCCGGAGCTTCCATAAGAAGAAAACATTTAAAACGGTTAGTAATAAGCGGATTCCGGCACTTACAAGTTTGAACTTCGAGAGTGTTAACAACATAGTGTGAAAACACAACTCTAATTCTCACAAAGGCCGTTCTGAACCGGAGTCCCACAAGTGAGATAACGCGATGTATCGAAGTACATCTACATTCAGATGAGACGCCGAGGTTCACCAAGCATCACCTCACGATCAGACCGTTTGAGACCACTAAGCGTAATCCACGGGAGTTACCGAAGTGACTGTTTGTCGTGGTCGTTTGATGTTGACCACGGCGGAGTTTCCATTCAATCACCGAGGATCACGGATGTGAACCTCTCATAAATGTTCTCGACAGTTGCTAAGATCCGTGAAGGACTCGATAACGCACCACCGATGTTCTTATTGTTGAACATCAAATGATGAAATGTCAAGTGTACCTAAGAGATCTTTTGATGAATCTCGTGGCTATAGACTCAATAGTGGGTTTTGGTTTTCTGAGCGGAGACTAGGAGAGGTCTCCTTCTTCAATACCAACGATCTCTAAGAGAAAGCCAATAGTTTACGTAGGGTTCCTGTGAGAATAAAACAAGCTTCTTTGAGAGAAACTTGAGTGGCTAAGAAGGTATAGTGTATCGTCCATTGGGTCCATGACGACTTTTAATCTTCAATACCGGCGTCACTAAGTGACAACCAAGAGTATATGAATTGAACCCGTGTATACTCTAAGTTGAATAATTTGGAGGGCTATTTCTTTTCACCCTTTTCTTTGCATTTCTTTTAATTCTTTAATTCCTTCTTTCTCCGATTCTCATTTTCTCCTTTTTATCATTGTACCTAAGGACTTCTAAGTACTAACTATTTGTGATGTCCTTGGGTAGATCCCTCCGGCTATAGCGGATCATAGGACGGTTATTCCTAACCTTAGTCACCTTATCACTCCATGACTAACCTATGTTGCCATAAAACCAATTTTCAAGAAAATCTCTCAAAGGGTTTGTAAATGAAAAACATGTTTGAACCAATGTGAGAGTTTTGTCTTTAGCGTAAATACCCCCCTCCACATGTGCTTGAGAGTTTTGACAAAATCACCTGTGTGGGAAGAGCGCGCACTTTGAATTGATCAACTCAAGATAGACAATCCCCATGAGACACGGTTCGTTGCATAGTTAAAGAGTTACATTGTTAGCTTTTAGGTGACAACTAGCTCTAATAACTACCTTGAAGGTGTAGAGAAACCTCGAAGGTTGTCATACCCGTCGAGTTCATGTCTACCAAGAGTTTCTCGAATGGTACATTCTACTTGGACAAGTCATTTGCGAGACACGTTTACATTACTAGCGAACTAGCTTGAAATTATTACCGTCCCGACAAGTCTTTTCGAGTTACTAACGCTTAAGTACCGTCAATTCATTGGTTAAGTCTATTACACAAAGATTCATTTGCATGTACACCACATATTTCTTATCACATAATTTTCTCCCCTCAAAATGGCATATAAAATGTTATTTTTGAAAAGTTGAGAATAAATATGACCATTTCGAGTGTTGGGAAGATGACCACTATGAACAATTGGTGAACAAAGTTTAAACTCAAGTACTCCCCTCAACAAGTGATATAAACGGTTGAGGTTTTGAAAATCATACAGGAAGTACTTGTCCTTTTGATCAAAACCTTGAAAAATGAAAGGTTTGATAGGTTTTACTCAAAAGTAAAGCTTTAAGCCGCTTTTATAAGGATTGTGGCAATCAAACGTACTACGGGGTCCTTTCTTGACAATAACGGGTTGTACAACGTAATGTGTGCACAAGCCATACACATGTATAAATCATACATCCAAAGTAATAATGAAAGAAGCGGTTTAAAGGGTACCGGTACTCCGGAGATGTCGCCAGGAGTGTGAATCGGGCGTTGAAAGACGGTGATGTTAATCCTGGTGACCACCAACATAGCTTTCAATCTTCCGAATCGATCCTTCTATACAACCGCTCATCAATCATCGTGATGATCCGCTTCACATCCCTTCGATCCCGAGAATTCCATCGCTAGGAGACCCGATCTTTTGGTGTATATCCTTCAATCGATAAGCCAATCCGTCCATAACCATCTTCAAAGTGTGATCTCCAAACTTGTGAAGATCGCCGCACGCCATCAAGCAATTTCTTTGAAGTTCACCGCGTAAACGACGCGAATGGTTTGTTGATGAGTGTAAATTGTGAGAGCGGTTGATGGTTGAAAGATCAAGTCTGCGGTGGAGTGAAGTTGACACGGTCCGATAAGATTCAACGCTAGTGGAGATCTTCTACACGTTCTTTGATGACTATGCGTATGATGAAGATGAGCGGTGACTTGATGAATTCACGTTGTACTTCGCTTGAAAATTGCCTTATGCGACCACGTACTTTGGCAAGGTACATGTCTTCAATGTCTTTGATAGACAAATTCTCAAAGTCGACTTGAGAGAATGCATAATCCTGCTCATCTTACCTTTTGTCCACAATCTTCTTGAGAAAAGTGTAGTCCCATTTGGTCGAAAGATCAACGTGTTTGATGGCAACGATATCCTTAGTATTGAACACCGCATGTTGAGACTTCAACCTGGCGACACGTAGTAGATTCTTCGTTCCCGCCAATGATGAATCCAGTACATTGCATCTCGGTCGTATGCTTCCACTTTGTTGGAGAACAAGTGATTAGATCTTTCCTCGATAGCTATGCGGTTTGAGTATATGGTCACTGGAATGGAAGTGTCAAAGATGTAGCGTATTTCCTTGATCCATCGCCACCGTGTAGAAGAAATTCCAAGTCTTTGTTGAAGAAATATCTGAATGGAATCCTAGGTTCATTTGGTTGGCCAATTATTGGTAGAGGTTTTGACCACCGGTGTAGTATGGAGGGTTGTCCCGCTTTGGTGAAGTCGATGTTTGCTTCGGGTTGAGCCAATCCATGTTGTTAGACATAGCTCGAGCAATGTTTTCAAGGTGATATTCGACCTCGATGGCACTTTCTCGAGCTATCTTTCCACAATTGAAAAGCTTCATTCTTGATTTGCCTCAACTCGGTTTTGTCATCTTCTTCACATGGAACTTTTCTTGCGTAATCTTAGCATGCTCCAAAGTATTACCATCTACCGATCTTGACCTTCTTCGGGTGGGAGTGGAATTGACAAGTGTAGAAAACCATTCAAATTCCTCTGTTGTATCTTCATCTAGCTATGATACTGACGTCGACCTTGGCGCCTTCTTCTTCTCGCTTTCTTAGGCCTAGATGAGGATTACGGTTTCGAACTTGTTTGGGAGAGGTGGGTTGTTGTAGGGCTCACGGACTTCCTCATCGTCATCACCGTATACTCAAAGTGATCATCGGTTTTCTCGAGTCACGGTGGTAATTCGTAAGAATCTGAGGTTTATCGAGAAGAGGAGGAGAAGATCTTTGTTGAGTAGGAGTCCGTTGTGGTGGAGGTTGCATCGAATCTTGAATAGAGGATGATTCATCGACTTCTTTGTGCGTTGGGCTCTTTATCCTTATCCCGATCTTTGTCTTCACCATCTCTTGAACGTTTGGGCCTTACGCTTCTTCTCGGAATGAGGACCGAGTTGGTATTCCAAGAGAGCTTCAAACAGTTTAGCATCGTGTGAGGCAAACGCTGCGAGCGTTTCGACATTTGCGCTACTAGCCGGTTCACCAATTCATCATCCGAGAAAATTGTGGATTCGATTGATGCTTAAATTCATCCGAGTTGATTTCATGGCTTGTTTGGCTAGATGCAAGAGATTTGGATACGGTTATCCGGTATACATCTCCTTTGTCGGGCTTTTGGAACGACCTCCATAAGGAACCGGTGAGTATCCTTTGATCATTTCGTCCATTTTCCTTGAAGATCATCTTTCATGAGCTTCGGACATACTCCCTTTCATCTTGCATCTTGTCGAGATCATCATGAATATATCAGATTCGATCAAGATAGAAATTCATCTTCCGTAGAGGATGTCTTTCTTTCGACTTGTTTGACGGCATTCCCAATTCTTTTATGAGCATGAGAAATCCAAGATCGAGTTGGCTTCTTCAACGATTTGGATGTTGATTTGGTTGATCTTTTAGATGGTGGTGGTGAAGAATGAGAAGATGAATCGATGATGAAGAGACATGAGGAGGCTCGAGTCCTTTAGAGGTGCGTATATCCTCCTTGGAACGAGTTGGATCGCTGAGAAGATAATCATCATAATTCCCTTTGCTATCTTGTCCGCTTTTAGCTTTTTCTTCCGTCTGGTCCGAGCTTCTTCATCGGTCTTTTCTTTCTCGGTCTTATCCTGCTCGGTTCCTCAATGTTATAATTAGTAGACTCCTCCACAAGCTTTTGTTTGTTGCACAAGAGTGGTGGCACCGCCCCTTATCGTGTCGATTAACCGCATCAGATCCGGTGAAGAGTGGACACCACCACTCGACCCTCCGGGGCACGATTTGATCTTGTTCAAATTCTTTAGCCTTTTGAAGGTGTCTAACGATTTTAAACTTCTTCCTGTAGGATTTATCCAGTTGCTCTTCATCACTTTCATAGCTTTCTTCATATGGCACAAGTACAGGAGTCTTTCCTTTTCCTATGTTAGCTAGAGGACTAGGAGGTTTAGATACCGTTGTGGTTTCATCTTCAGCAGTTCCGAGTAGAAAGTCTCTTCTTCTGATGCAGTACCTTCCGAGTCCTCATCAATTAGCTTTCTCTGCGGTTCAGGTTTAGGTACGGGAATGGGAACAACTTCCTTTGAAGGAACAGTCCTTTTACGAGGAGGATTCCTCTTGGGAAACTTCCTTTGACTTTCGATTTGCAAGACTTCTTCACCTGCCTCTTCCGGTTCTCCTTATAGGTGTTCCGAAGACTTTTCATCGAGATGACCAACTTTGCCTTCTCTTACGCTACTAGATACCTTTTTATGTCTCGAGCTTTTGATTTCATTAGATGAAGGTGATCGGGTAATACAACACCACTTTCTTTGTTGACGATTCCTTGATTCTCGATCGATAGGGTAGGTTCAATCAAGATATCGTGATTGTCCGGGTCATTGAGCCATTGTGGAATATCGGGATGAAGTCCAAGTGCTCTCTGGATCAACAATTTTATGTATCCGACACGTGGAATCTTTGAGCCAAGTTTCTTGTGAAATGACATCATGTCTTCCCATAACAAGGCTTGATTTCGATGTCCTTTTGTTGATTAATGACCGAAGATTTGTAGTTCCATGAGCTTGGGATGCTCATAGCCACCGTCACGACCGAGACCGATTTGGGATGATGATGTAGAGGGTTCTCCACGGTTGAGGAATGTTCTTAAGCTCCACATGAGAATGCTTAGAGATAACTCCTAAAGCTTCATCATAGCCAATATCAATCGAGAATTGAAGAACTGCCTCCTCGGTAGGTGTGCCAAAGAAGTCGGTTGGCTCGATTTGAGAATGAGATGAACAGCCCGTAAGTCCGCATGAGTGATGGTGACTTGTTTGTGATTGAGAGTTACTGATCACCGCACTTTGACCCATGATCCTTTGCATTGAATTCCGAATTGTTGCATGTAGATCTCCCATGCAATGGCAGTGTGAGATCATGTTCGGTAGGGATGATTCTTTAGAATATCTACAACAATGAGACAAGAAGATTACGAGCATGTGAGGGTTTCAAAGTCAACCCTAAGGTTTTTATTTCCAATCTTTCTAGGATAGCCATTAGGGAAGATGTCGAGAATTGTGAGAACTTCGGTGCATCCACATTTATTCGAGCGACCATGTCGTGATCTAAAATAACATTAGCCAAAAGAACCAACATATCGAAAGACATAATGTTAGTCAACAGAAGGTTTTTATTGTCTAATTATTGAATATATAGTGTCAAAGATTGTTACGAGTCCACAGTCACTTGTTTGTTCAATAGTCCAATTTCGTCGTGATAAGTTTCGTGAGTTAGTTAACTTTAAGTTTTAAAGTTTATGTTATCACATATTTAACACAACACATTAAACGATTAAGTTTATAAGTGACATTATTGGTTTCGTGACGATATGATTTGTTTATTAACAAGTTTGTACATGTAACAATTCATAATGAAGGTCTATCAAGGCTTAGGCGTAGATTTGGCAAAGTTACGCGTGTAAATGTAAGTAATATACTGTAGACGAAAGCTTATGCGTGGGATCCTAACTTACGCGTAAGAGATGTTACGCGTGGAAAAGGGGACCTTATGCGTGAGAGCTTACGCGTGGCGTATAAAGACCATACGCGTAAGGCTTACTCGTAAGAGTAGACCTTATGCGTGAGGTCACTGCTTATGTATATCCTTCACGGGATACGCGTAGTCCCATTGTAGAACCTTACGCGTGGGATTTCTCTTACGATAACCGCTCACGCGTAAGTTGATCCTTATCGTGAGTAACACATACCTTGATTCTCGAGTTTTATATAGCAAACACGAAATAAAGTCATCATATCGACAATCTTAACATGTATAGTCGTTTTGAAACAGTTATGGCATGAAACACATTTACGCTTCTGGCGTGAAAGTCTTACGCGTAAACCAAAACCCTAATAGTTCAAGAATTACGATAACAATTCTAACCATGGAAATTGAACCAAACGTTTTCGGTAGTTCTAAGATGTTACATGAGAGAGTTAACCAAGTATTAACATTTTATACGTGGTGAATCAAAATACCCAACCTCAAGAACATTAAACCCTAATTTCTAATTCGACTTAATTAGTGTTTCGGGTTGTTATAGGGCCTGGATAACATTAATTCAACATGATATAATCATCACACAACAATCTATTTGACCAAAACCATTCACATTTTAAAATACCCAAATCGACTTAAGAACCCTAATTATGAAAAACCATCAATTTGTGTTTCTGGGTGGATTTTGAGGGTAAAAATAGTATCATTGCTGTTAAAGACACGTTTTGACACATTCTTTTCAACCACAAACACATACCAATGATTGTGTGTTCATACGCTTATGCGTAGAACACATAATCACACATATCTAACGTTTTAGCCGTTGGATTTGCACCAAATTCAAAACCTTTGCTTGTATTAACGTTAAGATCATAATAACACTTACACTTTGATGATAAAAAACACAGATTTCTTGAACAAATTTTGTGCGTAGGATTAGTTAGATGAGAGGAATAAATGTGAAGTGAAAGAGTTAGGTGGGGTGTTTTATTTAAAATAACTATAAAGCTTTGACAGTTTTGGTCCCTCCACCTTTTCCTTTTTCATCCAAAGCCATTTAACTTCCGTTTTGGTTATCAAACAAAGATTTTAAGAAATAAGCTTGACGACACTCCCCCTCGACTTAAGAAAATAAAGAAAGGTTATAAGTTTTAGTCCGAGGAGTGTTATTTAACCAACAAAGTTTGCCACCATTGATAAAAGAAACAAATTTGTAGGTATAGAATAACATGCAAGTACGAATGTTTTTGAAACAGTTTATATTAATTTTCTCCCTCAACACTTGATCGGAAAAATATCGAATTTTGAAAGATTATAGTATTGATGGAAGAAATGTATTTGCCATGTTGAAAGAAAATTAGATTAGAAGAATATTTTTGTTGTTTTATCGTGTTTTATATTTTGTATTTTGTTTTGAAAATGTATTTACAAAAGATATTTTGGTGTTTGATGTGTTTTAAGACTGCTTTAGGAGGTCATCCAATTCCTCTTGAAGTCAAACACCTCATACCAATCCAGTGGACCAACTCATTAAACCTAGCGGGAGGCAAGGCTTTGGTGAGAAGATCCGCCAATTGGTATTCTGCACTCATCAAGTATAATTCAACTGCACTGCTCCACGTGGTCCTTGATGAAATGATAGTGAAGATCGATGTGCTTTGATTTTGAGTCTTGATCGAGTTTCACGAGATCGAATGGCACTCGATTGTCGCATACATCGGGATTACATCAAATCGTAACCATAGTCTTTGAGTTGTGTTCTCATCCGATGACTTGAGCACAACACGCGGACATGGCTACATATTCTGCCTTGGTTGATGACGATGTACAATCCTCGCTTCTTTGATTGCCAAGACACCGCTTTATCACCAAGAAATTGTAGAGCTCTGAAGTACTTTTCCTTGAGTCTAAGCATCCTGCGTGGTCGAGTCCAAAAGCGATTAGTTCAAAACCGAAATCCTTCGGATACCGGATCCCCAAGTTAATGGTTCCCTTTATGTATCGGAGGATTCTTTTAGCCTCGAGAGGTGGTTTCGCTTGGTCGCGATCGATAACGGGAGCATAGATAAACGGCAAATACAATATCATGTCTACTAGTCGCTAGATACATGAGTGACCCAATAATCTGCGGTATTTGGTAGGGTCAACTAATTTTCCATGTAAATCAACATCTAGTTTCTTGGTATGAGTCATTGGTGTGGCATAAGTGTCACGGTGTTTTCATTCCAAATTTGTTTAACAATTCAAGGGCATATTTGGACCGACTCAAGAAAATACCACGGGTGATTGATGAACTTGCGCCCTAGAAAGAACGTAAATTCACCCATCATGGACATTTCAAAATTTTCTTCATTAGTTTTGCAAAAGCGATTGAAAACTTTTATGTGTAGATGATCCATGCTAAACCGTCAAGTCTAATCACACAAGTCGGCCACTTGTGAATGGCCAACCGTAATGCACTTAAACAACTTAAGCACAAATGCAATGAAGTCTGGAGAATAGAATGAATTCCGGGTCGTTTAGTCCCACCTGAGACTCAATGGTGTGTCAAAACAAACTCGGATGATAGAGTGATCACTAAGGATCGTGATCAATAAAGGTTTAGATTGAGAAATTACACTCCGATTGATGGGAATGGAATAGGATACGAATCGAAAGCACAACAATCGATAAAAGAACGTAAATACGTGCGTTTAAAAACTACGATATCGCACAAAATAAAAAGTGAAATCTAAGAAATAAAAGACCTAAAAATATAAAATGACATTTTGGAATCCTAAAATAAAAGAAAATTATTTGAAAAATAAAATTATTTTTATAACTATTTAATTAATTATTATTAATTAAAACTATTTTAACTATTTAATAAATACTCTAAAATAGAAGAAAATACAAAATAAGGCTAGAAAAATAAACTTATGATTCAGAAAAATCTAAAATACTATAAAACTAATTTTAAAATTAAAATATATTTTTCACACTTTTATCTAATTATTACTAATTAATTATTATTTAAAATACACTTAAATACTAGAAAATATAAAATAAACTTGGAAAAATAAAATTTTAACTTGGAAAGATCTAAAATATGATAACACTAATTTTAAAACTGAAAAGATATTTTTTATGCTTTTTAATTATTTATTACTAATTAATTACTATTTTTAACTATTTAAAATTATAATAAATACTAAAAAATAGAGAAAAATATGAAACTTTTTCTAAAAATACTATATGATGAAAGAAAACTAACAAAGTATAAAAACAAGATTTGCTTATTAATAAGCTAGAAAGAAAAATCAAAAAGCTAAAAAATATTAAATAAACACTATCACTGATTTTAACTTGATATTTTTCTAGATTTTCTTTTTGAAAACTATTTTATTACTGATATTATGAAACTTTAATGAACACAAAAATTATACAAACTACAGATAAGCTGTTTGAAGAGCTTATTATCCCAACAGTTTTGAGAATGAGCTTATTAAGGTGTAATAAGCTCAAACAAGCTTGTACACTGAAACAAAGGATGGAATAAGATACAATAAACTAAAAACTACTCAAGTGAAGCTAAAAGGTAAAAAGAAGCACACTGATAAGCTAGAATAAGCAGATAAGCACTTGTGATTAAAACAGAAATGGGACAAGCTAGAGCTACTTGCAGCCCTAGCCAACAAGCTAAAAAATGAAAACTTAAGCTTGACAATCCAAGATGACCAGGTTGGCTTCCCAAAGAACCAAAGATCACAAGATTTGAGCAACTAATAAGCTCTATGTGAGCTTATCAAGTTGGACCAACCAACTGCGTGCATGTGGCGTGTTTCGAACACGTACCAACAAGAAGCTAGTTAAAAGCACTATATAAGTGATTCAAAGAGATCTAGTATTTTATATTTTGTTTAGCAACTAGACTTTAATACCCTAAGAGCTTTTAAGCTAAAACTTATTATTAAGTACAGGTGAAATTCCAAAGTTTATTCAAAACGACCTAATGAAAATTTTGACTTTTTAAGAAGAACTAAAGGTTTGACCAAGATGAACTTTGAACCGATTTTAAGCAATCGATTATGTTATGTTAAGTTGAAATAAGACCGATTTGATCAATATAAACAACTTATAAACACAAATCCATGGTCATGATTCATTAAAATCCAACAAAGGAGCACATAAGACATGATTAATCGATATTTTGACTTTTAATGAGACAAGGATAGGTTTTCTTGATCGATATGAGTTATTTAGACCAAGTTAAACAAACTTCAAACAAAACTAATGACCAGAGAAATTTCAAACACCAAGAGCCAAACACCACTTATGATGACTGTTTTGAAGTTTTACAAAGCAAATCACAAATTTAGACCATGAACTTGATTTCAGACCTTATATAACTACTTATTAGGACTAATTAATCATTAAACAACACCTATTACAACATAAAACTCAGAAGTGATCATGAAGCAATTTTAACTGTCAAGACTAAGTTTTTATAAACTACAACTTTAAAAGAACAACCACTTGATTTTAATGTTTAAATACACTTAATTATAACTAATAAACAATAAAACACAAGAATTAAAGCTACTGAATAATCAAAACAGTGAAATACAAAAAATGAATAAAAGGCTTACAAAAGCTTTCCAAGCTCAAAACCAAGAACCAAGAACCAAGACTAATCCTAATAGCTTTCCACAAAGCTTCTAACCCAAGGCCATCCAAAATTCACCCTGCTCCAGCTGTATACACCATTTCCAACTGATTTTTGATTTTTTCACTAATTAATTTGTATTTTTGGTGATTTTCTGATTTTGCTTCTAAACTGAATTTTAGTGTTTCTAATAGCTTAGAAAAGCTATCTAGGAGCTTATGTGGCTTATTTCAGTCCATATAAACAACCAACAACAACATTACCATGATATGAGATTTTTGAAAGGAAATTTGCATAAACTGAATTTGATACTTAAACACTGAAATTGATAATTAAAAAGGATTCAAATACACTTGAGAGACTTAAACAAAGTACTTGGAATTGAAAACATACACTGTAAAACTTAGATTAAAGAAAACGACTAAGGAAAATTTAAATTACTCTAGATACTCCTATACATTGCATCCTCCTCCTCTTTTATAGACTTTAGCACTCTTTTGTTGACCTCTGATTCTTTCCCACCACTTCTGAGCCATTGGATTGCACAAAATCATCAAAACCGTCCAAGTGTCTTTTTGGCGCCAATTTTCTTATTAGCAGGTTTGATCATTAATTGGGTTTGGTTTAAATCAATTAAAGGTTTTGGTGTTAGTGGAGGTGGAGGGACAAGGTAAGGGGGGTTGAAGAAAAATGGGAAACCGCCTGGTTTTGGAGAATCGAGGTGGGAGAGGTAAGTGAGCAGTCTTTGGCGGTTTTCTTCTTGTTTGACTTTCGTTGACCCGTGGTTTAATAATACAAAGGGGTCGGGTCAAGGGTTTGGGCCACCGGTAAGGATTGGATTTGGGCCTAGTTTGTGTTTTGGATTTGGTATAATATAAGGTCCGTTTGTTGTTTAGTTAAGCACAAGGACCAAACATGTAATTTATCCAAACTTGTGGACCGATCATGACACTTTTCCAATGTTATTACAAGGACCAAACTTGACAACTTTGATAGTACAAGGATAACTTTTGCATAAAATTCCATTTTAAAATACCCAAGGACTACTTTTGCAATTTTTTCAAAGTTTAAGGACCTTTTACGCCATTTGACCAAAAACTCATTCAAGGATTATTTTGATAACTTAGAATACTTGGGGACCTTGAATGACAAAACTTCACATTTTGAATTCCGTGACTAGATTTGACAACTTTTAAAACTTGGGGACTAAAGCGCCAATTTTGCAAACTTGAATCATTTTTCATCGATTTTGATATTTTGCATATAAAACACATAAAACATTGATTTGTGATATTTTCATCAATTTGATGTGTTTCGAGTGTTTTCGATGATTTTGCATTTTATGTTGTACAAAATGATGAGTATTTAGACACTCATCAATCCCCACATCGAGATATTGCTAGTCCCTAGCAATGATTTGAGAAAACTTAATGGATTTGAAAACTCTTTACCAAAAGCCATCACTACGGAGTAGCCAAATGTTTCAGCTCAAGTAAGAACTATGGTACATCGATAACCATCGATTTATTGGCAAATCATAAACCATATAACGGACTTGATGTGTTTTACCGTAGCCGTTTGCTCGTGACTAGCCAACTCTTAGATAAATTATCGAATTATATTTGGTGAGTGATTACCAATTATGGATTTTCCATCGCCTTTACCACAAGCCATAAACTTGCGGGCTAGCCAACTCTTCACTTTTTAGGATATGGTGAGTTGAGAACCATACAATTTTGGGCAAATTGCAAGCCATATAAGCGGATTTGAGAAATCTTTACCAAGAGCCGTTTGCTCTGGATTAGCTAATCCTTTTGTCTTACGTACATGGCGGATCGATAACCAAGTCGAGTAAGTGAAAACACTTACTCCAAAAAAATTTTGGCCAAAACGGGAATTGGGTGGATAATATATGATAAAATTCGTGAGAATTCCCCCACACTTAGAAATGAATATTGCCTCAATATTCAAAGTACCGCGGTTATGCCGAAACGAGAACGTAAAAGGAAATACTACGGCCATTATTTAGAAGGATTTTTTTTTTTTTTTTTTTTTTTAAGAACAAGGTTTTATATACAAAGGCGTGGGAAACTCCCCACACTAGGGTGGTAGAAAGGGGTAAGAAGATGAAATATGGGTGAAAACCCATATGGTGTGTGCTAAAGTTTTGATTCCCAGTCACTAGCTTGACTCGATCCCGCATTCATTGGTTCATGGGAAGGTAACGTGGAAAACCAATCTCAATCGGACTTTCATTCACAGTGTTAATAAACATATGAACATCGAAAGTTCCACCGATGAGATACAACCGTATTGTTAATAGTAGAAACTATAAAGAATAATACGGGGTCAAAGATGGTGTCCTCATTCCCGAAAGAGAAAGGGAAAGAGCAACCACACCATTTGTGAAGAATGGAATAAATATGTGCATCACAATGCATGTCCATTCCACATCGAGAAAAAGCAAATCACCATTTTGACATTTTAAGCTTAAATTTGAAGCTTGTATGGTGATTGTCAAAGGAATTTTCGGGAGGAGGTTTGGGGACGATTCTTCATTTAATAAACTTTCAAGAAAAAGGATGTCCCCTCGAATCCAAGTAAGAATCATCAACCCCGTTGGGATTGACTCATCACTTAGAAAAGCATCGACTTCATTCCAAAATTATCATCTTCCTCATCCGAAGTGAGAGAAGGAATGGAAAAGTCGGAAACAATTGGATCCGGAGATGAAATGGATGATGGATCTTTTGAAGAGAGTTCGGCCACCCACGAGTTAACAAACTCAATACGATAAACCGATTCCGGAGGTGGGACAAGTGGTGTGCTCTTAGAGCTAGAAATTTCCACCACTTCCGATAAAGACTCGATTCTAGATCATCATCATCAAGAATACTCATGACTCCCTTGGTACAACTTTCAAACCATTTGTTTGAACCGGGGTTGATTTTAGAGCTTTTAGCTCAAAGACGTTTTGGTGACTCCTTTTAACCGTGAAATTAGAGAGTGTTGCATTGATTCTTTTAGATTTTTGATCGATTGTGGCAACACTATGTTTGTTCGAGAGGTTTGGAGTTCTCGTTGATATTAAACGTGAGTTCTTCGTTGTCAACCCGTATAGTCAACTCTTCAAAAATACATCAATCGAGCACGACTGGTTCTCAAGAAAGCTCTCCCAAGATGAGGGAACTCTAGGATCCGTGATCAAAGTCTACTATAACAAAGTCGGTCGGAAAGTGAAACTTCCCTACTTTTACTACGACATCCTCGGCTATTCCAAGTGGACGAGTTATTATACAATCCGCTAGCTCGAGAGTCATACAAGTAGGAGTAAGTTCAGGGAGAGAAAGTTTCTTCCATACTGAGAGTGGCATAAGGTTAATGCTAGCGCCAAGATCGGCCAAGGCGGAGCATTGAACCATCCCCAAGAAATCACACGGGATTAAAAACCTGCCAGGGTCTTCAAGCTTTATGAGAAGGACCGCGGAGCATTGCTCATTGAGAGGGGTTTGAGCCATTTCAGATAACTTATCTTTGTTACTCAGTAGGCCTTTAAGTGTGGATGCAAATTTGGGCATTAGAACGAGAGCATCAACGAAGCTTATATCAAAGTGCAATTCATTGAAAATTTGGAAAATTTTTTCCATTTGCTCTTTGGTTTTGTCTTTGAGCTTCTCATCATGCATTCTTGATGGGTAAGGAAGTTGACTAGACTTTTGAGCCGGACGGAAGTCATTCTTGGCTCGAAATTTGTCTTAGGAACTTGGGTTCGGACTTAAAACTTGGACTACCGAAGGTGGGACGTGTCTTGATGCCGTGGGTTTGAATAATGCACCTTGTCCGTTGTATCCTTGGTAACTTGACTCATTGCCACGGTGGAGGAGGCATTGGAGTCGTGGGTCCATTGTGTGTCGGAGGTTCACTTTCCACTACCTTTGGGAGAGAGGAGAAGAAGAGGTAGTAGGAATAGCGTCCATCATATGAAACACCACTTCGGTTGTGATCGCCTTTGCATCGCCCCTCGGGTTAGCGATCGTGTTGCTCGGAAGTTTTCACGAGCCCGAGGGTTGATCATTTAAAGACTTCTTAAGGTCGTGATCGGACCGACCAACAACTGCTCATTTCATCTTGGGACTTCATGAATTGCTTGATAACTCATCGATGATGGTCTGGAGGAATAATGGCGGGAGGAGCTGGAGGATAATTTGAGGCCGTATGTTTTGATTATAGCCAAAATTCCCTTGATTAGGATTCATATTCCCATGAAATTGATTCCCTCGATTGAAATTGTTTTGATTAAGGTTTCCTTGATGTTGGAAACCTTGATTGGGTCCAGATAGAAATTACCTTGGTTTTGATAACCTTGGTTCATTCTTGGTTGGTTCGATTCGGTTTTGCATGTTATGATTCTCGTTAAAACCGGTGGTGCACGATTAGTGTTAGCACGGTAGTGTGGTTCATTTTGAGGACGGTATTGATTACCTCCTTGCTTGAACTACCCGCTAGAGCATTGGCTTCAAATGGACTACCATCGGTGGCGATCTGTTGTAGTATGCATGAGACCACCACAAGTAACACAACTCTCGACTTTCTTCACTTCACATGTGTTGGTGTCTCGAGTGAAGGTCACTTTCTTCGGTTAGCAAGAACCAAAGCTCGAACAATGTCTGTGAGTTTGTCAATCTTAGCATCGGTGCTAGATGTACTCACCGGGATGAAGAAGAAGGGTCCAAGATTAGACGATATGTCTTTGCTCGGAAAGGACGGACCGAGATTTGTTCTCAATGATTTGCAAGGCCTCTTTTGTGGTCTTGCTCAGAAATTACTCCTGCGGAGGCATTCAAAGAGTCTTGATTAGTCCGGTTGAGACCATTGTAGAAAGTATCCATTTGCATTAACTCGGTAAAACCGTGATGCGGACACTTGAAGCAACTCTTTATAACGATCCCATGCCTCCCGAATGATTCATCAAATCTCCGAGAAAATTTCATTATCTCATTCTTAAGACTTGTGGTTCGGGATGGAGGATAGAATTGTTAACAAACTTGGTAACTAGATCTTCCCATGTCTCAATGGAGCGAGGGGTTGTTTCTCGAGCCAATTCCGGGCTTGTCCTCAGAGAATGGGAGCAGGAGAAGCTTGATAGCTTCATGTGGGACATTCTTGTACTTGATGGTAGATGCAATCTTGTTAAACCATCGAATGTGTGCATGAGGATCATCCGCTCAAAACCATAGAATTGGCTTTGGGTTACTAGATTAAGCAACCCGGTTTGAGCTCGAAAGTGTCGACCACGATAGTTTGGGACAACAATGGCATCTCCGTACCCTCGATGGGTGCTTGGAGAAGCTCATTCATGGGTTTGTCTTACGCCATTTCGGCGGTGGTGGTGGTGGTAGACGTTCTCGATCCACGGTGAAGGAGCGAACGTCCTCACGCTCTCGAGGAATCTTTCCAAGTTCGAAAAGTGGACTTGTAGAATCGAAGAACGAGTGCGCATGCACTAAGTATAAAATCAATTTTCAAAACAAATGAGGCAAAACGACAAGTGAACTTAACCAATAATCACAAATGAAATGGCTTCTTTGAAAAAGGTACACCAAATCACAAGTGACACAAAGGCAAGTTTTAAATCGATGTTCGGGAACTTATTATGGTCACACCCCAGCTTAGTAGGTGTCTTGCCTTGATTTATGTGGTTGATTTTATGTATATATTAAGTACCACCGAAAAGACGTAGGTAATGATTTGTGCGAGAGGGTTTAAAAACTTTTGGACAATATTTTGGTATCGTCTCGTTTAACCAAATCGTCTTGTTTTAAGAATCACCTTTAAGACAATACAAGATAAAAACGCTACGATTGTTTTGTTGTTTTATATTTTTGGTGTTTTAACACTTTAGAAAAAGTGCTAATGAACTTTTGATTTTCTTATAACTTTACAAAAACTTTTACAAATGATGGGTTATGTGCAAAATGGGTGCGAAAATGGCTAAACACACGCTAAAGCTCTCCTCGGCAATGCTTAAAATTTGATCTGTGCTAAACCGTCAAGTCTAATCACACAAGTGGCCACTTGTGAATGGCCAACCGTAATGAGACTTAAAGCGACAAAGCACAAATGCAATGAAGTCCTGGAGAATAGAATGAATTCACGGTCGTTTAGTCCCACTGGAGACTCAATGGTGTGTCAAAACAAACTCGGATGATAGAGTGATCACTAAGGATAGTGATCAATAAAGGTTTAGATTGAGAAATTACACTCTTGATTGATGGGAATGGAATAGGATACAGGCTGGAAAGCACAACAATCGATAAAGAAACGTAAATACGTATGTTTAAAAACTACGTATCGTACAAAATAAAAAGTGAAATCTAAGAAATAAAAGACCAAAAATATAAAATGACATTTTGGAATCCTAAAAATAAAAGAAAATTATTAGAAAAATAAAATTATTTTTATAACTATTTAATTAATTATTATTAATTAAAAACTATTTTAACTATTTAATAAATACTCTAAAATAGAAGAAAATACAAAATAAGGCTAGAAAAATAAACTTATGATTCAGAAAAATCTAAAATACTATAAAACAAATTTTAAAATTAAAAATATATTTTTCACACTTTTTATCTAATTATTACTAATTAATTATTATTTAAAATACACTTAAATACTAGAAAATATAAAATAAACTTGGAAAATAAAATTTTAACTTGGAAAATCTAAAATATGATAACACTAATTTTAAAACTGAAAAGATATTTTTATGCTTTTTAATTATTTATTACTAATTAATTACTATTTTAACTATTTAAAATTATAATAAATACTAAAAGATAGAGAAAATATGAAACTTTTTCTAAAAATACTATATGATGACAGAAAACTAACAAAAGTATAAAAACAAGATTTGCTTATTAATAAGCTAGAAAGAAAAATCAAAAAGCTAAAAAATATTAAATAAACACTATCACTGATTTTAACTTGATATTTTTCTAGATTTTCTTTTTGAAAACTACTTTACTACTGATATTATGAAACTTTAATGAACACAAAAATTATACAAACTACAGATAAGCTGTTTGAAGAGCTTATTATCCCAACAGTTTTGAGAATGAGCTTATTAAGGTGTAATAAGCTCAAACAAGCTTGCACACTGAAACAAAGGATGGAATAAGATACAATAAACTAAAAACTACTCAAGTGAAGCTAAAAGGTAAAAAGAAGCACACTGATAAGCTAGAATAAGCAGATAAGCACTTGTGATTAAAACAGAAATGGGACAACCTAGAGCCACTTGCAGCCCTAGCCAACAAGCTAAAAAATGAAAACTTAAGCTTGACAATCCAAGATGACCAGGTTGGCTTCCCAAAGAACCAAAGATCACAAGATTTGAGCAACTAATAAGCTCTATGTGAGCTTATCAAGTTGGACCAACCAACTGTGCACAGGGCAGTGTTTAAGAACACGTACCAACAAGAAGCTAGTTAAAAAGCCCTATATAAGCTGATTCAAAGAGATCTAGTATTTTTATATTTTTGTTTAGCAACTAGACTTTAATACCCTAAGAGCTTTTAAGCTAAAACTTATTATTAAGTACACAGTGAAATTCCAAAGTTTATTCAAAAACGACCTAATGAAAATTTTGACTTTTTAAGAAGAACTAAAGGTTTGACCAAGATGAACTTTGAACTGATTTTAAGCACTGATTATGTTATGTTAAGTTGAAATAAGACTGATTTGATCAATATAAACAACTTATAAACACAAATCCATGGTCATGATTCATTAAAATCCAACAGTGAGCACATAAGACATGATTAACTGATATTTTGACTTTTAATGAGACAAGGATAGGTTTTCTTGACTGATATGAGTTATTTAGACCAAGTTAAACAAACTTCAAACAAAACTAATGACCAGAGAAATTTCAAACACCAAGAGCCAAACACCACTTATGATGACTGTTTTGAAGTTTTACAAAGCAAATCACAAATTTAGACCATGAACTTGATTTCAGACCTTATATAACTACTTATTAGGACTAATTAATCATTAAACAACACCTATTACAACATAAAACTCAGAAGTGATCATGAAGCAATTTTAATCACAAGACTAAGTTTTTATAAACTACAACTTTAAAGAACAACCACTTGATTTTAATGTTTAAATACACTTAATTATAACTAATAAACAATAAAACACAAGAATTAAAGCTATCAATAATCAAAACAATGAAATACAAAAATGAATAAAGGCTTACAAAAGCTTTCCAAGCTCAAAACCAAGAACCAAGAACCAAGACTAATCCTAATAGCTTTCCACAAAGCTTCTAACCCAAGGCCATCCAAAATTCACCTTCGCTCAAATGTGATACACCATTTCCAACCGATTTTGATTTTTCACTAATTAATTTGTATTTTTGGTGATTTTCCGATTTTGCTTCTAAACCGAATTTTAGTGTTTCTAATAGCTTAGAAAAGCTATCTAGGAGCTTATGTGGCTTATTTCATCCATATAAACAACCAACAACAACATTACCATGATATGAGATTTTGAAAGGAAATTTGCATAAACCGAATTTGATACTTAAACACGAAATTGATAATTAAAAGGATTCAAATACACTTGAGACTTAAACAAAGTACTTGGAATTGAAAACATACATCAAAACTTAGATTAAAGAAAACGACTAAGGAAAATTTAAATTACTCTAGATACTCCTATACATTGCATCTTCCTCCTCTTTATAGACTTTAGCACTCTTTGTTGACCTCGATTCTTTCCCACCACTTCGCCATTGGATTGCACAAAATCATCAAAACCGTCAAGTGTCTTTTGGCGCCAATTTTCTTATTAGCGTGTTTGATCATTAATTGGGTTTGGTTTCAATCAATTAAAGGTTTTGGTGTTAGTGGAGGTGGAGGGACAAGGTAAGGGGGTTGAAGAAAAATGGGAAAACTGCTCTGGTTTTGGAGAATCAGAGGTGGGAGAGGTAAGTGAACAGTGCTGGGCGGTTTTTCTTCTTGTTTGACTTTCGTTGACCCGTGGTTTTAATAATACAAAGGGGGTCGGGTCAAGGGTTTGGGCCAGCTGGGTAAGGATTGGATTTGGGCCTAGTTTGTGTTTTGGATTTGGTATAATATAAGGGTCCGTTTGTTGTTTAGTTAAGCACAAGGACCAACCATGTAATTTATCCAAAATTTAGAGACTGATCATGACACTTTTTCCAATGTTATTACAAGGACCAAACTTGACAACTTTGATAGTACAAGGATAACTTTTGCATAAAATTCCATTTTAAAATACCCAAGGACTACTTTTGAAATTTTTTTCAAAGTTTAAGGACCTTTTCTGCCATTTGACCAAAAACTCATTCAAGGATTATTTTTGATAACTTAGAATACTTCAGGGACCTTGAATGACAAAACTTCACATTTTTGAATTCCAGTAGGGACTAGATTTGACAAGTTTTAAAACTTGGGGGACTAAAACTGCCAATTTTGCAAACTTGAATCATTTTTCATCTGATTTTGATATTTTTGCATATAAAACACATAAAACACTGATTTGTGATATTTTCATCAATTTGATGTGTTTCTGAGTGTTTTCAGATGATTTTGCATTTTATGTTGTACAAAAATGATGAGTATTTAGACACTCATCAGTAGACCCAAAAATGATGTCATCCACGTAAATTTGAACAATTAAGATATGTGCCCCGTGATATTTTATGAAAAGAGTAGGGTCGATCGAACCTTTGGTGAAATTATTAGCAATGAGGAAATATGATAACTTATCGTACCATGCCCGAGGAGCTTGTTTGAGACCATAAAGAGCTTTGTTCGGTTTGTAGACATGGTTCGGGAATTGGGATCAACGAATCCTTCGGTTGGTGACATAAACCGTTTCTTTCGGTTGTCCGTTGAGAAACGCAGTTTGACATCCATCGAAAGACCGTCATATTCATATGAGCCGAAAACGCGAGAAATATCCGAACGACCTCAAGACGAGCAATCGGAGCAAAAGATTCTTCAAAGTCTATTCCTCCGCCTAACGATAACCCTTAGCAACTAGGCGTGACTTGTTTCGGATTACGTTCCTTCACATCAATTTGTTTTCAAAATCCATTTGAGACCAATGACGTAGACCCCTGCTGGTCTTTCAACCGATTCCCATACTTCAAGACGTTTGAATTGGTTGAGTTCTTCTTGCATGGATTCAATCCAATTATCTTTTGTCATTCGTCTTTAATGTTTTTAGGCTCAGTTATTGACGACGTGAGTGCATAAATGCAATGTTCACAATCTGTGTGAAGACGTTGTCTCGTAACGATCGGTTGATTTGGGTTGCCAATAATATTTGCGGAGGATGGTCTTTTGTCCATCGATGTGTAGAGGTTGATGTTGGTATACATTATGCGATTCGAGGATTCAAATGGTTTGTTGATGATTCCGCAACATCGGTGCAGCGGTGTCATTAGCAAACGGGTTAAAGAACGATTTGGATCAAAATCAGTGGGTGGGGTACTTCATTCGAGAATATCATCGCAGTTCATCATTGTTGGAAGCGGTTTGTTCAACTATTGTGGTGGAGTCAATGGTGGTGCTTCTTCAACATAGTTGTTGTAGCAGTGTATCGGTATAAGAGTATTATCGGGTTGAGCGGTGAAACAATGGATACACCGAGCACGTTCATCAATATCGTCACCGAATGAGGAGCAAATAACCTTTCCATTTGTTGACGAGTTAGTGGGGATTTTTCACCGATGATGGGGTTGAGGAAGTTTAAGCGGTTGTGACCGGGTTCTAAGTCATTATACTCAAAAGCCATCGTGAAGAAGTTTGAATTAGCTTCCCCAAAATGACAATCGTCTTTAGCGATTTGAAACTTTGATGAAGTCTACATTTCTCTAACTTTTGAAGGTTTCAGTATGCAGCGGAATTTGTAGATGAGCAGTAAACCACACAAAGAAAATCTGACTAATTGCGGAAGATCCGTTCGAGGGTCAAATGCTAGAAATCAACAAGATATTCTCATGTATGTAGACGCATCACACCAAACAAACCACGAAAGACGAAATGATACGACTTTCCCCTGAATGTTGTGGTCTTTCGGAATACTAATCACTGTGAATATGCAATAACTCGATACCAAGACCGTGTGTGAGGCATCATAACATCATATTTGGGTAACTTCACACAAGATCACCCGTGAAATTGAGACGATAACACCAAATTGAGACGTTTGAGCCACATATCATCTTATTTCTTCCCCCTAATTGAAGGAATTCAAGAAGGCATTGGGTTTTCGCAAAGAAGCATGTAGAAAAACAAGGAAGCAATGACCACCTATACACTCTCTCCCCCTCGATGTTTTCAATGATTCAAAATCATACACCACGTATGTTGATGATGAATTGAAGACAGCGAAACCATGTATGTCCAATTGATCGAACAAGTGTGAAGTACCAAAAATATCTTGTGAGAATCAACTGCTGATAAAACATCTCTGTTCATTATGTTGATCATCACCGTGTCATTGTTGTTGGAAGCAGTTTGATCTTACATTATAGAAGATTCGATTGTTGTTGTAGATTCGGTGTATCCGAAATTAGAGTATTATCGGTTGTCTGTGAAAACATTCGATACATCCGAAGCACGACTTTTGGCGTAATCTTTAACCGGAGGAGCAAGCAATGTTTCCAATTCATGACGATTAAGTACAATGGTGGAACGGTGATGGATCATGATATTTTGACGATGAGAAACGGGTCCTCTGTTGTTTTGCGGAGGAGCCATAGTCATTGTACTGCATAGAAAAATAAAAGGGGGCAAGGAAGAGAAAACATGGATCCCCAAGTGTAACGGGTTCCGGATGTTAGAAGCATAAAGATGTAGTGTCAATTATCTTCTTAACACCGAACATGCTATTTTGATGATTTCCTTTCTGTCTCGTGGATGGATGTTGTTGGTATCCTACTTGTTTTGGTGCAACTACTTAGTATCTTGCTGTAGGAATCCACCTAAGGCTAACAGCTTTTGAAAATCCTACCGTTGGTATCCATCTAAGGTTAGATCTAGGGATCTTGAAACTTCTTTTGGGAAGAGTCTGCGTCCTATATGGATCCACCTATTTGGTTTCGACGGTTTACATTTAGATCAACGGGTTTATTTCTAACTGCTTTATTGAGTTAACTTAGGTTTTGGTTTGCTAGTACGGTAGTGTTCAAGAATACACTCGAAAGTGATACACTATGTCGTGAACCTAAGATTCCATCCTTTTGAAGAAGTGCCCTTTTCCTAGCCTTTTCTAGATCATAGTTCTTGTATCGTCATTTGAATCATATGAATTTTAATTTTAATGCTCGGTTTAGACATAGTGTTCGAACTAATCCTAGATTTGCCAGAGCAGACCACATGTTGAGGTTTAATGAAACAGTATAACAGACAGTTTAACGAAACATGTTTAATGAAATGTAAACATTATTCTTAGGCCAGAATGTGGGTGACTGGTTTTATCAAATAATTATTCTCAACAACTTGGGAGGAAAACCGTGGTTTTGAAGATTTTGAAAGTTCGATTTAAATGCGCTTGGTTGTCTAACTACAAATTGTTTTCTCGAAAGGTTGTAGAGACGATTTCCCAAGATTGTTGGTTTAGCAAAATTAGTATCCACACTCTTGTCGGTTAATCTTCTCGGTTTGTTTTGTAAAGCAACATGTGCAAGCCCATTTGCTTGAAGTTGAGCCTTTAAATGCTCATTTTCTTTAACTAATGTATCCACACGATTACTTTGTTCATTCAAAGATTTACTTTTTGGCTCGAGTTTAAAACATTGTTTTGCGCTTTAAGTTCAAGAGAGATGCAATGAGCCTCAAGTTTTGAAAATCTTTTGAAACCGAGAAATGGTCTTTTGAGGAGAATGATTTGATTCAAGAGTTTGATTTGACGTTTCAGTTGAATTGTTAACAAGTAAGGGCTCGAGACATGAGATAGTCGTCGGACATTGTGCAACACATCGGTTAACCTCTCCTTCATTACTAAATTCAGGTTGCTCAAGATGTTGTGTCGCATTTGCGATGAGAATATGATCAACGATGGGTTGTACCTCGACCATACGTTACGTATCGATGTCATAGGTGGGTAAGATATCTTCCTCAACCATTTGTTCTTCGTCACGGTTGGGCTCGGTGTCGTAGTTAAGTATGATATCTTCTCCATATCTCCGCCGTCGTCATCCTGCTTTTCCAATGCTACAACCTCATTGTCCGCATTACAAGCGATTGCGATAATCACAACATTCTCAACGTCCATTTGAGCATTCCTTTCATGTACATCAACTCTTTCACCTTGCGACTACGGGATATCGAGAATTTGATGATGTCGGCGCTTCAATGCGAGCGAGCCATGTATCCTTCTTTCAATGCCACAAATGGATCTTTATGTCCGAATCCATTTCACCGCTCTGCGAAGAATCCAAGAGAAGAAAAGGTGCAAAGTCGATATAGCACACGGAAGGTCGATATAGTGAATTGCAATTTTCCTCCAAAATAATTTGAAAAATTTTGACTCTCAAAATTTGAAATTCACTATAAAATCAATTCTAAGGTTGTAAGATAAATTTGAGATATGACAATTTTGACGCCAAATTTTACCCAAAAATTTGAATTTAGGCCCAAAATTTGAATTTTGACCAAAATTTTCACAGCTTAAACCAAAATTTGAATCTCGTGTAAAAATTGAACGTTTATTCTCCCCTAAAAAATAAATTTTACTCAAATTTTCCCGCCAAAAAACTTTTTTTTTGGATAACTTGTGTTGATGGATCTTTGTAGTCGAATGAACCTTTGTTGATGAAGAATCCTTAGGCGTAGAAATCACAATAGCCAAGTAGCACTTACGCATAAAAAACACCAAAGTTACGCGTAACAATCAAGAGTTACGCGTAGGTTTAGCTTACGCGTAAGTAGGGAAAAGACACTAAAGTTATGCGTAGACACAAAGTTAGGCGTAGAAACGTAGGCGTAGGATTACCTTATGCGTAAGACTAGGCTTATGCGTAAGATAAATCTTATGCGTAGGATTTTCTACGCCAAAGCTTTATGCTTATGCGTAAGTTTAGGGTTTTATCCCAAGTGATCTTTTACACTATCACGATTGCAAAAATATCCAAAGTCGACATATTTTCGTGCTTATCCAAGCAAGAAAACACGGAGTAAACCACTAAACGAAGATCAAACCAAGGATAAAGTTACGCGTAGAATTAGGGTTTTGATACGCGTAGTTCTACTCGTAAAATGACTTTTGCCCAAAGATGTTTCTAAACCAGATTTTTGTGATGAAATAGCTTCAATATCACCAAAATAACACAAAAGTATGAAACTTGATGATCCAAAGCTTCTAAAACAGTTATGCGTAGGTTTACACCCTCGTTCAAAAACTAGTTTAAAAAAGATGATCCACGCATAAAGTTTGAAACTTTTTGCCAAAAACAGCTACTTTAACACCTTAAAACATTCAAAGTACAAGAATCTTGGATTAAAAAGTGTAAAAAACGAGTTTTTAAGCGAACCAAAGTATCAAGCCGTTGTTTTACGCGTAGGACCAAAAACCCACTTCAAAAACAAAACGATTCACCCAACTAGTAGGTGATTGATACCACTGTTAGGTCACTAGTTTTACAACACAAGCTTAATAGAAAGAGATAGAGGGGAGAAGAGAGGCGGATGAACAAGTACCAAACACACATACGCGTATAAGACTATGAAAGGTTAGGCGTGAGTATGTGAAAGAGATAAATTGAACAACCAACCTTCAAATGAAGGTTTACAAGAGTATTTATAGGCAAGAAGCTAGGGCAACACTCCCACTCCTTCCCTTTTCCTTATTGGACATGGGCCTAAGCTTATGGGCCTTCTACTTAAGCTTGACCTTAAACAAACATAAAGGCCATAATAAGCTACCTATTACATATGAGTAACAAACACTTGAATTAAGGTTTAGGAGTGATTCCAACACGTGACGTCGTCATGCTTTATGTTGGAACAGTCCCAGATAGATCTTAAGAGCCTTAATGAACGTATAGTAAACCTGTGTAATCACAAGTAAACTATGGAGAACCTTTATTAGACTTATGTTCACGCGGAATATAAACACAAGAATTAAGAATACAATCAACACAAAATACTTGATCCTATATGGATCTATATTCAATTACTAATAATGTTATAAAAAAGCGTACATAAACCCTAGCCGCAGGTTTCTTTTATACTACTAGAAACCCTAATTCTGCAGCTCACAAAACACGTAAAAGATATGCATTATCTCTTCCTAAATTAACTCATGCATATCCTAACTAAACACTAATAATACGGAAACTACATATCCGCAGAAACAAAAATTACTATCAGCAGTAACTATACTATCAGCAGTAACTGTACTATCAGCAGGAATACTAACACTATCATCAAGAACCCACTGATTTTCACCTAAGCCGTCGCGTGTAATTTAATTAGAAGTCTTTTTAGGGATGGCGTCGCCCTTTGGGTTGGGACTCCGTCAGGCTTGCAGAATTGCCTCTGATCTTGACTTTGCCTTTTTTCTTCATGTTTTTGCTCCTTTTCATCCAAATATGCTTCATTCTAGCATTTTGCTTCCAAAATACCTAAAATGTGAAAAGGAACGATTTTAAATAGTAACGGATATAAAATGTATCGATTTAGGGCTTAAATGATCATCTAAAAACGCATGTTTTAAATCCTTATCATTGTGTTTCAGACCATTTACATAGGCAACCTTGGTGAAAACTATACCTTTTCAGTTAAGTGAACCATACCCTTCAGTATTCCCTATAGAATTATCTCCATGATCAACTGTAGGACATGGTTTCTGTTTGTATATGTCCAGAGACCACTTAGTTCCTGTCATGTGTCTAGAGCATCCATTACCTAGATACCATACACTCTGCACAGATACATATAAGAAGGTCAGTTTCCTTGGTGAACCCACTTTTCAGTGGGTTCATTTGATTGCTGATTAGCCATATTAAACTTCCTTTTGATAGGAACAGTCTGAGTGGAAATTTATTTTACATGGAAGATGGCTTCATGTTCAAAGCTTCCACAGATTTGACATCCAGGGTATTCAACACACTCATCAGAGTGATGGCTAGCTTTTTCACAATTTTTTCAAGGTCTAAATCCTATAGTACAACTATGAGATCTCTGTGACTTGAGAATATGAAGATTTATCATTCACAATATGCTGAGAGTGTTCCTTGGTCAGATAATCTATTCTTTTGCATATGTTGCACATTGGATTATAAAAAAAAGTCCTCAGAGAGGTGCTTGTTATGTCCACAATGTATGCATGGAGGAAATTTAACTTTCTGTTTTGACTTAACAGAATGAGAACTTCCTGAATTAGAATTTGAGCCAATGGATAGAGCTTTTATTTGTTCCTCAAGACCCCCTCAGGACCCTGAACCTTTGTTACCAAGGTTAATAGGGTCTTTTCGGGAATGGATATAACCATTTTAGGGTTAGGTACAGATCTCTTAGAGATTGATTTGTTTGATGCTTTCCTGGTCTTGGATCTCCGAGGAACTTTCTTATTAGATACCCTTGAGGTATTCATAGACTTTTGAACCGTATCAGGGACTGTGGAGGAGCCTCTGGGTTCAACTCCCTTGAGTTTTGGTAGACAGGGTAATGGTTCAGCCCTTTCTGACTCGCACTCAGAGGATTCATCATTTTGATGTTCAGGGTGGAGAACTCTGCCAGTGTTAAAATTTGGCATGATACCCGAGTTTGTTAGAACTTTTAGTTTAATAAATTTTACTTCTCTAAGGAAATCTTCTCATTTCTGAGATGTTTTCCCTAATCTAGGTTTTCCTCTAACGGGTACTTGTTCACCAATGCACTTACCCAGGTTTTTTGTACAAGAATTCCACTTGTTAGTGAGTTCTTCTAACTCAGACACTTTGTCTCTGAGTTCCTGATTGGTCTGAGTAAGTTTATCATTTGATAATTGAAGAGCTATGATGTGATTTATTATTCTAGTTAGGTCGAGAAGTTCCCGTTTTCATATATTGAGATCATTTTAAATAGTAGCAAATTTGTTAAACAAATATACGCTTTGTTCTTCCACAAAGTGGAGATCTACAATAGTCTATTCCAAAACATGCTTTCTATCAGGTGTATCATCCATTTCAAGTAGTGTATGTACCTTTTTAATGACGATATCTACCCGCTTTCCTTATCGAGCATCGTTCTTTCCCACAGAGAGCTCTTCATTAGCAAGTGCCATGATTATCTTCATCAGATGATGTTTCTTCTTGATCCTAGTCGTAGTTTTCTGCAATTAGTCCTCTGTTCCCCTTTTCTTTACCTTTTTAATTAGAGGAAGAGGGACACACTTCTTTGTCATATTGAGTTGTGATCTTTTGTGTTATAAGTGCAACCTCGGCTTTTTTATTTTTGTAAAGAGATCTGTAATCTTTTGCAGAGTTATCAAATCATTTGTATGATTGATTTTGAGAATAAGAGCGGTGAGAGGTATTGAAAGGGTAGAAAGGTGTAGATGTTCTGTTGTTAGGACATTCCTTCTGAAAATCTCATGGTTTGTTACATTTGTAACACGTTTCTAGATTTTCAACCGTACCCTTTGCTGATCCTACTCTCCTTGATCTATTGTAGAACGTACGATGAGTAGCCAAGAGTGCCCTATTTTCAAACTCAACGGTGAGGACAGAGAGAAAATCTTGACTGCTTCGTGTATCTTCCTCAACATCTGAATCACTATCAGGTACATGCACATAGGAACTAGAAAACAAAGCATTTGATACTACAGAGGCATGGATAATGCTTTTCTTGTTATAAGGTTCATATATCTGATCAATGAGCTCTTCCTCATAGTTGTATTTACCAAAGAGTTTGGCCAAACTATCATTTTTGATAGAATTGTTGGCTCTCTGAGTCTGATTTAGACTTAGCCACTTCCTTTGTAAACTGTTGACAAATTAAGCATTGACCTGTGCTTGAAGTATCTCAACGCCTTTACTAGAGAGGTCATTTAGCAGGATTTTCAGCCTTGTATTGGTTTGTGCGACTTTTTGCCTTCAATGAATTTAAATCCATTGAATTTCAACCTTAAGGAAACAATCTTTGTATCTCTGGTTTCATAAGGTCCCTTGTTTCCTAGAATTAGGTCATTCCACATCACTTTTGCTGTTTTACATCTTACAACAGATTTCATTGTGTCCCTTGGGAGTGCATATATAATGATTGATTTTAACCTATTATCCTGATTAGCAAGGCTTCCTCTCTAGACCATTGCTTTTGAGGTTTAGGTAAAACGTTTTCATGTGTAGAGTTGAATGCTTGAGGAATGTATTGACCATTTACTAAAATTTGTAAGAGATAAGGTTCTAATCAACTTAAATAGACTAAAAATCTATACTTCCAATCTAAAAAATCATCTACTTCAAGTAATGGTAGAACAGTAACATGAGCACCCCCTCTAAAATCTAAGAGTTGTGGTAGATCATTACTAGGAGCATTAAAAATGGCGTTTGAGTTGGCATTTGCTCCACCGGTAGTGTTCCTAGGTTGACCGTTTTCATCATTGGAGGTGGTGGTATGGGACCAAGAGGAATTCTAGAATTGTTAACATTGTCATTGTTTGAAGACATTTTAAGATATTGACTTAAAAATCTCTTTGAGAAAATTTGTTAGTTTTGAATCATATTTTAATATCAAATTTGCTCTGATACCAATTGTTTATCCTAATTAATGCCTTAAAACAATATATATTGTTAAAACAAAACAATGATTTAACTTTTTAAATGGGTTAATCTTTATTGATTAATAATCAAAAAATTACAAAGTGTTGTGGATAACACTAGTTGAATGACAATGGATGAAAATTTCTTTAAACCAGTAAACTTAGTATAGATATGCAAGTTTACAAGCATACTTATATAGAGTGTATGATATAATTAGCGACTCTACTTGAAAGTTTGACAAGAAAGTAAATGCTTTTCTAATGATAGATACAAACAAGAACAATAAAAGCGATAACATTTACTACGGACTAACATTCTCTTATATAGTGGTATGAAGGGGTCTTGATCATGAGTGTCTTGAGATGTGTCTTTAATCCAATGGAGACGTACAAGTACCATTTAAAGTACGTCTATTCAAAAAAATACTTGAATAGACGTACCCAAAAAAGTACGTCTATTCAAGTACTTTGTCTTAACTGTTTTGAACTGTTTCGGAATAGTTAATTGTCCCTTCTTCAATTTGACTTCGACAGGATTTAATTTGAACAACTTATTTATTCTGCGTCTTTGCTTTATTCAAATTACTCCCGCCTTAGTATATCTGAGAACATCAGAGCTATGCTCTGTTGGATGTTTCAAAGTGTTCCGATTATATGAGAGTATTGTCATCCTTTGATATATACCCACAGATGTTCCTTATACATTCTAGCTGATATTCCACTCAGCCAGTGAGTATGTCTTCAAGTTGTCTTTGACTTCCTTGATGATGTCTGTGACTTGAACTTTAACTGAGGTAGCTCACTGACAATGAAACTCATCGAGTCTTGTGATCAACTGATGTTTAATCAGCTGATTTTCCATAGTGCAATTTATGTTCAAATCCTATAATAAACTTTGGGCAGTTATTATTGCCCAACAGAAATTGAAATATTTGTTTGAGCCTTAGCTTATGTTGGGATATTTGAAATATAAGCTAAGGGCAAGATATGTATATGTTAAAAAAGTTGTTTTTGTGTGAGTTTTAGGGTTTTCTTTCTGGTTGTTTGTTACCAGGTTTCAAATCTTGTTTTCATCTTGTAAGTTGAACTCAAAACGTATTATCATACCGTATTGGTAGTTACACGTAATTTTATAAAAATAAAATAAAATGAGTAGTTGGTTGAAGGATATCATTGTGTTCTTGTGATATTGTGTTGTGATTCTGTCTTCTTAATAATGCTTCTAATAACTAACATTTGTGATTGAGATCCTATAAAGTTTTAATCAACATGACTGTCATGTTGAGTTTATTGTGAGAAGCAAAAATACACAGGCTACAACATTAATTCTTTATTAAGGTAGACAAAATTACTCAAGCATACAATTAATACCAAAGGCTTCTTGGCTCAGCGACTATAACAAATACAAATACAAACTAAATGTCGACAATCTAACAATGTAACAATTTGGATAAAGAAATGTCTACCTCTTCTTTATCTGTAATTATAGTCGTTGATTAATTTGGATAAAATAATCAACGACTATAACAAATACAAACAAAATATACATGAATTGATACCTGTATAAATAATAGAATTACATCCTTATGTGAAGGTCACAACACAACTTTCCTTCTTTATATGTCGACCTCTTCTTTATCTGTACATGAATTGATACATGTACAGATGTGATGAATGAATCCGTCGCCTAGCTAAGAGTTGGGGACACGAGTGCCAACATAACCAGACCCCATTACTAAGAAGGCTATAGCTTGTAGATATAGGTATATGTAATACCGATACTGCCCAAATGCAAAATCCAAGCTACCACATATGAGGAGGAAAACCCCCACGCTAAGCTCTAGAAAAAGAAGTCTGTAGGGAGTATATAATCATTCCTTAGTTACGTAATTCTAAAGTATAAATTAAACAGAAAAAGAAAAAAAAGGTCTAGGGAACTTACATTTGACATAGTGTCATACTAAACCCCTATATGGAATCATATTTCTAGTGCTTATTGCATATTTAAAGAAATTTCCTTTTAGGTGTTGGGAATATTAAGTGCTTATTCAAACATTTGCATAACTTTTGATTAAATGACACTTTAAAATAAGCACACTCAGCAATAAGCAATAGCTAAATAGATACAGTCACAAAAATAAGCACATAGCCCACTGATTTAATAAGTTAAACTATCTGTTTCTTGAGGCCTGTTTTTTAGCGTGCTAGAGTTTTAGAAAGGTGTACCTCTCGCCGATTCTGAAGCGATGTTTTATAAGTGGTTTTGATGTTCTTTTTGAAGCATTCCCAAGCTTTTCAGTGACAACCCACTCATTCACTCTACTAGTTTCTAAAAGTCCAATGAAAGTAGCTTTTGTCCGGTGGAGAGACATTACATTCTCAAACAGAATCCAAATCACCACCAAATAGAAAGACCTAAGAAATGAACATGTAAGTTTAGGTCGGGGACAAACATTCTTTCTTAAAAAAAGAAGAAAAAAAATTAGGAACACAAGACCTACAAACCTCGGTGTTCCAACTGCATTTGGAAGGGTGATGATGATCAGGATAAGAACCACACCCCACTTAGGAATGGCGACTTCAGGTACCATCATAGCCATTGGAAGTACAACACAATAGAGAATGAACGTAACTGTATGTATTGCAATCCTTCTTACGAAAAAGAAACTGTAGATCATATATAGCTTCTTCCATAGAGTCACCGTCTGTATAACACAGTAAGAAAATCACAACATTATTCATTAGTCGTATAAAATCTTAACACGCCATCAAATAAGAATGATTGTTATGATCATACCTTGTTTCTTATGATCTCCAAAACCATTTTCCTGAAAAGGTTTGCTGGACCACAAAACCAACGATGTTGTTGGTAACGATAGGCTTTAAAAGTACTTGGCAATTCATTTTTTACCTGTATTTTGAAAAAGAAATTTTAAAATGGGAACGGCCAGATTAACACAAATGTAAACCGTAGTACTCGCGTAGACCAAACATGTTACTTGCATATCGTCTAATCTATCTTATCTACTCTTAAAATAAAATGTAGTTCACCTTTATAGAACCAAGGTACAAGAAATTCCATCCTTTAAGAGTAGCTCGGACTGCCATATCCATGTCTTCAACCGTTGTGCGGTCTAGCCATCCCCCAGCCCCATCAAGTGCAGCCATTCGCCACACTCCGGCAGTCCCTAATGCAGTTTTTATTTAATTATCTTCAAACAAACCAATATAATTAATCATAAAATAAACTTTGTGCAACATGCACCAATACATATAGCAATTTAAAACATTAAAAATCATTTGATTCTTATCTACTTTTAGTTATTAAAGGCAATAAAAAAAACAAACGATTCTTAAGAACAATTTTGATTACCATTAAATCCAAAAAAGGCAAATGTTGAAGAACCATATTCTTGCTCAACTTTGAAATGGTAGTCAAGTGACATCTCTTGCATTCTTGTCATTAAGCATTCATTTGAGTTCACTGCAACGTAATACCATTATAAAACGCATTAGGTCTTATCAAATCTTTGTATCACCATATTCTAATTCACCATATTCTAATTCGCTATGTGCTAAAGATACATGCATCATTGATCATGAATTTGTAGTTGAACTAGAGGAAAAACAATAAAACATAGTGAGTTTTAAAAGAATATATATTTACCAAATTTCCATCGAGCTTGAACAAGGCCAAGTTCAGAGTTATGATGAAGATAGGGGATAGTTTGCATAAGAAAATCAGGTTCCGGTTGGAAATCAGCATCAAATATTGCTACATAGTCGCACTCGTTGGCATATAGATGCGTTAAACCTTCTTTAAGAGCTCCGGCTTTGTACCCATTTCGATTGTCCCTAACTTGGTAGTGTATGTTTTTACCTTTACTTGCCCATTTTTGACACTCCCCTTGTACCAGTCCCTGATTCCCCAATCAAATCCACGTTTAGAAAACTTCAGTATCAAACTTTGATAGTATATTGCACGTAAACACTTGTGTATCATACATGGTAATAATTAATGCATTATGCATAAATTATTGTTTGTAAGGTTGTGTACTCCTAAGGTTTGTTTTGGTCACATATATGTTGAAGGGCCGTTGTCATTTAAAATCGCTGGAATAATCGTTTAAAATTATTTTAGTAAGGTCGTCGGTGTTGTTTTAGGGTCATGTTTGGTTGGAACTAATTATTAATTCGAGTCATTATAATGAACTGACTAGTTTTAAAAAACAAAGATACTTTTTCATCAATATGCTTGAACAAATATGCCATATACAAATCAATGGAGTTTTAAAATATTCCACATCAGACGGGTAATGCCAATGAGAAAGGGGCATGGATTGCTGTGCTCACTCAGGGCTTGCAACAGAACAAATTCTTACCATTTTGGTGGTGGTATGGTGGTGTTTTATTTTGATCTGACATCCAACCTCTATTCTTTCTTACTCACTCAATATTTATTTATATATCACTTCATGCAACACTTGGCCGGTTTAATCATCCCGCCGACTCAACTTAAAGCACCCCCTCATCCGTGAGAAGGGACTCTCCGTAACAAAAATGGCGCATGTATATACTATGGATACTACAAAAAGAGATGTGTACACCTCCAATATGAATAAACGATTTGTACTTTTTGACATGCCAATATGTGCAATCACTTTTTATTTTGTGTCTATCAACTCCCTTACCTAGCAAACACGTAAATATGATGATAAGAAAAGACGTCTTGAATAATAAGTTGCTTGTAGGATCATTGTGTTTACTAACCTTGATTATTGGATCAGTGGAATCATCAAGAACTTGAATCACAATCCGATCAGCCGGCCATGAAAGCCCACATGCAGCTCCAATTGAAAGATCATAAACCTGTATAAAAGATAAACCAGCAACCAAAACCGATAAGAAAAACGAGACAACTAATAATACAATGTTGAAAACAAAGTAACAAACCTCTTTTTCATTAAACATTGGTACTTGAACAAGAACAAGAGGATAAGCAGAGCTACCCAACTCAATATCATCTTTGAATGATTCAAATTTGTAGCGTTCTTCGGTTTTTTTCCTAAATAGTTTAATGTACCCGGTCACTAAAACCATGTAAACCCTCTCTATGAATAACATTATTGACATCACCAAACCAATGGTTAGCAAAGTAGTCAACAATGGCACCACTAATGGTGCTTTTAGTTGTGTCCAAATCTCTTTAATTTGCGCCACAATGTCGTTGCTAGTACCCGTAAACGATTCCACAAGGAATGTCAGTTTTAAAAAGTTCTCCATTTTGCGTTGTTATCTTGTTTAAAGAATAATTCAGTGTTTTTGTTTGGATTTTAATCCAGACAAAAGAGAGACAAAAATATGGTGTTTACAGCATTGTGTTAGAGCAGAAAATACAAGGTGGATGGGTGAGTTAAAGGTGGAGAGGGAATGGGTTTATAAAGGTAGAAATCTTTTATTAAAATCTTCTTCCCTGTAGGTCTGGTTTCCAACATGTGCACAATTAAAAATATATAGTTACAGTAAGCATTTTAGATAAACAAAGAAATAGACTTAGAATTGTCTGTGCATGGTGTGCGAGATGTGCAACCGTACATGGCCTAAAAGTTTTAGAAGCCTCAAAATTTATAATTCATTATATACTTGAGGCCTCAAAATTAACTTGAAAATAAAAGAAAAACAAAAAAAGTGTTAGCGATATAAGAATTTATGGTTTAAATATTGGTTAAACTAAATTTTTGGTTAAATTAAATTTTAAGGGGTGAGTGACCCCACGATTTGAAGTAAAAAGTGTGGTTAGATGGTTTTTCTTTCATTTTAAGCGGACTTCGAATTTCTACACAAAACTTTACTGTCACAAAAGAGTGTTACATTTGTTGCTGTCTCGCTAAAGTTTCTTTTAATGTTTATTTTAAGCCAAAAGACAATTTAAAATCGATAAAAACCCCTAGTCACAACCAGGGATGGAGCTAGGGGGTTCCCGCGGATGCCCGGGAACCCTATGAATTTTTTCGATGTGTGTTAATATTTGAAAAAAACACTGATTTTTCTTAAATGCATCTTAAATGCACCCGGTCTTTCGAAATGTGTTTTCAGTATTACGGTTCAAAAGATTTTGTGCACCCGATCATATTTGGTCCTGGCTACGTCCCTGGTCACAACACAACCATCGCTAAAGTTGTATTTTGATTTGTTTAACAAAATTAACTTTGCCTCCAAAAATTTGACACGAATTTTTTTTCATGCTTCATATGTCAGAAGAATGCGTTTCACCTTTTACGGCAACATAGGTGACGCTAAAGATCTTTGGCTAAGAAATATTGGCGACGACCTTTTAACCATAATTTGTCATGACTAATAACCTTTAGCCACGACTGTTTGGCTTTTGGCTACTACATTTGATCATGAACAAAAGCCCTCATTCTTGCGGTGGAACTCGCCGATGTTAAACCTCTCAAAGCATCAGTCATCGAATATAATATGGACGTTCTTATTTTGTTGAAAAATAATATTTTTTATCAGGCCGAATCATGATGCATGTTTAATATGAAATAGAGAATGGTGGCATGTACGGCCGGTGCAGCCGGCGATTCAGGTATCAATTTCTTTGGATTTTAATTACAAATGCAAAGTCGCTGTCAGCGACAACTAACTCTAGGTGGCATGGCGGTGCGTCCTAGAGTTTACAACAACAATTCCGAAGTATTTCTTCAGAATTCTAAAATGTTGGAAAATGGCAAACCTGTTTTGCAAAATGAGTTTTGCAAATTTTGGACACTATTTAATATATGTATATGTTATATATATTTATCAAGTTTCTTAGTAGCTTTTCAAGCCTTTGCTTCTTACAAACCCTTTTAGTGACGTTCTCCTCGACGAGAGCTTACAAAAAGTGTTAAATTTTGGCTATCGTCCCAAAAGAGCTAAAGTATGTCCAAATCACTGGAGTTGAAATGAATGAGATATCGTGTCTCAAAGTGAGGCACTTGAAACATAAAACTTGGAAAATGGGAGAATCCCACATCGCCCTTAAAACAAGAAGTGGAAGCTTGTTTATAAGGAAATTATAGTTTTGGCTATCAAATTCCTTTAGGTTGGTTATGCTCCCACTCCTACGTGCTGTGCGGTGCGAAAAATGGGATTCGGGTCAAAATGAGTTGAAGCTTACGAACTCATGCGAGCCAGCGACCTGGACACGAATGCGACTCAAAGCCTCGCATCGTGCGTATCTTTTTCTTTGATTTTTCGTTTTCCTTTTTCCGAATTTTACGTAAATCTATTTTAGGAATAGATTTAAACTTATCAAGTAAGTTCTGAATCGGTTTATGTTTTTAAATGATATGCAAATCGGTTTAAGTATTAAAGATTTGCGAATCTGTTTTGATAATAATTTTCGTTTATATGGTGGAATATTTTTCTTGGAGGACAAGTTGAGTCTTCATATAAATAAAGCCATATTCTCATTCGTTTATATGGTTGAAATATCCTTTGAGTTCCGGCAATCTTTTGATCGACACGGTTTTCCAACGATCTTTCGAGCAAGTTTGTCGGTCCGATCAGTACAGCATTAGAGCGTTGTACCACAGGAAGCAGACGGCGAATCTGTTTTAAGGGAATCGTGTTAAACACGAGCCTCGTTCACGACCTTCTTGCTTTTCTTTAATTAACGTTTAATAGTGTCATCTTCTTCTTCTACACCTTTACATGCATGCGTTTATTTTTTTTTTACTTTACAATTTATTTATTATTATTATAATCGATTTATTATTATAATAAAAGTGTACACCGTTCCCAGATCTTAAAAGCAGTTCGGTTTAACGAATTTAGAACACTTTGTTATAAAATCGGATTAATTATTAACGATTTTATAAAGCTGTTTTCTGTCGAAACCTTGTTGAGTTTCTTTGAAATCGGTTTCTATTAACGAGTTTTAACATACTGATTTGGTTTAACGGATCTATAACGTTTTTTAAGCGGTTTATTATCGGTTTAACGAAACCAAGATAGAGTTTCTATTAAAGCGATTTATTCGATCCATCAAAACCAAGCTAGAGTTTTGTTGAATCGGATCTGGTACAAGTAGATACCATTTAAAGCAGTTTGTTTAGCTGTTTGTGTTTGATTTTCGGGATGACAAACACGACTACCCTCCTGTGACTACTCATGTGAGCGTGCACAGTGCTTGATTACCAACACGGTTGCTAATCATCTTGAGAAACCGAGAGAAATTCAATGGGCGAATTTCAAGAGGTGGCAACAGAAGATGTTTTCTATCGACTACTTTGAACCTTGCGCGTTCTTAAAGAAAACCCACTAACGTGGAACCTCCTGCGAAGGTCAATCCTCTAATCAACAGTTTTTCAAGCCTTGGAAGCATGGAAACATTCGATTTTTGTGTCACAACTATGTTACGAATGGTTTGGTTGATTCTTTGTACAACGTGTCTTGCAAGACCAAGGCGCCAAAAATTATGGGAGTCATTGGAGCATAAGTACAAAGCGAGGATCTTGGTACAAAGAAGTTCGTGGTAGCTCGTTTTTGGATTACAAGATGGTTGATTCAAAGAATGTGATAAGTCGGGTTCAAGATCTGCGGGTTTTGCTACACGACATTCATCTTTGAGGAATGACTTTGAGTGAAACTTTTCAAGTTCTTTGCTATTATTGAAAAGTTACCTCAAGTGGGTAGAATTCAAGAACTACACGAAGCATAAGCGAAAGGAGATGAGTGTTGAAGACTTGGTTGTTCGTCTTCGTATTGAAGAGGACAACAAGGCGGCTCGAGAAAAACACGTATCGCTGATTACGCAAAGGCAAATATGGTTGAGCATGTTTCGTCATCTTCAAAGTCAAATGTCAAAGCTAAAGGCAAAGGAAAAGGAAAGAATGACAAGAAGGACAAAGGAAGTCGAGTACCTTGCTCCTAAAGGCGCAATTGTGAAACGAAGTTCCAAGGGTGTGTTTCAATTGTGACCGGCCAGTCACCGTCTTGCTAATTGTAAGATGCGAGCGGGTGACTCCACGCCAGCTAATATGGTGAATGAAGATGTGGACATGATTGCTATGGTGTCGATGTCATTGCCATGATCTCGAAGTTAACTGGTAGGTTCCAACAACGAGGAATGGTGGGTGGATCTTGGGGCTACCCGTCGTGTGTGTCTTGATAAGAGTATGTTTCACTCTTTCGAGGCGGTTGATAGTGGAGAGAAGGCGTACATGGGCAACTCTGCAGCTACTTTGAAATCAAGGCGAAGGAGATGTAATCTTGAAGATGACATCAGAAAGAGCTCAAGTTGACTAATGTCTTGTATGTTCGAGAGATTCGCAAGAATCTTGTGTACAGTTGGCAATTGAACAAGTTTGGTTTTCGTCTTGTTTTTAGTCGATAAGTTTGTTCTTTCTAAGAATCAAGTGTATGTTGGTAGGGGATATGCCACGAATGGTATGTTTAAACTCAATGTAATGGTTGTTAAGAATGATATCAATAAAATGAATTCTTACGCTTACTTGATTGAGTCTTCTAATATGTGGCATGGCCGTCTTGGACATGTAAATTTTAATTCGATGTGTCGTTTGATTAAATTTAATTGCATACCTAATTTCCATATTGACTCAAAATATAAATGTGAAACTTGTGTTGAAGCCAAACTTACAAGAGCATCTTTCAAATCGGTTGAGCGAAAAACCGAACCACTTGATATGATACACACGACATATGTGATTTGAAATCACTACCCACAAAAGGTGGCAATAAGTACTTTATCACGTTTATTGATGATTGTACAAAGTATTGCTATGTTTACTTCTTGAAAAGTAAAGATGAAGCTATAGACAAGTTTGTTCTATACAAAAGCGAAGTTGAGAATCAACTTAGTAAGAAAATCAAGGTGGTCCGAGTGATAGAGGAGGTGAATATGTGTCTCCATTCGACCTATGTGCGAAACATGGAATTAGACACGAGTTCACTTTGCCTATTCACCTCAATGAGCAGTATTGCCGAAAGGAAGAACCGTACCTTGAAAGAAATGGTTAATGCCATGTTGATAAGTTACGGTCTAAGCCGGGACATGTGGGGAAGCCATTTTAACGGCTACTTATCTTTTAAATAAGATACCTCGTAAGGAAAAGAAGAGACCCTTATGAATTATGGATGGGAAGAAAGCCATCATATCGGTACTTACGAGTGTGGGGTGTCTAGCAAAGGTAGCTATACCGACTCCCAAGGCCCAAAAGATTGGACCTAAATCATGGATTGTATATTCATCGGATATGCTAAGAATAGCGATGCTTATCGCTTCATTGTACATGATTCGAAAAATCCGGATATACAAAGGGTACATTAATGGAATCAAGGAATGCTTCATTCTTTGAAACTATATTTCCTTGTTTAACGAAGGAAGCGAAAGTTCATCTAGAATAGATGAAGAAGTTGTCAAGATAAGAGACAACGAGATGATAATGATCTCCAAGATGAGAGACAAGATCAAGCGAGGAAGAAGAGGTTGAACCTAGAAGAAGCAAAGGGCAAGAACCGAGAAATCGTTTGGACCCGATTTTGTTTCTTTTATGGTTGAAAACGAACCTACTTCATACCGAGAAGCGGTTACTTCCTCGAAGGGCCTCAATGGAAAGAAGCCATTAAAAGTGAAATAGATTCTATTTTACAAAACCATACTTGGGAGCTCGTGGATTTACCTCACGGTTGTAAACCACTAGGCTATAAATGGATCTTCAAGAAGAAGATGAAAGCCGATGGCACCATTGACAAGTACAAAGCAAGATTAGTAATCAAAGTTTAGACAACGAGAAGGTCTTGATTACTTTGATACATATTCTTTATTCGCGAATAACATCGATTAGGATGATACTTGCTATTGCCGCTTTAAGAAATTTGGAAGTTCACCAAATGGATGTGAAAGCGGCATTTCTAAGCGGAGATTTAGAAGAAGAAATCTACATGAATCAACTGAGGGTTTCATGGCTCTGGACAAGAGAACAAAGTTTGTAGGCTTGTTAAGTCATTATATGGCTTAAAGCAAGCTCCCAAACAATGGCATCAAAAATTTGACCACGCCATGCTAGAGAGTGGTTTCAAAATTAATGAATGCGACAAATGTGTTTATGTCAAAGACACAAATAGTGGATATGTAATCTTGTGTTTATATGTTGATGATATGCTTATCGTTGGCGATAATGACAAGATGATCAAATCTACTAAAGACATGTTGAAATCAAAGTTTGACATGAAGGATATGGGTTTGGTGATGTGATCCTTGGAATAAAGATCATACGAACTCGAAATGGACTTGTGTTAAGTCAAGCACATTATGTGGACAAAATTCTTAATACTCATAATGCGGGGATTCCGGCCTAGCTAGAACTCCAATTGACACGATAAGCATCTATCTAAAAATAGAGGCTTAGGTGTTGCCCAATTAGAGTATTCAAGAATTATTGGCATGTTAATGTACTTAATAGCGGTGCAGGCGACTTAGCATATCTTGTTAGCGAGCTAAGTAGGTATACTAGTAACCCAAGCTATGCACATTGGGCGACTATGACTAGGGTACTTCACTATTTGAGATACGATCGCGATTATGGATGCATTATGATCGATATCCATTTGTTATCGAAGGATACGATGATGCAAATTGGATATCGACATAAAGGATTCTAGATCGACTAGTGGATATGTGTTTACACTAGGAGGGCGCTATATCTTGGAAGTCTTCCAAGCAAACGGTTATAGCTAAGTCCACGATGGAATCGAAATTTATCGCGTTAGATAAATGCGGACAAGAGGCGGAATAGCTCGTCAATTCGTAGAGGACATACCAAGGTGGCCTAAACCGTAACGACCATTAGTATACATTGTGATAGTCAATCGGCAATTGGCGAGCTCATAGCATAATGTATAATGGAAAGTCCGGACATATCCGTCGTCGACATAATTCGATCGACAACTACTCTCAACGAGTTATCTCAATTGACTATGTGAAGTCAAAGGATAACATCGCGGATCCGCTTACGAAAGGCTTAAGCGGAGAGTTAGTAAGTAAGTCGTCTAGAGGAATGGGACTAAAGCCCTTGAAGGAATGAGTTTCTATGAAGGAAAACCTAACCCGATTGTTGGAGATCCCAAGATCCGGGTTCAATAGGACAACCTAATCATAGAAATGTGGGGAAGTCACGTCAATGTGGGGAGTTACTAAATATTGTAACTTTCCTAGTCCATTCCTATAACAAATGTGACTTGTTGAGAGGTTAAACATATGGCTTTAATGATTCGGGATGAAATCATAAAGCATAATGATTCAAGATGAAATCACAAAACATATGTTTTAATGATTCAAGATGAAATCACCTATGTGAGAGAGAAGTGGGGTCGCTTGAAGGGAAATGTGGGCGCAATTCCTAAGAGCTCTTGCGAAACAGGCTAGTGTTCATGACCATAACGAACACGACTATGAGGACTTGACATTGTCGGGAGAGTCTTGTGTGAAGTGTAATGTCGTCTACGTAAATGGATGATGAGTTCAAGGACATCGCGTCTACTCGGATCTAGGAGACTAAGTACATCTCACAAGGGAAGGTTCAAGGGTTACACCTACCTATCCTATGCAAGACTTAACCGAAATTTCACGAAACTTTCGTGTGTTTTCGACCGATCTCCATTCATGTGGGGATTGTTGGAAAATTGGTTTTGCAAAATGAGTTTTGCAAATTTTGGACACTATTTAATATATGTATATGTTATATATATTTATGTTTCTTAGTAGCTGCGTTCTCCTCGACGAGAGCTTATAGCGAGCTAAAGTATGTCCAAAATGGAGTTGAAATGAATGAGATATCGTGTCTCAAAGTGAGGCACTTGAAACATAAAACTTGGAAAATGGGAGAATCCCACATCGCCCAAAACAAGTGGATGCTTGTTTATAAGGAAATTATAGTTTTGGCTATCAAATTCCTTTAGGTTGGTTATGCTCCCACTCCTACGTCTTGCGGCGGGGGGTGCGAAAAATGGGATTTCGGGTCAAAATGAGTTGAAGCTTACGAACTCATGCGAGCCAGCGACCTGCGGACACGAATGCGACTCAAAGCCTCGCATACGTGCGTATCTTTTCTTTGCGGTTTCGTGTTTCCTTTTTCCGAATTTTACGTAAATCTATTTTAGGAATAGATTTAAACTTATCAAGTAAGTTCTGAAATCGGTTTATGTTTTAAATGATATGCAAATCGGTTTAAGTATTAAAGATTTGCGAATCTGTTTGATAATATGATTTTCGTTTATATGGTGCAATATTTTTCTTGGAGGACAAGTTGAGTCTTCAATATAAATAAAGCCATAGGTCTCATTCGTTTACACATTGAAAAAGCGTAGCTCCTTACCATCGAGTTCCGGCAATCTTTTGATCGAATCACACGGGTTTCCAACGATCTTTCGAGCAAGTTTGTCGGTCCGGTGTGCAGCAGATTAGAGCGTTGTACCACAGGAAGCAGACGGTGAATCTGTTTTAAGGAATCGTGTTAAACACGAGCCTCGTTCACGACCTTCTTGCTTTTCTTTAATTAACGTTTAATAGTGTCTCTTCTTCTTCTACACATTTACATCTGCTTCTTATTTTTACTTTACATTTATTATTATTGTAATCGATTTATTATTATAATTGTTTTTCCCACAAATTTTGACACGAAATGTTTTTAACCTTTTGTTGGGTTACAACTTTCTTGATTTATTTTTTACTGAAATAATAAAAGTTTGTCGTGTACACCACGATTGTTTCCGGATTAATCTCTTGATTTCTTCCCTTTAGTAGGTTTATTATCTGGTTGCCAATCGGATTGACTTAGGGTTTCAATTTTTGTTATTTGTTTGTTAGGGTTTCGCTCGTTCATTCATTACTGATTATTATTCTTAAACGTATCAATCAATTATTACTAATTATGTAACTCGGTTAAGGTTTTAATGTGACGTAACCCTTTTTAGGGTTTCGTTTTTATTCTCGTTAATCGTTTGGATTTGTTGTTGCTGTTTATGTCGACTATGTGTGAGCTTTAAGGTTTCGTGGTTCTTATTTTTTAGGGTTTTATTCTGTCGGTCTTTATGATGCATGGTGCCACTGTTACTGGTGTTTTCTTTGGGTTCGAATGACAAAGGTTGTAATGATGATGGGGTTAATAAGGGATCGAGTGAAAATCTTAAGGCTGATCCGATCAATGTCAAATCCAGTTTGTTGAGTGATGATGGCAAGGCTGGCCCTAGTACTAGTGATGCGAATGTGCAAAAAACGATGTGCAAAAAACGAGGATTCAATCAGGTTATATTCCTTTATCTTTTGCTGATATGTTTAAGGATAAAACACCCAAGAAGACCGTTAAGATTTCGGAGATGAGAAACGAAAATTGTGTCGCTGGTGCTAATGTTACCATTCCTTTGGAAGCTGTCAATGAGGTAAGCTCTAGATTCACTAATACTTTGTATAGTTATTTCATTGGTAAGAGACTTGCCTTCCCGATAATTGAAAATTATGTTAGAAACACATGCGCGAAGTTTGGTTTACAAAGGGTTATGCTTAATAATGGTTTTTTTCTGTTCCAATTTGAAACCAAATAGGGTATGGAAAGGGTGTTGGAAGAAGGTCCATGGTTGATACAATTTGTGCTTATCTTTTTGAATATTTGGACTTTGAATACTAAACTTACAAAACATGATATAACTTTAGCTCCTGCTTGGGTTAAATTCCAAAATATTCCACTTGTTGCTTTTTCAGTCTTAGTTGGATTACAATGCAAATTGGCGTCCTATCATGCTTGATTCATACACGAGTACAATGTGCCTTAAGTCTTGGGGTCGTAATTCCTATGCTAGGGCCCATGTGGAAATGTCGTCAAAGGAAGCTTTACTTGACTCTCTTGTGGTTGCTATCCCCTACCCTAATGGGTTAGGTCATTCATAGGAAAAAAATGATGTTGAATGTGAGTGGAAGCCGCCTAGATGTGAGACTTGTAAAGTATTTGATCATAATGATGATGGATGTCCTATGAGAGTGAATCCAGTTGTGAAAGATAAACCGTTGGTTGTTGAAGAGGGTTTCGTTGAAGATAATGAAAAGAAATGTAAAGGTAAGCTGCAGGGTACTAATCTTCAGGTTGATGGGATTCGTTTTTAAAAGCTTAAGGTTTCGTATTACTATAGGCCGGTTACTAAGCCAAAGAATGGAGGAGCATCGATGTATGTCTAGTCGAATACATTTTCACCAATGGTTAATGTAAGGTCTACTTCCGGTAACAAACCTACTACTGATCCTACTAGTAGTACAACTCCTTTTCGGGATCTCCAAGGTAAGAATACTAATTTAGTTGATGATATCAAACTTATTGATTTGAAGAATAGTTTTGATGTGCTTATGGAGCAAGATTCGGTTTTGGAACCTGTGATTGGCACTACTTGTACTCCTTAGTTATCCCTAGTTCTTCCAAAACTGCTTTTCCATCGCCTTTGAAGAACACTCCTATTGTTAGTAAAATTGGGAAGCTTGAAAAGCTTATTATTTGATAGAAAAGTTACTCTTGTGGATGATGATGGTAAACCTCTTAAAAAGGTTGATCCTTCAACTAAGGTGGGTAACCCTTTCTCTAAGGTGAGCAATGTGGTAGTTTCAGATAGCGATGATGATGAAGTTTTTGATGATCACATTGGGATATTGTATTCTGAAAGTGGAGATAGTGAGCAGAGTCTTTATAAGCAATGAAAAGCGGATACGGTTGACGGCAACAATTATGATGATGAAGATATTGGCCTCTCTCATGCACAATTAAAGGCTGCTAGAATTCAAGATTTATGTCTTAACTAGGTTGTTTTATATTTTGTTTTTGCATAAATTTTATCTTTTTATGCTGGATTTTGGTTTGGTGGTCTAGTTGGTTGTAGCTAGTTGTCGTTTATGGTCTGTCATAAATGATTTAGTGGTTGTGTTAAGCGATTGCTTATGGTTAATGTGGTACTTCTGCCACATTCTATTGTACTTAAACATTTTTTAGAGTAATATATTTTACCTGGTGAAATACCCTTTACAAAAAAAAGGGTTAATAACCTATTAAAGCATCATACTTGTCACAAAAATCAGTTCGACGTAGCAAATAAAAAAAATACCCCTTTTGGCTATTTGACCCGACTATTTTGTCCTTTATAGGCATTGTACCACTTAGACAACCGGTATCCGGTTCATAACATCCAAGTCAGCTACTATTGTAAAAACAAAAAATAATAAAAACCAAAAATTTATTGAACACAAGTTTTCCTCCATAGATATGCATCTTTAACCAAAGGAGCCCATAACCAAATTCTTGGTTTATTTATTCTTCTGCTCGTTGATGCGTGTCACAAACGACGATTTCAATCTCATGATCTTCTCGATCTGTGCTTTTTTTGTTCGGTTTCACAGTCTGGCCCTTGTCAAGTGGCTTGTCCTAAAAGAAGCATAGCTTCTTTTTATTTCTACGAGACTTAAACAAAAGATCCATAACAAGATTGTTATAATCTTATCTTCGATTCGTTCAACGACTTAATCAAAATAAAAAACAACAAAAACAAACCTACCCGAGACCAATCTCTTGATCTTGAAGGTGATTCGAGAAAATTAACGGGTTATATGGGTGGACGAGGATTGGTAGAAAGGATGAATGAAATTAGTTGAGTCTTTGATTCGTTTTTGATGATGAAAAGGAAATGATAAGCGATTGATTGATGAGCATTGACCGAGATTAATGTTATCAAGTCGATGTTAAGAAGCATTGGGCTTCTGATTTGATGCGGAGTTCAAATTGTTGAGATGAGAGAAAAGCGTTTTGGTGAGAAAACGTTTACGTGATGAGGATGGTCAAAATCAAAAGGCTGTTGAGGTGGTGATGGTTGGTGTTTTGTGTGAAGTGGAGTTTTAACCGGTTAGTTTAGAGTTTACACCGCTATTGTGAGTCTAAATGTATCATAGAGACAAAATAGACAAGTTAAGTGGTCGAAAATTTTATTTTTTTGTTATTACGTCGAATAACTTTTTGTAATAGTATGATCTTTAATAGGTTATTAACCAAAAAATATATATATATATAACTAGTTTTTTAAGCAAAGTTTTTTTAATTATCACATGGTGTATAAAATATGAATTATATATTCATAACTTAAAAATCGGTTAGTCTTTGTTGTTATTAGTAATATAAAAAGTGTTTATTTGAGAAATGCAATAAGACAAACTCATCTTTGTTGTTACTATTAATATGAAAATGATTGGGGGAACATGATATTTTGTACCGACGTTCAATGATTCAAGATGTATACTTTGTCTATGAATGAAGAAATATTGCAAGTTAGTCGAACGAGACGAATATTGGTTCTGGATATATCTGTTTAATTACGGCACAAACATGTGTATTTTCGTTTCAGGACGCCAAGAACGACTATTCCTAGCTTCCAATGCTCTATACATTAATTGCATTATACTTCCCAATAACTTAGTATTTTATAAAGAAGCATTTGATTATCAAATTTAATAAGGGATTATGCATGCATTGTCATAACAGCTCATATTATTTCAAATTAAATATTTCATTTCATGTATTCGCACGTTGATGTTCTGTTGGTCATATGTATTATTATCAGTTGGAATATTTCACCACGTGAGGATTATATTAATATCGTTTGTCATCTAATTAAGCATGTGACATTGGTTTTAAAGAAACTAGCATCATACTTGCGTGATGCGGTGACGAATATTTTATGACTATATTTTGATGCGAACAAACGTTGTTCTGTTATACGTTTTCTCTAGCAATAACTCTACGAATGAATGATAATTTAAATTAAATTAACTTTAAATAGTAAGTCATTAATAATGCAAACTATTTGAAATCCAATAAACATAAGGTCCAAACTAAAGAAAGGAATATAAGTAATATCTTTGAACTTTTCGGTTAATAATTAATTTCATTTCGTTTTTTTAGCAATTGTTTTACCGACTAATTTGTTCGTTTAGGAGCTATAAATAATGACAAAAGTTTGGTGAAACTTTGCTTATTTTATATTATTTTGTTTGTTTGATTTTTTGTGTTTAGTAGTTTGCTTGGTTTGTAGAATGTGTTATTTTAATTGTTTTTTTTTTTTTTATTGAAAGAGCGTTTTTAAAATATCATAAATTAGTAGCTTGCATGACTTGTACAATGTATTTGAATACATGTATGTTATCATTTAATGAGTGTTTAAGAATGCATATTAATTATGAATCAATGATAGTAAAATACATTTTATGGAGGAAAAGTGCTTGCATGACTTATACATGATGCATACTAAATTGTATTGCTGAATTTTAAAAAAGTTAATGAAGGAAGAAGTCTTATTTTATTATAAGATAGTAAGATAAACGTCATAAAATAAAATGTAATTTCCCATAAACACAATATTCAACTATTAATATACGTTATTAAATACAACGTCTTTATTTGGAAAATCTTTAAATAATGAAACAGAAGTGAAGTGGTCATTGGTATAATCAAGATAGATTGAGCATCTTCGGGTAACTATCACGTTATCATTGTTGAAGTTTTCGAAAAACCTCTTAAATTCATACACCTGTTGAATATGTAATAAAAACACAAATAACAATCTTACTTAATACCATGGTTTAACCAACTGAGCATTCGGTTAGTATCTCTAGTCTTTAGAGGCTCTTGGGGAGGAGGTCTTGAGTTCAATCCCAGCAGGGGTTTGAATGAGGATTTTCTTTAAAGGTAGTCCTTTAATGAAGGGGTTTAGCTTTAGAACCCTGTGTTCGAATCTTGTAAAAGCGAGGGTTCTACTATTAATTATCGTGCCTTGGGCGGATTAGTAGGGGTTTTCCATCGGATATTGAAATAGGCATTTCCGCTTGAGGAGCTCTCTAGCGGGACCCGGTTTAGACAACGTAGTCTAGGCACTCCTGCTTGTCGAACCACGACACGAAGCACCTTATAGAAATTCACCTTTCAAAAAAAAAAAAAAACTTAATACCATGGTTTCATGTATGTAGTATAATTATTTATCTATTTCATCTTTCTCTAATTCTTCAGGCTCCCAATCATAATCAAAAGATTATACGTCGAGTAAATAAATAAAATGAGTACACGTTCTTGTAATGTTGTATATATAATTTTCTCATTTAAAAGTGTATTACCGTGTTACAATTGCGAGTTATATCTTGTTTAAAAGTTAAGCTATAATTCATCTTCTTCTCAAAATTCCAAATTGAGACTATCGTTTTAACATAAAAGATACACAAATGAATGTAAAGTTTAAGGATATAAACAGCGCGAAGCGTGGCGTGATGGCATGACCAAGTCTTATGCATTGGCGGCTAAAGCGAAACTTTTTGCATTTTTAAAGCGTGACATAAAGCGTCGCAAAATATGAAGATAATTATATATTTATATCATTTTTCATATATATTGAGTTTACAAAAGCGTTGTACATAGTGAATAAGGTTAAACTATCTTTACATGTAATATTCTACATTTAAAAAATAAATAAATAATTTTTTTTATCAGATTTGAATAAAAAACTCGTCACGTCTCACGCCTTATCGCGCATTTTCCCGTCTCATCTCACGTCACGCTTAAAGTTGGCGTCTTGGTTTATTTCGTAACGCGGAGGTCACATCTCACGCTTTAACGGCTTTTAGAACCATGTTAAAGTTTAAGCATCCTTAAAACGTAATTTTTTTTTCTTTTTAAGATATGAGTTATTCATATCTTTTCATGACTCATAAATTCTATATATGGAATAAAACCAAACGTCGGTGCACTATTTTAAAATGTTATTTTAAGGCCGCTTGGGCTAAGCGTTTTTCTTCAGCCCATGTTTGTTTTCTTGGCCTGCTACTGCCCCGCTACCGACTTTGATGTTATCGCCTTTGATAATAACTTTGTTGTCAGGAGACATGTCTTTCTTCTTCATCTTCTACGTGTTGTGAGGCACCACCTCTTTTAACTATGACAGTGACGGTGACATTTAGGCTTCCAGTTTGGGGTTTTTGGGTGATTTCGATCATATTGAACGTATCCAACCTGATAGCCCATGTTACTATGTAAGTTTATTTTATATTGATTTCGGTTTGTAGATGGCCAATTGTAAGTTATTCGTACTCTTTTCGGTCGTTAATTAAAATTATGTTTGGACTACCTTCTGATTTGAGCATATTTGTATGTGAAAAAAATGATAACCTAAAGTTATTGGCTTATTAATTTTTTAAGTTAGAAAGCCTTATTCAAAAAGTTTAGCTTCAGTAAATAACAACAGTAAACTAACTAATAAGGATGTTGGTTAAGGCTTATTTCGGAGTTATACAGCTTATGTTTCATACTTTACCATAGCTTTGCTGAATATGTAGCTTATTAATTGATTGATTAATGAATACTCAGAACGCTTTTGAATAGCAGTGGTTCAGCTGGAGAAAAATATTGTTCGTTTGATACAAACGCCACTTCAGTTGGAGACAAATAGTGCACGGACGTTTGTTTTATTCCATATATAGAGTACTCAGTACGCTATTGAATAACAGTGGTTCAGTTGGAGAAAAATATTCTTCGTCTGGAACTACCGACACTTCAAAATTTGAGAAACACCTTATCTTGGCCGGGCGTTTAGTAACGCAGCCATGGAGGTCTTTCTGCCTTTGTTTTGCTACACGTTTATGATTTACTTCTGAACGATGTTTCAAAGCTTTAAAAAGGTCTTTTCTTGGTGGGGCGTTTACTAGCGCAACCATGAAGCTATGGTGATCAATCACTGTTGCTCTCTGAATCATATGATCTTGGTCATTCGAGGTCTGGACCGTAACTTGGCGGGCGAAAGACCAGATGGTGTGGTAGCATAATTGCTATTACGCAATCGAGCTTCTTTGTAGCCATGCCTAAGTTATGTCGTTGCTCACCATTTTTTGTGTTGTCGCTATAGGTGCACATGATTTCACTACATGACCTGAAACGGCAGGTGGTGGAATGAAACCAAACGTCGGTGTACTATTTTTATAGTTTTATAACGTTATTTTCATGTTACGCAAGGTTTAATTGTGGGCGTCCTAGGCTTTGACATGTGCCAAGCTGTGGGCTGGAAAAAATGATCCAAAGTGGTATACCTTTGGTCTTTGTTAGTGCGATACATATATGCCTATTCGTTTCCTTTCGTTGAAGGTTTCCTTACTTCTTCTTCTCTCTGCGTATTTTGAGTGGGTAAGCTTGTTTTTTTGGTGGATGATTGATTGTTGCATGTTTGGTTTTGTTGGTGTTCATTTGTTATTGCATGCTTATTCTTGGTTATTTCTTATGGGGTTCTGATCAGATGCATACCTGAAAAATTATCAGTATCACATCTGCATAACTCGCATGTTCCTTATTTCTAACGTTTAGTCACCCCGTACATGTTTCGATTGTTGCAGATGGAATTGTAGGGCTGATCAGGTTGTTGCATCGCTACTGATGTGGCAACGGTGATTTTATACGGCCCATGGATAAACTGAGGATCTTTGGAAGTTGGCATGGCAGCCTGCTTGGTCTGCAGCCATGCCGGACGTACCCTGTTATTTCGGCTTACTTCCTGTTGTAACCCCAATGTTGTTGGATTTTATTCGATAAAAGGTTGTGGATATCAGTACTGAAGAGGCAATGATGAGTTTATATAATTTCCGGAAAAAATACAGTTGTCCGGAACGTGGCAAGGCAACCTACTCGGTTTGCAGCCATGCTGGATGTACTCTTTTTTTCTGGGTTACTTCCATGTCTGAGCCTCATATTTTGGTTGGCCCTAATGGGAGAACGGTACGAAATTCTATTGTCTTTTATTCGATGTCGGTTAACAAACATGAATTTCCTGGGGCTTTGCCTGGTGGCTTAGCTGTTTCACAATATTGGGAAACCCACGATAATAAGGGGATATGATGAGTTTCAACGGGTCATGCTAAAAGCGAGACAACCTACACCTTGGCACGGCAACCTGTTGGGGTTGCAACCATGGTGGGCGCGTCCGGTTTTTCTAAATGTCGCCCTATCTGAGCCTCCTTTTGTAACATAGCAGACAACGGAGCCTTCACCTTTCGTTATTGGTAGGTGCTACTTCGTTTCATGCAAAGTGAATAACTTTTGTTGTCGCATTAACAGTTGAATATCAAATATTAGAATTGTATGCATAACGGATTAACTTTCCAGATTATCTACTGGGTTGGGTTTTGGGTCAGCACTAGTTACGAATCAAAACATATTGGGGTGAAAACAGGACATTGACATTTATGGTTTACGAGATGTGTCATGGTTTAGTTTTTAAAGTATTAAACACCATGTTCGTAACGTTTTGGCCTAGCTTTATATTGTATCAACTAAGTTCTTTACGTCCATGTTTTTTTCAAACATTGGAAAGTATATCAGATGTGATCTTTCTATAATTTTTAAGCATTAAAGAAACGGCTCATAGTACCCTTATCGAACTGAATAGTCGTGGCATCGATTCTAATATTTCCAGTTGGAAGAACATTGCAATCTTCGTTTGCTAATATTGATGCGAGACGTTTAAGATACCGGTCTATTATAATTTTCTCCTCGAATTCCTTTCGTTGTCGCAATGGTCTGGCAGTACATCTACCGAAGACCTTTGCACAAAGGTTGTCGAAATAGCAAAAGGGGTTTGAGGGGGCGATTCAGAAACAAAGTAGCTTCTTTCTAAAGAAAAGAGGAACAAAAAAATCCAAAGAGCTCATTACCAGTTTGGTTATTTGTTTTTTTTTTCCCGTTTAAGTTGTAATTGACTCTATACTTTCTTTTTTCAGGAACTTTAAGATGCGGTTTTCCTTTTTTTGGGTTCCAGGCTATCATTGGGACAATGATTGTAGAGACCAGTATTTGGCCAAGAAAAACTAATCCTACTATTGATGTACTGGGATTTCTTTTTCTTGGTTGAATACTGATCATTACTTTGTGAGGTAATAGGATGGTACACGTAGGGCAGAAATGCTATTCTTGAATACCTAAAACGCTTTTGAATAGCAGTGGCTCGGTTGGAGAAAAATATTGTTCGTTTAACACTACTGATACTTCAAAGCTTGAGAAAGGCCTTATCTTGGCGTGGCGTTCAGTAACGCAGCCATCGAGGTTTCCTTCTCTTTCTTTTGCTACACTTTTAAGGCTTATTATTGACTGGTAATTCAAACCTTTAGCCATGTCTTTTCTTGGCGGGCCGTTTATTGTAACGCAGCCACAGCGGCTTTTGTTGCTTTCTTATGGTCCTTGCAGTGGTAATTGACTCTATACTTTCTTTCTTCAGGAACTTTAACATGCGGTTTTCCATTTTTTGGGTTTCAGGCTATTATTGAGACAGTGATTGGAGTGACCAGTATTCGGCCAAGAAAAACTAATCCTACTATTGATTTACTAGGATTGCTTTTTCTTGGTCGAATACTGATCACCAATTTGCAAGGTTATAGGATGCTACACGTGGCGCATAAATGCTATTCTTGAATACCTGAAACGCTTTTGAATAGCAGTGGTTCAGTTGGAGATAAATATTGTTCGTTTAACACTACTGATACTTCAAAGCTTGAGAAAGGCCTTATTTTGGTGTGGCGTTCAGTAACGCAGCCATCGAGGTTTTCTTGCCTTTCTTTTGCTACACTTTTAAAGTTTATTATTGACTGATAATTCAAACCTTTAGAAAGGTCTTTTCTTGGCGGGGCATTTATTGTAACGCAGCCATGGAGGCTTTTGTTGCTTTCTTACGGTCCTTGCATATGTTGAGTGGTTTTGGCTCTGTGCCTTTCGTAAAGGTTGGTTTTGGTTCTATCACCATTTCGTATTCGAAATGGATATATATATATATATATATATATATATATATATATATATATATATATATATATATATATATATATATATATATGATTACGATGACAAAATGTCAGCATGCATGTCGTCAAAGGTTTTGAAATAGTTTTGCCGTCACTGTTTGTTGCCTGCTCACGTTATCGTGTACATGAATTTTAACCTTCTCTCTATAGGCGATGACAATAATATGCTGACCATTACGTGTACATTTGCTTGGCCCGCATCATGGCAAGGCAGTCATATCGAATGTGTGACTGCAGGCCGCTATTGTATACATATATCTGAGCCTCATTTGTTATCATTATTCATATGTTTCTGTCAGTTGTGAAGTGTTAGTAAAAGTCTTTGTCGATTTCTTGTGGTCCTTGCATATGTTGAGTGGTTTTGGTTTTATGGCTTTGGTAAAGGTCGGTTTTGGTTCTATCGCCGTTTGGTATTCTGTAATGAATGTATATATGATTACGGTCACAAAGCGGCAGCATGCCTGTCGTCACATGTTTTGAAATAGTTTTGCGCTCACTGTTTGTTGCATGCTCGCGCTATCGCGTACATGAATTTTAACCTTCTCTCTTTCTATAGGCGATGATGATAATATGCTCACCATTACGTGTACATTTCCGTATTGTGGCAAGGCATTCATATCGAATGTGTGACTGCAGCCATGTTGGTTGCCTGGTGTCGCTATTGTATACATATATCTGAGCCTCATTTGTTATCATTATTCATACGTTTCTGTCAGTTGTGACGTGTTAGTAAAAGTCTGGACTACGTGAGAAATAAGCATATGTTTATGCAGTATTCGATGTGTTTACTTAACAAGTACGTATTACTGTCACTGTATGCCATATCACGAGCCATGAATAATTGGTGCGCCCACTTTTTCCAAATGCCACCCTATATGCTCCTGCCTTTCGTAACGTAACAGCTGGAGGGGCCTGAGGATTTCTGCTTTGCTATGTTTTACTTAATTTCATGCTAACTGGGTAACTGTTGCTGTCATATGAGCACTTGAATATCAAATATTTAAATTGTATTCATAAAGGATAACCTTTGCAGATTTTCTATTGGGTTGGGTTTTGATTGAGCATCAGTTACGGGTCAAAACATGATCTTCCTATAATTTTTAAGCATTAAAGAAACGGGTCGTAGTACCTCTTATCCAACTAAATAGTCGTGTCATCTATTGAAATCTTTCCACTCGAAAGAATGTGGCAATCTTCATTTGCTAATATTGATACGAGATGTTTAGGATACTGCCCTGTTCTAATTCTTCGCTCGAATTCCTTTCGTTGTTGCAATGGTCTAGCGAGGCGTCTGGTCTAGGCCTTTGCACAAATATTATTGAAATTGCAAAAGGAATTTGAGGGGACGCTTAGACGGGTTTCGCTATCATGAACATCGCATGTCAGCATCAGCGACGACTGAAGGTTGAAACATACTTCCGGGTGGAAAGATTCTACTCGATAACACAACAATATTCAAGTATAGCATTTAGTTGCTAAAATAGGTCATTATAGGGAGATGCACATTCCATTAATGGGTCATTTTTGTAAGTTCATACATGAGCCCGCACTTTGATCTGGAAAACTCGGTATCAACAATTGCGTGAAATACCGCCGCAACGCGGCGGGCTTCTTTATCTCGTTTATATGATAGCTAACATGTGATGTAATTATTACTGTATATTATATACTTATGTATAGTGAGAGATTTTTTTAAATGTTTCTAAATCCATCGTACAAAATACATGTCTACTATCTTTCATCAAAACACTCTAATAACACAGTCCCCATTATTATTGTAGAAATTTATTGTGCTTTTGCTGTGAAAAGTATAGCTAAACAATCTTAAGCAGACCCAAATAGGATCCAGAAGATGAACAACACAAAGAGACAATGATTCTAAACCGAATGATTAACCAATATTCGAATGATTACAATACCAAGGAATTGAATATCAAAGACATAAACAACCTTCAAAATACGAGAAAGATTACAAAGAAAGTTAAAGGGGTTTTTGATAAGTAAAGATGAAGAGATGATATTATCTATATGAAGAGATGATATTATCTATATGTTGGAGATGGTATTGTGTTGTGTTCTGTAACCAAATGGGAGGAAGGAGTACATATAAGACTTCAAGACTACATGCCAGCTCTAGGCCTCTAACTTCCTTGAGTGTGTATTCCAGCCCCTCTATTAAACCTTTCCATATTTGACACAATCAATCCCTAAAATCAAGCTAATCATACCATAAGATACAAAATATATGAGAGGAATGTTTAAAACCAGAATATGGAAATTATATTTCTCAATACACCTCCTCGGATTAAATTTTAAACATATCAGACATGTTCAGTTTTTTTGTGAGAAAGACATGTTGATCAACGGGTAGGCCTATATCTGCATTATTTTTGATGAGTCAATCTTAGAAGGTTTTATTATGCCATTAATCATTTTATCTCTTATAAAGTGAAGATCAATCTCAAAATGTTTGGTTTTGTCATGAAAAAGATGGTTATATGCTATTTGAATAGCAGCTTTGTTGTCATAGAACATTGTTACAGGTTTATGTATTTTAATGTTTAGATCTTGAAGTAAGTTTGAGTGCTAGATAACCTCACATGTTTCAGATGCAAGATCTATGTACTCTGCTTCCGCAGAGGATCTGGAGACCACAAATTATTTTTTTCTTTTCCAGGAGACAAGAAAGTTTCCCATAAAGATGGCAAACCTTATGACATATCTCCGGGTTATTACGCATTTAGCCCTGTCCGAGTCTAAGTAACTACAAAGATTCATATTGGTGTCTTTTGAAATCATAATACCTTTACATGGAGTCTGTTTAAGGTATCTTAGAATATTAAAGCCAAGATTAAGATGGGATTCTAGAGGAGAGTGCATGAATTGGCTTAAGGAATGAACAACATAAGAGATGTCGGGTCTGGTATGTGTGAGATATATAAGTTTTCCAAGAAGCATTTGATATTCTGTTATTTTTTAAGGTATTTGTCCTTTTTGTTTGTAGGTTTGTCACCAATGATTCCTAAGAAATATTTTAGTTCACTCAAGTCTTTAATTTGGGAGTTTATTTTTGAAAAAGTCTTTTACTTTGTTTACTTCTTCCAAGTTGTTTCCTGTGACCACTATATCATCAAAATAAACAAGTTACCCAATGAAGTGGTTGTTTTCAGTTTAGACAAACAATGAGTAACCACTCCTAATTTGTTTAAAGCCATTTTTTATTAATGTTTGACAAAGTTTTTCATTCCATTTCATTGGTGCTTGTCTGAGACCATATAAGGATTTTTTTTAGCTTGCAGACTCTTTGATTATTAATAGAAAAGTATCCCAGGGGAAGTGTCATATACACCTACTCAGTTAGGTTGCCATAGAGGAAGGCATTGTTGACATCTAACTGAAATAGTGGCCATCCATTATTAACAGCATATTTTATAATGCATTTAGGTCTTATAAAATTAGAAGGCTTAAAAATTCAGACTTTTTTACTTGCTTATTATGGAAAGAGTTTTTCTAACCAAAAATTAAGATAATGAGCTCCAATCATGAGATGACATGTGTCTCTTCTTAACAAACTCCAAGCCTAACTTCTAACAAACTCCAAACCTAACTCTTAACCACTAAAAATTAAGATAAAAGCTCTAATTATAAAATGACATGTGTCATTTCTCAACTAAAAATTCATCTTTATTTTTAAATTTTAATTTCTTTTTATCTACTTAAATTTTTTATAATATAATTTCACCATATTTTCTAAAATTTTATGCACTTTAATTCAACATCCATTTTGATATATTTTTATAAGTTTTTAGTTTTTATATTTTTAATGGGTTTATTTTATTTTAATTCAAATTTAAACAACTTTAACCTTTATTTCATTTATTTCAATCAATATAATCTTGATTAAGTCAAAATCATATACTTTTGGGGTAGTGTTTGTGGCGTAAGAGATTGCGAGGTATTTCTATATGCGTGAATAATGATGTCGCGGGAAAGCTACGGGTAACCCAAACAAACACTTACAACTAACACATATACATTCAAGTGTTGTGAAACGAATTCACTAAGCGGGTAAGCAAACACATATAACTATACTTATCGGCTGCCATGCTGCGCGGGTGCCGGCTAGTTAACGACAATGTTAATAAGGCACCTAACTATAACAATCTTCACCACGGGAGAGAATGTTTCATCATAATCAACAACCTCTCTTTGGTTGTATCCTTTTGCCACCAACCTGGCTTTATATCTTTCAATGTCTCCATTGGACTTATATTTAATTTTGTATATCCATTTGCACCATATGGGTTTTCTACCTGGTGGTAATTGAGTGATTTCCCATGTTTCATTTATATTTAAGGACTCCATTTCATTATTCATGGCAACAATCCATTCTCTGTTTTTACATGCCTCATTAAATGTGTTTGGTTCAAAAGTTTTGTTAAGGTTTGCTGCAAAATAGTAGTTATCTTTGCTTAAATTAGAGTAATTTACAACTCTGTCTATAACATATTTGACTTTATCTTCAAGATCTCCTTTGAGTTATGGGCTCATTTACAACATTTTGAATGTTCAAGCCATTTCCCTCAGCAGTGGAATTAGAATCCACTATATTGTTATCAATAACGAGTGATGCGTAGATCATCCTGGGTTGCTCCAGAATCACTAGAGAGTGAAATGTTGTCACTGTCAAGTGAATCTGTGCCATCCACATTATGTTTTTCTTTAGAGCCAAGTGATGTGTTAGCACTAGATGATTCTATGCCATCAACATGTGGAGATTCATCACCACTCCCTTGAGCATTATTAGCCTTTGGGTTCTACTCCCTCGAGTTTTGGTAAATATGGTAATTGTTCAGCACTCTCTGATTCAATTCATAGTTAGAGTGTTCATCATTTTGATGTTCAGGGCTGAGAATTCTGCCAGTGTCGATGTTATCAGAGATTGTCCTTCCCTCAACAAAATTAGAAGATTTCTTGATGTCTGTTTGATCAGTGGGTTTAACAAATTTTACTCCTTTAAGGGTGTCTTCCCTTTTCTGAGATGCTTTACCTAACCCACGTTTTCCTCTAATTGGTACTTTCTCACAAATGTATTTACTTAGTTTTTTGTACAAGAGTTCCACTTGTTAGTGAGTTCTTCTAACTCTGAGACTTTGTCTCTGAGATTCTGATTGGCCTAAGTAAGCTTATCATTAGATAGTTAAAGATCCATACAGTGATTTTTAATGATGGTTAGGTCAAGAAGTTCATGTTTGCTTATTTTGAGCTAATTTTGACAACAACGGAAAATTTGTTAAATAGATTTATACGCTATTCTTCCACAAAGTGGATATCTATGATGCAGGTTTTACTGACCAGGTTTTAATATTTATAATGTCTCGTTATACCTATGGTCTACCCTAATGCACTAACATGCAGTATACCCGGTCGTGTGTAGTGTAGTATTCGGTAAAACCGAGGTCGTCCTAAGAGTTATGTGTGTTGGATTAATACTAAGTCTAGGTGTCACAGATTTTAATATGATTTAATTAATTAACTACTAAAGCAAATAAAGGCAAAGGATGTGATCAATAGAGGAGAGTGGTGCTAACCTAGTTATTCATCCTAGCTAGTAATGTCTACGTCTACTTACGTCCAATTACTTCAGGTGGGGTCAAAGTCGAGAGGACAACATTTGGTCAATTCACTCTAACCTATCAGCAAAGATGCCACCACTAGAGAAGTCAGGTGTCCCTTCATAAGTCCAGTTGTTCCTGGTCCCCTAATCCGAGTCATTAAGTTTCGCCACATGCTAGACTTATAATAGAGAGTGCCCGGGCGTTAGCAACAAACACTCACCCCTAATTCTTAAGTTCATCCAAGCGGTAGGTGATCGGTTGGTCAAATGCACAAGTAGAAAGGGTCGTCGGTTGGTCATATCTTACCCTTCCGTCTCGATCTACTCACTTAGGTTCGAGTTGGTCATATCTCTAAGCAACTAGCCTCTACCGCCATTCAAAACTACCGAAACAAGGGTAGCTACCCATAAACTATGCATGCATATACTTAGAAATAATTATACAGAAGTAATGTAAACGCAAACAAAATAATTAAGGAATCATAACCAAGCGGTGCTTAGCCGCTCATATTAACCATACAAATCAATTCAATAATTAATATTACGAAATACATGAATCAAAATTAAAGGAAAGATAAAATGCTAATGCTTATCGTAGGGGAGTGATTTCTCCCTTGGAGATAGCTCCGTATGCTCCTCTAGACCTGCCTTTGGCTTTTTCCCACGTTCTTTGGTTGTGGTGTGTGAAATGGGATGCTTTGAAATGCTGAAAATCATGGGGTATTTATAGGTCAGATCTTGGTTACGGCGTAACTAATAAAATAGTTACGCCGTAATCATCAAATTCTTCAGAAATTGCACTAGATCTGCTGGTTCTGGTAACCTTAGAAGTGGTTACGCCGTATCTTCAATAATTCTTGTTTACGCCGTTGTTTATGCACGAGTTACGGGCGTAGTTATCGTGCGCGGATCCTCATTTGACCTAATATAGTTAAGTCGTAATCTTTTGGAGAGTTCTGTTGTAATCTTGATAAGTTGGCTTTACGAGTCACGCTTTATTTACGGCGTAATGTGAGAGATGAGTTCGCCGTAAATTCTTCAAAGTGAGCATACTATGATAAATCTTTAATAATTTTCCAATTCAGCGTCTCGTTAGCTCGATGCTCGTAATTTACCTAAAAGTGGAATATAATGGAAAACAAGCATAAATACATATAAATGATATAAATTACAAGCATTATCGGGGGAAATTGACACTTAATATTCAGGATAATTTGATGTTATCGATGCGGGTTTTCTGAGACGGTCTTAATATTTATAGTGTCTCGCTATACCTATGGTCTACCCTAATGCACTAACGGGCAGTGTACCCGGTCGTGCGTAGTGTAGTAAATGGTAAAGCCGAGGTCGTCCCAAGAGCTATGTGTGTCGGATAATTACTAAGTCTAATTGTCACAGAATTTAAATGGTTTGATATGGTTTTAATTAATTAAACTACTAAAGCAGAATATAAAAGCAATTAAATGGTAGAAAGGAAATCAATAAAGGAATAGTGGTGCTAACCTAGTCAATCCTCCTAACTAGTTATTTCTACGTCTACTTACTTCCAATTACTTCAGGTGGGGTCAAATTCGAGAGGACAACATTTGGTCAATTCGCCTAACCTATCGGCAAAAGATGCCACCACGGAAGAAATCAAAGCATCGTCGTCATCTTGTTGTTCTGGTCCCTAAGCCAAGTCATTAAGTACCGCTACATGCTAGATTCTAAATAGTGAGTGCCCGACCTTTAGGAACTTAGACACTACACCCCAATTCTTAAGTTCATCCAAGCGATAGGTGATCGGTTGGTCAAATCGCACAAGTAGAAAGGGTCGTCGGTTGGTCATATCTTACCCTTCCGTCTCGATCCGCTCACCTAGGGTCGGGTTGGTCATATCTCCTAGGCAATTGGCCTCTACCGCCATTCAAAACTACCGAACCGGGGTGACTACCAAAGAACTATGCATGCATACACTTAGAAATGATTGTGCGGAAGTAAAGGTAAACGTAAACAAAACAATTAAGGAATCATAACTAGGCTAGCACCAAAGGGTGCTTAGCCGCTCATAAATTATGCACATCAATTCAATATTCAAAGTGCGAAATACATGAATTAAAAGTAAAAGAAATAATAAGCGCTAAAGCTTATCGTAATGGTGTGACTTCTCCTTGGAAACAGACTCCGTATGCTTCCTAGACCTCCTAGAGCTTTTCCCACGTTCTCGAGTATTGTGTGTGGAATGGAATGAATAGAAATGCTTGAATTCGTGGTATTTATAGGCAGTGCGGGTTAGGCGTAACCAAAATATGAGTTCGCCGTAACCTCCGTAAATGCACTAGATCGCTAGTTACGGGCGTAACCTAATAAGTGGTTCGCCGTAGTCTTCAATAATCACAGTTACGTAGTAAGTGATGCGATGTTACGGCGTAAGTATCGTGGCGTGGAACCTCTTTTGACCTAATGGAGTTACGTCGTAATCTTTGGAAGGAGTTACGCCGTAATCTCTTGATGAGTTGGACTTGAGGTCACGCAATAGTTACTGCAGCGTAATGTGAGAGACGAGTTACACGTAACCTCTTGAGAATAAGCATCTTGTTATAAATCTTTAGTAACGTTTCCATTTCGCGTCTCTTTAGCTCCAATGCTCGCAATTCACCGAAAGTGTAAAACAATGGAAAACAAGCGTAAATCCATATAAATGATATAAATAACGAGCATTAACGGAAATTTGACACTTAATAATCGGGACTATTTGATGTTATCAAATATCCCCCACTGAACTCTACTTGCCCTCAAGTAGACCTTATTAGATAGATTCCTAAAAGATATCTCCCAAAACACGGAAAATATGAGTTTACAAATCCTTATGCTAGAATAAAATAAAGCCGAACACCTCGAAAAGGGAACAAACACTCAAATCTCTCAACTATTCTAAGTGTCATTTTCGGGTGATCACTCAAGCACAATCATAGCATGTATTCTATCATAAGCTTGGCGGTTACACAAATCTCCACCACTAGAGTTAAGGGCTAAACAGTTCTCGAAGGCAATATGGGTAGACACGACAAAGGTTAAGGGTGACTTGTCATTACTAACATGTCACGTGAAGTGGACAAAATCAATGATACATGACCAAATCCATGGCCAAGACACCAAAGATTGCTCATTGCATCACCTAGACATGCTTCATGACTAAAGGGTAGGATAAGACATGGGATATATAATTGGTGTAAAATGAAAAACAAGCGGTAGTCTATATCTACAACTAAGTAATCACCACTTACCATCCGCCCAAAGTTCAAGTTTATAAGTCCGGAGACCGGATCATGAAATGCAAGGTAGATGTGTCATTAGAGGACGTCGTGATGGGCACACTACCTTTTCTTCTTCGATTGGTATTACTCCAACTCAATCTTCAAATGTGACCGAGGTGGCCTCCTCGATACTAAAAATAAAGGCGATACTATAGTGCTTATAACATTGCACTTTACAAAATCATAACTGAATCAAATATATTTTTTTATTTTTATTATTTTTATTTTTTTTTAATTATTTTTTATTTTTTTTGAATTATAACTGATAACATAACATCCCCCCACTTGAGATGAACAATGGAAATTCGGGGGGTCTTCAATGATCTTCATAATTGAAAGCGTAATTTCCAAACCTTTCCACTCGAACCTTGAACTTAGGCAAACGATGACTTCGCAATTACAAATAAAGACTACAGGGTAGGCTAAGGTGTAAGGGTGTAACGAAACAGTATATTGGGGTGACAAAGTGAAAGGAGTGGCTCAAAAGGGTGTATCTAGGGGTATCTTGCACTAAAGGGGAGTACCACAAAAGGGTTTCACATGGGGGTCGAAAAGTCGAGGTGACTAAACGATAGACTCACAATAGTAGGCTGTTTGGGTGATAATCCTATAATACTGGCTTCTTAAACTAAAAAGTCCAAATACAATGATTAAACTCAACATACCTCGTCTATGGTCTCGAAATGATGCAATGGCCAAGTTCTAAAGTTTACAAGCTACCGACACACTCATAATTTGGTGGATTTGGGGTAAAATATTAGAAATGGATAAGGCTATTCTAACCATATAATATCAAGGGTTGTATATGCTCGGCTAAGGTTTAATCTAGTTAAGTTAAGAATAACATGTCAAAATTTTAAAAATGGCATAATTTTTCAAAATAAACTAGAAAACGAGGGCTAATTAAAGTTCAAGAGACAATTCTACTCTCGTCCCCCCACTTGAATTGTACAAAGTCCCTTTTGTACTAAGCGTTAAATAAAGGTGAAGAGAAAAGTAGAATTAGAGCGAGAACTTCCTCAAATTTGCTCCAAAAGAAAGAAGGCCCACGAAAAAGTCATGCCTTCAGTATAAGCATCCACAAGCAAACTTCAATCCCTAAAATCACACTACCGACAAGAATAATTCTAAAAAAGAAAAAATGAAAAATGAAAAACAAACCTAACTCACTTTCATAGGAATCACGGTCGCATTTAGCATATGCAACAAGCCTTTTAAACCACTTGGTGTCCCAAGTGGACGAGTGAAGTCTCGTGAGGGTTTACAGGGAATACACCCACAACGTTCATTTAAAATACTAACACAAGGTTATTGTGTTTAAAATGAAAGAAGTAATGCAAGAGGATAGTTAAGTCGTAACTCTTAGAAGGAGTTCCACCGTAACTAGGCAAAACCTAGCATACGCTGCAAGAGTGTAGCTACGGCGTAACCACTGAGATGGGATTACACCATAATTGGTAAATTGGTGGTGCATCCGAAATTCTGCTGCAAGAGGTTTGTTACGGCGTAACCACTGAGATGAGTTACAGCCGTAACTATAGTAAGATCGACGTACTACTGACGAGAATCACTCTTCGTTTCTGCAAAAATGGTTAAAACACAAAACCGAACAAAATGGAAATAAAATAAAAGAAAGGGATAATTGGGTTGTCTCCCGAAAGAGCACTTTTCTTTATTCTGATCTTTAAGTTAGACTCAGAGCCTCGGGGCTTTATGGTGGCCTTTGAACTTGGAAAAATTCCTCCATGTCCTTCATTAAGTTGTGTCTGACCCAAGCGACATTTGTGGCAGTGCGAAGGTACTCTTTAATCTCGATCTTCCGAATTTTGCAAAATTTTTTATCCGGCCCCAAGTGGTATCTAGTAAACTCATATTTTTCGGCTATAATTGATGGCGGCCTCTTGTAGGGAATGCCAAGTAGCTTGCATCTTCTCTTCTCATGTGCTTCATCATCGGGATCAATGAATCCATCTTCACCTTGTAGTTCGAGGTAATCAAAATCATCATCGTCAGAATCGGTATTTTTAAGAGGTTCATCGTCGAGTAAATTTTCCAGTAGCACTTGTTTGCATTCATCTTTTTCCTTCCTTGACAAATCCTCGGCGTCATTATCTGATTCTCCATTTGGAACTTCGTTGTTTGGTTGATCTTTACTCATACACCCATTCCAGATTTTCTCCCTAGTTAGCGCGTCTATTTTTCCGTATTTGATTCTGACCCAATCGTCGAATCCTAAATCATCTGGCCAAGGCAATTCTGTTATTTTCGAGTCATTAGTCGAGGTCCATATGAACTCGTCTTCCCCATCTCTCTCAATGCTGCTTCCCCCGTTACATTCATAATCAAAAGGGTTGCAGGAAGCCCAAACATTTCCGTCAGTGGTCTTAATTTTCTCACACCAATGATTTTGAGTTCCTTCGTCATCGTTGTTGCCAGAAGGAATATCGTTGAGAGGCTTAACGGTCTTTCCTTGAAGAATATTTTTTTTCATATTTGAGCTCTAGATTTCATAATAAAACAGAATTAATTATTGCGTCACCGAACCTTACTTAGTACCAATCTCTGAATGATAGGTCCCCAAAATCGACGTCATGTCTTCCTGATTCATGTGGGCATATCCAAACTTCATTCATCACATTGCCCTCTCTGTTGCAATACTCACGAAAGGGGTTGCAAGTAGGCCATGCTTGTGTAAACTCATCTTTCGTGATTAGTAAAGTTCTACAGTAATGCTTGATATGTGGTCCTTCCACTTCGTTAATCGAGAACTTGGCTAATCTTTCTTCATCGTTAAGTGTAGTTCACATGTATCTGTCATCATTAACCCTTTCCTTATTAACCCCTCCATCGCAGGCCTTCTGAGGGTCACAAGAGGCCCATAAGTTGTAACATTCTCCATCATCAATTGCAATAGCCTTACACCAATGATTATTCCTTTTAGAGTTGTCAGCTTTGGTAGACTCGTCATTGCTTGTGTCCTGGTTACGCCGTAACTCTGATATTTGGTTCATTGTTTCTATTAGACTCATCGGAGGACTTGTCATTTTCAGAAAATACGGCTTTACATACAGTTGGTTTGTTCTTTTGTGCCTCATTTCTCTTTTGTACCTCGTCGCCAAGCTTCCCAATCATAGTTTCCAAGTTCTTTAGTGACACGTCATGGCTAGAAAGGCTTTTGTTTGTATTATCTTGGAAGTTTTTCAGCCATTCTTCTTGCTCCTTTTGCCTCTTGGTCGAATCCATAAGGTACTTGTTAATCATTTCCTCCAAGTTAGCTCTTTTTTCACTATGCTCATAATATGGTGGGGGTCCTCCACGATAGCCATTACGATTATCCCCGTAAAATGGTCGATTTTCTCCATATTTAGCTTCTTCGATCGTGTTTTATTCGTTAATGTTAGGACAATTCTTAGTTAGATGTCCTCTCCCACAGCTTTCGCAACCAACTTGGATGGCATGAACAGTTTCTTTGATTTTTAGCATATCTCGACCTAGATTCTCTAGCTTGTTAGTTATGGCCGCAATTCCATCAAAACTTCCGCCTTGGTTTCTTTTTCTTCCTCCATCGTGCAATTTTTGGGAGTGATCAACCATTTTTTGAATGGCTTAAATTGCTAAAGTAGGATTCATGTTCGGGATTGGTCCTTGATAGTCCAACATCTGTCTTGTAGTCACGTTGATTCCTTTGTAGAAGATGTTGACTTTTTGCTGGTTGTTTAGATCATGTGTAGGACATTTGTAAAGGAGATCGTTGTATCTATCCCAGGCTTGGTACAACGTTTCATCGTCTTCTTGCTTGAAATTATGGATTTCTAAGAGCTGGTTAGAAATCTTCGACGGAGGAACATATCTATGAATGAAGTGTTTCTTAAGTAGAGCCCAGTATTAAGCGCCCCATGGCAATTTTCAATCCATCTTCCGCGCATTGAATGAGAGTCATGGGAATACCCTTAGCATAATAGCGTCATGAGATACACCGGAATGTTGAAAAGGCTTGCGATGTATAAGACATTTTGGCGTGCTCATACGCATCTTCGTCCTTGTTTCACGAAAATGGGTTAGCACGAAGCTCCCTCATAAATTGGTCTTTAATTTTGAAGCGAACATCGGCTCAATTGCGGTCTTCGAGACCCGACCCTTGATACCGCTTTTGTCAACGCTAAATATTCCTCAAGAGTGAGGTCATCAATGTTAACGACTTCCATAGTACACGAAAACTTGAAAAGAGATCGTGAGAATTTGAGAAAATTTTAAAACAAAGCGAAAATGAAAGACTTAATAGCAATCCTAATATAACTCCCGGGCGGCGGAAAAACACGATGCGAGTTTTCTTGACGGGTTTTAATATTTATAATGTCTCGTTATACCTATGGTCTACCCTAATGCACTAACAGGCGGTGTACCCGGTCGTGTGTAGTGTAGTATTCGGTAAAACAGAGGTCGTCCCAAGAGTTATGTGTGTTGGAATAATACTAAGTCTAGGTGTCACAGATTTTAATATGATTTAATTAATTAACTAGTAAAGCAAATAAAGTCAAAGGATGTGATCAATAGAGGAGAGTGGTGCTAGCCTAATTATTCATCCTAGCTAGTAATGGCTACGTCTACTTACTTCCAATTACTTCAGGTGGGGTCAAAGTCGAGAGGACATCATTTGGTCAATTCACCCTAACTTATCAGTAAAGATGCCACCACTGGAGAAGTCAAGTGTCCCTTCATAAGTCCAGTTGTTCCTGGTCCCCTAAGCCGAGTCATTAAGTTCCGCTACATGCTAGACTTATAATAGTGAGTGACCGGGCGTTAGTAACTTAAACACTCACCTCCTAATTCTTAAGTTCATCCAAACGGTAGGTGATCAGTTGGTCAAATTGCACAAGTAGAAAGGATCGTCAGTTGGTCATATCTTACCCTTCCCGTCTCAGTCTACTCACTTAGGGTCAGTTGGTCATATCTCCTAAGCAACTAGCCTCTACCGCCATTCAAAACTACCGAAACAAGGGTAGCTACCAATAAACTATGCATGCATACACTTAGAAATAATTATACGGAATTAATGTAAACGCAAACAAAAAAATTAAGGAATCATAACTAGGGCAATACCAAGAGGTGCTTAGCCGCTCATATTAACCATACAAATCAATTCAATAATTAATGTCACGAAATATGTGAATCGAAAGTGAAGGAAAGATAAAATGCTAATGCTTATCGTAGGGGAGTGATTTCTCCCTTGGAGATAGCTCCGTATGCTCCTCTAGACCTGCCTTTGGCTTGTTCCCACGTTCTTTGGTTGTGGTGTCTGATATGGGATGCTTTGAAATGCTGGAAATCGTGGGGTATTTATAGGCCAGATCTTGGTTACGGTGTAACTAATAAAATAGTTACGCTATAATCATCAAATTCTTTGTAAATTGCACTAGATCTGATGGTTACGACGTAAACTTTGAAGTGGTTATGCCGTATCTTCAATAATTCTTGGTTACGTCGTAGTTTATGCACGAGTTACGGTGTAGTTATCAGCGACGCGGATCCTCATTTGACCTAATATAGTTACGTCGTAATCTTTTGGTAGAGTTACGCCGTAATCTTCTGATAAGTTGGCTTTCTGAGTCACGCTTTAGTTACGGCGTAATGTGAGAGATGAGTTACGCCGTAACTTCTTCAAAGTGAGCATACTATGATAAATCTTTAATAATTCTCCAATTCCGCGTCTCTTTAGCTCAAATGCTCGTAATTTACCTGAAAGTGGAATATAATGGAAAACAAGCGTAAATCCATATAAATGATATTAATTACAAGCATTATCGGGGGAAATTGACACTTAATATTCAGGATAATTTGATGTTATCAATCTATGACAGTGTAATCCATAACATGTCTTCTATCATGTGTATCATCCAGTTTCAAGGAGTGTATGTACCTTTTTAATGACGATGTCAACCCACTTTATCGATCGAGCATCATTCTTACCCATACAAGGTTCTTCATTTATGAGTGCCATGTATGCCTTGATCCCAGTCATAGTTCTCTTCAATCAGTCCTTTGTCCCCCTTTTCTTTATTCTTGTGAGATGAGGAAGAGGGCTGCACTTCTTTGTTACTTAGGGTTGTGATCTTTTGTGTTAAAAGTGCAACCTTAGCCTTCTTTCCTTTATAGAAAGATCTGTAGTATTTTTTAGACTTATCAGATCCTTTGTATGATTGATTTGGAGACTAAGTGAAGTGAGAGGTTTTGGGAGGCTATGAAGGTGTAGATGTTTCATTGTTTGGACATTCCTTTTGAAAATGTCCCGTTTTGGTACATCTGTAATTTGTTGATCCCACTCTCCCAGATCTTAACCTATCTTGAGCAGCAGTATCATTACCTGAGCAACAGTATCTTCAAGAAGCCTTTGAATCCCAACAATCCTCCCCTAAACTTGACATTGTTTCTTAAAATAATCAAGTTTCTTTCAAAGTTTTAGCCATCACCGGGAGGATGCTTCCAAAAACCTTATTCACCCTTCTTGTAAATACCAGCCTGTTTCTCCATCTTTTTAAGAAGCTGATAACACATTTCACTGTAGTGATCTGCATTAATCTGTTTATCTAACATTTTAAGACATGTTTAAGTTGTAAGTGGATATTTCTTCTCTACTAACATGTATATTTATAAATTCCTCAAAATCATAAAGTAAACTCCACATGATTTATACAGCTTCCAGAGTGATAGAGTTTTACCATGTTGATCCCTCCAGGCTCCTTCAACTTCAGTTGGTTTAAACATGTTATTCAAATCATACCATAAGACATATTCATAATCACCTGTAGCCCTTGTTTCTCCATATCTAGCTTTTACCAGCTTTCACAGATTTACCAAGTCATCTCTGTTAATGCTCAAGAGCATCTTATCAAAACTGAGGTACATCTATGAGTGTCTATTAGCTCTTATGATCCGGTAGTAGTTAAGCTTTCCCTCCTTGTGTATTTTCCAGTCAACAATGTCAGGATGCTTAATAGCTAGAGGCATAACATCAATTGCTATTTCCTCTTCTTCTTGATCAAGCACCATCAGCATTTTAAGCCTATCACCCTCTGGATGTGTATCCACCTTCTTCTTCTTAACATCTCATGTTTGAATTCAGGCCTGCTCTTTTGATACTCTCCTCCACCTACTCTGCACTTGCATCCTTTTCACTTTCCCCTACCAACTCAGTACTCATATCCATAAATGTATTTACCCTTCTGACTGCTCTGTCATACTTTGCCTTAATCTTCTCAAATGAAAGATTCATCAAGTCTGCAACCCTAAATCCTTCCATATTTCTGAGGTAAGTACACATGATTGCCCTTTGTTGAGACTGGATGGTGGTTTGTTCCTTTTTTCTTTAGCTATCTTTTCTGCAAAAAATTTCCTTCATTTTTCTAAAAATTCCATAAAAAATCTGGCTTTCTCTGTATCAGACAAAAGTGCTTGTTCTTCATCATGCAGTCTTTGTGCCAATTGTTGATTAGCTTCCATCTTTCCTTGAACGTCATCCCATTCTTCCATTAGGACAATGTTAGCTTTCTCTTTTTTGTGCCAATTGTTGATCAACTTCCATCTTTGCTTGAACATCATCCCATTCTTCCATCAACATCAAATCTCATTTGTTCTTCCCTTGAAAGATTCTTAGGCTTAGGTTCAACAATCAGGATCCCTTTGCCTTTATCCTTTATGCCCAACTACTTTTGATGATAAATGAGTTCATAAAGCCTAAAATATGAGATTTTAGAACCTGGATAAAGTGGAGTATCATCGTTAATAGATCAAGATGAGAAAGAGTGAAATGGGCTTGTTTGTGCCATGTCACACAAATGGCGTCATGTTCACGTATCAGGTGTGAAACGGGTATAAGTCGGGTGGTGATGGTCAGATGATCGGTTTCCCGTGTTGAACGGTAAGGACCCCGTGGGAAGGATGATATTCATCTAGTCACGGTAACACAAGTATCGACCAGGTACCTTCATCTCATCTCGTAAGCAAGGATGATGAGAAGGGTTTATGCAGTACCTTCGACTTATCTCAAAGGAGAGGATGAAGAGAAGGGTTTATGTTGTAATGAGACTGGACATGGTATCCATGTGGTGAAGAAGCCTATAGAGGCTATCCAGTGAAATTGTATGTGCTTTATAACCCTAAATCCTGCTATTAGATGGTATATATATATATATATATATATATATATATATATATATATATATATATATATATATATATATATATATATATATATATATATAGAGAGTTAAGAGAGTGGTGATGGTGCCTTCCTATCATTTAGGCTTAATTGATTAGTGGGCTTGTATCATAATATTTAAGCCCAAAAGACTTAATGTATATATTGTACTATACATACGTCATCAATTTAGTTGCTATATTTATAATGACTTAAATTGATTGCAATGACACTAAATTAATATATCTATTGAAAGGTTATGTATATATTTTAATATGCGTATGTCGGATTCGAACTCGAGACTTGGGATTGCACACATTACGTATGAGAATCAATGTATAAATAATTAATATATAAAATGTTATATTTAATTATTTGATCACGAATAAAACATAACGAGTTGGTATTTAACGGAGTTTGGTTATGATCGTTAAATGTAACATTAAAGGACTAAGGATGAAAATAGAAGACGAGAAGGATCTAGAAACCCTCTTGGGAGTCCTAGGCGGTCGTGGGTCTAAAAAGCCCAAGGGAGGCTTTGCTTGTTCACCAAGTTTAGATATGTACAAATCTGAACCCTTGTATTCATTAAAGCTAATCTTGATCACCAAAGAACCATAACTTCTTCTCCTCTCCTCTCCTTGAGCCTTGGCCGATCGTACAAACATCCCTAACTCCTAGGGATCGATTTTCCATTGCTCAATACAAGTGTTTGGTTTATTTGTGATTAAAGAACCTAGCTTTTCTCATTGATTCACTACTAATACGTGTGTACAAGAACGAAGAACAAATGCAATTGTGTTTGTGGGTAATCTTGGTATTCGACTAAAGGGGTCAAAAATTATAAACCCTAATTTTAGGGTTTAGGGTTTGTTCATGGTTCTTGATATCGTGTGTTCTTGATTCGCTAAAAGGTACGCATGTTCTTTTAATTCGGTTAATTAATTTACAAGTATTATTCCTATTACTTCCGTTGCATGCTTTGATGATGTTTATGTGTTTTATATAATTGTTATGATTAGTAAAACCCAACAATGGCATCACGAGCCGTTAATATGTTGTAATTAATTACCGAAACACATAAAAATTGAATCTTTACGATTATTGCATGCTTTTATTGGTTTATAGGGTTTTGAAATTGGAAACCCTAATTTTTTAATATTGGGTCCAATACCCTTTTATATTATTAGGTTTTAATTTTGTAAAACTTGTAGAAACCCTAGGATTGCATGCAAATTTTATGTGGTTATTAATGAATAATTGTTATGTGCCATGTATTATGCGTATCTTGGGATATAATTGTTATGATGAATCCATGGTGGAACATGCATGTTTTGCTATGGATTATTGTTTTGATTAAATTGTTAAGTGATATACACATGTTTATTTGTTTGATAGTTATTGAATTGGGGAAGACCTCAATTATACTAATAAAAATTCGTTATGTTCTATTTGGTATACTATTGACTTTGGCTTACGCAATCGACTTGTCGATGTATGTGGGTCATCTACCTTGTAGTTGAAAGCCCTAGTTGATGTATGCATTATTCAACGCCTAGAATTGTTTATTAGCGTTTATCGAAATAATTATGCATGTGGCTAATTGTTTTTACATATGTTAAAATTTTTTAGTTATATGTTTATATTATTTGAGTTTGTTTAATTTTTATTAAAATGCTTTTTTGTTTATATATTGTATGACATGTTAGTAAGCAAAAATGGTTTTATGAATAGAAAATTAAATGGACTAAATAATGATGAAATTGATTTGTTTTCTAAGTATTAAATCTTGAACTTTTAATCGATTGATCATTGTACTAAATGGTTAGAACGGCTCACCCACTAGAACAAACTATAAAGGGGTTAAAGAAGTGCATACATCGCACCGAAAGGATGTCTAAGGTTATGCTTATGCGCTTACACGGTCCTCGCCCTCTCTGTGAGTTCGATTGGAGCTACCTAGTATAACCATTCTATGTACGAAGCATCTTAGTGCAAAGTTGTAAGTTTCTCAACGCATCGATTAAAACTTTGTAGAATTTAATCTTAGCAATTAAAATATTATGTAATTTTTTTTAGAAAATGTTATGCTATAAAGTTGTGTGCATGCTTCTTTATACATAAGTTTTGATTACACGTCAAAAATTTTACCCTTTTAAATTTAAGTTTATGCCATCTAATGATATGAAACACTTGAAGTTGTAATTTAGTTATGTGAGACCTTGAGCTAGATTACGATAACAAGGTGAATCTTTATGTTGTGTGAGACCTGAACTTAATAATTTGCAGTTTCTAAATTAGGCAACTTAATTAAGTTAGTTAGTGAGACCTATAACTTAAGGCATAAGATGGGATAAAACATGCTTACATTTTTCATAATTGTTTGGCAAAATTGTAAATCCCATATTTTCTAGGAATTGAAAACTTGTTTGTCAATTATTGTTCTTCGACAATTACCTATTCTATACTTTCATCACTAGCAGATCAACTGATGTGGTGAAACTATGATAATGAGGGTCCTAGATTCAAGAAAAACTCTATGGTTAATATGAATATTGACCTAAGGGTATTTTATTTTCTTGAAAGATTTAATTATCGAAAATACTAAAAATTGAATTTTGTTAATTCTTTTGATCGTATTAATGCAACATTAAACCGTAAATGTGGTTTGGGCTTTGGTAAATTGATCTAGTTCTGTTTTCAAACAAATGTTTTATTAAGAAAAATTTACTAAAAGACAAACATAAACTCTTTTCCATGGAAGAAGAGTGAGACTCAATCCTATTCCTTTTCATGATTGAGAAAGGTATGTTAGGAATATTAGAATTGTCTAAATTCTAATATAACTCATAGCAACTTTAATAGTTAAGAAAATTGCACACCATGTTTTCATTAAGAGATTTCATTACCCTCTTGTTGGTGATTGAATTCTTATATGACATTTGGTCAACTAGAAAACATGTTTGACATTTTATGAGTTATTAAATTAAAGCTAGACTAATTACCATAAAATTGGTAAAAGACAAACTAGTATAGTTTATCTAGTTGTTTTGCTTTGACCAATTAAAGGTGCTACACACCATTGTGGGGATAGTAGACCTATTAAGGAAGAAATTGCATGCTCAATTTTTCAAGTTAATAGCATTGATGGATGATTCATCATCTACAAAGTAGAATACACTCTTTTAGTAACTAAGTAATTGTTAGGAATGGTCTTTAAAAGGGGAAACAACGTAATAGCACGCTATTTTCACTGGTTAATGAAACACTTACAATGTTGTCAAATCCAGTGGGAGTATGGTGTATTACTGAATAAGACATTATTGTAACGTTGTCTAATTCAGTGGGAGTTACAAGATTTATTATCTTGGTAGTAACTCAGATTATTTCTAGGTTTTCTTGAAATAATACATTACGTTCAAAAATGTAGACATTCATATTCTCAAGGATAGTCTTGAACGTTTCCTTGATAATTAAGTGCTCCTACATCTACTTGTAATGCTTATATATCTATGACACTATCATATTGCTCACATAAAAAAACGAATGTCATGGTGTTTATCTACTACATGATGCTGTTCTATGCACAAGTGGGAGAAGTATTTATTTTGTGCAAAGGAACAACACATACAAATATGATTAATGGATTCTCTTGATCATGAGGTAAGAGATTAACGTTCTAATAAGATTGTCTTGTTTAAAAACATGTGTCAAGATTATAGCATAGACTACTTTTATGTCCTATGTCATTCAAATTATAGAAACACTTGAAGTTACATTTTAGGTTAAGTGAGATCTTGGCTAGATTGTAATCTCAAGGTAAATCTCTACTTGTCGTGCGATCGGGCGTAGATGCTTTCGCAGTTTCTTAAGTTGGACACTTCTTGAAATGACATAAATAAATAAAGTAATCTAATGCTACTTTAAATATTTGTGTATTCTTGAAATGACATAAATAGTTTATTAACTTGAAAATTAATTAATTGAAACCATGGCGTGGTGTTCATAATAACTTTAAATTATAAATGTTTATGTGTTTCTTTGTAAAGTCACAAGCATGAAGTCTTTTAATTATTACAAGACTTATAATATAAAGTAAGATATTATAATTGTTATGTCTTTTGACTTGGTCAAAGAATACTTATGTTATAAAACATGCACTTGGCTTGGAATTCTATTATACCATTAAGTTGTCTTAGTTGGTAAATAGGTAATCCAAAAGGAATAAGTTTATCTTACATATTGTTAGATTGTCTTACAATATTAATTCTAATGAAATACTGTATGTATATGATATGTTCAGTTAGAAGAATCAAACTTTTGTCATATTGTTTGATTCAAGATAACTATATCCTCTTTCTTCCAAAAGTTATCAAGGTTAGAAAATTGAGTATTGATTGGATATATTTAATAAAACTCAAACCTAGAAGATTAATAAGACACCATTTTAGTATGGAATATGATAAATCACATTGAGTCTTATATTGAAGTTCTGATTTGTTAAAACTACTTATGGAGTAGGTTATTAGCGAACAAGATTCTGAACTGTTAATGTGATTTGTAATATCCCAAAGAAAACAATTTAGTGTTGTTCTAATTGCTAAAGTATTTATAGATAGTCTTTAAATTACAAAAGCAAGTGGGAGTTTTGTTTAGATCTTAAAGAGATTAAATTACAATTACAAAACACATAATCTTACGAAATACACTAGTGAATATCATGATGAGGTCAAATCGATAGACCTCAAGATGGTGGAATTCTCATTCATAGATCCGTAAGGATATCTCGGATATTTGATATGATGAGAAATATGAATTACGGGATCATGGTAAACACATTAATCATAATGATATATTACCTAATATTGAATTGTGGTAAATTATTCATCTTGTGAATGTTAAGATCTTTGTCCAAAATGATAATCAACTTTGGAAACTTGGTTTATCTTAATAAAGATGAGTTTCTTCAAAAGAAGGAAAACCCTAGTGGTTTAAATCTTTGTGTAGAAATCATATGGACAAAATTGTACATACGTTTAATGCATGACTTGTGACAAGATTATTAATCACACTTAAGCAATTAACTGTGATTGAATATTTTTTCCTTGGCACATTAAATATATAATGATTATAATTGTCATACTTAATTTCATTTATATGAAAAATGAAAATGGAATATTAAAACTATTTCTTATGTGATTGCTTTTGCGAGGACGATAAGCAATCGAAAGGAGTTTTATGAATTCACATAATCTTTGGAAATGTACAAACTGCAAGAATCCATGAATGGATATATGCATGCATCTAGGAGATGATTCTTATGTTTAACTATTAAATCCAAGTTTTGGTTTAAAAATTAAAATAAGATAATTTCTAAGTATTCCTGAAAGCTAGTGGGAGTATTGTGTTTATTTTCTTTAAATCTGATATGTTGTGGGTAGTAACATTCACTTGAAAGATTTAGAAAATAAGACATACAACCTTGGAAAATATGTTTATAAACATGTGCGGTAAATAAATGAGTCTAATAGAACATGATATATCATTTGTAAAATGGATATGTAGAACATGAAGGAAATCTTAGTTTGACACAAGGATTTTTCATGAACATCATGTTATTGTTGTATCATGCTTGAAGGCAAGATGATTTGACAACATTGATATCTAATGAAGTTATTAGATAACTAGTGTAATGAATATTCTAATAGAATATGTTTGGATCTAGAATTACATTTCTCAACCTGGAATTGCTCTCAAAATTCTTGTAAGACCCTAAAATCGTGAACACGTTAAAAGACTATAATACCCCTCATCGTAAAAACATTCGTAAAATAATATGAGACCGTTAAATACGTTGAACGCTTACCTTATAAATAATTATACAAGACTTACAAATAAAACTTATAGTTATAACATAAATGATTATCATACATCAAAATGTTGCATGTACCTACTTAAGAACAAAATAAATAAAATGTACAACTATTCTTGGAAAGTAAATTAATGTGTGAATTGGTTTTTGTGATCCCTTTTGATCGGCTAGGAAAAAGCGCCTAGGCCTTATTTGTTTCCTAATTTTACTCATCCATATCACAATATAATCCCACATATCTCATCCAAAATAAAACTCACAAGAAACCTAGACTCCTCCAAGAAAGTGACGGCAAACACATCCCTCCTCCACTTCCTTTTTACATCGACACAAGGAGCAATCCAAGGAAGATTACGGAGTTCTTTAGCTCTTGATATCATGGAGTATTGATTTGAAGGTCCATTTTTTTTGTCATTGGTGGATATTGTTCTTGTAAGTGGTTCATAAGGGCACAAGGGTTTTATTTGCTTCATTTTTGTCCATTGTCCTCCTTCTTGTTCATGCTACAAAGGTACCAATTTTAACCTTCGTCTCGTCTAGCTTCTTCCGTCATGAATCTGGTCGTGGGTATAAAACACCCTACGCATATTTTCTTTTTCATTCTTATAACATGGTACTTAAGATGTTAAAGAGGCCTAGGCATATCTAATGGGTTGCTACATAAAATAACGAATCACACAATATATATGACGAGGTATGTATATAAAACTGGTCTCCTGAATCTATTGTAAAACACCATACGCATGAGATTTATTCAAATAACCATGTAACATTAACGATTTAACTAAGCTATGATAAACCTGGTTTTATGCTTCATGAACCATAGTAAATATTAAGAGATGTCTCATGGAATGATAATATTCATCACCTATAAACCTACATATATCGACCTAATTCATGACCTTGTGAAACCATGCATATGATTAGAACATGAAATGGAAAAAGAAATATGTTTGGCTTGCATAAGAATCATGTGTATCGTAAGTATATTTTAAGGACCATGCGTGTATGTTTCTATGTCAAACGAAATTAGTTCGTGATTAGTTATGGGTCGAGCGGTTAACCATTTGGTCGTTAAAACATGTTGCCTTGGTTGGTTTGGTCTATAAGTAATGGGTAAGACAAGGGTTAAAGAGTCGGATATTGTTCGGTTGAAGAAAAGATTTATACTTGGTCTTATGGGGTAACCGAGGGTGATCGCGGGTCAAATGGGTGGGCCGTTTACATTTTGATGGGCGTCGGGAAGATGAGTCGGGAGTTAGTCATGTGGTACGTTTACTTAGTCGTAGATATGCATAATAAAAACCGCGAGCAAGCTCGAAGATAGCATGTCAACATATAAGAAACAATGGCTACTGTACGTGGATTACTATGAATACATGTAATTTAATTGATATTTTCATTTTCAACCTTCACCTTTAATAGTTTGTCACATGCAAACCTTGATCTTCTATAAATTAACATTTTACACCTTAGACTATAATAATAATATTAAAAAGTTTTGTTATATTTAGTACTTGTCGCAATAAACCTTAAAATTTGATAAATTACACTTTAGACCCTAAATTATAATAAGTTATTATACTTAACTCTAAATTGACTAAATAATGATATGAACCCTAAAGCTAACTTACTAAAATGGAAAGTTACTTAAACACCTAAAAGATTTAATATGGAATAAAACACATTAACTACATCTAATAAATGAACATCCTTTAAACCACAGATCCCTCAAGGAAGGAGAAATCTTTCGATGTCTCTTGTTTCCATCTGTTGTGTTGCTTTGCTACGTAATAAGGTACATATATTCTATCCCTTTTCAGTAGGGGTTTCTCATGATTCGTTTACATATTTCGATATTGGTTTTGAACTGTTATCCTTTGCTCTGAACCTTCTTATTAGGGCTTCCCTATAACTTTGCTATGCTCCCTTTGATTGAATCTCCTATGTTAACTGTTTGATATGAACCTTCTGATTATGAACCTTCTGATTATGAACCTTTGATATGCATCTTTGATTATGAACTTTTGCTATGGACTTTGATATGAACCTTTGAATTCTGAACCTTTGATATGAATCCTTTTGATATGACCTTGCCTTGACCTGTCAGTTTGAGACCGAGCTATCACTAGGCATGGGGGTTCCATGTCCGTGTCATTGATGCACCAATGGCATGACTCTAGTATGGTTGAGTGATGTTCCACACCGTCCCTTTCATTGTCGATTATGCGCTTTGGATATTGTATGGCCACTATTTATGCTGGGCGTATGGATGCATCCTAGATTTGTTTTAGTTATCGATATGTTATGATTTATGCGGTGAATGATGTGGGTGCAATCTGTCTTCACAATCTGGGGCGATCACTCCATATACATTATATACGCTATGGTTACTATTGGTTACTACAGGATACTATGGATATATGATTTGATTTGAATTGTTTTGTTGGCTCGTGGTGGATAATGACCCTTTTCCTATGTTTCATTTACCTACTCTTGTTCCTTTGATATACGGTTTATTGACTTTCCTTACTTTGTTCTCGATTCGGTATTATTATTATTATTGTATCGTTATATCATTCACTGGGCTTTTAAGCTCGGTAGCATTTCTTTTCTGTGGCGGTACATAAGCTAAGATTGAGGATTGTTTGGGTTTGAGAGATGGTGATATAGAGACCATGCTTAGTCATCTTAGACTTCATTTGATTTTGTTATTATATTTTCATTTTGTATTTTTTTTTCCTTTTGTATTTATGTATTGATAAGTCTTGTTGACTTGAATTCTTTTGAGATTTATTATTAAGGCTTCCGTTGTTTGATTTATGTTCATTATGCATGTTCTGATATGACACCATACTGTGATACTTCTACCCTTATCGGGTTGGGGTGTTACAATTCTATAGATGAGCAATACAACAATTGTTGCGTAATTGTCATAGCCAACAAACTTGAAAGTTTGGAAAGCATCAAACATTACATTGTAGATATTGAAGTTCTGAAATTTTTAAAGAGCATATTGTTGTTTGTATACAATGATCTTTGGTTTAATTGAGATGACACTCAATACTAGTCATGGGGGGATTTCATCCTTGTAAATGGCCATGTGAACTAGTTGTGCTCAACTAAGAGCATAGTTGCATTATACAATAAATAATAAGAATACTTTAAACTTTAAAATGTTTGAAAGTTTGATTGTCATAAATTGGTGATTGAGGATGTCACACACTTTATGAAATATTATGTGGCAATATCAAGATATTTTGAATGCACTCATACAAGAACTTCACTAGTTGAATTCTTGAAATAAGTATTCTCAAAATTCCGATAGATCAAAGTTAGTTGAAATTATGCATTGTCAACAAGTATGATTGTCATTACTTGAGGCATAATTCATTAACAAGTATTATCATGCATTGATCTATTTAGTATTTGGATAAGGGATGTTTTGAACAAATATTATTTAAATGAAATAAAATATTGGTTATGTTTATTTTTCATTTTCTTAATATTATATCCTATATTTGCATGTTTAATCCGTGAATAACTTATGTTATTCTAAAAGTCCATTGTCGATCAATGATGTGGGAATGTCATTGAATTAAGACAAATCGAGTTTAGTAGAATATACTTAAAGTATATTGATGCGTGGGACATGCCAAATTCACATGACATTCAATGAATTGAATATTGGATGATCGAACTTAACATGATTGTACTTTATGGATCTTTGTCATTAAGTAAATCATGTATATTTATCCTCGGACTTGAGATACGGATAATCTGTTATGAATGTAGCACATTTGTGTAAAATAGTCTAACGCTATCCGTAAAAGGTGGTTATAAGGGCTATTTTCAGAAGTGTTGCAAAGTTCATGAGTTTTGCTTGTAGTCAAGAGAATTTGCTCCTTTGAATTTGTTTCAAAGCATAATAATGTTTGGGCCCCTGGTAGGATTGGCAAGATGTTTATAAGGCCTTACCCAAGATCTATCTAGAATACGTTCAGATGATTTGGTAATCTTGTTCAATCAGATATAACGAGAAACCAAATATTAACTTGTGGAATGACTCGATCCATATTCGTAGTTAATGAAGTATTAGAAGTAAAAAGATAAGTATAATGATGAATCATTAAAATTGGTTTTTCCAGGGAAACCACACTCGATTCAAATCTGGGGGCATTGGCGTGTTAGGCTAGACTAAACCAATGTCATTACTATATTAAGATATATCCAAGTGGGAGCTGAAAGGTTATATATATATTTTAATATGCGTATGTCCGGATTCGAACTCGAGACTTCGAGATGCGCACATTACGTATGAGAATCAATGTATAAATAATTAATACATAAAATGTTATATTTAATTATTTGATCACGAATAAAACATAACGAGTTGGTATTTAACGGAGTTTGGTTAGATCGTTAAATATAACATTAAGGACTAAGGATGAAAATAGAAGACGAGAAGGATCTAGAAACCCTCTTGGGAGTCCTAGGCCGGTCGTGGGTCTAAAAAGCCCAAGGGGAGGCTTTGCTTGTTCACCAAGTTTAGATATGTATAAATACAAACCCCTTGTATTCATTAAAGCTAATCTTGGATCACCAAAGAACCCTAACTTCTTCTCCTCTCCTCTCCTTGAGCCTTGGCCGATCGTACAAACATCCCTAACTCCTAGGGATCGATTTTCCATTGCTCAATACAAGTGTTTGGTTTATTTGTGATTAAAGAACCTAGCTTTTCTCATTGATTCGCTACTAATACGTGTGTACAAGAACGAAAAACAAATGCAATTGTGTTTGTGGGTAATCTTGGTATTCGACTAAAGGGGTCGAAAATTATAAACCCTAATTTTAGGGTTTAGGGTTTGTTCATGGTTCTTGATATCGTGTGTTCTTGATTCGCTAAAAGATACGCATGTTCTTTTAATTCGGTTAATTAATTTACAAATATTATTCCTATTACTTCCGCTGCATGCTTTGATGATGTTTATGTGTTTTATATAATTGTTATGATTAGTAAAACCCAACATCTATAACTCTCTAAGAATGACATATCTTAATCTTTAACATAAATATGAAAACTCCTTATTTATACTCTATTTTAGTGTTGCGTGACTTTACAAATTCTTTAAACAAAATCTAGTGTCATTACTCACCCAAAAACTTAACTTTAGAATATAATAGATTTCCGTAACATCCACCGAAGTTTCTATATTTTTTAAATTAACTTATTTTGGTTAGTTATAGTTTTCCTTTTTTTTCCGATCGTTCGTTGCAAATTCGAGGTGGTAGTATTTTTGTGAGATTAGGCGAGCACACTAGTAACTTTCAACAACCTTAATTTTGTTTGTCACATCAGCTTTCTCTCTCTGGCGACCTTCATTTTTTTTAAAATTTTAAAAACCCATATTTTTTTCCTATATATATCCACTACATTTCAAAAAATAGAAAAACCTATCTCATACACACAAATTCTCTAAACTTCACAAAATATGGCTGATAACCCAAATAAAGTGAGACAAATAGTCATTAGTAACACTCTGACTTTTTAGTTTTTGCTCTTGAAGAGAGAAAAACTATAACTGCACAATCAAAGTTGATTGGGAAATTTACATTTTCTAAAACATTTCAGTTTACAAGATTTTGTAGGCCATTATATATACACTACAAGAAAAAAGTCTTTTAATGACACACAAAAAGTGTCAGAAAATGTCAAAAAAAGTGTCACTAATTATATATTTTTTTCACCTTCACTTATAAAAAGTGTCATTAAAAGTCCGGCGGTAAAAGTATATAGTGACACAATTCTTGACACTTAACGATGTCCGGATAGGTTGAGACTATTTACGACACAAACATGTGTCACTATAGGCTACCAAAAAATTTAGGCCACGCCCATTGATATCCTTTACATTCACTATCAACACATCTTTTCAACACAAACCTACTGGATCGATCGGTTCGAAGTACCATAACTACAAGATAAAAAATATGCAACATAGAAGTTAAAAACTCAATCTTTGTATAAGAGAGTGCGTGATATATTATCGATTCATTCACTTCAAAAACCGACAATATAGGTCATTCGCCTACTTTTAACAATTGATTACAATGTTGGTCAATAACTCAATATGAAATTATACATATATAACACCTTCTGCGAGCTTGGCGAAGTTCCTCTTTGTTTTGCTTGAATCTGCTGCTAATTACGCATTCTGAGTGCCTCTTCTGCGCCTTTGTTGCCGCTGCGATCAAGATTTTCTATATAATAACATGACCTCAAGTTGAGTGATATGCTAAACACAAGAACATAAAAATACAAAAACAAAACAAAATGCACGCAATGAGGTAAATAGCAAAGAATATCTACCTACTTTTCTCCGATTTTCAAGATCTTTCTCAAGCCTCAACCTTTCCCTATCCTGCTCCTCAACTGAAACTCATAATATTACGTTATCAAATTAATACGATGGTGCAACGAGACATATTTTACACTGGAGGTGGCAAATTGACAGATTTACTTATAGGCGGTCTTTTCAGAGTAAGTTTTATATCTAGCTGGTCAAGTGGGCAAATTAGATATCTATAAGGAAGCGGGTTAGTGACCTGAATAAAAGTGGGTAAATTAGATAACTAGCGAAGATCGTCCACATACCGTTTCAACACACTGTTTTTTTAAAAGGATTTCGTAGACCAACCTAACCACTACAAAATAGTTTACCTATCTTGTAATGTTCCCAATCCACTCAACACACACACATTTTGTCACCTCTAACATGCATAACATGGAGCATAAGGTCAAATTATACGTTTTCGTTGGTTTTTTCTTTAGCTTTGAGAATGGTGTCGAGAAAATGGCTTCTCAAAAAATTGCGATAAAGCTTATCGGGAGACACTTGCCTCTTGGGTGGAGCACTCTCCCAAAATATGATTTATAGCAAATTACGGGTGTGAGAAGATGCCACAAAACTAATAGCACAAAACAGGCTTTGCATTTATTTCAATTCTTACCCTCTTGATGCCCATCATCTTCACCACATTCAGGGATAGAGTGAGATTTCGCTCGTCAACTTGGCCCACCCCATTTACAGAATCTGAAAAATACACAAATTATCTTTAAAATTTCCCAATGGTATTATCATATCAGAGAGTATTAAAGATATAAAACCTAGTGTTCACCTTGGGGAACAGTTGTTATTTGCTCCATATCAACTTCGATGTCCTATTATGTGATGGAACAACAACATACGTCAAAATTCTTATTAAATTAGCCTACATTGTTTTCATCTATTTACTAGCCACTAATAAATTTAATTAACAAATATGAAATTTCAATGGAGCACATGTATACAACGAGTCTCTGTCATTGATAGACAACTAAAATTTTCCCTCAAGTTATAGGTTTTTGTTAACGGTAATCATATGAAGTTCATCATTCTATCTCACAAAACTATTGGACTGCATTGACTCTAGGATTATAATGTTTTGCCAGTTACAACTTTTACTAATCTGTGGCATGTAAAAGCATACCTTGGTGTTTTTTTGTCTACAATAGTTGGTGCCATCGCACCATCTAATTCACCGCCTGAAGAGATATCTGATTCCGAATCTATGAAAACAAGCGAATGGAAGAGGGGCATTTTTCAGAACGGACTCATGCACAAGTAAGCTGGTTTTGTATACTACAAAAAATCATTGGTGGCTAATCCGGATAAGAATCATAAAAGTAATGCGTTCTTACACTCATCATAAAAATAATTCTAAGCCTTTCATCAACCTTCTAAAATGTTAAGTTACATCATATGTCGGATTTTGTTGCTTCATAATTGACTCCCCGACCAATATCTACATAGTAAACCAAACATATCATCAACATTGATCATGATATACTAAACCTGTACATTAAGCTCATTATCGCACCATGCATCCTAAATAGTCTAGAGTGCCCTCACTAAAAGACGACAACCCTTCAATACATTCTTTCTTTGGTAAGCATAATTATGATTTCACGATATGATGATTATATATGAAACTCCCCAATCCGACCATTCATTTACTCAAAGCACCCAAAGTCAACATATCCAAAACTATATCATAAAACTAAACACAAAGCGAGCATGACCCACCACTATATTAAGTATCAAAATTTCCAAACTAAGTTGCACATTTTATTTTTAGACATCGCATTGATGATAGATAGAGATAAAAAGAATTTCCAAAAACTTTGTTTAAAGCACATAAAGGTTCAAAACTAACCTTAATGAAACCAATTTCCTTAGCGTTGATGTGGAAGCATTGCTTGCAGCACATGAGCCCGTACGTTCTGATGAGTCCATGTTACAACACACACTATTTATAAAACAATAAAAAAACCATATTAGTCCATCAACTCAACCACAATAATAAATGTCTTAAACTACAGAAACAGACACATATAATATCATTATAACCACTCAAAACTAGATCTAATCATTGACTACACGTTTTCTTACAAACAAATCATCAGCTATAGTTTTTGAGAAGCACCATATCCTCATGGATTATAACGAAGTGCTTGCGTATGGGCCATCATCTCATCATTGAATTCACTTTCAGATGTAAAGTTTCTGTTTTTCTAGCTTTTCTCCTTCACTTGCTCAATTCTTACCTTTAGCTCCTGATTCAATCAACAAGTCAGAATGGCTTCTCAAATACGCTAAATACATGAGACACCATTAAAAATAGCATCAACAAGTAAACACAAGTAAACTCTTTCATGATTACAACTAACAAGTGATCGTACAAGTAACCAGAGATTATAGTGAAGCAACCAACTCATTTTTAGTTCCCTGCGCAATCTATAACTAGAAATGTTGCTATAATCAATATTTACGGGAGGCATTTGGGCAAATAAAAACAACAATACAATATGAAATACACATACAAATTAATATACAACACAAAATAAGCACAAAATAACATTGATGATGTACCCTCCGAGTAGCTCGAAGGACACTCCTCTGAGACGTGTCGAAGCCCTTACATTCGAAGGCCCAAGTTATTATTCCAAAATATCCATAGGCGTCAAACCATTCGTTATCACGAAGGTTACCTTAGGGGAATTCGCCATTCGAAGCACTAAGCCCTTCGGGGTAAACTTGACGAAGGAGTAATGGATAGAAGAACCTCCTGACTTGGTCAAACTCACGATCTCCCTCTCTTTCCTCGGCTTCCCGCCAAGCTTGAGGCGTGGGTCACTAAGCCCTAGCGGTTACCCACAATCATGGGACGCCCCATGATCTCCGACATTCGCAGAAGTGCCTCTAACCCTATTTCTTCCAATATAAATAGGTTGGACGGGCAATGGGTTATGGTATACTCATTTCACACTCACCTTTTACTTACACACACTCATACAACCATAACTCATACTTACTCTCACGGGAGGTGGTTCGCAGGTCTACCCTGCGTAATCACTTAACGTAGTGTTTCGTATTTCTTATTCTCGGTGAAAGGCAAGTCTTGGCTAGAATATACACCCTCATACCTTTGATCATCATCGAGCTGGTAGTGCAATCTATTGTACAATCGGTGGCGCCACCGTGGGACCACTACTATTAGTCCCGTAATCACCCGGTCCTAAAACCTTAACCAACTACGCTACTTTTAGGCATGGAACCGGGAAGAAGATACACCTCCACCGGTTTCTCTACCCGGTCCCTCTCAACACAACTAACACCGATAATCTCGCCCCATGCGGCCTCAACCTTCACCACACGATCTCATTTGGAAACCACTCTCGTACATCACGCCTCAACATTCGCTAACCCTATTCCAGATATTAGCCCCGCCTTCGTTGAGGCAAACTTTGAAGCCTTAGATTCGTTAATAAGGGCTCATAAGAGGCAGGTTCGCAACACAGAAATGCGAAGAGAGCTGGAATACTCCAGTGAGGAGTATGATGAAGAGATTGAGATAGAGGAAAGGCCTCGACCGGTTAGCAGGGAGCGCTCAGCCCTACGAAATGGTTCTCCTTCCATTAGGAGGTCAAATGGAAGGATAGTGGGTTTTGAAGAAGGTCCCGGAGGAGATCAGGGAAGAAGGGAAAGAGTGCAAGGTAAAAGAAGGAGCGAGAACTCTAATGGAGGAAGCTACCCGATGGGCAATGGAGGGGTAAACCTACCTCCTCTCCTAGCTGCTCACTTAGGAAGAGAAGGGACGGGGGTTCCTATACCCCCTCGTATGTTTCAAGTATCGGAGGCCCTCCTCCATACTCAGGTGTGAATCAGTTACCCCTCCGGGAATGAACCCCTACTTACCTGCTCAAACCTATAACACCTACCCTCCGAGTGGTTCTTTCCCCAACCAGAGTTACCAGCAAATGCCCTATGGACACATTCCAACACAGGCGATTGGTGTAAACCCTTCGTACCAACCTTCAAACTTTATTAAAGGACAAATTCTCGACTTCTTGGCGAGACACCTTCCGAGCAGACGAAAGGAAGAACACAAAGCTAAACTCACTCAAGCAGGGCGGTGGAAACTTTATACGAGCCGGAGCATCCAGCTCAGATGGTTCGGAGCGAGTCTAATGTTGGTCGACCACGGCGGAAGGAGCATACATATGCTCTTCGTTTTGAGTTCGAAGCCACAAACAATGAAGTGGAGTACGAAGCGTTGCTAGCAGGTCTCCGATTAGCTAAAGATATGGAAGTCAAAGCTCTCGCTATTTTCGTAGACACCCAACTGGTAGCGAACCAAGTGACAGGCTCCTATGAAGCAAGGCAGCTCATCATCAAACAATACTTGGAAAAAACAAAGGAGATGCTGGAAATTTTTGACTCCTACACCATCCAACATGTTCGTAGGAATCAGAACAAGAAGGCAGATGCACTGAGCAAGCTAGCCTCTATGGTCTTCACTCATCTCACCAAAGAAGTACTTGTGGAAGTCTTACCTGAAAGATCCATCATTCGCAAGGAAGTTGCAGACGTGGTTCACTAGGAAGGAGAGACATGGATGACCCCCATTAGGGAATACTTGATAAGTGGTCTTCTCCCTGAAGATCCTAAGCTAGCAAGGAAAATTCGGGTTAAGTAGCATAACTTATACAATACAACACCATAATATCGCAAAATAAACGAATAAAAAAAAGATTTATAGTGCATTGATTGACGATCATGTTGTGGAACAACGATTTTCATCCTGAATTAATCATCAATTTCCTAACGAATTGAGTGAGTTTGTGTGAGAGTGTTGATCTTGTTTAACGAATTGAGTAATGGCGTGGGAGAGTGACGATCTAATTTGGGGGAAATGAATGAAAAGGGGAAAGTGTTTTCATGAAAAGGGAAGTGGATAGTTTATTAGTTTACATAAATATCAGTACTAATGTTATTACTTTTACAAATTGCCTTTATTTTTAGTAAAGTTTTTATACAAATATATTTTGTAAGTTATTCATGTATTTAAATTTTGCAACAAGTATAAATACAAGTAGGGTCGGGCATAATAGATTGTGGATCAGATTGGATTACGAAACCGGATCGGATCGAACATATTTTAATCTGCTCAGGTTCGGTCTTATACACCGTTGATCATTAAATTTTGTTGGACCGGACCGGATCAACGAATCGAACCGACCCGGACCAAACATTATGTTCCGGTCCTTGGTCTCTGTTTTAGATCAAATCATTTTTTTGTCCGATCCGATCCGGTTTTCGACCGTGACCGGCCCTAGATACAAGTTAGACTTTCCTTAGCAAATTTATTTAGAAGAAAACAACACTTTTTACTCACACTTTTATAAAGTGTAGTTGTAAAAAGTATTTCACTCACACTCTTTTAAATGTGAGTAAAAGTAAGACTATTATTACACTTTTTAAAAAGTGTGAGTAAAACTATATTTTGCTCACACTTTTTTAAAATAATGTATAAATCAGACTTTTGCTCATACTTATTTAAATGTGTGGGCAAAACTATATTTTGCTTACATTTAATGTAAAGTGTGGGTAAAAGTTAGACATTTGCTTACATTTTATATTAAGTGTGGGTAAAAATTAGTCTTTTGCTTACATTTTATGTTAAGTGTGGGTAAATCTTAGACTTTTGCTCACACTTTTTAAAAGGAGTGAGCAAAACTAAACTTTTGCTTACATTTTTCTTAAAAGTGTAAGTAAACATGTGCTTTTATTTACACTTTTTTTGTATGTCATTAAAAGTTGTGTCACTAAAAGCCCCTTTTTTGTAGTGATAGTAAATTTAGTTCTATTAGAAGCTCAATGTTTATCCTATATCATGTTAGGAGTATCGATTACTTATATCAGTTCTATTAACTTATGGAAGAAACCTAGCCTGAAATCGAAGTGATGAGTTATGTTTATGCACAAGTTAAAGAGGCCTATTACCTAAATACGATTTCTCTGGCGACAAAACGATTCACCCTCCATTCGTTTGAATCAATTCAACACTTTAATTTTTTAATCCTATTCACTTAGTGGGTCGGTTACATATAATTGATTTACTTGGAGATTCTTTGCATGCTATTGATTCATACTAGGGCCTACTAACCTAAGGGTCGATTAGTGAATCGATATATTTAATTCTATCCTTAATTCTTTGCATGCTATTCGTACGAGGTTTTATTAGATCGCTAGTTCGGACTTCTTGCTTATTCGTATATCTTTAATTCTATCCTTATTCTGAATCGTTATATTTGTTATTCATGGGTTGATCTATGGTGATTATGCTATAAACCCTAGTTTATTACTAGGGTTTAATTAATACGTAGCGATTACGTGGTTTGGTACGGGTTGTTTTTCTTGTTTCGATTGTGTTCTTTAGGTTAGGGTTTGTTTATTGTCATGTTGATGGAGGGTGTGCTAACGTTGATATGGATGTCTTAATGGCTTGTAGTCAGCGTGAACCTCATGTGGAGCCGGTTCCACATGACGTAAATCCTACTGATTCTGCTTGTCAAGGGGATATGAATGCTAATGAGCTTCTGAAATCGGTTTCACATGCGCCTAGTGAGCGGATGAGTATTGTTGGTCTTGGTGAGTCGATTCTTCATCGACAATGAACCTGATAGTAGGAATGATGAGTTCTTGGTATTGCTTGGTTCTCGTTCTTATGGACAAGTGGAGCGGTTTCACTTGCACAAGCCCTAGTCATGACGCACTTAGTCATGACACCGAGGAGTCATGATACTTTATTGAAAATTCGTGCTATTGAAAACAAATCTTTGAGGAAAACTTGTTCTTGTGGGTGAAGATGGGCAACCATTAAAACCGATCGTGACGACGGATGCTACTACTTCTATTGAGGATAAGCCATTTGAGCATCTTAAGGTGCCGCGATCACGAAGGAGCTAGTGGAGATGCTTCGCTATTGGTTATTATTGAAACCTCCTCATGATCTGAGTGGTCCTATGGCTTCTAATGTTAATGGTCATAATAATGCTAATGATAAGGTTGATACGAATGCACATGGGGCTGTTGGTATTGAGAAGGTTGGTGTTGCTTTGAAACAACCTTCTTCATCGTATGCTGGTGTTACTTCTACTGAACCAAAGAAACACACGTCTAACTTTCGTAGGTTGGAGTGTAGTAAGAAAGCTAATGGTGTGGACCTTTCTGTCCCGATGAAAGTGGTTGAAGAGGTGAACACTAGGTTTGAGAATACTTTGTATGGGTACTTCCTTGGTCAACGACTTGCTTTTCCTGTTGTTGATTACTTTATGCATGTGCGTGGGCTAAGTTTGGTATACAAAGGTAATGATGAATGCAAATGGGTTCTTCTTCTTTAAGTTCAATTCGAAGAAAGGTGTTGATGATGTTCTTGAAAAGCGGTCCTTGGTTGATTAGAAATGTACCTATTATTCTTAAACCATGGACATTGAACACCAACCTACTTAAAGAGGATTTGACCAACATCCCGATGTGGGTTAAATTCCATGATGTTCCTCTTGTTATGTTTTCGATGATGGCCTTAGTCTCCTTGCCACATTGATAAGCGCGCCCAAAAGGTTAGATGCTTTACTAGCCAAATGTGCAAGGACTCGTGGGAATCGTAGTAGTTTTGCTCGATGCATGATTGAAGTGAAGTCGGATGAGGTGCTTAGGGACAGCCTTCTTGTTGAGATACCGTTACTTGATGGGTCGGGTTCGACTATTGAGAAGATACGGGTTGAATACGAGTGGAAACCACCTCATTGTGATAAATGTAAGATTTTTGGTCATACTCTTATTGAATGTCCTAAAGTTGTTGAACCTCCTGCTCATCTTACTAAGTGTGTTAATGATGGTTTCAAGACGGTCAATAATAAGAAGAAGGGAAAGCAAGGTGGATCTACTATTCCGGGTCAAGGAGGGTTTACTAAACCTGTTGTGGGTAAACAGTTTCAATATCAACCCTAAAAGACTCCGCTTGAACCTAAGAAAGTGAAAGTCACTAAGAAGAATGCTTGATGTGGCTAGTTAAGTGGAACAAAGATCTCTACATCTAATCGGTTTGATGCTCTTAATATTCCTTCAAATGACACCAACGAGGATGTGGATTACGGTGGTACAATGAAGTCAATGAAGATAAGTCTACTAGGACAGTCTTGCATCACATGAACCCCACCGGAGTGATTTGAATGAGATGGAGTCGGGTATGGCTCCTAAAACTAGTGATTCTTGTATTACGCCCGCCTCTTCTACTAAGAGAGTTAACCCTTTTCTAAAGTGGGAGAGATCGTGGTGTCGATTACGAAGATGAGGTGGTTGCTAACCCATTTGATGAGTCTGTTAATCTATTCGGTGGTGGCCAAGAGTTTGAAGATGAGTATGATGACTCGACTACGATGACTATCACGACGGTTTACGATCTTCGAGGAATTTGGATGCCTTTAATGCCATGTATGGCACCAAGCTTCAAGGACCTAGGAAGTAATTTCTTCGTTTTGTCCTATGTTATCATTTGAGTAGTGGTTTGTTTCTTGTTTAGAAAATAGGTAGTATCTTGTTATGTAAGCTTTATGCCTATGTAGCTGGTGAGATATGGATTTCACTCATATCCATTGTACTTAAGCGTTTTGGTTAATATATTTACGAGGTGCGGGATTGCTCCCTTTACCCAAAAGTTAAAGAGGCCTATTCGTACCTTTCAATTGCTTCTCCAAATCATTTTATGATATCTATCGATTCTTATATGATCATATGTGTAATGAACTTGATCATCCTTTTAATCTAATATGAACATTGTCGATTAGAACTTAACGGTCAATAGGGTAAGCATATAGACGGTACAACATAAATTGCGATATTTATCTTATTAATACGCTCTTCATTAGTCATTTTATGATTAACATGAGAGACACAATCTTAATATTCACAACTTAAACGGCGTCTCACAAGGTGTAGTGGATCTCGGAAGTCTAGCTAAGAAATGGACCAGTTTTGGAGCTGGTTGTAAATATGACTCATATCATCATTAATTCACGAGAAACATGAACCGAGTATAAAAGTTAGTGAAACAATACTTCCAATGTGCATGTCAAGTGCACAAATCTTCTTACTCTTAACATCTCTCCATCATTATATACGGGGAATGTTAACTATACACGGTTGTCTAAATCCGTCTTATTCTTAATTTATTAACAATAGTATTAGAGATAAAGTCACTCGGTTTAAAGACTTATCATTTTCCTTGCTAAGAGTGTTATTTGAAAGAAGCTAGGAAGTTGAGTGTGATCGAGATAGATACACAAATTGAATGCATTATAATTACGAAGAAAGATAATTTTTTGATTTGTGACTAGCTCATGAAGTTTTAAGCGTATTAAGCGATACTACGATTGGTTACGGAGCGGAACCAAGATGGAAAATATAACATTAGCGATGCTTAGATTCAACCGAATTACATCTTTTTATTTGAACAGTAGCGAAATTATAGCTTTAGATTTAAGTCAAGCATATGTGGACTTGACGGTGAGAAGGTGCATACGCTTTAGAATAAAACCATCGGGCCATCTCAGTCCATTGCTCTTTCCCAACACGGGGTTGCACCAAAGTGGCTTCATACAGCACCATCATCAACAAACCTTGCTATAGTAGTTTCATAATCTCTACTTGGTGGGTGAGCGGTGTGTGGGCTTGAGCCGAGTGATAAGCAACCATGAGATTCACGGTTTGGTAAGTCATTCGTTTACGGTATAAGGTCTCTTCTAGCGCCTCTCTCTCTCTCCTGTGAGCATTTGGTGACCACCTAATGCTTGTGGTGAACTTTCTTTTGCGAAGTTGCATGAGTAGGCCTTCATGGGTCTTGATGGTGAACTATCAATTAGATTTTTCCTAGTGTAGATTCAACCACCCTTTTGATAAGCATTTGGGTATCTGAGTTATACCTTCCTGCAATTCATTGAAAATATTGATTACTACCAAAAATGATATCGAGATTGGACATTAATTAGGTGTTTTATAACTTTTTTGGAACTTAATTGCTTTGGTTCGAGTAGGGGTGAGCAAGGTCCGAACCGACCGAACCGGCGTGACCCGAGAACCGAATTTCACAAAACATGAACGAACCGAACCGAATCGGTTCGGTTCGGTTCTCTCGGTTCGGCCGGTTTACATGCTTTAGGTGCGTGTTTGGTGGTTTTGGGTCGGACCGATCGAACCGAACGAAAACCGAATCGATAAGACATAGAACGAAACCGAACCGAAAATGGTCGGTCCGATTGATTCGGTCCGGTTCAGCTCGGTTTTCGGTTCGCTCGGTTTTCGGTTTTGTGCTCGACCCTAGTTGATGTTAGGGCTCGTGTGTGAAGAGGATGTTAAATGCTCCATATATATATCTCTCTTTTTCTTTCTCCTACATGTCCCCACTAATGGGTGCTTGATTTCCTTGAGGGGACATTGATGTTGCTCCTTTCAAGTCCATGTGTTCCACCACTTGCTTATTTTCTACTTAAGGATACTAAAGTTTACGTAGATGAAATAAACAAATCTTTCCAAATGTGGCAGTGTCAAATTATATGTATTGCCTGACACTTTTATTCTTTGAGTAAACTACACCATTCGTCCTTGTGTAATACGTTAACCATCAAGTTTCGTCCTTTGACCAAAAAATTGCATCGTTGGTCCTTAGCGCGAAGCGTTAGTCATCGTTGGTCCTGGCACTAACGACCGCCACTAACACTCGTTAGCGCCAACACATGATACCCACGTGAGGGTATTTTAGTCATTTCACATTTCATCTTCTTGTTTCATACATCTTCATCTTCTTCCTTCATACATCTTCATCTTCAATAATCACCACCCATGATCCATGAAACAAGTAAACCGGAAGATTTTTGTCCCTAGCTTTGCCAAGAAAATACCAAAATTGAGAACTTTTCGAATCCTAACCTTATTAAAACCCAAAGACTAAACCTTTATAATAAATAACAAAAACAAGAACATAGTATCGCGAGATATCGACAAAATTTTCAAACAAAAGTAACTTACCAACAAAAAAGCCAAACCTTTTCAAAACAAGAAACATAAACAATATTAAAAACAAAACTTTTATAAATTACATTACTTTGTAGTTTGTTGAAGAATGCGATACAAGATAACACAATTTTCAACACTTTTTATACTTTATCATCATCCACATTAACACGGTTATCCAAACACCTCTCTTCACTTTCAACCTCAACCGAGGCGGCGACAAGACAAGCACATATCCCAAACAACAACCGCGGTGGTGGTGGTAGCAATAGTTTGATCGGAAAACTAGCATCGGCGGTGGTGGTGGTGATGTAACGGTGGTGGTAGCGGTGACGGTTGAAATGATGAGAAGTGACTGCGTAATGAGATAGTGGTGACAACAACACGAGCCCATCCGCAATCCAAAGTCACCCAAACGCGAGTCTCGCTCCATTTCTCAATCGATTCAAACACCACCATCCGTCGTCCTTGATGAGGGTGATGGTGACGGATGAGTGTGGTGGTGGTGATACGGTTGTGGTCACAAACCCTTTCAATGGACATATTGTACAACATACCTTTCCATTGAGGAGGGTGACATGGTCAACAATCGGTGACGAGCCAAAGCATTGGGAAGATCCTTCATTTACGGAAGTCCTGCGACCGATACAATGTATAAGGGCTAAGTTAATTTTGACAATTATCACTTCACATGTTTTATAAGGAGAAACGCACCATGCACTCCACCGACTCATCCGGTTACTCAAGGTGACTTACAAACTTTTCGCCTTGACTCTTCTACTTCACGACCTATATCCGGAGGCGGGAAGGATTCTTCCTCTTGTTGGTAGACTTAACACCTTGGATCTTTGTTCCTTTTGGCTTTTAACACTGTCACTATCCGGTGGAACCTACAACCTGGACATACTAATCCGCAGGATCGTCCGAATCAGCAACATTCTCAACAAGCTGAGAAGGGCCCTCCAGTATGACTTGTGGAAGTCTTTGAAGCAATAGGCTCGGCCGAGTATCCACCTCATTATTGAGAGATTTAGAAGGAGAGCCAACACCGTAAGACTCTTAGACCTTATCAGCTGGCATAAAGCTTAAGTCTTCGTCCAAATCTTGGTACATAAAGTTCCTGGATGACATCTCTACAAAAAATAAGCAAAAAGAAATAAATATCAGTGCTACATTGGTCCTACTTTACAAGAAGTAGAAACATACTTTGTCCATGGTACATGATAACGAGCTTTTGGGAGACCCTCCCACTACGGGGAATCGGCCATGTATAAGATGGCTTCGGGGAACACTTGCACATCAACAGGATATTTAGCCAAACACTGATAGCAGGGATCCCTTCGCACCTCATATGGCAAGGGGTCATTGTACCATTTTGCAACAAACATATTCTCCTTATTCAACAGCTCTGGATAGTGGGGAGGAACAATAGTGTTTTGCACAAAGAAAAAGCTACCTTTCCAACCTGTTATATTGTATACACCCTCCCAAACAGGTTTGGCACGTCCGATTCAGGCCTTTTAGCTAAAGTTAACCAATTGCCCCCAGGATACAAGTTCAAAAAACCTCTTAAAACCTTTAATGTTGGTTCATAGCCATATGCTTTACACATCACTATGAATGTGGTCAGTTTGGCTAAACCAAATGGGTTGAACCTAGATATATGAACCTTGTAGTATTGCATAAACTCTAATATCGGTTGGTGCGGTGGAATCCTAAGGTTGGAATGGCTAAATGCATGTGTATATAGCCCTCTGAAACCTTGGGGAGCATCAAATATACCCCTGATTAGACTTAGGCAACATGATTTTATACTCAATGGGATCGGAAAATCGGCTAAGTGATCGTGTAAATCTTTTGCAGACAATGTACATTTTTGCTGTTTTATGATAAACTTGGAGTCCATTTTTTAACAAAAAACAAAACAAGCTACAAGTTAGAAGGAAGGTTTACCTTTTGATTTCAGAGTGGTGGCGATTAAAATTTTACTGCGTATAGAAAGTGGCGGAGAGAGTAAAATGTTTTAGGGTTTCAACAACCCCTCCTTAAATACTGTTTTTTCCGGTTTCCTAGCCGCACACGTGTCCCGGATAATTACTCTTATCCGATTTAAACTTTTTAAATTTTAAAAATAGTCTTTTGGTCTCCGGGTAAGATGGAAAATTGTGATTCCTGTAGCGGGCAACCAAAAAGTTTAATTAGCATTAAATGCGCTTAGTTAGGTGCATAGTTATCTTCCAACTAATAGGATTAGCAGCAGGATGGTATTTTTTTGAAGCATAAAGTCAAAAGCAATTCCTCCTCGCTCATATACATCACTTTCGACTGGGGGGCTTGATGATGTACCCTCCGAGTAGCTCGAAGGACACTCATCTGAGACGTGTCGAAGCCCTTCCATTCGAAGGCCCAAGTTAGGATTCCAAAATATCCATAGGCGTCAAACCATTCATTATCACGAAGGTTATATTAGGGGAATTTGCCATTGAAGCACTAAGCCCTTCGGGTAAAGTTGACGAAGGAGTAATGGATAGAAGAACCTCGACTTGGTCAAACCCACGATCTCCTCTCTTTCTCGGCTTCCCGCCAAGCTTGAGAACGGGTCATTAAGCCTCAGCGGTTACCTACAATCATGGGACGCCCTATGATCTCCGACATTCGCATAATTGCTTCTAACCCTATTTCTTCCACTATAAATAGGTTGGATGGGCAATGGATTATGGTATGCTCATTTCACACTCATCTTTTACTTACACACACTCATACAACCATAACTCATACTTAATCTCACGGGAGGTGGTTCGCAGGTCCTACCCTGCGTAATCACTTAACGTAGTGTTTCGTATTTCTTATTCTCGGTGAAAAGAAAGTCTTGGTGGAACATACACCCCTCATACCTTTGATCATCATCGAAGTCTGGTAGTGCAATCTATTGTACAATCAAACACAAAAGACACAAACGATTTATTAACAACTAAACTCCGAAAAATTACTCATAAAGGCCACAAAACCATATACAAAATAGTAAATTATCAGTAACGTGAGATACATAATCAATCAAACAAATTATCAGCTAACGAACATCAAAAGTTAATCAAACAATCAAGACTACGATCAAAATCAAGCAAACTATACATTAAACTTGCACTCAATCATTCAAAAAAACGAATCAAAATAGGCGTATTGAGGACTTACTTACACTTGTGTGCCGATTAACTAACTTTGATTTGAAACCGAGCTACCAATTAACTAACTCCTATCCGAAACCGAACTACCAATCAACTTACTCGGATTTGAAACCCTAACTAGCGATTAACAAACTCGAAACCCTAACCACCGAATCGAAACCCTAACTACCGAATCGAAACCCTAACCACCGAATCAAAACCCTAACCAAATGCATCAATCATAGTAGCATAACTTATACAATACAATACCATAATATCGCAAAATAAACGAATAAAAAAAAGATTTATAGTGAATTGATTGACGATCATGTTGTGGAACAACGATTTTCATCATGAATTAATCATCAATTTCCTAACGAATTGAGTGAGTTTGTGTGAGAGTGTTGATCTTGTTTAACGAATTGCCGTAACGAATTGAGTAATGGCGTGTGAGAGTGACGATCTAATTTGGGGGAAATGAATGAAAAGGGGAAAGTGTTTTTATGAAAAGGGAAGTGGATAGTTTATTAGTTTACATAAATATCAGTACTAATGTTTACAAATTGCCTTTATTTTTAGTAAAGTTTTTATACAAATATATTTTGTAAGTTATTCTTGTATTTAAATTTTGCAACAAGTATAAATACAAGTAGGGTCGGGCATAATAGATTGTGGATCAGATTGGATTAAGAAACCGGATCGGATCGAACATATTTTAATCTGCTCAGGTTCGGTCTTATACACCGTTGATCATTATATTTTGTTGGACCGGACCGGATCAACGAATCGAACCTACCCGGACCAAACATTATGTTCCGGTCCTTGGTCTCTGTTTTAGATCAAATCATTTTTTTGTCCGATCCGATCCGGTTTTCGACCGTGACCAGCCCTAGATACAAGTTAGACTTTCCTTAGCAAATTTATTTAGAAAAAAACAACACTTTTTACTCACACTTTTATAAAGTGTAGTTGTAAAAAGTATTTCACTCACACTCTTTTAAATGTGAGTAAAAGTAAGACTATTATTACACTTTTTAAAAAGTGTGAGTAAAACTATACTTTTGCTCACACTTTTTTTAAAGTGTGTGTATAAATTAGACTTTTGCTCATACTTATTTAAATGTGTGGGCAAAACTATATTTTTGCTTACATTTAATGTAAAGTGTGGGTAAAAGTTAGACATTTGCTTACATTTTATATTAAGTGTGGGTAAAAATTAGTCTTTTGCTTACATTTTATGTTAAGTGTGGGTAAATCTTAGACTTTTGCTCACATTTTTTAAAAGGAGTGAGCAAAACTAAACTTTTGCTTACATTTTTCTTAAAAGTGTAAGTAAACCTGTGCTTTTATTTACACTTTTTTTGTATGTCATTAAAAGTTGTGTCACTAAAAGCCCCTTCTTTTGTAGTGATAGTAAATTTAGTTCTATTAGAAGCTCAATGTTTATCCTACATCATGTTAGGAGTATCGATTACTTATATCAGTTCTATTAACTTATGGAAGAAACCTAGCCTGAAATCGAAGTGATGAGTTATGTTTATGCACAAGTTAAAGAGGCCTATTACCTAAATACGATTTCTCTGGCGACAAAACGATTCACCCTCCATTCGTTTGAATCAATTCAACACTTTAATTTTTTAATCCTATTCACTTAGTGGGTCGGTTACATATAATTGATTTACTTGGAGATTCTTTGCATGCTATTGATTCATACTAGGGCCTACTAACCTAAGGGTCGATTAGTGAATAGATATATTTAATTCTATCCTTAATTCTTTGCATGCTATTCGTACGAGGTTTTATTAGATCGCTGGTTCGGGCTTCTTGCTTATTCGTATATCTTTAATTCTATCCTTATTACTGAATCGTTATATTTGTTATTCATGGGTTGATTTATGGCCGATTATGCTATAAACCCTAGTTTATTACTAGGGTTTAATTAATACGTAGCGATTACGTGGTTTGGTACGGGTTGTTTTTCTTGTTTCGATTGTGTTCTTTAGGTTAGGGTTTGTTTATTGTCGTGTTGATGGAGGGTGTGCCTAACGTTGATATGGATGTCTTAATGGCTTGGGCGTGAACCTCGTGTGGGCGGTTCCACATGATGTAAATCCCACTGATTCTGCTTGTCAAGGGGATATGAATGCTAATGAGCTTGTGAAATCGGTTTCACATGCGCCTAGTGAACGGACTGAGAGTATTGTTAGTTTGGTGAGTCGATTCTTCAATCGACAATGAACCCTAATAGTAGGAATGATGAGTTTACTGGCATTGCTTCTGGTTCTCGTTCTGATGGACAAGTGGAGCCGGTTTCACTTGGCACAAGCCCTAGCATTGACGCACTTAGTCATGACACGCCTGAGGGTCATGATACTTTATTGAAAATTCGTGCTATTGAAAAACAAATCTTTGAGGGAAAACTTGTTCTTGTGGGTGAAGATGGGCAACCATTAAAACCAGCCGTGACAACGGATGTTACTACTTCTATTGGGGATAAGCCATTTGAGCATCTTAAGGTGCCGCAGTCACAGAAGGAGCTAGTGGAGATGCTTACTGCTATTGGTTATTATTCGAAACCTCCTCATGATACGAGTGGTCCTATGGCTTCTAATGTTAATGGTCATAATAATGCTAATGATAAGGTTGATACGAATGCACATGGGTCATTGGTATTGAGAAGGTTGGTGTTGCTTTGAAACAACCTTCTTCATCGTGATCTTGGTGTTACTTCTCTTGAACCAAAGAAACACACGTCTAACTTTCGTAGGTTGGTGTAGTAAGAAAGCTAATGGTGTGGACCTTTCATCCGATGAAAGTGGTTGAAGAGGTGAACACTAGGTTTGAGAATACTTTGTATGGGTACTTCCTTGGTCAACGACTTGCTTTTCCTGTTGTTGATTACTTTGTACGCAATGCGTGGGCTAAGTTTGGTATACAAAAGGTAATGATGAATGCAAAGGGGTTCTTCTTCTTTAAGTTCAATTCGAAGAAAGGTGTTGATGATGTTCTTGAAAACGGTCCTTGGTTGATTAGAAATGTACCTATTATTCTTAAACCATGGACAATGAACACCAACCTACTTAAAGAGGATTTGACCAACATCCCGGTGTGGGTTAAATTCCATGATGTTCCTCTTGCTATGTTTTCTGATGATGGCCTTAGTCTCCTTGCCACATTGATAGGCATGCCCAAAAGGTTAGATGCTTTTACTAGCCAAATGTGCAAGGACTCGTGGGGTCGTAGTAGTTTTGCTCGATGCATGATTGAAGTGAAGTCGGATGAGGTGCTTAGTGACTGACCTTCTTGTTGAGATACCGTTACTTGATGAGTCGGGTTCGACTATTGAGAAGATACGGGTTGAATCTGAGTGAAACCACCTCATTGTGATAAATGTAAGATTTTGGTCATACTCTTATTGAATGTCCTAAAGTTGTTGAACCTCACCTTTCGACCTACTAAGCGTGTTAATGATAGTTTCAAGACGGTCAATAATAAGAAGAAAGGAAAGCAAGGTGGATCTACTATTCCGGTCGAGGAGGTTTACTAAACTGTTGTGGGTAAACAGTTTCAATATCAACCCAAAAGACTCACTTTGAACCTAAGAAAGTGGAAGTCACTAAGAAGAATGCTTCGATGTGGCTAGTTCGAGTGGAACAAAGATCTCTACATCTAATCGGTTTGATGCTCTTAATATTCCTTCAAATGACACCAACGAGGATGTGGATTATGGTCGTACAATGGAAGTTAATGAAGATAAGTCTACTAAGATGTCTTGCATCACATGAACCCCGCCCAGTGATTTGAATGAGATGGAGTCGGGTATGGCTCCTAAAACTAGTGATTCTTGTATTCACCCGCCTCTTCTACTAAGAGAGTTAACCCTTTTCTAAAGTGGGAGAGATCGTGGTGTCCGATTACGAAGATGAGGTGGTTGCTAACCCATTTGATGAGTCTGTTAATCTATTCGGTGGTGGCCAAGAGTTTGAAGATGAGTATGATGACTATTACTACGATGACTATGCGAAGCAGGTTTCTGATCTTCCAGGGAATTTGGATGCCTTTAATGCCATGTATGGCACCAAGCTTCAATGACCTAGGAAGTAATTTCTTTCGCTTTGTCCTATGTTATCATTTGAGTAGTGGTTTGTTTTCTTGTTTAGAAAATAGGTAGTATCTTGTTATGTAAGCTTTATGCCTATGTAACTGGCTGAGATATGGGATTTCACTCATATCCATTGTACTTAAACGTTTTTGGTTAATATATTTACCAGGGTGCAGGATTGCTCCCCTTTACCCAAAAGTTAAAGAGGCCTATTTGTACCTTTCAGCTGCTTCTCCAAATCATTTTTATGATATCTATCTGATTCTTATATGATCATATGTATAATGAACTTCAGTCATCCTTTTTAATCTAATATGAACATTGTCGATTAGAACTTAACAGTCAATAGGGTATAAGCATATAGACCGTACAACATAAATTGCAATATTTATCTTATTAATACGCTCTTTCATTAGTCATTTTTATGATTAACATGACTGAGACACAATCTTAATATTCACAACTTAAACGACGTTTCACAAGGTGGAGTGGATCTCTGGAAGTCTAGCTAAGGAAATGTACGGATTTTGGAAGCTGGTTTTGTAAATATGACTCATATCATCATTAATTCACGCAGAAAACATGAACCGAGTATAAAAGTTAGTGAAACAATACTTCCAATGTGCATGTCAAGTGCCTGAAATCTTCTTACTCTTAACACATCTCTCCATCATTATATCTGGGGAATGTTAACAATACACGGATTGTCTAAATCCGTCTTATTCTTGGCTGTTAACAATAGTATTAGAGATAAAGTCACTCGGTTTAAAGACTTATCATTTTCCTTGCTAAGAGTGTTATTTGAAAGAAGCTAGGAAGTTGAGTGTGATCAGAGATAGATACACAAATTGAATGCATTATAATTCTGAAGAAAGATAATTTTTACTGATTTGTGACTAGCTTATGAAGTTTTAGAAAGCGTATTAAGAAACTGATACTACTGATTAGTTGCCGGAACGGAACCAAGATGGAAAATATAACATTAAGCAGTACTTAGATTCAACCGAATTACATCTTTTTATTTGAACGGTAACGAAATTATAGCTTTAGATTTAAGTCAAGCATATGTGGACTTGACGGCTGAGAAGGTGCATGCGCTTCAGAATAAAAACCTTCAGGCCATCTCAGTTCCACTGTCTCTTCCCCATCACAGGGTTGCACCAAAGTGGCTTCAAACCAGGCACCATCATCAACAAACCTTGCTATAGTAGTTTCATCATCTCTACATGGTGGGTGAGCCGGTGTGTGGGCTTGAACGCCGAGTGATAGCTTAACCATGAGATTCACAGCTGGTAAGTCATTCGTTTCTGGTGTTAGGTATCTTCTAGCTGATATTTAGGCACAATTTGCAACCCCTTGTCATTGTCTATTGGGTAGTCAACAAAATAAGCATGGAACCCATCCGCTATTATTAATATTTTGTGCTTACATTTGTGTAGTGTTGAGCCAATTCAGTGTCCAATGATCCTTTGTTTATAATAGCCTGATACTTCCTTTGGTAGATGATGGAGTATTGAGATTTTTAACATTGTTGATACAAAACTTGATTCAAGTGATGAAAATAACTTTCGCAAATAGATATTAGTAGTCTCGTGAAGACTAATCTTTGCAACCCTTGTCATTGTCTATTTGTGAAAATTGGGCACGAATTCCTAAATGTTGAGCCAATTCAAAAGCAAAAGGATGAAAATAACTCAACCAAGTACAATAGAGTGGTTGCTTAAAAGGTGAATAGTTGAATAAACTATTTATTAAAGTACTTTGATGTTGGATTACCTATTGAATCGGTTCATGAAGTCAATGAGAGATTGAAAAATTTTCTGTATGGATACTTCATAGGTAAAAGGCTTGCTTTTCCTATTGTTGACTGGTTTGTACGTATTAGCTAAAAGTATGGTATTGTTAAAGTGACAATGAATGAAAATGGCTTTTTTTTTTCTTTTTTTTTTTTTCTTTTCCTTTAAATTCTCGTCCACTCAAGGAGTAGAAGCGGTTCTACGTGATGGTCCATGAGTGCTTTGTGGAATTCTATTTTTTCTTAACAAGTGGTCGTCCGGGATAAACCTGTTGAAAGAGGATGTGTCATGTGTTCCAGTTTGGGTAAAGTTTCATGATGTTGATGTATTGATTTTGATTGCTTCAAAAATTGGTACACTTTGACCTTGTATATTAATGATATGTGTTTGTAATTATGGGGTAGGAGTAGCTACGCTAGAGCTTTGATTGAAATTAATGCGTCTAATGAGTTGCAAGATAATTGTGTGTTGGCTGTTCCTAAACTTAATGGAAGATAAACGATAGAAACTATCCATATTGAATATGAATGGGAACCCCATCGATGTAGTACATGTTTGCTATATAGACATATTATTGATGAGTGCCCCAAAGCTACACCTAAACGTGTAGTTAATTTGGTTGGAAAGGGAAAATGTCCGACTTCGGGTGCACTAAAGAGGTGTCAAATGATGGGTTTATCACTGTCAAGCGAAAATGATCTCATTATAAGAAAGTTTTTGGGGTATCTAAGAACATGAGTGTGAAGTATAGGCAGGTTGTTAAACAACAATCTACTAAAAAGGCGTCAAGCCTAAATGATAACACCAACGTGGCCTCTACTTCCAAACAACCTACGAAGGTTAGTAACGTGTTAAATACTTCAAATACTTTTTGTGCTTTGAATGCGATAGATGATAATACAATGGATAATGTTAAATCAAGTGGCGATACTAATTCGCCTACTGTTGAAGTGAGTGCAACTATGCACTTCAAGTACTACATCTATCATTGATAAGATTAATAATATAGAAATTTAAAGTATTTAGGGTGTGGAAAACCAGAAGGGGGGGTTGAATAGTTTTGCCGATTTTAAGTTAGTTTCAAAAAAATTTAGATCTATGAGTAATGCAAGTAAAGTAAGTAAAGTAAAGGATAGAAATGACACAATCGATTTATAGTGGTTCGGCTACAAGGACACCTTCCTTGCCCTACTCCACTCCCCGAGTCACCTACTCGAGAGTTTAAGCACTATGTCAACAAACTCTTTCAACTAGGCGGAGAATCCCTCACAACGTTGCTTATACCTTTTTCCGGTACAAAGAAAAATACCGAGTCCGTAACACGGAGGACCAAACCAACACTACTATAACACAACAAATATGTGAAATATGAAATACAAGATCTTCGCTACAGAAATCTTGTGAAGGAACAAATCAATCAAGGACTCATTGCTTGGATGACTTGTAGAATACTCCTGATCTCGCCTTAGAGAAGGACCTATATGAGAATCACAATAGAAGAAAGAAGAACAACTCTCTAGATCAAGTGATCTTTTGTTAGAAGAGTGTAAGAATATATGAGAGAGTTAGTAAGAAGAGGGGTGAGTAAAAATGAAGAAATGGCTCTCTATTTATAGGCAAATTCTTGCTACTGTTGCACGGATCCCACGGATCCCTTGCTTGAGGGATCCATCTAGTATAACTCCAGAGATCCGTGAAATGCTCCTCTTTGCCCATGGGTTTTTAGGTTATGGGTCATGGGTCTTTAGGTTATGGGTAATGGGTCATGGGTTATGGTTTGAACCATAGGTATATAAGTAGATGCAATGTATCTAATAGATGCAATGCATTTAGTCAAATGGGTATGGGTTAACTTCATGGGTTATGGATATGCTCCATGTGTATGGGTCATGGGTTGTGGTTTTTACCCATTCTAATAAACTATTACAACAAATGAATTATTAAAACAATTTGTATTAAATGACTATATGTAATTACTTTATAAAATAACATGTACCCTTATAGTTTTACTTATGATAACATTATATTTGTTATCAACAAAACACAAAGAGATCGCTAAATATTAATAAACGTTTTTACGGTTTATTTGTATTAACAATCTCCCCCTTTTTGTTGATGACAAAACATAATGTTATGATGAATAAAACTTAAGATTAGATGTATGTTTTGAAAGCATAAGTTTTACTTATTCTCCCCCTTTTTGTCGAAACAAAAAGTGACCCTAATGAACAAATAAAAATGTGGAATAATAGTCCACGAATCTCTAACTCCCCCTTGACGGTAGCTCCCCCTAGAATGGGGCGTCAAGTGAGAAAAATAAAATTACCTACAAAGAAAAAGCTAGTAGTAACATGCATAAATAATCTTGTGATTGACGAGAATCAAGATTGGGAGCCAAGATATGTAAACAAAGCCTTGTAATAAAATAACAAAGTGTAGTGGTAATTATGCCACATACAAGCATGTAAAACTAAGAACAAGACTTGTTCTAAAAATGACTCAAAGTAAAATACTAAAAATAATAAAAATGATTCCTTCCATGCTTGCATAAGGTTATGGATGGAGGTTTTGGTGAGTAATGATGTTTATGCGATCAAGGATGAGGTTAAGTATGACTCGCATTTATTCCCTAATTTCTATTGCAAGATCCCTAGTGGATTAGCAATGTTCACAATGTAAATGATGTGTGTAATGAGTGCGGAAGTTTTCCGGGTTATTTTGATTTGTGAGATGCGGAAGTTGTGGTGGAAAAGTTGGAAAATACGGATCAAAGTCCGGAATGTTCGAAAGTGGTGGTGGAAAAGAACCTAGATGTTCTTGTAGCACAATGGGAGCTAAAGGTGGTGAGGTTTCAAGGTCTTTGAAGAATGTGTTTGGAGATGTGGGAGGTGTCAAAAAGACTAGTTCTTTTTGCTTTATTTGTTGAGATCTTGTTGGAGTCTTAAGGAGTTCTAAAAGAGTGACCTTAGATGGGGATTTGATGGGTGATGAAGTTGGTGTACCCGTTGGAGATGAAGGAGGTGCTATAATGGAAGCATTTTGTGGTGAATAAGTTGTTGGTGATGAACCATTTGATGATGGTTTTGTTTGTGATGTTGAGAGTGATGAATATGAAAGCATTTTGGGAATCCTATTTATAGAAAAATAATGCATTGTAATGAATGCTTGACCCAAAATGTGGATTAAAATCTAATGATTAGATATGAATTTAAGGCATGTGATCATGAGAACACAAGCATTAAGTAACATACTCCAAAAATATGATAAAAAATGATGAAAAATATTAAAGTTTTCATCCAAAGTGAGAAAAATAGAAGATAAATTTAGCTTCTATCTCACGGATCCCACGGATCCTTCCCTTGAGGGAACCGTCCAGCATTAAGGTTGTGATCCGTGGTACTGGTGACTCAGGCAGCTCAAAATTTTCCTTTTGGAAACATTTGTGCCTAGTGTGTGCCTATATGCAAACCATTTGGAGTTGCGGTTATCCCAAATCCTAAAAAGAAAGGAAAAATAAACCAGAAGTGAAAAAGCACACTATTATGTGAGATAACCTGAGTGCTACTAATTCATTGTTGCTTAAATGAATGTACCCGAAAACACATATTAGTTATGTGTCCTCTTTAGCATTCAAAAATATGAGATGCAATTAAAACGGGTTTTTACTTTGTATTAATAATGAAAAGCAATTTGTCCTAGACATGAGAAATGACTTTTATGAAAGTGATACGGGAAGAGGTATCCTTTTAGAAAAAATTTTGAAAAGAGATTTCTTTGTGTGAGAAAAAAAACGTTTATTCTTGAGTGAAAGAAATAGATATGCAATTACGTGTTTGCAAAAGGTACTTGCCTAAAAAATAAGAAAAAGAAAAAAATATGAAAGTACGTGTTATAGGTAAAACCTATCTTGGGTTTTGAAAATTCCCGTATTGCTTGTGAGTCGTGTGTGAAATAGAGATCCTAGAATCAGAAAGAAAAAGGCTAGTGTTTACATACCTTGTAGAGTTTAAAAGCTAATTACGACGATTGTTCCATGAGACCAAGACCAAGACGGAGTTGGTTGAATTGTTCCCACTTCAAGGGTTTGGTGAGGACGTCGGCTATGTTGTCTTCGGACGCTACCTTCTCAATATAGATGTTCCCTTTGAACATTGTCTCTTAAGAAGTGATGACGAATCTCTATATGCTTGGTGCGAGAGTGCAATACCAGATTCTTGCTTATGTCGATAACACCTTTGTTGTCACATAGAATGGTTATGTCACTTAGGTGAATGTCGTAGTCAACTAACGCTTGTTTCATCCATAGTGCTTGTTGGCATGCATTGCTGGCGAAGACATATTCGGCTTCGGTTGTTGATATGGCCAATGCCGTTTGCTTATTTGAGAACCAAGATGTTAAACAACATCCCATAAAAGTACATACCCTACTTGTATTTTTTCGGTCAACATAATCACCTGCATGGTCAGAATCTGCATATACAATTGTTTCTACCCCCGTACCCTTAGGATACCATAATCCTAATTGAGTCGTACCTTTAATGTATCAAAATATCCTTTTGACGGCTTCTAGATGTGATGTTTTAGGATCTTCTTGAAACCTAGCACATAGACAAACACTAAACATGATATCCGGCCGACTAACCGTGAGGTAGAGAAGACTACCAATCATGCCACGGTATTTTGTGTTATCAACGGATTCGCCCTCTTCATCTTTTGTGAGTTTAGTGTCGGATGACATTGGTGTTCTTATGGGTTTTGACTCTTCTAAACTAAATTTCTTTAACATCTCCTTTATGTATTTAGATTGATTAAAGAAGATACCATCTTCTACTTGTTTGATTTGTAGACCAAGAAAGAAACTAAGTTCTCCCATCATACTCATCTCGAACTCGTCATGCATGATTTTAGAAATCATCACACATGTCTTGACAAGTAGATCGAATATAATATCATCTACATATATTTGAACAATGATTATATGTGACTCTCTTTTCTTAGTAAAAAGTGTGTTATCAACTAACCTCATGGTGTAGTTGTTTTTTATTAAGAACGACTTGAGTCTATCATACCAAGCTTTTGGAGCTTGTTTAAGACCGTAAAGATCTTTCTTTAACTTATACACATGTTTAGGTTTTTCAAAATCGATGAAGCGAGGAGGTTGAGCTACATATACTTCTTCATTTATAAGACCATTTAGAAAATCACTTTTGACATCCATTTGATAAAGCTTAAGATCATTAGCATAAGCATAAGAAAGAAGTATTCTTATAGATTCTAATCTAGCCACAGGGGCATAGGTCTCATCAAAGTCTATTCCTTCTTGTTGATTATACCCTTGGGCAATGAGTCTAGCTTTGTTTTTAGACACTACATCGTTTGCATCTAACTTGTTTTTATATACCCATTTGGTCCCTATTATGGTTTGATTATTAGGTGGAGGGACGAGTGTCCAAACATCGTTAGAAACAAATTGATTTAACTCTTCTTGCATAGCCATTACACAATTTTCATCTTTTATGGCTTCTTGTGTATTCTTAGGTTCTATGGTTGAGACAAAACAAAATAAGCTACTTTGGTTTTGAACTTGAGACTTCAAGGTTCTTTCGTTTAACTTTCCTATGACCTTATCTACGGGGTGATCTTTAGACTCTTTAATATTTATGATTTCATCATTTAAAGGTTCTTCTTCTTCGTTTGTCTTTTTCTTTATTACAATAGCTTCACTCTCAACAATCTCATCATCGACAAGAGGTAGAGTAGGTTTGGGTGGACTCTCATCAAATTTTACGTTTAATGACTCTTCAACCTTCATTGTTTCTTTATTTAATATGACGTAAGCTTTGCTATCCGGAGATTAACCTAGAAAGATACCTTCGGCTGACTTAGGATCAAATTTTGTAAGGTAATCTTTAGTGTTAAGTAGAAAACATTTGCTACCAAAGATTCTAAAGTGATCTAACGTAGGCTTTTTGCCTCGAAGTAACTCGTATGGAGTTTTACCTAAAAATGGTCTAATTAAGACTCGATTAAGTATGTACGTTGAAGTATCAACGGCATTGCACCAAAACTTTTGTGGTATGGATTGCTCATTTAGCATGGTGCAACTCATTTCTTGTAGGGTTCTATTCTTTCTTTCAACTACCCCATTCGATTGTGGAGTGCGAGGAGCCGAGAAGTTGTAAGTAATACCATTAGCGTCACAAAAAGCTCCAAATTGCACTTCATTATCGAATTCCCTACCATGATCCGTTCTAATAGACACTATAGGACTTTCTAATTGTCGTTGGATTTTCTTACTTAACATTTCAAAGTAATTGAATTTCCCAGTTCTGTTCTTTAAAAATTTAGTCCATGTGTACCTAGAGTAATCATCCACTATAACCAAAGTGTAGTAGTTGCCTCCATAACTTTGGATAGCGGATGGACCAAATAAATCCATGTGTAGTAACTCTAGACACTTAGTTGTAGAGACCATGTTTTTAGCTTTGTGACTAACATGGACTTGTTTTCCTATGTTACAAGCATCACAAAAGTGATGTTCATATTTTAATTTTGGTAGATCTCTTACTAGATCTTTGAATGATAGCGATTGAAGAAGTCATATTGGCATGACCTAATCTTGATGCCATAAGGTCATATCATCCATAGAAGTAAGACAAAGTTTGTCTTTAGGTTCATTACCAATTTTAATGACATAGACTCCATGTTTCCTAATTCCTCTACCTAAAGTAATACCATTTTTTAATATCTTACTATCGGTTTTGTTAAAAAGTACGTTGTACTTTTCATCACATATTTGTCATATACTTAAGAGGTTAAAGTTTAGGTTTTCTACGTGACACACATCATTAATGGTTAGAGATTTGTTAGAAATCGTACCTTTACCGATGATTTTGCTTTTGCTATTTCCAAATACCACATTTCCTCCATTGAAGGATTCATATGTGGAGAATAAATCTTTATTGCCGGTCATGTGCCTCGTGCACCCGCTATCCTTGATCCACTCATCCGGATCTAGATCGACCTTTAAGCACGCCTAAGAAAACAGTTAACTCAAAAGTTTGGTCCCTATTTGTTCATGGGTCCATTAGTGTTAAACATTCCATTCATGTTAGACATATATGGATAAGGTGAGTATGCGTTCCATGGTGCAAAGTTTTGAAATGGAAAGCCATTTTGCATATTTGGATTCCATCCCATTTGATGGTTACTTCTTGGATAAACATTATTAGGTCTCCTAGATGTGTTCGGTTTTGAAAATGATGAACCTTTGTTTCTTGTAAAACTTTGATTATGTCTTGGAGGTGGTTGTCTAATGGTAACATGGGTTGGTTTCTTCTTATTAACAATAACAAAATCAGTTCTAGATGAGGAAGCTATATTATTACCACTGTTTGCTTCAGCAGAACCACATATCCTTGGATGTACACTAGCCGGTTTCCTTTTTGTGGGATCCGTGACTACAGTGGTTTGTTTTTCTATTGCTTTTACGAATTGTGTTTCTTTGTTTTCACTAGTTGACGCATCAAGTTGCTAAAAACCTAAACCTTTTTGGTTATTTCCTGTTTTAACACTATCCAATATCATATCTAGGGTATTAGTGTTCATTCTAGCAATATTAGAGTCTAGATGATCAACTAGTGTTTGAAGTTGAACGTAAAGTTCACATTCGCCACTTGCTATCTTCCCCTTTTCTAGACGTTTTAATTTTGCCTTTAACTCTATGACTTCCTTTTCTAAACGTTGGTTTTGGTTTTTCAAAAACTTATTTTTGTTGATTACTTTTAAACTAATTTTGCAAAGTTTATCATATTCATTATGCAATGAGTCATCATCTAATGATGAGCTACTATAGTATTCGTGACATACCTCGTCATTTGCTATGATACAAATTTCTTTGTCCTCCTCCTCGCTCATTCCCCACGAACCGCTCATGAATGCTTTTTGATCATCATGTTTGGGACACTTACTAATAAAGTGGTTTGGGTCCCTACATTTAAAGCAAGCTCGATCATCCCTTGCCTTCTCGTCCTCTTTGCTTTTCCGGAATCCTTTTTTGTCGTCATATGGTTGTTTGACGTATCTTCCCTTTCTTCTAAAGAACTTTTTGAAGTCCCTTACCGCTATGGCATACTCCTCGTCATCACTATCTGAAGAGGAGTTCTCTTCATCGCTTGAGACCTTCTTGGCTTTAAGGGCAAGAGATTTGTGCTTCTCTTTCACTTTTGAGGCTTCAAAATATTTAGCAAGGATAAGCTCATAGACCTTTAAATTGCCTATGAGTTCATCAAGGGTGAGGATTGTTAAGTCTTTTGATTCTTCGATTGTCGTCACCTTAGATCTCCACTTGGATGGAAGTGCCCTTAGATATTTCCTAACATGATTACAACTAGAGAAAGATTCATCAAGTGCTTGTAAAGATGTAATTATAGTATTAAAGTTAGCAAATGAATGATCAATAGTTTCCTCATCCGATATTGAAAATTATTCTTATTGTTGAACAAATAAATCTATTTTATTGTTTTTCACTTATTGATTACCTTGATGAGTTACAACTAAAGAATCCCAAATTTCTTTAGATGTTTTAAGCATGGAGATTCTTTCGAATTCCTTTTTGGGTAACGCATTATATAAAACCATTTTATCTTCACTATTTTTGGAAATCTTTTTCTTAATATCATCGGTGAGTTTATCATGAGGTATGTATTTTCATCTTTTGCAGTGGCTTCAGAATCGCCTTCAACAATGATGTACCAAAGATCAATATCTTTAGACTTCACATACTTTTATAAAACCATTAGTTTCAAGTAGTGGAGGTCGTTGCATGGATTGCCCTTCCTTGTAATTTTCAGAACCCATAGTGATCGAAAAGTTTTTAAAATACGGTTTACTTTAAAATTTTTATAAACTTAGCTCTTGATGCCAATTGTGGAAAACTAGAAGGGGGGGGTTGAATAGTTTTTCCGATTTTAAGTTATTTTCAAAAAAAATTAGATTCGATGTTATGTGAAATCGTAAGAATGAGGAGATAGTATTGATCTATGAGTAATGCAAGTAAAGTAAGTAAAGTAAAGGATAAAAATGATACAACCGATTTATAGTGGTTCGCCATGGACACCTTCCTTGCCTACTCCACTCCCGAGTCACCTACTCGAGTTCAAGCACTATGTCAACAAACTCCTTCAACTTGGCGGAGAAGCCTTCACAACGTTGCTTACACCTTTTCCGATACAAAGCTAAATACCAGTCCGTAACACGGAGGACCAAACCAACACTACTATAACACAACAAATATGTGAAATATGAAATACAAGATATTCGCTACAGAAATCTTGTGAATGAACAAATCAATCAAGGACCCCTTGCTTGGATGACTTGTAGAATGCTTGTGATCTCGCCTTAGAGAAGGACCTATATGAGAATCACAATAGAAGAAAGAAGAACAACTCTCTAGATCAAGTGATCTTTTGTTAGAAGAGTGTAAGAATATATGAGAGAGTTAGTAAGAAGAGGGGTGAGTAAAAATTAAGAAATGACTCTCTATTTATAGGCAAATTCTTGCTACTGTTGCACGGATCCCTTGCTTGAGGGATCCATCTAGTATAACTCAAGGGATCCATGAGACACTCCTCTTTGCCCATGGGTTTTTGGGCTATGGGTCATGGGTTATGGTTTGAACCATGGGTATCTAAGTAGATACAATGTATCTATTAGATGCAATGCATCTAGTCAAATGGGTATGGGTTAACTCCATGGGTATGGGTCATGGGTTGTGGTTTTTACCCATCCTAATAAACTATTACAACAAGTGAATTATTACAACAATTTGTATTAAATGACTATATGTAAGTGCTTTACAAAAATAACATGTATTCTTATAGTTTTACTTATGATAACATTATATTTGTTATCAACAAAACACAAAGAGATCGTTAAATATTAATAAACGTTTTTACTGTTTATTTGTATTAACATAGGGGAAACTTGTGCTTCTGGGTGATGATGGGAAGCCGTTTTCTATGCAAAAGGAGGCAAATATGGGTCGCTGGTCTAGCATGGGTCGTGATTCAGGTATAGATGGGAAAAAGACTAATAATCCGGATTTCATGGAGAGGGATTTTGGAAAATTGGAAAGTCATGATGATCATTAAGTTTTTGAAGTCGAAATTGAAACTTCTATGACGAATGATGGTCCCAAGAGTGGTGGTGGAGCTGGTAAGAAGAGCTTATATGAGAGATGAAAGGAGGATACCCATGATCAAAGGCCATGTGATGAAGAAGATCCTGATAATTGTGGTTTGACTAGTGCACAATGGGAGTATTCTAATGGGGATAATATCATTAAAAAGCATCATACTTGTCAAAAAATACTCTTCTAAGTAGCGAACTTAAAAAAAAAAACTCTTGTGAGTACTAATGTTGACATTTTTGTTTTTATGTGAGTAGTATGATAATTTTACCCTTTCAAATTACATAAATGATCCTTGTGGGTTTGCGAACTTGTATCCAACGTCCTTAGGGTAAATTACATAAATGGACGGTGGATGCAATTTTCTTCAAATAACAGGGACCGTTTATTCAATTTACCCTAGGGACGGTGGATACAATTTTGCAAAATCCGAAGGGTAAAATGGTCATCACAGGTTTTTACTACTCACATAAAGACAAAAATGTCAACATTAGTACTCACAAGAGTATTTTTTTTAGTTCTCTACTTAAATTTTTTTTTGGACAAGTATGATGCTTTTTAATGGTATTACCCCTATGCTAATGCATATGAAATTTATCTTCATGGTCAAATTAGATAGGTTTCTTTCTTGTTATGTGGTGTGTCATTTAATATAGGTAATTTAATGTTATCAAGTTTTAAATTTATATTTAGCCGACTTTGCCTATAACAAACACTAACAGGCAGTATACCCGATCAATGTAGCCTAGTTGGTAAGTAGAGTGTTGATCACTAAGATTGGAACGTTAACAATTAAATATCTATCAATATTTTAATTCTAAAGTTAGTTTAATTAAACCTAATCTAACGCAAGGGGGGTTTTCACTGAGAGACTCGCACGATATTTAGATTAAGTAAACCTGTAAATAAAGGTAATTAGGAAAATGACACACACATACACCGATAAGAATACATATAGTATATAAGAGGTCAAGCCAATAGTAAGGAAGATGTACTGGCTAATTGTTTAGTTATATATGATGAGTACTATATCTATTCTCTCTATTTGGTTGCTCACGTGAGTGTGTATCTCATTCCAATGTTTAGACTAAGCTAAACGTCCAGATTTCGGCTTTTAAGTTTTCTCAACAGAAAAATACTATCACGACTAATCAAAAATCCGCATAAAGTCTACCTTAATGATTATCAATTTATTAATTAACCACTTAGGGCTTACATTAATCATGCAAACGATATTAATGAAGTAATAATGTAATCAAAACACACATAAGCATCCAATAAAATATCATATAATCTTTAAAAGAATGTAAGTATTTAAGTACGATAAAATAGTGAAAAGCACGCTAACTAAACGATTAAAGAGTACTAACACAAATTAGGCCAATCTTCCTAAGGAGTTATACACTAGCAGGACCTTCTTATTAATCTGATTTCGTCCTTCTGGTTGTGCCTTTGTGTGGTCAGTCGTCTGGTCTTATGTGTGAATGCCTCTAAAATTTGGAAGTCGATCCTCTATTTATACATTCTGGAAATAGAGTTGATACGACATATTATTTTATCTGGTACGCCACCCCCATATGATATGACGCTCTTTATTCTTTATGCGGCGTATGCTATCTTCAATATCTTGGATTTCTAGTGAAGTCTTGAGATTGATACGCTGCATCTCTAGGATGTCATGCGGCGTATCTGGAGTAGAAAAAGTCAGATCTTCTTCGTTGAACAATGTTCTATATACGGCGCACGGGATAAATCCATACGGCGTATGCTTCAAAGTCAGGAAATGGTCTTCATATTCGTCTAAGTCTTGGTGTACGGCGTATCTGTCTAGAATGATACATCGTATTTGTCGTCTGTTCAATAGACTTTTCCAACTTAATCCGTTTAGCTCCAATTTACATCCAAAATAGCCAACTATCATCAAATGCTTATTTATAACTAAGATTTACAAAAGTAAGCGATTAAGTATCAATTCTAATATAAAATAATACAAAACAAGTAATATACATAGGATAAATGATGTTAATAATATGTTGTTATTTGATGTCATCATTATGCATAAGTATGGCATGTCATTCTTATGCTAGAATAAGTTTTATTCTATGGAGGAGTGTTTGTTTAGCCTTATTGGGATGAGTTGTGAGATTCATCCTCAACCGTTGTACTTAACTGTATTTTTTGGAGTAATATATTTTATCGGGGAAACCTTTTACCCAAAAAAGTACTTTGATGTGAAGCTACATATAGCAGACCATGTTGAAATATGTACTCTTCCACTAGTTGATTGACACCTAGCCTAGTGCACACATGTAATTTCTCTATGGTATATGTAGTTGATAGGATAATCCTTTCCCAAGAACACAGAAAGCTAAGCTAGCATGCTTGTATGTTCATATTGGAGAGTTTCATTTGTCACTCAACCGAGATAGTGTTATGCAAATATTCCTTGTAATTTGATTCATTTCTAATAAGATTTATAAACGTTGAAAAAGTACAGATTATGTTATTAGTTGTCAAATAGGTATTGAGTAAAACTTGTTCTTATCTTCTTAAGACACTCATGTTTTTCTCAAATCTTTGAACCAACTAGTGGTATCAGAGCGGTGAATTAATCTCATAATCTAAATCCGTTTTGAATAACTACTAATAACACTCAAATATTTTAGCAAGGTCAAAAATTAAAGCGTAAGAACTTCAAAAGTTGCTACTTTTGTTGCAACTTTGGGGAGAAACACACTTAATTTTTGCCTAAACAAAAAAAATCATTCCACATAATCAAAACCAAACTTTTCTATCCAAAAAAAAATCAACACACACCTAAAGATCAGTCAAATCAAAACCCAAAAGTAAACATACAAAAAAACACATCACGAAAAAAAACCCCCAAGAGTTATTTACTCTTGGTCTAAACCAACACACACAAAATACTTACACATACAAAAACAAACACACACACAAAGAATCAAACACCAAATCACAAATCATCCCAGTCCCAAAACCAATGAAACCACCATTAAACTCCACACTAACTCTGGCGACTGCATTTACAACTCCGGTGGACAAAACTCTGACGGATACAACTCACTTGGGAGAACATCCGTCCTAACTGCGGTTATTACCCAAACCACAACCTCAACAAGCTTCAACTATGGTGGTTATCAAGACCCAAAAACCCTAATTGCTAAACTACCATGAAACCCTAATCAATATCAAGACATAGAACTTTTAGGAAAGAAAAGGTAGGAGGATGAAATGGTAAATGGGTTTGAACTGGATTTATGTTTTGGGGTTACTGATAACTATACTACCGCCATTATTACTATTTTGTGTTTACATTTGTGTAGTAGTATGCACACATCTACTGCAGTTCTAGATGTCATATATCATCAATAAAACAGCCAGTACAAGTATTTTTGCAGTAGTATGCAAACATCTATTACATATATGCTTTCTTGCACCTCACATTTTGTAACTGAAATTTTTTTTGAGTCATGCCATTTTTCTAGCAAGTTAAACAAGTTTCACATGGTGATCCAATTCATCGAAAAGGCTAGTCTGTTTTTCCAGATGTTAGCAAAAAGTTGAGTTAGTGGTCGATCGTAGTGATTCAAGAGTTGTTTAGATATGTTTTAAGTCATTGTGGAAGGTGGTCTAGGTTGTTGTTTAAGGGTTCTTCAAATATATTTTAAGGGTGTTGTGGCAAGTGGTTAGGTCATGGTTTAGATCTATTTTAAGGAATTTTTGGTAAGTGGTTAGGTCGTGGTTCAAGGGTGTTTGTTTAGATATGTTTTAAGGTTGGTGAAACAAGTGGTTTGGTCATGTTCGTGATTATTTATAGTATGTGGTGGTCTTGAAATATTGGGTATTTTCTTCATCAATCGTTCTCACACCTCGCCATGCCACCACTTCGCTTGATGATGTAGTCAACACTGTTTGGTTTGTGGTTCCAACGGGTTTCATGATATATACTTGAAGGGCCGATCATGGTTGGCTTTCACCCATTTCAATGCTTCTACCGTGTAATTGCCCTTGAGTGGTTATGTTTGTTGTTGGGTCTGGATAACGAGGCTTTTTCCTTTAATTATTTAGATTTTCAAAGTTGTAAGTTGAAAGTCATTTATTGGTTTAGGGTGACTAATTATAATTATCATCTAGTTTCATTGTACTTCCTAGCATATTGCTAGTTTCTTCATATTTATACAATCTCCTTGACAATTTAAAAGTAATACAAGTTAAAAACTTATGCTAAATAGTGAAATCCTCGTAAGTATTGTGTTTAAAAGTAACACAAGTCGACTGTTGGAAAATCTCAGCAATCTTGGAATTTAATATGCGGAAATGACCTTGTAGTGTACTTGACACACACATAAACGTGCTCTTGACTAGAAAAGTAAGGATGCACACGACACGTAATCTTGTTCCCAAATGGTTATATATTGAGAATGAAGGAAAAGAAAATGGTACATTGCTCCTCTCCCCCTTCACCTCCTTTTATAAAGACGAGGGAATCGTGATAAAGAAAAAAAGAGTGAGGGGTCATGTATATATGCAGTTAGAAGTCATGAGTATCAAGTGGTGTGCATGAGACCTGACATAGCATCTGCGGATGTGAGAATGTTGGATGGGTATGATCATGGATTTCAGATGGACGTATAGGTTTTTGTAGATTCTAACTACGCAATGGGTAGATTGATCAGTGTCATGGGTAGATCAATCATAAGGCAAGGGTTTATGATACAAGAATGTGTAGTGAGTTGAGAAACTATATTGCATCACATAATGGCTTTGTTAATAATTGAAGTGGAGTATATGATACTTACTGGAGAATTGAAGGAGGATACATGGCTAAATGGACTCCCTACAAAGTAAAGATTTTTTTTGGGTAAAAGGTCAAAGACCCGGTAAATATATTACTCCAAAAAACGTTTAAGTACAAAGGATATGGGTGAATCCCATATCTCAGTTCGTTACATAGGCAAAAGCTTACATAACAAGATACTTCCTATTTTCTATATAAGAAAATAAACCACCACTCAAAATATAAGATTAAACTCCTATGGAGATAAAATTACTTCCTACCAAGGCCTTGGAGCTTGATATCATACGTGTCATAATAGGCATACAAGTTTCCCGGAAGATCGTAAACCTCATCTGCATAGTTATCATAACCATAGTCATCATAGTCATCTTCGCGATCATGACCACCACCAACTAGATTACTCGTCTCATCAAAGGTGTTCACAACCTCCTCATCATCACTATCAAAATCCACAATCTCTCCCACCTTAGTGAATGGGTTAACCCTCTTAGTAAACGAAGTAGCCGGGAAATCCTTATTATAACCCTGATAATCAACCTTTTTAATAGGATTACCATTATCATCAACAAAAGTAGCTTTCCAATCAATAAGAAGATTTGAGCTAAGGTTATTAGCGGGCATTGCTACTGGTGCCTTGATGAAGGCAGTCTGTGGTTCGATGTTCCAGCAATGGTTGAAACTATCGCGTATCGGAGTAGGCTAACTATTATCACTAAGGTGAAAATTGTTAGAATATTAGTGTGTAATAGTTAGGATATAACTCTTGGGGGCTAGTTGTAGTTCAACTCAAATTTAAGCAGGTTAGTCATGTATTAGAAAATTTCCTAACCTCCTCAATTGTAGATTCCTTGTTCACCAAAGATTAATTTTCTCCCTCCTCATTCTCTATAAATAGAGATGAGAGGGTGAGGTTTATTTCTACCTTCTTTTCTTGCTCACGTTTAATAAACGGTTGAGTATAAAATATCACATGTGTGCGTTCGTGTCATTCGACATTAAGGGATCATAACCCTTTTTCAAGGTATATTATTGGAGTTGTTCTTGATTCATGGTTCCACTCTAGCTAAAAACGGATTTGTTGGATTTCTTCCAACAATGACAAATTACATAAGAAACCTATAAATATCTTTTCTTTCTATTTGTTGAGATTACTATAGTGATGCCCTTTCCTGATTAAAGAGCCGTTTGTTTTGTAATGCTCCAACATATATGCTGGACTCAATGTATCTTTCCAGATATATATACTCTGTTAGTTATTTCCTTTCATTAAAGTAATCATGTTGGCCTTGGCTCCCACAAATAGTTGTAATTATGAACATATAGTTATATGGAATCATTGACAATCTGTCACCTGGGAAAGATCAAATAAAAAATATTACTAAAGGGGGTGTTGGTTCATTTTTTGATGGCAACATGCCAACATCTCACCAATTTGGTGTTAAAGTTAGATATCCACTTTGAATAAATTACTAGTATCATTAAAAGGTTTCTATACCATAGTTTAAACTTAAAGGCTAGTGGCCTAGTGAATATAAAGAGAATTTTGCCTAGTGAAACAGGTGGATGCTTTTCATTTGCTTTACCATTGATAATGACCATGTATAAGTTATCACAATGTTTTTGGATCTATTGGCTGGAGAGATTAGAAATAGATTGTGTGCCCACAAGTTCTACAGATGATGCTCATCTTCAAATAGTAATGTTTTTTAGCCTCACCTGCCATCATAGGACACTTCAATCAAGGTCTATATTAACACTTAGGGTAGCCAGTTGGCTATGGAGAAACCATGATTGGTCTAGGCATTATTGGAAAACATTTTTTTTCAATAATTTATTTTGGGAGGCGATCGAGATTGTTTGTAACATCTAAATTACCCTAAAACTTATAATATTTACACCTGGCATTATTGCAGGGTATGTTACGAGTTAGTATGACTTAAGGATTAGAGAGCTTTTTGATTGCTCATTTAAGTGTGTTGGTATATCGCCAACAACCAAGAAGTTAGAATGCGGAATTAAGACCTGTGATTATATCGACACACACACAAACTTGTTCTCGGCTGAAAAGTTGAATCACACATTCTTTTCGTTATAACTCTATAAGTGTAGCCAAGAACATGTTTGTGTGTGTCGATATAATCACAAGTCTTGATCGCACATAATATCTTCTTGGTTGTTGGCAATACACCAACAAAGTGTTTATATAAAACTGCGTATTTTGAAGTATTTTCTTAATTGCTTATTTTACTCTCATATAAGCACTTCAAAGTAAGCATGTAATTGGCACTTGCTTAATTGTAACCTGATAAGCACTTTAATATAAGAAATTCTTACTCTCTATAAGCACTTCAAATTATTTGTCCACCTTTCTTTTTCAAATTGTACCAAATTATATTGTCCACTATTAAAAACAGATACATAATTAAAAGAAAACATTAATAAATTAAAATAATTAATTAGCTAAAGATAAAAATGCCATTTTGCAAAATATAATATAAAATAATCAGTTATTAGTATGTTTTTTCTAACCTTCCTAATTTTTATGGGTAAGTAAATATTTTGAGACAGGGGAGTACTTCATATGTTTTGTCACTATATATATATATAGTAATATACTTTTAGCCTTGCCAAACGCTTGTCCAATATCTTGATTTAGATGTTTATAGAATATCACATGTACCTGCTCCCTCTTTTGTTGGCACCACAAACACAAAAGTACGTTACGTTCAAGACCACATAAAATTTTGAGTATGCAAACATGTGGAAATTAGGGTTTCACAAATGGAAATTATGAACACTTTAGGTTGGGTGTGTTATTCTAAACACAAACCGTTCAAATTCCCGAGTTCATGACCTCTTATATATTGAAGCTCTATATTAACAAGCTACAGATTTTGAATAGTTACCGGGTCTGAACTGAAAACATCATTTTCTTGTTTATATAGAAAATATAATATATATGCCTGGTGAATTTAGTTAGATCAAGTAAATTAAATACATTTGATTATATAATAAGGCTTTCCTGAAAACGAAGCACTTGATCAATCAGATGCAAACAAGTTGGTAAAGTAGTAACTCATCGGTTAAGAACAAAAGGTTGACATCGAATAGAGAAGTTCAAACTTCTTATTACTGAATGCAGACAGCAGTAGAAGAAATTGTCTCACAGGACTTCGTAAGTAGTACAAATATTAGATCATGATAGCTTTTAGAAGGGCAAATGACATATCAAAATATTTGAAGCTAGGTATAATTTTAAATCAAAGTTTCAATATTTCTTTTTATTGAAATAAAAGGTATCAAACTTTTTTATGTTTAAAACTAGGACATTTAAAATTTTATATCAGGATTTAGATGTTTCGCCGTTAATTTTCCACATGTATTACTAGATCAGCTTATTTATGCAAGTATATAACGAATATGAGGTCCAAATTTGGGAATGCAAATTGATATTTTTTGAGCCATAATAAGAAGTGTCGAAACTTGAAAAAACCAATTTGAGCCATACTTTTGACCCGATTATCGTTAGGTAAGTGTATAAATAGGTAAGTGTATAAATAGGTTGATATATATTTATATCAGTTACTGATCGATAACTGAATTAAGCAAGATATACAAAGGAGGAAACATAGTACAATGGATGAACTAACTTTTACATATTGCCTCTTGATCTCTTCAAATTTACAAACTGTTTGTAACTTTGCTTTTCAATATGCGAGTATATATATAACCGGATAGCTGTACTTGTTGTAAGTTTTTGAACTTAATTTATATTTATATCAATGGTTGAATACCTCGATTGGAAATCAGAACTAGCTTAGATACTATTTATACCAGTTACTGATATTGAGTTAAGCAAGGTAATCAAAGGTGGAAATGTAGTACGATGGGATGAACGAACTTTTATACAGGGACGGAGCTAGGGGTCCGTGGGTGCCCGTGACACCTATAGATTTTTTCGATTTAGTGTTAATTTTAAGAAAATACATCAATTTTTCTCAAATATATCTAAAATGACTCCGGTTCATTGAAATATATTTTTAGTCTTATTTAGTTAGCATCTTAAACTCAATTAAATTACGGTTAAAAAAAATTTGTGCACCCGGTAATGTTTTTTCGTGGCTCCATCCCTGCTTTTATATATTGCTTCTTGATCTCTTCGTCCAAACTGTTTGTTATAATTTCGCTTTTTTATAGTTTGTGTGTATATATAACCGATATGTGTTCAATTCTCCGAACCTTGCAGACAGCGTACCATCAAAACCATTGAAAGTGATCAGACACTAGCTAGTTTACTTTGAAACACTAAACAGAATATATAGGTACACCCGTCTACTTAGGCTGTTTGTATACTAACTGAAAACTCTAATATCTTCACTAACTAGAAGCAAAATAATATAATTTACCGTACAAAACCGGCATTTAGAAAAAAAGAAGTAAAGAATATGGAGTAAAAATTAACTCATCAATGTATCTTAAGAAACAAATTAGGAAGTATCTTGTGATGTAAGTTTTTCCGCCTATGTAACGGACTGAGATATGGGATTTACCCATATCCTTTGTACTTAAACGTTTTTTGGAGTAATATATTTACCGGGTCTTTGACCTTTTACTCAAAAAGAAACAAATTACCAAATTGGTCATCATAACATTGGACTACAGTTTATTTACAGTACTTATAAAGAGAAATATATATATATATATATATATATATATATATATATATATATATATATATATATATATATATATATATATATATATATATATATATATTAGGTTTCCGACCAATCATGAGCCAAAATACTCTTTTAATGGTTTGAAAAATATTTTTCTTTCAAACATAAATATGAGTAATGATGTATACCCAAAATACTCTTTTAAGTCTTAAATTTTTTTACTTATGTTTGAACTAAATTGCCTAATATTCCTAGTAATCACAGTTAATTAGATACTATATATATGATCAATATCTTCAACTATACTATATACATCTTGGATATTTTAGCATCTCTCTCGACCCGTCTAATGCTACTAACAATCTCATTCACCTTTTGGTTTTGTTTTCATAAATTTTATATTTTATAATTTTACGATGTATAAACAAACGTTACACAAAATAGTTAACCAAAATATCAAAACTAAATTTATTTGACGCCATAAAATCCCGTCGTTATTCACGGATGCTCCCTAACATGTGTACGACGAAAAAGTAATCTGCAGATGCTCTTCCATATATGGAAAATGAATCTTCCCACAGTCCCACTTGCTCAAAATATAATGTAACAATGCGAATCTTGTCCATATGCATCAATTTAATACAGGAAACTACATACTCCGTACGAAGGTGGACCCATTGGTCACGTGGAAGTCTTCCAGTTGCTGATTAAAGTGTCCCAAGAACTCTTGAAGCGGGCTCATGTTAGGTCAAAAGCTTCATGTACTATGTTTTAAGATGAACACAAGGGAAACTGTAACACTTTCGTTTCTCTAGGCGAGCAAGCTTCACGCGTAAAACACATGGATAGTCTCAACCCGTACGAACCAAAACAAGAAAATGCCAACAAAAGTTTAGTTTTAATTGAAATTTATTACGAAATCACACGAGCACGTAACGGATACGTGATCACATGATACATGCATGAGAACACGACAATCAATTGTTGTTGTCCTAGCGGGGTTTTAAACACACGAAACAAATAAGTAAACGAAAATAACAAACAACAACTAATCTAAATGGCTTTTATTGAATCAAAGTAATGGTTTTCAATGTATTGTACAATATCTGGCTGCTTTCTAAACGAAACAAACAGCCCCTATTTATATTTTTTGGGTAAAGGGGAGTAATCCTGCACCCTGGTAAATATATTAACCAAAGAAATGTTTAAGTACAATGTATATGAGTGAGATCTCATATATCAGCCCGTTACATAGGCATAGAGCTTACATAACAAGATACTTCCAATTATCTAAACAAGAAACAAAACACTACTCAAATGATAACATATGACACAACGAAATTATTGCCTAGGACCTTGAAACGTTATGCCATACATGGCATTAAAGGCATCCAAATTCCCAGGAAGATCACGAACCTGTTTCGCATAGTCCTCGAAGTCATATTCATCATACTCATCTTCATACCCTTGGCCACCACCAAATATATTAGCAGACTCATCAAATGGGTTAGCAACAACATCATCTTCAGAATCAGCCCCTATTTATACTAGAATGAAGCGACATGTTCTTATGATCTTGCGTCTCCTGCCTTTCATGAACCGTTGTGTCGCTTGGGTTTTGTGCCGTTTCTCCCATAATAACCGTTTATGACAGTTAATAGGTTAAGGATAAATCTATTTGGTCCTTTTGTCTTCTAAAGTATACATGGAGCCCCTTGTTCTTTCACTTAAACTATAATGAACGCTGACTTTGAGCCATGACTCAAGATTAGTCCAACAATCACCCCCCTAATCTTGATCATGCTATAGTAGCTTCTTCATACTTCATGAATCGTATTTTGTAGAAGGTCCTTGTCTTTATACTTTGGCCTTTTGTTCATTCTTTGCTTGATCTCTTTGTCTTGAATGTCTTCACTTCTCTTGTATTCTTCAATCATTTCGAGCCGTCTCTCTTTCGTTGATTTCCACTGCTTTGCTGGTCGTTCTCTAGCTACACTTATTCCATCACTGGCCTCTATGCCTTTTACATAACCTCTTCTTAGCCCTGCAGTAACTTCCATCCCTGGTGGGATCCTAGTCTTCATAGCTTCCTTGCTATCTTCTACCACTGCCTTGGCTTTCACTAGCATCGCTTGCTTAGGTTCATGTACTAAACTTGGAATCTCCTTTGCAGTCTCACAATAACTATCCAGCACCTCATAAAGTTCTCTAGTCTTTATGTCAATTTTACTTGGAAATCTTAAACTATTGACAGCCTCTCGAATCTCCTTTAGACATTCTACACTTGTCATCTCATTCTTCATCTTGTTTTCAAATGAACTTTCTCGTTCATGCATCTTCTTCTCGAACTCTAGCTCTCTCATTCTGAACTCCTCCTTGAGTTCTTGTTTCTTTTCTTCAAAGTCATGAAGCATTTCATACTTCCATAACTCTAGTTTACTTTTCAAGTCAGTCTCAATTTCTGACCTCAAGTCTTCTAACCTTTCACTTGGGATTTTATTCTTCTCAATGATAATTCCCTTCCACCTTGGTTCTTCTTCTAAAGATGCATGTTCTAGTTCATCCTTATGGGTCATAATTGCCTTCAACAATGTAGGTTCGTTGTCTTCTTCTACAATGTTCGTCTCCTCTTCTTTATCATTCTCTGGACAATTTCTAGCAATATGTCCAAATTCATGGCAATTATAACATTCTACACCTCGTTTTCCTTTCTTGAAACGTTTTTGATCTTTAGAGTTTTTCTTCCTCCAATCACGATCATCTTCCTCCTTGTTTCTAACATATGTTGCCTTTTCGTCAAACCAATTATCTTGAGACGAATTAGCTCTTCCTTGTTCATGGTTCTTAAAATCTTTCCTATGACTAGACTTGTTGTCATGTTTTGTGAACAATAACCTATCCTGATTGTCACTAGGGCTTCCGTTAAAGAGGTTTACTCTTTCCTCAAAGGCTTTTAGCCTTCCAATTGTCTCATCTAGGGTTGTGTTTTCTAGATCAGAAAATTGTTCTATGGCTGCTACAATCTGTATAAATCTTTTCGGTACGGAACTTAGAAGTTTTTGTACTAGAGTTTCCTGATCAAATGTTGATCCTAAGCCACTAGCCCTTGTAACAATACTGTTGAGCTTTGCCGAGAAAGCATCAATATTATCATCTTCTTTCATCCTTAACATCTCAAATTCTGTTTTGAGAGTTTGTAGTCGTGCTTTTTGCACTCTATCTACACCTATGTGCCTAGTTTTTAGTGCTTCCCAAATTTATTTTGCACTCTTACAACTAGCCACTTGTAAAATCATATCCTCTGGTAATGCCTGGCAAAGATATGCAGTTGTAGCTATATCTTTCTTTATATCCAGCTCTTCATTACCCTTAGGTTCTATTATTTCCCAAAGCCCATTTGCCCTTAGTATGATTTTTATACGCAGTGCCCATACTATGTAGCTTGTAGGTTTTAAAACAGGATATTGAAATTGGGTAAATGATGTAACCTCTTTGTGAATTACGATTTCCTTGTTTTTATCTCCTGACATTGTGCCTAAAAACTATTCCTAATTCTAATAGGAATCTAGGAAGTCTTATAAATTCTACTAGGAATCAAAAGCAAAGTTTCTAATCTTATCTATGTATAATAAGACTAAAAATTATAAAAATCTAGATTTTAGTTTAGAATATAAAACCCGAATTTTGCGATTCCTCCACGATATGATTTTCTATCCTTGTTGTTTTTCGGAACCCGCAAGAACACCGAAATGTGTTCTTTTCCTTCCTGGTACAACCAACCAACCGCACCCCTTTGATGTCTTCTTCCTTTTTTATTTCGTTCGAACCCGAAAGTAAAGAAAAATCTTTCCTTTGTTTTTCTTTTCCGAAGCAGTAACCACAATTGTTCCTCTTCCTTCTCTTTCCTTTTCGAACCACTAAAAAACACCAAACCAATGTTTTGTTTTTTCTGCTCTTGTACCTTCGAACAACCCAAACAAACACAAAAAATGTTTCTTCTTGCTTTTCTTTTCGAAACAACAAAACACCAAGCCAATGTTGTGTTTCTTTATGCCCTTCTTCGAAACAGCCCAAAACAGAACACTAAAACTTCTCTTTTTCTCTTCGAACCAGTAAACACAGAAAAGTTCTTCTTCTTCCTTGTACAACCAACCAAACACTCCCCTTGGTGTCTTCCCCTTTTTTCGAACCAGAAAATAAAACAACCTCTTCCCTTTGTTTATTTTTCTTCGTAGAAGTAAACAAACAAAAAAAATGTTCCTTTTTGTTTTCTTTTTTTTTCGAAATCAGTAACACCAACAAAAAATGCTTATTTGTTTCTTCTGTCTTTGAACCAACACACAAAAAAAATCAGCACCTTTTCCTTTTCGCCCTTAATTTCTTCGCCAAGGAACAATTGTTCCTTTCTCGTTTTCTGCCTGAACCAAACAACAAGCTGCTGTGTTTTTTTGATTCAGCGTTTGCAGAAAAACGCGACCCCAACTCTCATCTTCGTTCTTGAAGCATTAAAACACAGGCTCTGATGCCAATTTGTTGTCCGAACGGGGTTTTAAACACACGAAACAAATAAGTAAACGAAAATAACAAACAACAAATGATCCAAATGGCTTTTATTGAATCAAAGTAATGGTTTTCAATGTATTGTACAATATCTGGTTGCTTTCTAAACGAAACAAACAGCCCCTATTTATACTAGAATGAAGCGACATGTTCTTCTGATCTTGCGTCTCCTATTTTTCATGAACCGTTGTGTCGCTTGGGTTTTGTGTCGTTTCTCCCATAATAACCGTTTATGACAGTTAATAGGTTAAGGATAAACCTATTTGGTCCTTTTGTCTTCTAAAGTATACATGGAGCCCCTTGTTCTTTCACTTAAACTATAATGAACGCCTAACTATGAGCCATGACTCAAGATTAGTCCAACAATTGTAAAATGGTGGAATAAAATAGCGAGCACATAATATAGATGGTTTCATAAAAATGTAATGACCTAGCATGCTACAGTTTAAACCTTACTTGTTAGTCTTAGAGGTGGATCTAGGAATTATGGTCACATTTAACAAAGTTCATGGCTCACTTTATTTGTGGTTTCTTTTATATTTAGTTGTTTATCGATTAATTGGGTTTAAGCTATTTAGTTCTGCAATGAGCTTACTCTTATTAACCCAATCAGCTATGTAGAAACAGATGCATTAAGATTCTCTATGTCCATAAGCCCTTTCACTATAACATATATGCTTGATAAATGACATGAAAGGAACAAATATAGCTAACTAAACCGCTCTCAGGTAGAAGAAATTTGACAAGAATTTTATAAGGATAAATTGTTGGAAAATTGGTTGGCAAAAGTGACTTTTGACCAACTTTGGACACAATTATCTATATGTATATGTCACATATATGAGTAATAGTTTGTAGGTTCGCGTTCTCCTCGAAGAGAGTTTCGCAATAAGCCTTTATGTGTCCAAAATAGAGTTGATGTGAATGAGATATCGGTCTCAAAGTTAGGCATCTTGCACCATGCCTAAAGAGGAAAAGTAGTTTATTTTCAATCCCACATCGGTGGGATGAGTAAACTTAGAGGAGTCTATTGTGTATAAATAGAGGCCCTAATTCCACAAGTTTTACACACATCAAATCAATAGTTATTATTGATTTCCAACATATGGAATACGATCTCTTAAGATGAAATTCCGTGCGGTTTGTTAAGTCCAACAAGACAACTTCTTGTTTTGGTCGTTGTACTGGGAAGCAGACAGACTAACTGCTTTTTAAGGGAAGCGTGTCAAACACGTGCCTCGGCTTTTAGTGCTTCTTTGTTGATCTCTATTGGTGATCAAGTAAGTCTTTGACTATTTTATTATTTTATTTAATTGTCGCTTATCCGCTTACATTCTGTTTGTATTTAATTTTACATTATTTATTTATCGTTAATTTTATTTATTGTTATTTAGATTTTATTAATAAAAGTGTAACCGCTTTCCCTACAGTCTTAAAACAGATTCTTTGTAATGCAATTACAACACTTTATTAAAATCGATTTATATAATTAACATATTTTATACAAACTGCTTTTGCTAAAACCATGATTGAGTTTCTTTGAAAATCAATTTTATAACTAAGCAATTTTAATTAATGATTTGGTATAACAGATTTATAAAAGATTTTTAAAGCAGATTATTGAATCGCTTTATATTGAAACCATGATGAGTTTCTTTTCAAACCGATTTATTGCATATATTCTTGTTTAAATACGGATATTGAAACCAAGCTTGTGTTTCTCGGAATCATATATGGTACAAGTTTACATAAACCATGTCGAGTTTATTAGATACCATATTGTTTTAACAGTTTTTTAACTGTTTTAGTGTTTATATATTCACAAGTTAACTGATGGTAACATAATTTGTGGCCCTAGTGAATCTTGCGAATGTAATTGGTGCGCCAATTACTAACATGGTTAAATATCATGATGAAATCAGATTCATTGAAACCAAGTGGAGTTTCTTTGAGACAAATCTCATAAAATACAAGTTGTTATTTTATTAGATTACTAGAACGTGTTTATTGAAACCAAGATGAGTTTGTTTTAAACAAAATCTGATAATAGAAGTTGTTATCATATTTTGTGGAAACGTTTCTTTGACTTGTTTAGCTTATTTAAACCAGGTTGAGTTTAATTATAAACTAAATATAGTTCTTGACACTTTATGCATTTGAATGTAAATCTATAGAAACCTTGTTGAGTTTCTTTGAAAGAGTAAATCTATTTTGAAACCTTGTCGAATTTCATTGTAGAATTATACCATGTGATGCAGATCTATTAAGATATTGTTGAGGATGATTAACAAAATCATATTACAAATTTGTTTTTGTTTCAAAACATTATGTAATATGCGATATTGTTTAATTGTTTAATCGAAAGACTTGTTTAAAAGCGGTTTTGTATAATGGATCTTACAAACGTCTGAGAGTGTTTTAAACAAAATTTGAAGTTATCGTGTTTGTTAAGAAACACTTTGTGATATAGCAAGTTGTTAATTATTCCAAATTTAGTGTTACACTAATAACGAAATATTAATGAATGTTCGAATGTCATGAGTGACATCTAAAAATCTGCTCTGAACTTGATGAAAGGGAGACCGATACTCGAGTTATGTGTACAGTAGATGCTTTAAAACATTCGATTTTATGTGCCATAACTATGGGTTAAATGGCTTGAATGAAATGAAAATTGTTGCCAATGAGGATCCGACATTAGAAAATGGTGGATTAACACTGGGCATCATGTCATGAGTATGATGATTAGAGTTTGGTTAACTCTTTCAAAGTAGCGAAAATGGAGAGATGCAATCTATGGGCAACTCTATAACCGCTAATAGCAAGGGAAAAGAAATGTGATGTTGAAATTCACATGTGGAAAAGAGCTTAAGTGAACCAACATGTTGTATGTGCCGAGATTCGTAGGAATCTTGTATCCGGATGGTTGCTTAATAAATTTGGCTTTATTTTTATTTTAATCAAATAAAATTGAGTTAACCTTGAATAAAATTTTGGTCGGTACGGGTTATGCCCTTCATTAAATGTTTAAGTGAATTTTTTGTTTTAATAAAATGAGTATGAATTCACTTATTTGATCCTTTGAATGTATAACATGGCCAACTCGGACATGTTAATTTTAACTCAATACATTGTTTAATTAAATAAACGAACACGGATTACAAAAGTAAAACTTATGTTGAAGCCAATTGACAAGATTGTCTTTTCACTCGGTTGACCAAAAATTAACCGAACCCTTGATTCACATAGTTTTATGTGATTTGGAATCGATACCTACAAAGGTAGCAATTAGGTACATCATCGTAATTGTTGATGGTAGTACAAAATATTGCAACTTTACTTACTTGAGAGTAAGAATATAGACAAGATTGATCTATACAAATAAGTTGAGAATCAACTTATTATCGAAAACAAGGCGGTTCAAGTGATATTGGAGGTAAATATGTGTCTTGAGTTCATGTATGTGCTAAACATGGAATAAGACATAAATTTATTGCTCCTTATACACCACAAAATAATTTTTATAGGAAAGAACTCGCCTTAAAGATATGGTTATGCCATGTTGTTAAAGTCATGGTTTAAGCCATGGCATGGGGGAAAGCGGTTTTATTGGCTACTTATCTTTAGATAAGATCCTATAAGGAAAAGAAGATAGTTTTATGAACTATGGATGGGAAGAAAACCATCCTATAAGTACTTCTACGAATGTGGGGTGTCTATCTGCATCGACACCCAAGGTTCAAAATATTGGACCTAAAACGTGGTTTGCATAATTTTGGATATGCTCATAACAAAGTAGTGCTTATCATTTCTTTGTATGTGATTCGGAAACGATGAATATACATAAAGATACGATAACTGAATCAAGGAAAACTTTCATTGTATGAAACCGTGTTTCTTTGATTATTAGAGGAGAATGGATGTTCATCTAGGCTTGGTGGTAAAGTTGTCCATGATGAGAAGCAACTAAATGATGAAGTCCTTCATGATGAGAGACATCAAGATGATAATGTTGTTCATGATAAGAGACAACAAAGGAGTTGATAATGATCTCCAAGATGAGAGACAAGATCAAACTGAGGAAGAAGAGGTTGAACCTAGAAGAAGCAAAAGGTTAAGAACCGAGAAATCGTTTGGACCCGATTTTGTTTCTTTTATGGTTGAAACGAACCTACTTCATACCGAGAGCGGTTACTTTCTCGAAGGGCCTCAATGGAAAGAAGCCATTAAAAGTGAAATAGATTCTATTTTACAAAATCATACTTGGGAGCTCGTGGATTTACCTCCACGGTTGTAAACCACTAGGCTATAAATGGATCTTCAAGAAGAAGATGAAAGCCGATGGCACCATTGACAAGAATAAAGCAAGATTAGTAATCAAAGGATTTAGACAACGAGAAGGTCTTGATTACTTTGATACATATTCGCTTGTTACGCTTATAACCTCGATTAGGATGATACTTGCTATTGCCGCTTTAAGAAATTTGGAAGTTCACCAAATGGATGTGAAAACGGCATTTCTAAATGGAGATTTAGAAGAAGGAATCTACATGAACCAACCCGAGGGTTTCATGGCTCCTGGACAAGAGAACAAAGTTTTTAGGCTTGTTAAGTCATTATATGGCTTAAAGCAAGCTCCCAAACAATGACATGAATTTTTTTCACGTCATGTCGAACGTGGATTTAAAAAATAACGGATGTTTGTGGAAAGAAATAATTGTTGGTATATATGTAATCATGTGTCTATACATAGATGGTATACTTATCACGAAAGTGATAACAAGATAATCAAATCCACTAATGAAATGTTGAGTCAAGATTTGACATGAACTACATTGGTCGCTCGATATGGTTCTAGGAACTAAGATCATATAAAACCAAATGGATTTGTTTTGAAGTCAAAAACACTATAAGGACAATATTTTTCGGAGGTTCAATGTGGGGATTCCGCCTAGCTAGAACTCCAATGACATCTTTTAAATCTATTTATAATAGAGGTAGAGGTGTTGCCTATTTTGAATACTCGGAGAATATTGGGCGCCTTATGTGTCTAATGATGTGTGTAAGACTTGATTTAGAAGTTAAAATCAAGTTAAGTATATATACCATTAATTCAAGTGATGACCATTTGAATAGTATTACACAAGTACTATGATACTTACGATATTGCATTTTGGAAGATATCCAACCGCTATCTAATGATAGAGTAATGCAAATATGGATTCTTACATACAAGAATCTAGATCCACTAGAGCGGATGTATTGACTCTACGTGGGAAGTCAGTGTCTTGGAAATCTTGAAAGTATTTCAAATGACTTTTATAGCTAAATCTATGGTGGAATTTGAATTTATCATTTGAGATAAATTTATAGAATATGCGGATATCTGCGTTAATCGTGAGAGGACATACCAAGATGGTGTAAACCGGTAACGACCATCTATATAAGTGTGATAGTCAATTGGAAATTGACAGAGCTCATATCACAATGTAAAACGGTAAGTCGGGACATATCCATCATAGATGTTGATTGGTGCGACAACTACTCTCAACTAGAGTTATCACGATTGACTACGTAAAGTCAATAGATAACATCGCGATCCGCTACGAAAGGCTTAAGCAGAGTTAGTTAGTAAGTGGTCTAAAGGAATGGGACTAAAACCCTTAAAGGAATGAGTTTATATGAAGGAAAACCTAACCAGCTTGACTGGAGATCCCAAGATCCGGGTTCAATAGGACAACCTAATCATATAAATGTGGGGAAGTCACGTCAATATGGGGATTTGCTTAACATTGTAACTTCCTAGTCCATTCCTATAACAAATGTGACTTGTTGAAAGGTTAAACATATGGCTTTAATGATTCGTGATAAAATCACAAAGCATAATGATTCAAGATGAAATCACAAAACATATGTTTTAATGATTCAAGATGAAATCACCTATGTGAGAGAGAGTGGGGTCGCTTTGAAGGGAATTGTGGGGCGCAAATCCTAAGAGCTCTTGCGAACCGTGCTAGTGTTCATGACCATAACGAACATGACTATGAGGACTTGACAATGTCGGGAGAGTCTTGTGTGAAGTGTAATGTCGCCTATGTAAACAGAGGTCGAGTTCAAGGACATCGCGCTCTACTCGGATCTAGAGACTAAGTGCATCTCACAAGGGAAGGTTCAAAGGGTCACACCTACCTATCCTTTGCAAGATTCAACTATTGGAATTTCATCGTAATTTTTGTATATACACCGATCTCCATTCATGTGGAGGATTGTTGGAAAATTGGTTGGCAAAGTGACTTTTGACCAACTTTGGACACAATTATCTATATGTATATGTCACATATATGAGTAATAGTTTGTAGGTTCGCTTCTCCTCAAGAGAGCTTCAATAAGCCTTTATGTGTCCAAAATAGAGTTGATGTGAATGAGATATCGGTCTCAAAGTTAGGCATCTTGCACCATGCCTAAAGAGGAAAAGTAGTTTATTTTCAATCCCACATCGGTGGGATGAGTAAACTTAGAGGAGTCTATTGTGTATAAATAGAGGCCCTAATTCCACAAGTTTTACACATCAAATCAATAGTTATTATTGATTTCCAACATATGGAATACGATCTCTTAAGATGAAATTCCGAGCAGCTTTGTTAAGTCCAACAAGACAACTTCATCGTTTGGTTAGGACTCGGGAAATGACGGCATTGAACTGCTTTTTAGTGGAAGCGTGTCAAACACGTGCCTCGGCTTTTAGTGCTTCTTTGTTGATCTCTATTGGTGATCAAGTAAGTCTTTGACTATTTTATTATTTTATTTAATTGTCGTTTATCCGCTACATTCTGCTTTGTATTTAATTTTCTCATTATTTATTTACTGTTAATTTTATTTATTGTTATTTAGATTTTATTAATAAAAGTGTAACCGTTTCCCTACATAAATTACCTAAACATGCTTAAGAAGCTAGTTTTCGTTAATATATATTCCATGAAATAGAAATAGCTAAAGTTGATGAAGAGATTCATGTCATTCTATGTTGATATTTATTCCCAAAAAGTGCTCATGGTGTTCTCTTTGAGGATACGTTTTTCGAGGTACTGCTTGCTTTTCTTTTTTTCTTTTTTTTTTATAAAAAAAAACACTGACAAAAGCAAATTTTCATCAAAAACTACTTATCAAATTAGAAAAGAAAATTAACTGCAAGTGTTAAAAGAGTATCAATTATTTCAGTTAGGAAAGGTCTACATGGCCAAATAATGTTCTTTTCTTTTATTCTTCTACTTGGCCAAATAAATAAATGTTTTTCTCCAATAAATGTTACTGATGTGGACCACGTGATCCCAACCTTGGAACATATATCAACAAGAATATTACGCGCACCGGATTATGCCTCAAATTCACACCCACTTCACTAGAATAGTGGACCGCGTGATCTCTCCATTGGTCCATACGATGCACATTACAACTCGAGCAAAGGCTACCTTCAGAGAACATAGGTACAGTAAGCCTATAACACAACACAGATCGGAGTTGGCGATGTGAAAAGAAATCATGTGCATGCGGGCGCGAATGCAGCTGAGAATAGCCACCTGTCTTGGACTTAGCGAGTACTTAGAAACAAGGTCTTTCTCAATCACACCAAAGTAACACTTTGCTAAGGTTTTCATCATTTGGAAGGCAGAAGCGCTAGTGGCGACAAAGACAACGCCTATGTTGCAAGTAATGTTGAAAGTATCAAGAGCATGCTGAAAAAGAAGAACCATGTTATTATTGTTATTGTTATTGTTGTTGTTATTATTATTATTATTATTATTATTATTATTATTTTTTATATATATATATATATATATATATATATATATATAATTAGGGGATAGCTTGGCTATAATTTTTGTAGCCAATTGGCTATAATCCTTCATAAAAAATACACTAGCAATGAATCTGGGACCCACAAAAAAATTAGGACCCACACAAAAAATCAAGGACCCACATTATTTAGCACAAAATTATAGCCAATTGGCTACAATAAATTGTAGCTAATATATTCCCATATAATTAATTGTAAACATCACTTTCATTAAAAACAAAATCATAGGATTATAAGAAATTAGTGGGGAGCCGCGAAACTATCTGGGCTCTCACACCTTTAGCAATAGCAAAACTAATCCTACTGAAGATATGAGTAGCTGCACGTGCTCCAATATCTTGAGTTATAGAGAACCTCCGAATCCGTTTAAGTAGGGTCACCGCATCTGCCTCAAGTTCCCCTAAAGAGGAGAAAGAGAAAGGGATGAACCCATATCCAATATCGGCACATTTGGCTCCGTATTTAACGCGCTTACACTTTGTGGCATCAATCACCACACGGCCTGACACAAAATCAATCATACCGGTTTGCGTGAGGAGAGACGACCCCGTCAGATCAACACATACATCTTGCCCTCCATCCCAAGAATAGAGCAATATATCTGCTGGCCATAAGACTTTCTCCCTTTCTCCACCCAATCCGATATCAACCTCTTTACGAGCTGAGACCCTGGATCGAGAGTAGATATCAACCAAAGTATCACGCACCATGTTGTGCCGATGTTTAATACCAATGGTGCCAGCACTCGACACAGCATGGTCCCCGTAGATATCCCTCGCAAAAACCTTGGAACAAGATGAGCATGGCATCTGAACAGATAAAAGGGGAACGCCTAGCCGATAGCATAAAACACTCCTGTAAGTCCTAACATTCATAGTATGTCCCAGCTTAGATATCGGAACCACCCTAAGCCAGTCTGAGGTGTGATCCTCCTTTTGTGAACTCCAAAGTGCCATTTGTCGAGGAGATAGGCAAAATGTGGATTCAGCCATTTGGGTAACACGTGTGAAATATATATCTACCAATTTCTTCATGAGTTTGGGGGCAGCGATCTCATTCGGGTTACTCAGAAGGTCAATCTCCATTTTCGCATTAAAAGCACTCAAGGCCTCCTCGAAGGAAGGTCTAGGGGTTACAATATCAGATTGTCTAAAGAGCTTAGTCTGTAGTTTGGTAGATTGGAGTCTAGAAGCAAGGAATGCATAGTTCAAGGTATCCCCTACTACACCAAGCCCCCAAATATAAATGGCAGGGTGGCCAGCCTCCATTTACAATCACCAAATCCGGGCCTTTTAGGTTCCCATATTCATAACACAAGTATCAATATAAGAAATAGAAGAGAAGTGATCGGATGAAAAAACACACACACACGTATGATAATATATGAAAGGTTATGCGTAAAGTGTGAAGAGTGAATTGAACAACCAACCTTCAATGAAGGTTTACAAGCGTTATTTATAGGAGGGAACTAGGGCAACACTCCAAGTTCTCATCCTTTCCTTATTGGGCTTGGCCTAGGCTTATGGGCTTTCTACATAAGCCTAGCCTTGATTACTAACATAAAAGCCATAATTAAGCTAACTATTACATATTAATTACTAACACTTCAATTCTAGTTTAGGAGTGATTCCAACAATCTCCCCCTAAGTGTTAGTGATTGGTAATATAAACGTTGAAGGTGCTGATGTAATAGTAGCTTTGACGCCTTCGACATTCTTCTTTCTTGTGAGAAGAAGTGCCTTGATTCGAACAATCTTCCAAAGTAGAGAAATTGTTTCCTTTGAAAAGTTCCGCTTTGACGTCATCATTTTCTTTGTTCTTTGATCTTTGTTCTTTGTGATGGTAGTGATAGTATGTTGTTGTTGTTCGCATCGGTCGACCCGTTGTTCCAGCGGTCTCCACGCTTTCTCCAACATGCTCACACGCTCTTTAACGTTGGATTTCAAGATCGATGTAGTTCTCTTAGTCTTTAAACTTTGTAGATTCTTTGACTTTGATGAAGAATCATTCGACTTTGTGTTGCTTTTGAGAGAACTTCCATTAGTGATGTTGTTGGTATGAGCATGTAAAGAATCGCCGCGATCGATCCGCTCCCGAGCTTCCATAAGAAAACATAAGAATGGTTAGTGATAAACGATTCCAAAGACTTACAAGTTTAAACTTCGAGTGTTAACAACATAGTGTGAAAACACAACTCTAATTCTCACAAAGGTTGTTCTCGAACCGAGTGCCACAAGTGAGATAACGCGATGTACCGGTACACCTACGCCTTCAAATGAGTCACTAAGGTACACCAAGCATCACCACGATCAGTAGACCGTTTGAGACATACTAAGCGTAATCCACGGGAGTTACCGAAGTGACTTCGCCGTCGTGGCTGTTTGATGTTGACTCGGCAGAGTTTCCATTCAATCACCGAGGGTCACATATGTGAACCTCTCATAAATGTTCTCGACAGATTGCGAAGATCTGTGAAGGACACGATAATGTATCACTTGCGTCCTTATTGTTGAACGACAAGTGATAAAATGTCAAGTGTACCTAAGAGATCTTTTGATGAATCTCGTGGCTCTAGACTCAATAGTGCGCTTTGGTTTTCCTGAGCGGATACTAGGGAGATGTTCTCCTTCTTCAATACCAGCAATCTCTAAGAGAAAGCCGATAGTTTACGTAAGGTTCCTCATGAGAATGAAACAAGCTTCATTGAGAGAAACTTGAGTGGCTAAGAAGGTTAGTGCATGCGTCCATCGGGTCCATGACGACTTTGATCTTCAATACCGGTGTCATCAAGTGACAACCAAGCATATGAATTGAACCCTTGTGTACGCTAAGTTGAGTAATCTGGAGAGCTATTTCTTTTCACCGCTTTCTTTACTTTTCTTTTAATTCTTCAACTCCTTCTTTCTCCGATTCTCATTTTCTCCTTTTATAATCATACCTAAGGACTTCTAATTCTAACTATTGGTAGTGTCCTTGGGTAGATCCTTCCGACTCAAGGGATCATAGGACTGCTATTCCTAACCTTAATCACCTTATAACCCATTGCCATAAACCGATTTCTTGAAAATTTCTCAAAGTGTTTATGAATAAGAAACATTTTGAAACACTTCGAGAGTTTTATTTTGCAGAAATACTCCCCCTCCACACATGCTTAACTGTTTTGACATAAATTTGCATGGTGAGGGAGGAGCGCACACTTTTTGAATTGATCAACTCAAGATAGACAGGTCCCATGAGACACGGTTACGTTGCATAGTTAAAGAGTTACATTGTCGACTTTTAGGTGACAACTAGCTCTAATAACTATCTTGAAGGTGTGGACAAGCCTCGAAGGTTGTCAAACCCACAAAGTTCATGTCTACCAAGAGTTTCTCGAATGGTACATTCTACTCGGACAAGTCCTTTGCGAGACACGCTTACATCACTAGCGAACTAGCTTGAAATTATTACCCGTCCCGACAAGTCTTTTCGAATTACTAACATTTAAGATCTCGTCAATTCATTGGTTAAGTCTATAGCACAAAGATTCATTTGCAATTTCACAACATATTTCTTATCACATAATTTTCTCCCCTCAAAATGGCATATAAATGTTATTTTTGACGAAATTTTGATATCGAATATGACCATTTCGAGTTTTGTAGGAAGATTATCATGAAGAAAATTTGTAAACAAAGTTTTAATCAAATACCCCTCAACAAGTGATATAAACTTTTGAGGTTTTGAAAATCATAGTGGAATTACTTGTCCTTTTGAGCAAAACCTTTAAAAGTGAAAGGTTTGATAGGTTTTACTCAAAACTAAGAAGCTTTCGCTTTTTATAAGGATTGTGGCATCAAGCGCACTACGTGGTCCTTTCATTACAAGAACGGGTTGTACATTGTTATGTGTGCACAAGCCATTATGAATAAGTCAAATGATAAAATCACAATCAAGAAAGTTAATAGTGTACCCAATGATTACGCATGACCGCCTACTTTCGAGGACGTTGGGATGTCGAATCGAAAGCATGGTCTTCTCGCATATAGCTCTCCAACCGTTGCATCTGATCCGATGAATCAACCTTTCATCAATTCTAGAGATAGACAGAAGAAAATCCTTGCAATCCTTTGAATTCCAACTCTTCGTCTGAATTATACCCAACTCAATGTCCTTCAATCGATATGCCAATCCATCTCGAACCATCTTCAGGGTGGCGTCATAGAACTTGTGAATTTCATCGAAAGCCATGAAGCAAGTATGAATATTTTCACTTAGGTAGACAAACCCAAACTTTGGTTTATGAACGATTTTTTACTGAGGTTTTTGATTGATTTCGTTGAAGTGTAAAAGTGATGCGTTGATATTTGAGTTGTTATGGTAAGATTCGACCCCGAGGTGGAGATCTTCAACACGCCTAGATTAGATGCGTATGAAAACAAGGAGTGCAAGAATGTACTTGATCCGACTCTCGGTTGAGGTTCGTTGGGGCTCGTGCATGTCATGATCCTCACCACCAGTGTATGTAAAGTGATTACGGTTTTCTCCATTGGTGGTGTGGTTTCAAACCCTTGGTTGATCGATGGTGGTGGTGTGTAGCTTGTTATGTAGTGGTGAAACCCGCTTAACCATTTGTCGAATCATTGGATGGAGTTGCCTTTTCAACATGTTTTGTTGTTGACTTAGTTGTTTCTTTTTGTTGATGGAGGTGATGATTGAGATGATGATTTGGGTTTGGTGGAAGTGTCAAAAGGTGGTTCGTAAGACCGTTGAGGTATGTGTTAGATTTTCAACTATGTAGTTGTCTCGATTCCTTCTTTACTTTTCCTCTTCAAATTTCTAGCAATTTCTTCAAATTCTTTTCGCATCATTTCCACTTCACCACTAAACTATCATCATCAGTGACTCTTTCATCCTTATCATGATCGTAATCTCCTTCGTCAAATATTTCCACATCTTCACCATGCTTTTCTTCTTGCGGTTGTTTTAGTTGTTGTTGTGGTTGCTTCATTTCAACAGTTCTAGAGACAGTGACACCCTGATCCTTATCGGGTGATTAACCGGATCGGATGGGGTAAGAGTTGTTTGCATCGCATCTTCCATAAGTGGAGGACTACTGTCACAATTCTCAATTTCCGGTCATTTCTCAAACTCCATATTCATCATTTCATATCAATTTATGCATGGGTTTTGCATTTTACATTAAACGTTTATTTTCTTATTAAATAAACGCTATCGCGTAATTAATTATTTTGAACAATTGATCCGATACTTCCAAAAAATTTCCCGATATATTTTAATACTCATATTAAGATTATAAAAATATTATTATTAGTTTACCCGGTGTTTTAAATTTGTTTGGTATATAAATTGTTATATTTATATAATTACGACGATTTTCTTAAATACTACACGATAATTATTATTTCACTCAAATCTTGTAAGAAATGTATTTTTATAATTTTTATTACTTCAATATGTTTTATTTTGACCCGTTAAAATTTATTTTTAATTAACGCTACTTTACAAGCTTAAATGTACCCTTAATTACTTAAATATACTTTCATGTATACATTTTATCTACATCTTAGTACTACTTAAAAAAAAAATATATAAAAAAAAAAAAATAAAAAATAAAAAAAAATGTGTAATTGCTAATCCAAATGCCCCCTTGTCGACACAAGGGGGATGATTCATTCAAAATATACATAATATCTAGCTACTTATATGATATTATACTAATAACTTCACATACTCACATAATATCTTTAAGTGTACAAGTCAAAAATTCTCTCTTCATCCTCTCTTCACCATAAAAACCGGCCACACCATTAGAGACCAAGGAGGATCACCAAATTTTTCTTGTCAAGTTTATTACAATCTAGACACACTCTTAAGTAAGGTTTTGAAATAAAAACCTAAGGTGCTTAGGATAAATCCTTTGTTCACTAAACCTCATCAAGTAACTTGTAAGCATAAAACTTCATCTTTTACCTTTTAATATATATTTTTCATACATTTTATGAAGTCCATATGATCATATTTGCCTAAGTTGTAGTTTTTAATTCATGTTTATCAAATGTTATCACCCATATGTGTCCTATTAATTTTTATAACAACTATGTACTATTTAGAAGTTTATAAAATTTGAGGAATGAAAATGAACCAACAAAGTGAGTTTACATTTTTGATATTGAAGGCTTAATGTAGTTTTGTTAATTAGTATGTTGTAAGTGCTAGTTTTAACCCCAAAATGGTCTTTTATCTTATATGGTTCGACTAGTATTTCATTTTTAGTAGGATTGGCAAGTGTAGTTCAATGGATTTTGTGGTATAGTTTGTGGTTAAACAAGTAGATAAAATGGTAAAGTTTAAAATGAGCGAAGCGCCGAAATTTATAATTTTCCGAAAAGTTAGTCATTTTATAAGTTTTATTAAAGTTTTAGAAAATAGATTTTTATCCATGAACGTGGCCTTTGAACGGACTAAACGGAGTTATAACGAAAAGATACGTGGTTTTCAAGTTACGATTTAAAACTACCATTTTCCGGAAAATGTACATACTGTCCCGATTTTCAACTGACCAAACAGGACCTTAAACTTTCGTGAAATCTCCAAAGTTTAAAAATATGTTAGTACCCTTAATTACCTTCATGTGGATATAAAGAACTTGAAAACGGACTTAAAACGAGCGAGTTATGGTTAACCTAACTTTGAGTCGAAAACGTGTTGAACACTATTCACAGCATTAGTATGCTGTCGATTTTAATCAAAGTTTTGAGGGCTCAAACGGACGCTTCGGGGAAATGACCTTAAAACGAAGTTAGTTTTCCTATGTATATTACATCAAGTCCGATGTAAACCGATTTTCAACTACTAAAACCGCTACATAGTTTTAACTATATTTTCACCACTAGCTCAAAAGTAATTATTTTGACATGGAACCGCCACACATTCAAGTAACAATATTTTTATATAACTAGTTTTCAAGTAGCATATTGGTGATACGCTTTTCAAATCATGCATTCACGACAACATATCATAACCTCGTCATAACTTTCATTATAGGTCGCGGATAGTTTCCGAGCCTCATTTTCGCACTTCATTTTGTTAGCATATCAATCATACCAGTGAGTTCATACCCGCTTACTGCTTAAATTCTTACAAACTATTTGGGGAGATACATGCTTAAATACTTGTTTTACTCTTGCAATACTCAAACCATTTATACAATTGTGTTACACTATACCTCTTATACTTTTGGACATTATGTGGCTTATTGCGATATGTGCCTTTAATGTGCTAAACTTGTTTTCAATTATGCATCAACATACATACTTTAGCAACTGGTTAACCCTCGGGAGCCATGGAGAGGTATTGATAGTACTATCGGCCGACGCCCCCACCCTTGTGTCCTCGATGACTTGACCAAAGTAATATAATCCGTTATTCAATGAGACACAACAAACAATGTAGACTTGTCAAGAGGTTCAGCTTGGTTGTGATTCTTGCATTAAGTACTTGTATATATCGATGCACATATGTCCTACTTAAAACAAGATTGACAACTCTATGTCTTAAAGGTCGTGAAACACAAGTTGCAAGTTTTGTATGGGCTGGACTTGAACCGAGTGGATTTACGATGCCTTTGCAGTGGAAACATTCTTTAAAGACTTTTTCAAATCATTTTCAACAAACTTATGAACTCACCAACCTTTGTGTTGACACTTTTAGCATGTTTATCTCAGTCGTAGCGCTATAGCATTTCATGGAGCTTTGGGTCTCATGGCATACATTGAGTCCCGTGTTTTTATCAATTACCATTCGACATGTTTTGTAACCCTTATGTATTATCAAACTTTGGGATCTCATGTTTTGTAAACTATAACCTTATTTAATCGAATGGTAAACTTTCAAAACGCCTCATTATAGAGGTCGTCAGATCCATACTTTGTGCTATGACGCCATACCCCAATGACACTATCGTTCTCCGCGATATTTTGGGGTGCGACAACCACCGCTGACCTCCTCGCCCCACCGGGTTGATTAACCGGAAAGGTTGAAGCATGGTATTCCATCCTTTCTCGCTTTAATATCTTACAAAATTGTATTTCTCATCCATTGAATCATACTCATCATCGTGATGACTTTGTGAGCATGAATTTGAATGGATGTTGCGTATGATATCCACAAAGAATTTCGCAAGATGATTCGCAGCATATGAAGTTGTTGAAGACGACCTTAGATTGTTCTTGCCAATTGTTTTGTCGATCCAGCCACGAATGTGTTTGCCATCGAGTTCACCTGGGCATTGATGTTTGCTTGATTTGCGACCATTTTGTGATCTCGAAGATATTAAAAACAAACATATGGAAACATAATGTGTTTGTTTTAGTCTCGATTTATTATCTAATTCATTTTTATGGTAACATGTTTCGCTTAGTTACAAGTCCTAAGTCACATTTGTCCAATTGTTTGAAGTTGATGTGATAAGTTACGCGAACGTGTTAATTTTGAAATTTCAAAGTCCAAATCTTCACTTTACACACAACATGTTAACTTTTGTAAGCATAAGCGTAACATTAGACATTAGTGACTTATGAGTAACATTTAACAAGTAACATATGCGTAATAGGCCAAAATGTAGTGAAAAAGGATTTATGTGTAACAAGGATCCTTATGCGTAAGAAAGGTGCTTATGCGTAAGAGTAAGCTAAAGCGTAAGACCAAGTCGATGCGAAGATTTTCTTACGCTGAAGACGAGTTCAAAGGCTTTAGGCTTATGCGAGGAATAAGCTAGATGTTATGCGAAAAGTTTACTCGAAGAGTAAAGCTTATGCGTAACAAGCCTTGTTTACGAATATCTTTCCAATCTACGCAAAATCCAATCAGAGACCTCTTATGCGTAACGTGTTAAACATAAACATGAAAACATGATTACAGCTTTATTTCAAACATCTTATAGATCACAAAACAAGCACAAGAACATATCGATATACACACACAAGACTTAGGCGAAAATTTCTTAAACCCTAAACCCTTAATCTATGCGTAAGAGATATAGCCACACACATCAAACAAGAATGTTTTGGAGTGTCCTAGATGTCATATGAGTGCAATGGAACAAGATTTAACACATTTCCACCACAGAATCATAAGATTCATAGGAGATGAACCCTAAAACCTAAAACTTAAATTTTATGCTTAGATGTTTCTAGCTAATTTAAAGGTTCAAATCATGCATATATACTCATTCTAACACTTTCTTGACCACCTAATAACATATCACAGAATAGAAAAACCCTAGATGAGCCCAAGAACCCTAGAATTCAAATTAATGAAATTTAAGATTCTGGATGGTTTTGGACGATTGAAACAAGTTTAATAGATACTAAGAAAGGTTTTAACATAACTCATTTCAATCCAAACACTTTAATGCATAAACACCCAATTCGTTCGAGTCAACAATTTTCCAAAATCAGTTTAAAGAGTTTTAACCGTTGGATTTGAAAGATTTTTGAAATCCTTGTTTAGAATCTTGATCAACATAATTTAGAACTTACAGATTATGAACAACTTGAACGGATTTTAAAGATTTGATTTGGGCCGTTTGATCTTGGTGGTTTAGGAGTAAATGCACATGAAGTGGTGCATTGAATGTGTTAGGTGAATGATTTTGTTAAAATTAATTTTCAAGTAGACACACTCAGTCCCTCAACCTTAAAGAGGTTCCAACCAAGATCCTTTAACTTCCGTTTAGGTTATACAAAACACTTGTAAGGCAAGAAACTTAACGATACTCCCCCGCGACTTTTAAAATAATGAATTTTGAAAAACATTTGAGTCCGAGGAGAGTATTTGACAAGAACCGTATCCACCATTTTAGAAGAAACAACATATTTTAAGTAACATGCAAGTACAAGGTTTTATGAAACAGAAAAATACTTACTTTCTTCCCCTCAACACTTGTTCGGGAAAATAATGAAAGTTTTGATAGAACAATGTGTTGACGGAAGATTTGTACTTGCCATGTTGAAAGAAATTAGATACGAGAATATTTTTTGAATTTTATCAGATTTTATATTTTTGTATTTTGTTTTTGAAAATATTTACAAAAGAGGTTTTGGTGTTTGACTGATTTTAAGAATGTTTTAAAAGTTCTTCCAGTTTCTCTCGAGTCAAACACCGCATACCAATCCGTGTACCAACTCATTAAACCTAGCAGAGCTAAGGCTTTGTGAGAAGATCGCATGGTATTCAAGACCAAAAGTATAATTCAACTACACTTTTCCACGTGTTCCTTGATGAAATGATACCAAGATCGATGTGCTTTGATTTTGAATGTTGAACAGTTGCACGAGATCGCAATAGCACTTCGATTGTCGTAGTACATCGGGATTCACAAATATGTAACCATAGTCTTTGAGTTGTGTTCTCATCCAAATGACTTGAGCATAACACCGACATGGCTACATATTCGCTCGTTGAGGACAAATGTACAATCCTTTTTCGATTGCCATGACACCAATTTTTCACCAATAAATTGTAATGATCCTCAAGTACTTTTCCGAGCATCTAAGCATCTTGCGTGATCGTCTCAAAAGATATTAGTTCAAAACCGTAATGCTTTGATACCGAGACACCCAAATTAATGGTTCCCTTGATGTATCGGAGGATTCTTTAGCCTCTGGAGAGGTGAGTTTCAGCTGGTCTCGATCGATAACGGAGCAAAGATATACAAAGAAAACAATATCGTGCATGCTATCGTTAGATACATGATAGACCCAATGATACTACGGTATTCGGTAGGGTCCACCAATTTCCCATGTAAATCAGCGTCTAGTTTCTTGGTATGTGCCATTGGTGTGGCATAGGTGTCACAGGTTTGCATTCCAAATTTCTTTAAAAGATCAAGGGCATATTTGGACTGACTTAAGAAAATACCACGGGGTGATTGATGAACTTGCATTCCAAGAAAGAATGTGAGTTCACCCATCATTGATATTTCAAAATGTTTTGTCATTAGTTTTGCAAAAGCATTTGAGTACTTTAAAATGATGTCATCCACGTAAATTTGAATAATTAAGATGTGTGCCCCGTGATATTGTATGAAAAGAGTTGGGTCGACCGAACCTTTGGTAAAATTATTGGCAATGAGAAAGGATGATAACTTATCGTACCACGCTCTAGAAGCTTGTTTGAGTCCATACAGAGCTTTGTTCAATTTGTAGACATGGTTCGGGAACTCGGATCAACGAATCCTTCCGTCGGTCGACATAAACTGCTTTTCAGCTGCCCATTCGTAAAATCGCTTTGACGTCCATCCGAAAGACCGTTATATTCATATGAGCCGCGAACGCGAAAGATCCGAATAGACCTCAAGAAGAGCAACCTGAGTTAATGATTCTTCAAAGTCAATACCTCTTCCTCGCCTATAACCCTTAGCCACCGACGTGACTTGTTTCTCGATTACGCCCTTCAAAGATCCAATTTGTTCTTCCAAATCCATTTGAGACCAATGACGAGACCCCTATTGGTCTTTCAACCAATTCCCATACTTCAAGACGCTTGAATTGATTGAGTTCTTCTTGCATAGATTCAATCCAGCTTGTCTTTTGTCATTGCATCTTTAATGTTTTTAGGTCCAGATTGGCGGCATGTGAGTGCATAAATGTAATGTTCACCATCTCGTGTGAAGACGTTGTCTCGCTACGATCGGGTTGATTCGGGTTACCAATAATATTCTCAAGAGGATGGTCTTTTGTCCAACGATGTGTCGAGGGTTGGTGTTGGTATACATTGTGTAGATTTTGAGGATTCAAATGGTTTGTAGATGATTCGCAACATCGTGCAGCTTTCATTAGTAAATGGGTTAAAGAACGATTTGGATCAAAATCGCAGTGGGGTACTTCATTGTTTAGAACATCATCACCGGTTCGTCGTTGTTGAAGCAGCTTGTTCAACTATTGTTGTAGATTCAACTGGTGGTGCTTCTTCAACAAGAGTTGTTGTAGCAGTGTATCGTATTGGAATATGACCAGTTGAGCAAATGAAACAATGGATACACCGAGCACGCTCATCAATGTCATCACTAAACAAATGGAGCAAATAGCTTTTCCATTTGTTGACGAGTAAGCCGGGACTTGGTTCACCGATGATGGGGTTTGAGGAAGTTTAAACGGTTATGACCGTTCCAAGTCAAGTTATGCTCGTAAGCCATTTCAGAAGCTCATCGAAATTTGAATGAATCGCTTCCATAACTCGCTTGTACGACGATTCCGCATCCCAGAACCTTTAGAATTCTCACAATATCCAATAAAGACTCCAATATCGCCTTTGGCCTTGAGCTTTCCAAAGTCATCAAGATCATTATTTGGGTAGCAAAGGGATCCAAATACATGAAAGTGTTTGAGATTCGGTTTTCAGTTGTGGATAAGCTCAAAAGGTGTTTTGTTGTGGCATTTAGTAATCATTGATCGATTTTTAGTGTAGCATGCAGTTGATATGGCTTCAGCCCACAAATAATCTGGAAGTTTAGCATTGATTAACATTGTTCTTGCAGCTTCCACTAATGTACGGTTTCATCTTTCAACAACTCTGTTTTGTTCTGGTGTACCTGCAATAGATGTCTGATGCTCAATTCCCACTTTCTCATAAAATTCTCAAAGAGTTTGGTTCACAAATTCAGTTCTTTTGTCTGTTCTGATTTGTCGGTGATGATCATCTGTGGAGTTTGATCTTTACTTCAAAGAAAGTAGACCCAAGTCCATCTTGAGTAGTCATCTACAATTACCAGGATGTAGCGTTTGCCATTAATCATTTGCACACGCATCGGGCCACATAAATCCATGTGAAGAAGATGAAGCACATGGTGAGAGTTGTGTTCTACCTTTGAAGGAAAATGAGCACGAGTGCTTTTCCCTTGTTCACAAGCTGAGCAAAGGTGATCTTTAGAATACCGGAATCTCGGGAGACCTTCAACAAGTTTGTATCGAGCAAGGTTGGTTATGGTTTGAAAGTTTAAATGAGAGACGCCGTGTCATAGCCAAGATTTTGTAGATGTTGCCTTGAAAGTAGACAAATGGGAGATGAAGCAACCATGTCTTGCATAGAGATTGTGTCTAGACTAGAATTGCGAGAGCCATACATAATATCGTTTCCTTGTAGATCACGAATGAAACAAGTTTTCTCCCGAAAAGCAACTTCCAAATCTCCACCACGCACTGACCAACAAAAAGATTGTGACCGAGACCTTCCACATAATAAACCCCGCACTTTCGATGTTTCCATTGATGTAATCTCAGAGCCCATGATAGTCTGCGAGGATCATTCCTAATCGACAGTACAATGAACTTTGCAATAAAGTTTGATAATGCTTGAGATTGCTCGTCATGTATCGGGAACACCGCTATCAACAATCTAGGATGATCTCAGACACCGCATTACACATGATGATACAGATGGAATAGAAGTAGATGTGGAACCCAAGAGTTAGAGGGTTCAAGCGCTTATAGTCGAAATACATACATCAATGATTTTAGGCATCCATTTAAATCCTAGTGTATTATGTATCCATTTATGCCATCTCCAACTAGTCTTTGCTTTAATCTTAGTGAATGCACTAGGTGGTACTACATTCCTTGGAATTGATACTGGAACTACAGGGACATCAATGCATTTCTTAGAATCTAAAGAGGGTGGTTTACCAAGCACAGACTTAGAAGCTTTAGTGGGCCTAGAGGTATTCCGTTTCTTAGGATTCCGTAAACGAGACAATATAGTTTTAGCAACACATTTATCATGACAATCGTAGCATACTTTTACTTACATATAACACAAGAAGCTTCACTTAACATCAAAAGTACTTAAAGGTTCAAGATTCGTTACATCACTTTTTCTATTACATTTGTCTGACGCCATATCTAAAGTGGGTGCAACTTGAGTTTTATTCAAATTCCTAGGGTGTTCTTCTACTTAAACATTCTTTATTGTTCTTTTCTTACGTTGCAACTTCCTATTCTTCCTTGTATTGCTCCTAGGCTGTGAAGTGCAGGCGTTGGGAAAAGAGGCAACCATTCTTGTTTCAGTAGAGGGAAGCACAACAGTTTCTTGTGATTTGTCATTAGATGTTCTAGATTCATTTTGAATCTGTTTGGGTGCAATGACTACTATGTTACTATCCTTATTTTTCTTAAGTTTCACCACCTCTGCTTTCAGATCATGTATAGTGTGTAGCAAATTAAGATTTTCAGAACGAGTGAGACCATCTCGTCGTAAGACATCTTTCATGTATGCAAGATGATCATCAAGATCTTTTGACGCTTTAGCACGAGTCTTTTTTAGTGAATCAGATATGACACTATGTGCATTTTTTATTTTTGAAAGTTCGTGTTCATAGTTTGAGATTTGACACTTCAAAGACGCGTTTTCATCATCCAGTTGCTCATGCTTTGAATTAAAGGTTTTTGCTTGCAACTGAGCGATTTTGTTCTGCCAAGCAAGTTCACGAGTATGACAATCTTTTTGACACCATTGAAGACGACGTTTTGCATTTGAAAGCTCGTTTGTCACTCGTTCATTTTCAACTTTTAAAGACTTGATTTGTGACACAAAATCAGTATTCTCAACATTTGCAACAGAATCACAGAATCAATAGAGATATAATCAATTGCATGTTCAACAGAATATAATAACACTACATTATGGATATCAGCACAGATAATATCTTTCAAGAGTCGATCAACATCTTTTCTCAACATTTTCTTTTTGCGTTTAGTATTTGAAATGGATGTTTCTGTTTTCTCGAAAACTGTTTTCATCAGTCCAAGTTCCTTATGAAATTCCCTTACCCAATACAATGCACAATTTTTCAAATTTTTGACATCGGGTAAAATTCTTTTCTGAAAAATATCTCTTTGTGCTCGCGCCTAAGGCGATTGAAAATGTTCAACTTTTATTTCAGAATGAAAATCAATCTCACGTTCTAAAAGTTTGATGTCCGAAGTGAAAATGTCAAAATATCTAAGAATTTGACGATTTTCGGGTATTGATTTTACTTCACTGAGTGAAGGTAAAGGACCATTAATTTGTGCAGAATTGGGTTGGGGACCAACATTAGAAGACTCGGACATAGGTGTGATAACCCAAGGTGTGTTAGAAGTATCCTTTTGTTCGACGAAAGTGACGGCTTTTGAATAGTTAAAAGGTTTGTTATAAACAACATTTTCCATTTTTGACCGACTCTCGTCATCTGCATCGAATTCCTCTTGACGATTATATTCAACAACACTCATAATGGAATCATCAATTTATGTTCTGCATCAGAACTTCCGGATTTGGTTTGAATGCTCTATTTGAAAACTTAGGTTTGTAATCGCAAGATTCGTCCATATCCATTTGGATTTGGTTTGAAAGTAAACTTTGAATCGCTTGTGATTGATTCACCATGTTTATAAACAATATTTGGAAACTCTTTGATTTTGTTTTGTAATTCGACAATTTCCTCAAGATAGGCATCTATTCGCTTGCTCAATGCTTTTTGTATTCAGAGAACTCAAGTTGACAAGTTAACAACTCACCTTGGCTTTTGAGTTTCCAAAGTAAGAGCGTTAAGTTGTTTTTTATGTTCATGTTTCAGCTTGTTCTATTTGAGACAACAAAGCATTCTTCGATGCGGCTAGATCACGAATCTGCTGCTCTAAAGATTTTTCGCTTTGGTGTGATTTTGCAAAGCGACTTCAAAACCTTTTTCACGCTTTTCTTGAGTTTTGAAAAATTGAGTTGCCATTTTAAGCATTCAATATCCCCGGTTAATGTTGCATTTTTACCGTGTAATTGTTGATTTAATGAACGAAATTCATCCATTTGGGATTGATAATCTTTAAGTAAGAGGTCAATATCTGGATTAGGCAAAGGTTCAGCGTGTTCAACGTGAGTCACAACATGATCACTATTCAGATCCTCAAGTATGACTACGGAGTCAATTTGAGTATCAAAGGTAACCATAAGGTCATCTTGATCGCCAAATGTAACTACGGGTCTAGTTGAGAATCGCCGAATGAGATGTGGATGACTCATGTTGAACATTCCGAGCCTCGTCGGATTCGGATGTTGGCTTAGATATTAGATCGTTGATGAATGTGGTTTGTTCGGCACTGAGACAAGCCATCGTGTCATACACCGGGCCCGTGTCACTCATGTGGAGCTCGTGCATATTAGCTATCAACATACTTGCAAGATTAGCCTGCAAGTCCTCCATATCATCATCCGAGTCCAGATCCGCCATAAAGCTCTGTTCTTTGTTTGTGAGAGTTCCACCAACTTCATCCTTTAGAGCCAAGAGTAAAGCCTCCTTGTGATAAGTATTGCCTTTAGTCCTCGGCTTTGGGCATGCATTATCCAGGTGACCCTTCTCATTACAGTTATAGCAACGAAGATCATTTATCCCATTCTGAGCATTCCCTGTTCAACCACTTGAGCTCTCTGTTGTTGTGGAGCACCCATGTTATTCCTTCCCATAGCGCTAAACCCTTGTCCACTTCCCATCCGACGCACCATAACCACGATTCTGAACTTCAACACGTCCATTGTTCACAACAGACTGATTCCTTGTGTTTGATGATGAACGAATGCGATTGTTGGATTTGTTTGTATAACGGCCAAATGCTTTAGCAATCATAACAAATCCTTGTTGCAATGCATCGAAAGCATCGGAGTCCTCATTAGCTTCACTATAAAGTGCTTGATCAGTGTTGTTGTTGTATGGAACCAATTGAGTTTGTTGAGATTGTTGTTGTGATGGATCATATGGTGTAATTGTTGCAGTTGGTTGAGGAGCGGGTTGAGGAGGATAACTAGTTTGAGCCCATAAAGCAAGTTGTTGATTGTCCGGAAGTGACGTTGGAGCCGGTAGTCCACGGATAGCCCTTTCTTTGTCAACTTCTTTTTGGTGAGGCTTCAAATAGTCGTACAACAATCCGTATGTAGCATGATGAAGATTCTTAGCTCGACGGATGAAAATGACATACTTCTCCCAATCGTGACCAAGACTACTTAGGAACTTAGTATTGACTGCAATTCTTGGCATGATGATGTTGTGTTTATCCAAATCATTGATGATGTCTCGAGAATCGATGATGATAAGACTCTAATGTCTCTCCTGGTTCAATCATGAAGTGTTCATTAGCCAAGTAAATTTTGGATTCCATATCCTCTTGATTGAGTTCAGCCTTCCATAAGAAGATGAATATGTTCCCACATTGCTTTTGTAGTCTTTGAACATCAACACTCAAGGATTGGATTGGGTAATCCTAAAAGGATATATTGCATTGCAAGCTCATCGCCTTCAGTAGTGTAGAAGTTCATCACCGTAAAGGTCAAGAATAGCTTGAAATGTTTGTGAGATCATCTCTTGGTGGAATAGCATTAGGATCTCCGGTGTAGTTACAATAGGCATCCGAATGGACCTTCCAATATAACCCTTCTTTAATAATCTTTCCATGTGGCTTTAGATCACAAACCTAAAGAACCTAATTACCCATTGATCATAGTTTCCGGAGTGAGCATTGAGGTCTATCAAGTGAAACCGCCTCATGAATTTGATTGTCGGTTACTTAAAGCTTCACACATCTTTGCAAACCAAGACGGTTCCTTCATAGTGTTCTTGGATGGATGTTGATTGTAAATGTTTGTGTAAGGTTGTACTTGAAGACTAGGTGGTGGTTGAACCATTTGAGGTTGAATTGCTCCTTGTTGTGGATAATGTTGTTGATTAAATTGTTGTTGATAAATTTGTTGTTGTTGATTAAATTGTTGATGTTGTGGACTTAGTTGTTGTTGTTGTTGTTGAGGATACGTGTAAGGAAAATAGCTAGAGTATGGCGGTTGAGACATGTTGAAAACTTGTGTTGTAAAATGGATCTTTGTAGTCGAATGAAACGTTGTTAATGAAGTATCCTTAGGCGTAGAAAACCAAGTTTAGGCAAAGCAACACTTAGGCGTAAAAACACCAAACTTACATGTAAAAGCAATAGTTACGCGTAGGATTAGCTTACGCGTAAGAATTGAGAAACACTAAGATTAGACGTAAACTGAAAGTTAGGCGTAGAAAACTTATGCGTAAGATTAGCTTATGTGTAAGACAATTCTTAGGCGTAAGATTAAGCTTAGGTGTAAAGAGTTCTACACGTAAGATTGAGCTTATGCGTAAAATTAGGGTTTTGCCCAAAAAAATCCTTTACACTATCACAGTGTAAAAGATATCCAAATTCGAAGTGTTTTCAGGCTTATCCAAGCAAGAAAACACTGAGTAAACCAATTCCACTGAGGATCAAACCACGGGTGACTTACGCGTAAGATTAGGGTTTTCTTACGCGTAGAAATTAACCAAAATTGATTTCAGCCCAAAGATGTTTCTAAACCAGATTTTTGTGATGAAACAGCTTCAATATCACCAAAATAACACAAAAGTGTTAAACTTGATGATCAAAAACTTGTAAACACGTTACGCGTAAGAATGAACACGCGTTTAAAATCAAGTTTAAAATCAATGAAATACACGAAAGTTCAAAACTTTTGCCAAAAATGATATTTTAACACCTAAAACGTTGAAAGTACAAGAATCTTGGATTGAAAAGTGTAAAAATGAGTTTTGCTGCTACAAAGTTTGTGAACCGAGAGTTACGCGTAAGAACAAAAATAACTTCAAAAACAAAACCTTTTCACCCAACTATTTGGCGATTGATACCACTTTTAGGTTCCCATATTCATAACACAAGTATCAATATAAGAAATAGAAGAGAAGTGATCGGATGAACAAACACACACACACACGTATGATAATATATGAAAGGTTATGCATAAAGTGTGAAGAGTGAATTGAACAACCAACCTTCAATGAAGGTTTACAAGCGTTATTTATAGGAGGGAACTAGGGCAACACTCCAAGTTCCCATCCTTTCCTTATTGGGCTTGGCCTAGGCTTATGGGCTTTCTACATAAGCCTAGCCTTGATTACTAACATAAAAGCCATAATTAAGCTAACTATTACATATTAATTACTAACACTTGAATTCTAGTTTAGGAGTGATTCCAACAGGGCCCATAAGCAGTAACAATATGTTCCAGAAAAGAACGCAGTGGAAGACTTTGGCATAAGTTGTACAAACTGGGCTTGTCACAATTAAACTTACTTGTTGATTGTCCTATAAATAATTTACAAATACAACAATAACAAAAATGTTGTTTTTTAAAAACAAATATAAAGTTTATAGGGTATTTGTTACATAAAATTTAAGATTAGATAGTTATAGAGTTTTGAACTTCAAGTCTAATTAATTACCCTCCTTTTTTATAGGTTTTTTTTATCTCTGATGCGCGTACGAAGCGCGTTCAGGGTCAAAGGAACTTCCTTTTTGTCGAGCAAGTTTTTCAACACCCTAGAAAGTGAACCTAATCGTTGTAGTATAGTATTGGGTAAGTCTCTGGGATTGATATCGTTCTCTAGGGTAATAGGAATGCTAGTGAGAAGTGTACTACGCTAAGGTTGAGGTTGAGGAAGATTCTTTTTTATATTTTTATATTTTTTAGAAAGATAAGGGTAAAATCTTGGGGCTTGGATTTGGGGGTTGGTACTACTACCGATTACTCTACTATTCTAGTTATCTAATTCTACGGTAGTCTTATGTCTATTGATGTGTGCTCGTATGATGATTAAAAATGTGTTTACCTAGATACTATTACTTCCTAGTTATCTTTTATTGTAGGTTGAATTGTCACGTCCTTATTCTTAACGCGTTGTGTTTCCTAAGGTCGTAGGGTGTGCATATTCCCTAACTCTTTGAGTTCACCCTTAAGTGTAATAAACGAAATCCACTAAGTCATTCATAAACTAACTTTAAGTTTATCTTTGGATGTTTAGACTATGAAATCCGCTATCTCATTCTTATACTAATTTTCACAAAGATTACTCAAGCATTTAAACACAACGATACCCTAGTTACACTCCTAAGCCAATTACAATTAAGATAAGAGACAACCTAACAATAATTAACAACTAGGTTTCATAGATCCAAGCAAACACACAAAATTTAGCCGGACATGTTAAACAAGCAAGCATACACACATTTAATGGAAGACATAATGAAATTAATGAAGTAAAACATTTATCTTGATGAGTAAAATAGGGTTTGTGACCCTAAGATACTGTCCAAGTCGGACTACAAGCGTTTAGGGTTTTTACTCCAAAAGTCTACCTCTTAAAATATCGAAAATTTGATTTCTATATAGTTTTACACTTGCGACGGCGCCGCTTTATAGTGGACGCCATATCACCGCTATTAGGGTTTTCGCCTTGGCCAAGCAATCGCTGGGACGACGCCACCTTATAGTTGTGACGCCGTCGGCTTCGTGAGGGACGCCGTCGATTCGGATCCGGGCCGTCGAGATGAAAAGTCTTAGTGACGCCTCTTCTTTAAAGCCCCGACGTCAGTGTATTTTAGCAAAAGTCTATCGAGCCGTCAGTGTATTTTAATTAGGTCCAGAGATGGACGCGCCGCCTTTAGTTGGGACGCCGTCACTTCAACTTCAAAGAGCTTGAGTGTCTTCGATCTTGACTTAGCCATTTTCTTCATATATTCACTCCTTTTCGTCCAAATATGCATCATTCCAACATTTTGCTTCCAAGAGACCTAAAAAGTGAAAACTAAGAAAGTGGAAGTCACTAAGAAGAATGCTTCTGATGTGGCTAATTCGAGTGGAACTAAGATCTCTACATCTAACCAGTTTGATGCTCTTAATATGGAAAATACGGATGCGTTTGGTATTCCTTCTAATGACACCAACAAGGATGGGATTCGGTCGTACAATGGAAGTTATCAAGATAAGTCTACTAAGACAGTATCGCATCACAAGAACCCCTTGTGAGTGATTTGAAAGAGATGGAGTCGGTGTGGCTCCTAAAACTAGTGATTCTTGTAATCCGCCGCTTCTACTAAGAGAGTTAACCCTTTTCTAAAGTAGAGAGATCGTGCTTCGATTCTCAAGATGAGGTGGTTACAACCCATTTGACGAGTCCGCTAATATATTCGTGGTGGCCAAAAGCTTGAAGATGAGTATGATGACTATGACTACGATGACTATGCGAATCGGGTTTATGATCTTCCAGTGGAATTTGATGCCTTTAATGCCATGTATGGCACCAAGCTTCAAGGTCCTAGGAAGTAATTTCTTTTGTTATGTCCTATGTTATCATTTGAGTAGTGGTTTGTTTTCTTGTTTAGAAAATAGTAAGTATCTTGTTATGTAAGCTTTATGCCTATGTAACGGGCTGAGATATGGGATTTCACTCATATCCATTGTACTTAACCGTTTCTTTGGTTATTATATTTACCAGGGTGCAGGATTACTCCCCTTTACCCAAAAGTGAAAACTAACGAAATGAAGCAGTAACAGATATAAAAGTGGGCGATTAAGGGCTTAAATGACCCCTTAAAAGTGTACGTTTCAAATCCTTATCAAATATCCCTACACTTGGTATTTGCTTGTTCTCAAGCAAATGTGCTTTTGACCAATCAATTTATAAGTTAGAGGGCATGTAGCAATGGTTCAAAATAATTCACAACAAGTAAAAGCACCGCAATAATTATAACAAGCACGGAAATTATATACTAGCACCTCACAAGGGGTGTTTGGATTTTCTCATCTCTCGGATGTATATGAAATATAGTAAATGGAAATGAAAGTTAAACACTCATTACCTGGTCATAGTATATAGATTACCATAGGCTTGAGAATAGATCAAACCTCCACCGCTTTGGCGTAAGCACCTAGGTACAACTATCTAAGAGGTCTTTTAAAGGGTGTAATGTTAGGCTTACGGTAGGGAAACAAAGGGTTTGGTTGGATAGGCGATTTAGTGGTGGCAATTCAAAAATCTTATGTTACAAGCATGAAAAGAATGGTGTTGCTAAGCCAAGAATCGACTCACTAGACTATAGATAACTTGAAATAAACATACATAAATTGAAGAACATAAGCATAAAGATAGATGCAGGATGGTAGCCTGTATACATATATATATATATATATATATATATATATATATATATATATATATATATATATATATATATATATATATATATATATATATATATATATATATATATATATATATATATATATATATAGAATCCGGATCAATTGAGAAGGTTTTTATTTAGAGAAGATTGAGAAGGTTTTTAAAACGATAGATTTTTAACTTTGATTCATGTTTTCAAGCGTAAAACTCATTTTAATGTGATTAAAATTCAAAATGTAAAATTTTTTGAATCAATGTTAAAAATCTCTCGATTTTATGATATATGTAGAATAATCGAATCATCCGTATAAATTTAATGAATCATCATCATAACTCGATTTTAACAAGGATTTGTGAATCAAATTTGTGATTTATAACTTCGATTCACCATAAAATGATGTTTACTTGTGAATCAAATAAAAACATGAATCAATTTGCTCAAACGAAGATTTCTCATTCTTCTCAAAATAAAACCTTCTCAATGGAACGAGTATATATATATATATATATATATATATATATATATATATATATATATATATATATATATATATATATATATATATATATATATATATATATATATATATATATATATATATATATATATATATATATATATATACTTTCACTCTATTTTTTGGATTTTGTTTATTTGCATACACTTTTACTCTACCATCCTCTAAGATAACATCAAAATATAAGGGATTTATAGGAGCATCCCTACACTTGAGTTTTTATTACTCTAAAACTAATTTAACCCGATTTGAAAAGATCAAAACACTTGGAGTATTTAATTACGTAAACAAATGGAATTTGAATTTGACGTTCCTTCCCGTTACTCCATAAAATATTACTTTACCCATGAGTCCCAATCATCCCAAAACTGTATACAAAAGATATGACACGACTTAACAACCATGCAAGTAACTAGATAATTGAACTAAGGGTTTAGTAGTGATAACAATAATGCACTAAAGGTGAGTGCATACAAGGTAGGCTAAGGCGATTTGGGTGTACATTTTGGGGTGGATTGTAAACAATGCTCTTCATTGATATTTCGGAAAACCGAAACATCACGAGAATCGCGAAAATGATAGGCTCTGAGGGGTTAACTAGGGGTATCGTGTACTAAAGATGAGTACATCGCAAGGGTGTGGGGTAATTACTCGACCGATGTGGAAGAAGTAATTATAATACGGGTTTCAAACAAGGGTTATCCTAATGCCTCTTATAATTTAGTCATTCCTAACTACACAAGTTTAGTCTCACTAGCGATCTCGGAATACATCACAAAACAAGTTCTAGAATCTATTATATTACCGGTACACTCTCAAAGCATTAAAGGTGAATGCTTTAATTCCTATAGATCTAGGGGCGAACCTCACATTTTTGGGGTGGAATTTGAGTGGAAAACGGTTTTTGTGCTAGTCATATAACTCGTACATGTCATAAAAAAATTTAAATTTTGTGCTAAAATTGCACTAACAAATATTTCTCATAGCTTATTACATAAATGAACTAGGACAAGACAAATATTCAAGGATAAGCATAGTTTCAAAGTTCCCATTTTATTCTCCCTCCCTACACTTAAACTGAACATTGTCCCCAATATTCCCGAAAGTATCAAAGTTATGATAAAGGAAGGTAATTAAAAGAGAAAGAAACTAGTACTCCCCTGATTAGCGTGGTAAGATCCGTGTGAAGTAGTGGTTAAATTCTTTTGCAAAAGAATGTATGCGTGATAAGCTCCATCCAATATTTTGTTTCTTCTTCTTGATAAATAAAACCTGCACATTTTTAAAAAATAGACGAAACCTTCACGTAAAATCGGTGGTAAAACTATATATGACTCAACTACACTAGAATATAATGCTTGTGAAATGGATGTTTGCAGATTTTCTAGAAAATTAAGACCTGAGAATTTCTAAAAATTTATAAATAGCATAGAAAACGAGAAAATTTTATAAGCTATTTCTGATCCTCCGACGTCGCTGTGTTCTAATCTCGACAAAGTTGTCCTGACAGAAACTAATCTGCTGCGTTTTCCTGAAAAAATTCTGGAAAAATTACACCTTTAGAATCTGAAAAGATTCCTGCAAAACATCAATTATGACTCGATACAAGCATTTGACTCTAACAAACACACATATATATCAATTGCACTACTTGTACTTCTCCTGTTCACGTTTTTGAACAACTTATGTAATCTTCCCTACACTTATCTTATTGTAAAATACCTTTATATGTTATTAAGACGAGGTTAAATATAAAATAAAGCATTTTCACAAACTCAAACATGAGAATAAACAACAATGATAAAGACATATGACACACAAACAAGCAAACAGTTAAGCATGGGTTGCCTCACACGAAGCGATTTTCTTTATTTACGAGTCTTGTAGTTAGACTCGAAGTCGTGCTCCTACGTGACTTCATTGCCGTCATCTTCCTCCTCATGACGGTCTCTATTAGGGTTTTCCATGTTATAATAATGCCCCATTATGTATCTTTCTAAAAAGTCATCTTCCCCCCAATCGGTTCTATATTCCTGTCCTAATTTCAAACAATCCTTATAGAACCCAAAAATCTTATTCATCACATAATTTACTCCCTTCTCCTTATCCTCCTCATTCCTATAGTAGACCGATAGCTTAAGTTCCTTTTCATCATTGGATAGTGATGAAAATTTCTCAATCTTAAATGGCATTTGGTAAGCTACGTCATATCATCCTTGAATCTAACTATTCTCAACGACGGATCATATCATCCTGGTGTTTTCTATGAAAGGCTTTCCTAGAATTACGTGGGACAAGCTAGGATCTATGGCCGTACTAATATCCTCTACAATTATGAAATCCGTAAGGTACGTGAAACTACCTACATAGACGGGCAATCCTTAACTCTACCAAGAAAATTACAACTAACTCTAGGATCATCGGGATCTCGCCTATTTGGGATAGATTCCTTCATTACCCAATTATAGTAGGTGCTAGTCATGATGTTTATTGGGGACTTGTGATCAATGTAGGCCTTTGCCACGAAAAGATGTCCTATGCAACATTGTATGTTGAGATTCCAAGGATTTCCAAATTTGATCCGAGGGCTTTTCCTAACATACATGTGACGGAGGTCGCGTATTAAATGCGGTGGCGTGAAAATTCCTCTTTCATAGGAAACTTATTGAAGTATTCATCACCAACTTCGTTGGTCAATTCTTCCTTAGGAGTTTCACTAACCTCAAGTGCCTTCTCATGGTTCGCTTCGTAACTAGTCCTGTTTGGCTTCACTAAGGTGATGGTATTGACGAATTGAACATGCTTGGATGGAGAGGGATACCTAGTTTCGATGTACTTACTTGGGTCCTTAATTTTCACATCGGAAGCTTCGGGAGAGTGAGTCGAGATGGCATTAACCTTTTTGGGATATAACTAGGTGTTACAACATCCCTTCTATGTTTTGCTGGCTAGGGCTGTTGGACCATAGGGAATCATTAGAGGTGAATTCTTTGGTTTGTTTGCCCCTCCATGCTTCTCGGGCATCATTGAAAGTCCTAGGACCGGGTGTTGTTGGGAATCTCCCTCCCATTCCATTGATACGCGAGGATGCGTAGTCAACGGAAGCTTGTTTGGGGAGTCTTGTGCAAGTACGAGTGTCATGGGGACCACTACATAGCTCACACAAGGAAGAGACTTTGTTCACTTGGCGTGAAGACTTAAGATTTTTGTAGGAGCTCATTAGGAATTTGACTTGATCTTCAAGCTCGAGAATCCTATGATTGGAAGTTTGTGAGTTAATGGGAGGCAAGGAGATTGCATTGACGGTTTTGGGCAACTCACGGGGGTCATTCCAACTTTCGTTGTCATAGATGGCAAGGTCCTCTATTGTACCCCATGATTCTTCCGCTGTGAGATCACTAAGTTTGCCACCGGCCGCTTGGTCGATGGATTGCTTAGTTGAGAAGTTGACACGATCATACAAGATTTGGACTTGAAGCTAAAGATTGATGCCATGATGAGGAACTTTATGGAGTAAGTCCTTCAATCGAGTTCATGCCTTGTAGAGAGATTCACCTTGACGTTGTTGGAACATCAAGATTTCATTACTAAGTTTGGTAGTTCTCTCTGGTGGTAAAAATTGGGCAAGGAAACGAGTAGTGATATCATCCTAAATTAAGATGGATCCGGCGGGAAGTCGTTCAAGCCAATTACTAGCTTGGTCCCGTAGAGATAATTGGAAGAGACACAAGCGTGTGGTCTCCCGTGTGGTAGCATCAAGGTCGATGGAATCAACGATTTTAAGGAAATCCTTGAGATGCTAATTAGAATCTTCGGAACGAAGTTCATGGAATGCACATCCGTTTTGCACCAACCGGATGGTGTCGGATCTCAAGTCCATAGTTTGAGCTTGATCGGGGAGCTCAATGGTGTTCCTATAGCCTTGGTGGCTCGGTCTAGAGTATTCACCAAGAGTACGGCCTCTTGGCGGGTCAATTGGTGGTGGGTCGATGGGAATTAGGTGATCACCTTTCATGATAAAAAGTGATGGGATTACTAACAAATTCACGAAGAAGGGGGATAGACTACAAGGAAGCAAAAAATGAGAAAAAATCTCACTTGATAGGAATCAAGAAAGGGAACCTAAACGAGATAGAAATCTAACTAGCTATTCGATTCCCCGGCAGCGACGCCAAAAACTTGATGCGCGTACGAAGCGCATTCGTGGTCAAAGGAACTTCCTTTTCATCGAGCAAGTTTTTCAACACCCTAGGCAGTGAACCTAATCGTCATAGTGTAGTATTGGGTAAGCCTCGGGATTGATATCGCCTCTCAGGGAATAGGAATGCTAGTGAGAAGTGTACTATGCTAAGGTTGAGGTTGAGGAAGATTCCTTTATCTTTTATATTTTTAGAAAGCTAAGGGTAAAATCTTGAGGCTTGGATTTCGGGGTTGGTACTTCTACCGATTACTCTACTATTCTAATTATCTAATTCTACAGGTAGTCTTATGTCTATTGATGTGTGCTCGTATGATGATTAAAAATGTGTTTACCTAGATACTATTACTCCCTAGTTATCTTTTATTGTAGGATGAATTGTCACGTCCTTATTCTTAACACGTTGTGTTTCCTAAGGTCGTAGGGTGTGCATATTCCCTAACTCTTTGAGTTCACCCTTGAGTGTAGTAAACAAAATCCACTAAGTCATTCATAAACTAACTTTAAGGTTATCTTTAGATGTTTAAACTACGATATCCGCTATCTCATTCATATACTAATTTTCACAAGGATTACTCAAGCATTTAAACACAACGATAGCCTAGTTACACTCCTAAGCCAATTACAATTAAGATAAGAGACAACCTAACAATAATTAACAACTAGGTTTCATAGATCTAAGCAAACACACAAGAAATTTAGCCGGACATGTTAAACAAGCAAGCATACACACATTCAATGGAAGACATAATAAAATTAATGAAGTAAAACACTTATCTTGATGCGTAAAATAGGGTTTGGGACCCTAAGATACTGTCCAAGTCGGACTACAAAAATGTTTAGGGTTTTTACTACAAAATTCTACCTCTTAAAATACTGAAAATTCGATTTCTATATATAATTTTACACTTGCGACGGTGTCTCCTTATAGGTGGGACGTCGTCAGATCGCCGTCATTAGGGTTTTCGTCTTGGCCAAGTAATCGTTGGGACGGCGTCAACTTGTAGTTGTGACGCCGTCGGGCTTCCATAGGGACGTCGTCTGATTCTGGATCTGGGCCATCTGAGATGAAAAGTCTTAGTGACGCCTTCCTCTTCAAAGCCGATGCCGTCAGTGTATTTTAGCAAAAGTCTCATCGAGCCGTCAGTGTATTTTAATTAAATTCAGAGAGAGGACGGTGTCGCCTTTAGTCAGACGCCACGCCTTCAACTTCAGCCTTGAGTGTCTTCGATCTTGACTTAGCCATTTTTTCATATATTCACCCTTTTGTCCAAATATGCATCATTTCAAAGATTTTGCTTCCAAGAGACCTAAAAGTGAAAAGGAACGAAATTAAGCAGTAACGAATATAAAAGTGGGCGATTAAAGGCTTAAATGGCCCTTAAAAGTGTACGTTTCAAATCCTTATCAATCTCGCTCGTTTGGCTTTAAAATTAGTTGTACTACTGGAGTTTGGACATACGTCCAATTTAGTGAATATTTTGATCCAGGGCATGTTCAATTTCAACGTCACGTTCTCGTTGAATACCATCATTGCCTTGGTTGGCGTCTCAACGATTGGAATTATGAGTTTGTCTCCCACGTCCGGTCGGCCTAGCATAGCACACAATGGATAAACAAATATAGAATTAAAACAAACAATGATAAACATGATTGAATGATTAAAGGAATAACTTATCTTCATGTTATGATAGGTTTACAATGCCGGAATAGAGTAAAAAACTCATCAATAATCAGTTAATATATATAGAATATCACTTGTGACGACGTCAACTTACGGCAGTTGACACCGTCATCCATTTAGGTTTTTTTTCATCGGCTTGCTTTGACGGCGTCAATATTCAATCTGTGACAACGTTACCTTTGGGTTGTAACAGCATCACCTAGCCTGTCTACACACACTGGTTGGTCACGAAAAATAAAATCCACATTCTGGGTACTTCCAGTGACGGCGTCATGCTGGCCAGTCATGACTTGAAACTTTTATCTTTTTCTTCCAAACTTCGTCCAAATGTGGTCAAAACTTGTACTTTTCTAGCAAATGCATAATCCAAGGCATACAAACTAAATATATAGAATTTTAAGCAATAACATATATAAAATGACAAAAATGCATGAATTAGTAATTGGTATTCCAAATACAAAAAAATAATGTTTTTTGTCTTCCGTTGCTGAAAGCACACTCTTGCCGGAGGTCTCTATTGAAGCAGTGGGATTGGGTGTATTGTTATTTTTGGTTCCACATCCTACCTATCCTATACCCTGCTCCGGCGTGATTTGGTATCTTATTATTGTTGTTGTCTTCTCTTTCCTGAAGTAAGAAAGTCGTTGTGAATTATCTCAAAGATTAACTTGTGATACCCTAATCATACACGATTTGTGTTGTGACAAAGTAGTTTCCCAATGATCTCTGATAGTAATTAAATATAAAATAGTTTAAGTTAAGTTTACTTGCTAAAATGAAATCAGCGAGTGTTATATAAAGCTCTGTCATTAACTAACTTTCGGGACGTCGAAAACCATACACAGATACACTTGGTATCATCGAGTAAAGTACTTGAGCTGAAGACAATATTAAAGTCAGTGGGATCAACAACTTGTAGTGTGGAAATGGGCAGAAAAAAAACCTTAACTTTTCTCTCTTTGGCCACTTTGGTGAAAACTGATTCCCTAAAACCTTCCTTATCGTTTTCTTAGAAAATCCACTAAATTCCTTGTTTCTCTTTCATTAATTCATAATATTTAGTGATTAATACTCGTATTAATCAGTTCCTTGACCAAATTCGTGAAGTTAAACAGGTGCTTGGTGTGATTATTATGAAATCGTGTTTTTAGGGTTTTTCCAAATCGTCATTAGGTTTTTAATCGCACCATATATTCTAATTAATATAAGTCGGTTCTTACACTTTAATTAGTCTGTTCTAATCGACATAGCATAATTATGGTCCGATTATCATGTCAGGGGGTTAGATTCTGGTGCTATTTGTCTAAACCCTAACATTTTAGTTAGGGTTTCTATCGTCTTGGTTGTTTGCTTTGTTTTACTGTTCGTGGGTTTTAGAGAGAGATGATGAATAATGGATTTCGTAATAACGTGAATACATCTAAAGGTACGAATGCTTCTGCCACTATTGATGTTGATGAATTAGATGAACGGATGAAACAGTTAAAGGGTATTAACGAGCTTGATACTATCCATGTGGCTCCTGTTTCTACACAAGAGGCAGATTCACCTATTTCGTGGAGTAATAATGATGCTTCTAATGGCCATAATGAGTACCTTGGTAATTGTACTATTCATAACACACCAAGTGTCTTGGAACAACCCTCAAATAGTCATACACATGTGGTTGTTCCTACGCACGTGGATACGAGTTTTAGTGTTTCCATGAAGTTACAAAATTTTGGTGCTTCTCCTCTAGGGGTAGAACCAAATGTTATGGGGGATAGTTCAAGTGGCTTAAAGCAGCCTACTACGAGTATACCTAATGTGAAGCCGGTTTCATATGCGGATGCTACGTTTAGTGGTCCTAATAAGCAAAAGTCTAACTTTCGTAGGCTGGAGTGTAGTAAGAAAACAAATGATGTGGATATGTCCGTGCCTATGAAAATGGTAGAAGAGGCTAGTAAATTCCATATATGAGAATACGTTATATGGTTATTTTCTTGGTAAACGACATTTTTCTGTTGTTGATTACTATGTTCTTAATGTGTGGATAAGTATGGTATACGAGAAGGTTATGATGAATGCGAAGGGGTTCTTTTTCTTTAAGGTTCTCAACTCAGAAAGGTGTTGAAGATGTGCTTGAAAACGGTCGTGGATGATTAGGAACGTGCCTATAATTCTTAAAAATTGAACTTTAAACACTAATCTTAAAACCCCAATTTTAAAAGACCTGGGTTCGAATCTTGCAATGGCCAAATTTTAAAAGAGTACGTACGTGTCAGCTTCGCATCAATCTACAAAAAACCCTAATTTTCTCTCCCCTTCGGGGCGATTTCCGGCCACCCCTCCACCTACTATTCCGATCTCTTATTCAACCACTCAATCGCTTCTCTATTATTCTTTGAATGATATGCAATCGATCGGGTCGTTGTGTTTTTCTGAGAAGGGGAGTGTCTTTTTCTCATGCCATTATATTCTGAAATCGTTCCTTGTCTCTAAACCCTAAAACGTTTCTATAGGTGAAGTTATCATTTTTTTAGGGTTTATTCTCATTATCGCTGCCATATGATCGATCTAAACCCTAACTGTTTGACGGTTTACGTCTCACTTTTGTTGCTCGATCTGGTGGTTCTGGGCTCTAATTGTTATATCCTATTGGGTTGTTTGGTTAGTACTGCCCTTAATTCATGTTTCGTTGGTCTAATGGCTGCGTACAGGTTTTTAGGGTTTGTTGCTTATCTGCACATACGTGGTTATCCCTATTATGGTTCCACCTGGTTTTCATTCAACGTTACTCCACTAGGGCTTCGTCTAGTGTGCTTTTTGTTGGTTTGCTGTATGTGCTGATGGAAGTAAACCCGATTAGGGTTTTGGTTCGTATGGATGTATGGTACATATTATTGAATGTGGGTTTTGAGAGATTAAGGTCCATGTTGGTATGGTTTTCCTTCAGATCCTGGTTGCTATTCTGGTGGTATGGGATCTGGTGCACGTGAGGGGTATGTGTTTACCCTTGATTTGTTTCAACTCAATCCTATGGTGTGCATCGAATGTCTATGGTGTTGGTTGGGGTTGATTTGAATATTTTGTTGCTGTTACAAATTGTTTACCCTATGAATTGTTTATGGCAATGGAAGTTAGGGTCAAACCCTATGAATATAACAACCTTGGTTCGATTTCTGCTCCTTTTGCTGTGATTTGTTGCTCCTACGGGTGTAGTATTGTGCGGATCATATGGTGGCTGAAAAGTTAGGGTTTATTAACCCTATGGTAGGTGTGATCATATTGGCTCAAGATGCTTCAAGTTACGTGTGATGTTGGATTTTATGAAAGGTTGAGCTATTTGTGGATTGCATGTGGTTGGTGCATGGTTTTTTTCTACTCTTTGTGACCTGAAGTCACATATGATGATCCATGAGTAGGAAAGTACTATGTTTGATGGGTACTTTTTGATCCCCTGAATCCGGGCAGAATTCTTAGATAATGGGTTGATTGGTACTCTATGTGGAAGTTAAATTGAAGGGTCTTATTCAAAACCCTTTGTATCATCGATTATATGTTGAAGATCGATTGATGTTTATCCGTGATTCTTCATGAAGTTAAGTGAACCGCCAAAGTGATTTAGAAGGCTCAAGTTTTTTTCTTGAGTAGCATTGTCATGTTTTATGTACTTGTGTCATTATTGGTAGGTTTATTTTATTGTATGTTATAGGAATGATGTGTCATTCCTATATTCGAGTATGTAAGTTTCCTAAGGGACTGAGGTGAGGGACTCACTCTCATCCGTTGTACTTCAATTTTTGTTTGGTTAATATATTTTACCAGGGTGCATGATTACTCCCCTTTACCCAAAAAAAGATGATTTGACCAACATTCCGGTATGGGTTAAATTCCATGATGTTCCCCTTACTATGTTCTCTGATGATAGTCTTAGTCTTCTAGCCACTTTGATTGGTACGACAAAAAAGTTAGATGCTTATACTAGTCAAATGTGCTTGGAATCATGGGGCTGCAGTAGTTTTGCTAGGTTCTTGATTGAAGTTAAGGTGGATAAGGTGCTTAGGGATAGCCTCACTGTTGAGATACACCTACTTGATGGGACGGGTTCGACTATTGAGAAGATTCGGGTTGAATACGAACGGAAACTGCCTCGATGTGATACGTGTAAGATTGTTGGTCATAATCTGGTTGATTGTCATAAATCTGTTCCACCTCCTACCCAGCCTACACCAAGTGTAAATGATGGTTTTCAAACGGTCAACTACAAGAATAAGGGAAAGAATGGTGGTCAAATTTTTTCGGGTAAAGGTGGAGTTTCTAAACCTGCCTTAGGTAAGAAGCTTCATTATCAACCCAAAGCGCCTCCTCCTGAACCCAAGAAGGCGAATGACACTAAGAAGAAGGCTGCTGATGTGGCTAGTACGAGTGGTATGAAGATTGCTACATCAAACCAGTTTGATGCCCTTTATATGGTTGATATTGAGGAATTTGGTATTCCTACCAATGAAGTGCCTAAGGATGTGAGTTCTGGTATTACTATGGAAGCTAAGGAGGACGGGTCTTAAAAGACTGGTAATGCATCACAAGAACTGCTTGTGAGTGATATAAGGGGAACTAAGGAGGTTGGTCCTACTCCTATTGTTGCGAAAATCGGGGAGCTTGAAAAGCTACTTATTGATGGGAAAGTTACTCTTGTGGATGATGATGGTCATCCTATTAAAAAGGTTGATTATCCGGGTAATAAAAAGGATTCTCCATCTACTTCTTCTACTAAGAGGGTTAACCCATTCTCTAAGGTGGGAGAGATTGTTGATTTCGATAGTGATGAAGAGGAGGTTGTGAACACTTTTGATGAATCAATGAACCTATTTGGTGGTGGTCATGACCGTGAAGATGATTATGATGACTATGCGGATCAGGTCTATGATCTTCCAGGGAATTTGGATGCTTTTTATGACATGTATGGTGTCAAGCTCCAAGGCCTTGGTAGAAAATAATTTTGTTTTAATAGTATTCTAATGTTAAAACATTTGTTTTAATAGTAGTCTAATGTTATCTTTTGAGATAAAAAACTCTCCCCTCCTAATGGCGATTTTGGCGATTTTCCTCTAATACCCTAATTGTTTTTTCTTAATCGATCTCTGATCTACACATTAACAATTCTGGTTTCGTGTGTTCTTATCAGTACATTGAATCGGTGTTGCTTCTGTTTTTATTAGCGATCGTCTAGGGTAATTCTATTAGGGTTTCTTGTTCCTCTAATCGCTGGTTAGGATCTTCTTGTTGGCTCCATTTTCTAATATTCAATCTTTATCACTCATTGGAACTGATTATTATGGGTTGAGTTACTGCGCTCCATCAATTATAAACCCTAGTACTAAGGTCGATTTTCTTTAGGGTTCTTCAACTTTGTTCTTAATTCAGCTTGTTTTATGGGTTAGTACCGCTTGGTTCAGAACGTTTTATAAACCCTAGTTTATCGACTAGGGTTTTACGGGTATTGTTTACAACATCGCACCGCTGTTCGTTGTTTGTCTTCGTGTTTTCCGCTTGGGTGTTTGTCCAATTGGTGTTACGCTTGTTTATGCCGGATTGTATGGGAGAGGAGAACATTAATTCGCCTATTCTTGTTGATGACATGGATGCTTGCCCTCCTCCGATTAACGAGGGAGTAGTTCTCGATCGATGGACAAGTGGGCCGCCGGCCCACTTGGTTCGAGCCCCAGTCATGATGCACCTAATCGTGACACCGAGGGTCATGATACTTTAATGAAAATTCTTGCTATTGAAAGACAAATATTTGAGAGAAAACTTGTTCTCGTGGGTGACGATGGGCAACCATTAAACCAAATGTGACAAAGGATGCTACTACCACGGGGCTAATCCATTTGAGCAATTTTAAGGTGCCGCACTACGTAAGGAGCTAGAGGAGATGCTTATCGCTATTGGTTATTATTCAAACCTCCTCATGATACGAGTGTTCCTATGGTTTCTAATGGTAATGTTACTAGTAGTCCTATTAATGTTAATGCTAAGGTTGATACGAATGCACATGGGTGTTGGTATTGAGAAGGTTGGTGTATGCTTTGAAACAACCTTCTACATCATATGTCGGTGTTACTTCTATCGAACCTAAGAAACACACGCCAAACTTTCGTAGGTTGGAGTGTAATAAGAAAGCTAATGGTGTGGATCTTTCGTCCCGATGAAAGTGGTTGAAGAGGTGAACTCTAGGTTTGAGAATACTTTGTATGGGTATTTTCTTGGTCAACCACTTGCTTTTCCCGTTGTTGATTACTTTGTATGCAATGCGGGCTAAGTTTGGTATACAAAAGATAATGATGAATGCAAAGGGTTCTTCTTTTTAAGTTCAATTCAAGAAAGGTGTTGATGATGTTCTTGAAAACGGTCCTTGGTTGATTAGAAATGTACCTATTATTCTTAAACCATGGACATTGAACACCAACTTACTTAAAGATGATTTGACCAACATCCCGCGGGTTAAATTCCATGATGTTCCTCTTGCTATGTTTTTCGATGATGGCCTTAGTCTCCTTGCCACATTGATAGGCACACCCAAAGGTTAGATGCTTTCACTAGCCAAATGTGCAAGGACTCGAGGGGCCGTAGTTTTGCTAGATGCATGATTGAAGTGAAGTCGGATGAGATGCTTAGGGATAGTCTTATGCTGAGATATCGTTACTTGATGGGTCGGGTTCGACTATCGAGAAGATACGGGTTGAATATGAGTGAAACCACCTCATTGTGATAAATGTAAGATTTTGGTCATACTCTTATTGAATGTCCTAAAGTTGCCGAACCTCCCGCTCACCTACTAAGCGTGTTAATGATGGTTTCAAGACAGCTTAATAACAAGAAGCGGAAAGCAAGCGGGTCTACTTTTCCGGTCAAGGAGGGTTTAATAAACCCGTTGTGGTAAGGCTTCAATATCAACCCAAAAGAATCCTCCCGAACCTAAGAAAGTGGAAGTCACTAAGAATGATTCGATATGGCTAGTTCGAGGGAACAAATATTTCTACATCTAACCGCTTTGATGCTCTTAATAAGGAATATACGGACGCGTTTGGTAGTCCTTCTAATGACACCAACAAGGATGTGGATTATGGTCATTCAATGGAAGTTAATGAAGATAAGTCTACTAAGATGTGCATCGCATCACAAGAACCCTTTGTGAGTGATTTGAAAGAGATGGAGTCGGATGTGGCTCCTAATACTAGTGATTCTTGTATTCCGCCCGCCTCTTCTAATAAGAGAGTTAATCCTTTTTCTAAAGTGGGAGATATCGTGGTTTCGATTCTGATGATGAGGTGGTTGCTAACCCATTTGATGAGTCTCGCTAACTGCTCGGTGGTGGTGGCCATGAGTTTGAAGATGAGTATGATGACTATGATGACTATGCGAAGGTGTTTATGATCTTCCGTGGAATTTGGATGCCTTTAATGCCATGTATGACACCAAGCTTCAAGGTCCTAGGAAGTAATTTTCTTCGTTTTGTCCTATGTTATCATTTGAGTAGTGGTTTGTTTTCTTGTTTAGAAAATAGGAAGTATCTTGTTATGTAAGCTTTATGCCTATGTAACGGTCGAGATATGTGATTTCACCATATCCATTGTACTTAAACGCTTTTTGGTTAATATATTTACCAGTGCAGGATTACTCCCTTTACCCAAAAAAAATGTTATCTTTTGAGTAGTGGTTTTTTCTCTTGTTTAGAGAATAGGAAGTATCTTGTTATCTATGCTTCTCCGCCTATGTAACGGGCTGAGATATGAGATTCACCCATATCCTTTGTACTTAAACGTTTTTTGAAATAACATATTACCGCGTCTTTTGACCTTTTACAAAAAAAAAAGTCAGTAAGATCCAGTAAAGTCTCACTCATTAAATATAATTTCTTTGAGTCACGAGACATGAATTAGGCATGAACTTCCTTAAGCCAATAAGAAAAAGAAATTACTTTTACAAGGAAGTAAACAAGTAGAATGGTAGTTGATAAAGAGTGAATAATTGACTTAACTTTTAAATAAAGTACATATGGTAAGTGAAGCCACATGAAACCATTAATTAGAAGATGTAGTGTTTCCACCACTTAACACACCTAACTCACTACAACATGTGATTTAGCTTTAGGGAGGTGATACTTACACTATATTTTTTGATTAATGCACCACAAATTATGCATTATAGTATTGTACAGTACAAACTGTAATGCACAGATTGTGATGCATTAATAAAAAAATGTGGTATGAGTATCAATTCCCTTAGCTTTATTATTCCTGTATCACAAAGTATGTAAAGAGAGAATGTAAAGATTCTTTACTTAAAAATAATACAAATGGATTTTTGTGAAAGAATCATAATCTCCTAAGATCATCATAACTTTTTTATTTATTTATTTTTTATTTTTCTTTTTCTTGAACTAAGATCATCATAAGCTAGCAAACTTTGATTCTTTTTTAAAAGAATTTTATTTGTCATTCAATTGAGATAATATTCCTCAACTATCCTTATAATTCTTTAATGCATTTCTAATAAGAATTATACGCTAAAAAGTACAAATGGTATTTCCAACATGTTTAAAACTCTTAGAGCACTAGGTATGATGTTATCCGATAACACGTTATTGGTATGTCACATCAGCGTCACCTCATCTCCATCCAATAACACGCCAATAACTAAAACACCACTCTCTCATAACACGTACACCACTAACATGTTATTGAGTCCCACAAAATACCCCACTAAAAATACCCACTCACTCACAATACACAAAATAAATAATAAGAAAAAACACAAAAGAAACCATTGGCTTGAGCCATTTTACTAACTCAAATTCATTTGGCTCAACTTTGACATGTTGACCGGTATGGTAGCTCACGAATGGCATGACGAATGGCATGTTAAATGGCTACCATACCGCTCTTATATCTTGCTGTTAAGGTCTTAGAGTTATCTAGTCAAATGCCTCTTTGTGTAAAACTCTTTTTAACTTCTTAAACTTATTCTTGTTTTACTCAAATTTCGGGACCAACAATTTACAGAGATATCCGATATCTAGTTTTTGAAATCACCACCCTTATCTCACAACCCCGGAAATATCCGACAATTATATTTGCTGAAATATATATGTATTATATTGTAGGAAGACAAGTGAACAAATAATGTAATGTTGATTTTGACTGCGTTGAAATTCAAACATCTTTTGGATTGAAGAGAGTGATGCCTAGTGTTCGTTATCTTCTCTCTTGAGTCTTGAGTGATTTCATTTTATTTTGCATATGAATAGTTTTTTTTTTTTTTTTTTTTTTTTACATATATATAGTTTTGGGGTATCCATGCATCGTTTGTTGGAAATTTATGGATAATGACTAGGGGTGGAAACGAGCCGAGCCGAGCTCGAGCTCGTTAAGGCTCGAGCTCAGCTCGTTAAGGCTCGAGCTCAGCTCGTTAAGGCTCGAGCTCGGCTCGTTTATATATATAAAGCTCGAGCTCGGGCTCGAGCTAGTTTCGAGCCTTATACTTTGAGCTCGAGCTCAGCTCGTGAAATTTTTCACAAGCTCGAGCTCGACTAATTTTATGATGTTTCGAGCTCGGCTCGTTAATTACATAAAGCTCGAGCTCGTTTACTACTTTTAAGCTCGTTTATACGTATAGACGATATATTCACGTACATAATTCTAGGGCTCGTTTAGGCTCGCGAGCCTACTCGAACTTTTGTATAGAGCTCGGCTCGAGCTCGATTATTAAATGAGCCCAAAATTAGGCTCGAGCTCTGCTCGAGCTCGCTTAAGCTCGGCCTGCTCGAGCTTTTACCGATCCGATCTCGAGCTTTTCACGAGCGGCTCGGCTCGCTTACACCCCTAATAATGACCTTGTCGTATAGACTAGACAAAATTAGTAGTGTAATACATGTGTGAAATGATCATTCTAACTTTTTTTTTTTTGGGTAAAGGGAGTAATCCTGCACTCGCAAATATATTAACCAAATAAACGCTTAAGTACAATGGATATGAGTGAAATCCCATATCTCACCTAGCTACATAGGCATAAAGCTTACCTAACAAGATACTTCCTATTTTCTAAACAAGAAACAAACCACTACTCAAATGATAAAACCGACACAACGAATAAAATTACTTCCTAGACCTTGAAACTTTGTGCCATACATGGCATTAAAGGCATCCAAATTCTAAGATCACGAACCTGCTTTCGCATAATTATCAAGTCATAGTCATCATACTCATCTTCAAACTCTTGGCCACCACCAAATATATTAGCAGACTCATCAAATGGGTTAGCAACAACCTCATCTTCGTAATCGACACCTCAATCTCTCCCACTTTAGAAAAGGGTTAACTCTCTTAGTATAAGAGGTAGACGGAATATGTTGACCATCATCATCCACAAGAGTAGCTTTCCCATCAATAATTAGCTTTTCAAGCTTACCAATTTTCTCAACTACGGAGTAGAACCAACATCCATTGTTCCCATTGAATCACTCACAAGCGGTACATGTGATGTAGAACCATCTTAATCAACTCATCCTCATTAACCTCCATTGTACGACCAAGATCCACATCCAGATCGTCCATATTAAGAGCATCAAACTTATTAGACGTAATGATCCCGGTTCCACTGTACTAGCCACATCGAGGCCATCTTCATCGACATTGACTTTCTTGGGCCGATATTCAAAATGCTTTCCCACCACACTTTCAGAGAACCTCCTCGACCCGATTCGCCCAACCCGCTTTCCGCTTCTTATTGTTGACAAAGTCGAAACCCATCACCCACGTTTCATGAGGTCGAGCAATGAATCACAACCTTAGGACAATCCACCAAAGTATGTCCAAATACCCGACATTTCACACATCTAGGCGGTTTCTATTCATATTCAACACGGATCTTCTCAATAGTCGAACCCGCACTCATCAAGTAAAGGAATCTCAACAATGAGGTCAGTCCCTAAGAACCTCATCCGACTTCACTTCAATCATACACCTAGCAAACTATATCAGAAAAGCATCCGAAAACACTTTAAATGCATCAAAATGATGAAAATATCATAAATAAGTGTTTTATGTGTTTTAAATGCAAAATACCAAAATCGTGAAAAGATCAAGTTTGCATAATTGGCGCTTTAGTCCCCAAGTTTCAAAAGTTGTCAAAAACAGGTCCTCGTAAATCAAAATTAAGCAAAATATCATTTAAGGTCTATGGATTCAAAAGTTGTCAAACAAACCCTTTAAAGTTTAAAATCACAATTTACAACTTTGGTTCCTCAACTTTACAAAATGTCATAAATAGTCCTTGGATTTATTAAAAATGGAAATTTGTCAAAAATAAACCTTGTACTATTTATAAATGGCAAAATTGGTCCTTATGGTGAACTTTTGGAAAATTTACATGTTTGGTCCCTCAAGTTTCAAAAATGACATAAAAGACCCTTGGACATTTAAAAATTGGAAAAATAACATTTATGGTCCTTTGGTAATAGAAACTTGGCAAGTGTGAACCTTGTATGAACTTTGGTATAGTGGCAGGTTTGGTCCTTCAATTTGGCATAATTACAACTTTGGTCCTTGTGTTTATAAGCTACAACAAACGGACCCATTGTGTTATTAATCCAACAAATCCAAATCCAACCCACCCAACAACCCGCCCATATTTTAAAAGAAGAATACCACCACCACCAGACACCTCCTCTCCTACAATCAAGATCCCAATACCAAAGGTTTCACCACCACTTTCCACCACCACCACCTTTCCACCTTATCCCCACCAGATACCAACCTCCTCCACCTCCACAAACACTAAGAAGCATTAAATGCTAAAATACCTGCTTTTGATATTTTTGGCGCCAAAAGGTGAATTAAACGGGGGAGATTAAATTGACCAATCCAACGGTTCAAGTGAAGTGGGAAAGTCAAAGAAAGTTGCTTGGACTTCAAAAAGATCATTATAAAGAGAGAACGAAGCAGTGTGTATACAAGAGTAGTGTAATTTAGTTTAGGTATGTCGAACTAGTTAGTTTTTAATTTCCAGTGTTTAATTAAGCTTCCAAGTACTTTCTTATGTAATTTCAGTGTATTATAAACCCTTTTTCAGTATTCAATTTCAAGTACGAATTTATCTTATGCAATTTTCAATTTCAAGATATCAAGTTCATGTGAATGTTGTTTGTAGTTGATGTTATGCCATATAAGCTCCCATATAAGCTTTTATAAGCTCATTTTAGCTTATTATTTACTCAGAAACTCATTACTCAGATTATCATTTCAAAATTCCATTTGGTCAACAAAAGTCAAACTGCTCTTATTTTGAAGAATTAAGCTAGATTGCTGATATGGTTATGGAATAGGGGTGATACTGAGTTGGAATTTGGGTTGAGATCAGTTTAGGATAGGGATACTTTGATCTCAGTTGCAAGCCATAGTGGCTAGGACAACTTGTAAGTCCAAATTCTACTTTATACATAAATCTGTAGTTAGATCAGTTAAATTTGCTTCTATTGTGTTTAATATAGTATAATTAGTCATATTATAGCTTGTTTGATCATTGTTTATACTAGTCTTAGCTTATTTCAACATCCGTGATATTTTTCTAATTTGCATTAAATAAGTCTCGTTAGAATTTAGTAGTAAATCATAGTTCAATTAGTTTTATCTAGGTATAATTTGGTTAACTAAACTGCTTTGAGGATTAGTTGCTTGGATTTACATTGTGGTTTGAAAAATCAAGATATCGCCTTCATTAGTAGTGTTTGGATCAGCCTTAAACCTGTGCTAGAGTTTTGCTTAGTGGTTAAAATCAGTTCCCTTAGCCTCATTTAGGCTCACTTAGTCAATTTCTGTCATAAACTTGGACATTAGAACCGTGAAACTCAAAATCATACTCAAACTGCTCCTATGCTCATTTATGTTGAAATCACTAGCTGTAAGTTTGCATATAGGTTTAGAAACTGTTAGCATAGCTTGCATTAGGTCCATTTTATCATCAAACCTCATTTTCAAGAAGAGTCATAAGCTCAAATTTCATAAAATTCAACCTTTCATTTCATATAAAAGTCAAAAGTTGCATAATCTAGTTTTCACGAACTTCGTGATCTTCATGAGCTCATTTCTACATAAAAATCTCGAGACTTGGACATTTGCAAGTTCGCTTGGTCTAGTTTAATAATCTCGCTTTGTTTTCCTTTATCAAACTCCTATAAGCTCTAAATCGCCTCTCCTTTAGAGTCGATTGCCAGGCACACACTCAAAGATACATCGAGTGCACATGAAACTTGTAGGCTTTGCACAGGATTCAAATAAGCTCATTAGGAGCTGAGATTTGGCCCATGTGTAGTCTGCTAGGTGATCTTGAGAACCCAATATTTGTTTTTCACCTTAGCTTATTAGGATTGCTTATGCATGTGCTTAAAGGTGCCCCCATGAATGCTGTTTTGCTTAATTAATCTCATAAGCTCAAATCTAGTTTAAACTTATTTAGTAATCTAAAGTACTGTTAATTAGTTAAGTTAGACTTATTTTAGCATAATCCAGCTTTCTTGATCATTTGGTGCTCATTTGGTACATTTAGCTTATTACAAGTGCTTATTTATAAGCACTTTTCATTACAGCTCCCATATCTTGCATACTAGTATATGTTTTTATATTTTTCTTAGACTTAGAATAATATTTTAGACTTTTTCTGAATTTTTCATAATTTTTTATTACTGTTTGCTATTTTTCTTATTTTAAATCAATTTTAAGACTTTTTAATTAGCTTTTATTACAAATAAATCAGGAAAAAATTTAAAAAAATATGTTTTCAATTTTCCTAGATTAAGATAAATATAAAAAGCAAAAAAAAATATTTTTCCATAATTTTCTTAGTTTAAATAGTATTTTCTAGCAATTTAATTAGTTTTAAATAGTATTAAATTAATAATAAATACATAAAAAGTCTAAAAAATATATTTTTAGTTTTAAAATAAGTTTTATAATTATTTAGATTTTTCTAAGTCATAATTTCACTTTTCTAGCTTTATTTCATATTTTCTTATATTTTAGGGTATTATTAAACAGTTAAAAATAGTTTTTAATCAATAATAATTAGATAAATAGTTTTAAAAATAATTTTATTTTTCCAATAATTTTCTTTTATTATTAGGATTGTAAAAATATCATTTTCATATTTGTAGGCCTTTTATTTCTTAAAACTCACGTTTTATTTTGTACGCTTATTTAATTTTATTTAAACGTCGCTTTAGGTTTTAAACGCTCATCATTTTAAACATAGTGATAGCGTTTATTTAATATAATTTATCATTTTAATTTTCTTTAATTTTCATTTAAGCCCTTGTAATTTACAAACTTTTTCTTTAGGTATAATTATCCCAAATCTACAAACCTTTTCCCATTCAATATCACCTGATCACAGATTCGTTGTACTACAGTGTTCACACCTCGTTGGGACTTAACGACCCGGGGATACACTCAACTCCTCTGATCTTAATTGCATTTGGTTCTAGACTGTTTGGATTTTTATTACGGTTGACCATTCACAAGTGGTTAGCTTGTGTGATAAAACCTGACTGTCTGGAGCTCGATCACGGCCCCAAGATTTTTTGCACATTTGACTAGTAAAAGCATCTAACCTTTGGGCGCACCAATCAATGTAGCAAGAAGACCGAGTCCGCATCGAAAACATAGCTAAAGGAACATCTTGGAATTTAACCCACACCGAATTTTAGTCAAATCCTCCTTAAGCAAGTTGGTGTTCAATGTCCATGGTTTAAGAATAATAGGAACATTACGAATCAACCAAGGACCATTATCAAGCACATCATCAACGCCTTTTTCGGATTAAACTCAAGAAGAAGAACCTTAGCGCTCATCATAACCTTTGTAACCCATACTTAGCCCACGATTGCGAACATAATAATCAACAACAGGAAAAGCAAGGCGTTGACCAAGGAAGTATCCGTAGAGAGTATTCTTAAACCTCATGTTCACCTCTTCCACCACTTTCATTGGGATGAAAGGTCAACATCATCCTTCTTTTGTTGCATTCTAACCTCCGAAAATTAGACACGTGTTTCCTGGATTCATTGAAGCAACACCAGCAAGAAACCGACTTAACTCCATTACCACAAGTAGTAACTACCTTGGGTGCATTAGGATCAAGTAACACTATGAATAGAACCATACATCCGGGATTGCATAGCCACATCCAAACTCGACGGAGGAGTATTTGCTGAATAAACTTTAGTACCATTAATACCACTCGAATTGTTCACATCAAAAGATGAAGCCATCTTAGCAATATCACTGTCAATTTTATTCATTGCTTTATCAAATTTCTGATGCACATTAGCAATCAATTGCTCCACATTAGGCTGTTTTAAGGCCGAATCAGAAGCAGGTGTAGTGTCGTGGCTAGGGCTTGAACCAAGTGAAACCGGCTCCACTTGTCCATCAGAATGAGAATCAGAAGCATTAACATCAAACTCATCATTCCTACTATTAGGGTTCATTGTCGATTGAAGAATCGATTCACCAGGACTAACAGTAGGTTCATCATTGTTACAATCATCAACCTTGTCCATTAACAACCAACAAGAAAGTAAAACAACCCTAAAACCGAAAGCCGAAAGTAGAACCAAACCCTAAGAAAAACAAAACACCAAGAGAGCAAGAAGATCCACGCAATCTTCCAATTCGATGGCCTTAGAACGACTAAGGCATGAGTTAAAGCACAAATTTACTAACCAAAGTCCTCCATGGTACGCATAAAAGATTAAATAAAACAAGAAAGAAAAATCGAAACCCTAAAAACTCGACAAAATAAAACCAAAAACACCTAGCGATCACTCAAATCGACTCAGTTATGTAATAAACGAAGTAATCACGTAACAAGAACATATTAAAGTAATAGAAAAGAGATTTGAGTAATCATGTTGTCGATTTTTTGAGTGGGGTAGGGAATCGACTTTTTCTTTTTTGTCTCCAGAGCCAATCGACTTTAGGGAATCTAATATGACCCCATTCTAACTTATTTTCGATTAATGCTAGACTACCATACATGTTAGTGCTTGTTCCTTGATACATTGCTCCGTAACATCAACGGAAAATTTAGTTTTAATTTATTTATTTTGGGTAAGCATGGTTTTTAATCTTTTTGCCGATCGTTCGTTGCAAATTAAAGTTGGTGATGTGTTAGTGAGATTAAGTGATATGTTAATTAGCATGTCTAGTGAGAGAAATTTGCTTTTTAATATACGCTAGACTGCCGTATATATTATTACTTGATAGTTTGATACATATAACATATTTTCGTCACAGCAACTGAAGTTTCCTTTTTTATTTTATTTTAAATTTTTTTTTGGAAGATATGGTTTCCTTGCAAATTAGAGGTGGTAGTGTTTTTGTGAGATTAAGGAATATGCTAGCATGTTTAGTGAGAGAAATATGTGGATAGTCATGACTTTGTGGATAGATGAGAGTAGTAGTTCAGTGTATCTCTGGAGTGATATGCCTGATGCTAGACTGCCGTACATGTTATTTCTTGATAGTTGATACATAGTTATGTAACATCGACGGAAATTTCAGTTGATTATATGGCATTGATACACAATCATTTTTGAATATAACTTTCCAACGTTTTTCGGCCCATAAGTTTAGTAGCACTCTGACTTTTTAGCTTTTGCTCTTGAAGAGAGAAAAACTATAACTGCACAATCAAAGTTGATTGGGAAAATTTCATTTTCTAAAACATTATCACTTTACAAGATAGTAAATTTAGTTCTATTAGAAGATCAATGTTTATCCTATCATGTTAGGAGTATCGGTTACTTATATCAGTTCTATTAACTTATGGAAACCTAGCCTGAAATCGAAGTGATGAGTTATACTTATGCACAAGTTAAAGAGGCCTATTTGTACCCTTCAGCTGCTTCTCCAAATCATTTTTATGACATCTATCTAAATTTTTTATGATCATATGTATAATGAACTTCAGTCATCCTTTTTAATCTAATATGAACGTTGTCTATTATTACTAATTAACAGTCAATAGGGTACAGCATGAAGTGCGTCACAAGGTGGAGTGGATCTCTGGAAGTCTAGCTAAGGAAATGTATGGATTTCGGAAGCTGGAATTCTTTGTAAATATGACTCATATCATCATTAATTCGCGCAGAAAACATGAACGGATGAACCGAGTATAAAAGTTAGTGAAACAATACTTTCAATGGGCATGTCAAGTGCATGAAATTTTCTTACTCTTAACACATCTCTCCATTATTTCTGGGGAATGTTAACTATATACGGATTGTCAAAATCCGTCTTATTCTTGGCTGTTAACAATAGTATTAGAGATAAAGTCACTCGGTTTAAAGACTTATCATTTTCCTTGCTAAGTGTTGTTTGAAAGAAGCTAGGAAGTTTTACTGATTTGTGACTAGCTTATGAAGTTTTAGAAAGTCTAATAAGAAACTGATGCTACTGATTAGTTGCCAGAACGGAACCAATTCAAGATGGAAAATATAACATTAAGCAAAATAGAACATTAAGCAATACTTAGATCCAACCGAATTACTTCTATTTTATTTGAACGGTAACCAAATATTATAGCTTTAGATTTAAGTCAAGCATATGTGGACTTGACGGCTGAGAAGGTGCATGCGCTTCAGAATAATAACCTTCAGGCCATCTCAATTCCACTGTCTCTTCCCCATCACAGTGTTGCACCAAAGTGGCTTCAAAACTGGCACCATCATCAACAAAACTTGCAATAGTAGTTTCATCATCTCTACTTGGTGGGTAAGCCGGTGTGTGGGCTTGAACGCCAAGTGATAGCTTAACCATGTGATTCACAGCTGGTATGTCATTTGTTTCTTGTGTTAGGTATCTACCAGCTGCCTCTCTCTCCCTCCTGTGAGCATTTTGGTGACCACCTAATGCTTGTGGACTATAGAACTTTCTTTTGCAGAAGTTGCATGAGTAGGCCTTCACGGGTCTTGATGGTGAACTATCAATAAGATTTTCTCCTAGTGTAAGATTTAGCCACCCTTTTTGATAAGCATTTAGGTATTCTGGACTTACACCTTCCCTGATATTCATTGAAAATATTGATTACTACCAAAAATTGATATCAGATATTGGACATTAATTAGTCTTTTTATAACTTTGTTTTTGGAACTTAATTGCTAATTTGGATCAGAGTGTTAGGGCTTACATGAGAAGAGAATGTTAAATGCTCCATATATCTCTCTTTTATTCTCCTGCATGTCCCCACTATTGGGTGCTTGATGTCATTGAGGGGACATTGATGTTGCTCCTTTCAAATCTATGTGTTTCACCACTTGCTTATTTTCTAGTGCATTTTCTCCACCCTACTTTAAGATAATGGCGATATGAGACGATAATTTCCATATCAGTTTTCTCTCTCCGGCGATCTGAGACGTTTAAGTTGCAACAGTGGCGAGTAAGGTTGTTTTTTTTTTTCTTTTTAGTTTAAAACTTTTTAAACAACAAATTTAAACTTCATTAATAATAAAGCTAAAACCTTACTTGAAATAATAATAAAAACATTACAAAGACAGCTAAAAACGTAAACTAATAATCTAAGTTATACACTATCTTGAATTGTGCCTTAATTTCCATAAGTTCCTTTCATTGTCGTTCGGGCAAATTTTGCATCGCAATATCCTTCCAAGCAGCATGATTCCTCAAAACTTTTTAACACTCCTCCAATGTAAAATCATCACGGTAAATCAATTTGTATTCTCTAAGACCTTTTTGGTACGAATAGTGGTCATTTGCACCACTTTCGTGATTCTGCCGGATGTTATCCATAATTGCACAAAATGCACCAACCCTACAACAAACACCATTCTTTCATTTGGAAAGAATCCAGTCATACGTTCTCCCTGAATCAGTTTCATTTGTAAAGTACGCTATCATCTCCTCCCAAACCCCAACCTGCCGATAGCGTTTCCTCTCTCGGAATTTTTCGACACATGAGTCCAAGCTTTACACATCGCGACCTCTTCCGCCTTTGTCTATGGTTTGGGCTTTGGCTCTTGGGTTGCTACATTCTTGGCCTTGGTTTGGGTCTTCGCCTTTGTAGCACGTCTCGAAGGCTTCGTTGGTTTGACGGGTGACGTCTCTTCGACATCGTCATCGTCTTCAACCGGAAGGAAACCTTGAAACGAACCGTGACCCGAACCTTGCCCCATCGAAACATCTTGACTCGCATAATGTTGAGTCAGATAGTTTTGAGTCGAGTAGTGTTGAGTCAGATAGTCTTGCATTAAATGCTCCATATCCGCGTCAAGATTAATACGCTCAAGCGGGGAAAACACTTGATTCGGTTGGGAAAACGTCGAGAAATCAATGGTAGGATGATAGGACAGCCCACTTGGTGATTGTGAAAAATCGGGATTATGACGATTAAGGTAAAACGCGTTTTGATTTTGTGGTGGTTGTGGTAGTCGTGTTTGATATTCAAAGTTGGATGCGCAAATACATTCATTACGTGGTGGTGTTATACCGGTTAATTGAAAATTCGGATCCGGCGAGAAATTCAAATTCAAGACATTTTCTGGTAGTCGGAATCATGAGGTTTTTTTTGCTTGACATGATGAATTTGATGACAAGCTGTTTGAATTGTGTTCGAAATTGTGTGTTTAGAAGTTTTTGAGGTTGATATTTATAATGTTGTAAAAGTGAAAAGTTTTTTAAAATGTTTTGGTATTTATAAAGGTTTTGTTTTTTTTTTTTTTTTTTTTTTAGCGACTAGTTTTTTTTATTTGAATGTGTTTCAATCGGTCGTTCACCCGACCGAGGTCTTTGTTTTTTTTCCATGCGACCGATCACGACCCAAAGTTCACAGCGGACCGACCGATCGGTCGACCGAATTCCAAGACCGTTATTATGTTCAGCCTAAAAAATTCTAGTGCCTGCCATTATTATATTCAAGAAATTAATCACTTATTTTAATTTCTCTTGCAATTGGGTAACTATTGTTATCTTTTTGAACGGTACATCCGGTTATAGTAACAGTAGCGTGATAACCCAATTTTTTTCGTTTTCATTCCTGAACTTTGCCATTTTACTTGTTGTGTAGGATCTTTGTTCTTTGTTTATAAAACCATGCATGCAGAGGCGGACCTAAGCTATTCCTAGGTGGTGCCGAGAACCACCTTGCACACAAAATTTGTTTAGAGCACTAGATGCCATGATAGAGGTTAAGTTACTCATTTGAGACCCATGGGTGCCACATCACTATAACAAACTTCCACAACTAACCCCCTCTCACTTACAACAAACCTCAACTTACTCATTTGAGGCCCACCACTTACGACTTTATCTTTTTATTCAAATTTCCAAATAAACTAAATTCATTTCATTAAAAATTAAAATACATTACAACATAATAATATCACACACAACTTAAAATAACGGTACGAAAAAAATACGATACGAGGAAAAAATACAACACATATTAATAATAGGAAACTTAAACATTTTACTCGTCATCGTCATCGGCATCAGCATATTTCTTCATTATTTTTGCTTGTCTCTTTCGGATGATAAAAGCTTTTATTGGGTCAGTAGTCATGTTGGGATCTAGCACGAGACACTTCATCTCCTTCATCTCTAAAGCCCTTACTTCCTCTCCTTCCTCGCCTCGTAACAAGCCATTTGAACGTCGGCTTTTTGCGAATATTTTTCGGATAATTGTCCCGAAAAAGTACTCGTTTGACTGCCACCGGAGCTCGCCGCGCTAGTCGTTGAAGTTGAATTTTGTTTCTTTGCAGCTCGACTTTTTCTGCCGCCGTCTCTTTCGGGACGAGGTCGTTTGTCTGGGCCGAATATATTCTCGAGACATGTAATGTCTATCGGATCCTCGACATCCCATTTTGAGTAATTTTTCAAGATCTCACAAGTGTGAACATACGCGAACTCCTTCTCACCAAAGCGTTCTTCAAAGTTTTTTTTCGCATTTTCGAGATGATCGTGCTCATTTTCACCACTTTTTACGCTGCAAATGTTTATAAATAGCGTTGAATTTTTGACAATAACCATTAATCCTCGTCCATTTACCCATAATCATATTTTTGGTACGAGGGTCATCGGTAGTCCGACCATTGAACATCTCTATAATGTCGTTCCAAAAGAAATCTTCGGAACGGTCATTTCTCATATCTCTGTTTTGCGAAATTTCTATCCAAATTTCCGCAAGTAACTTTTCTTCACCTTGCTCCATTTCCTTTTAGATACGCCCATCGCTTCCACATCATCATCATCGTCAATCCACAGCTTTGTTTGATTTTTTTGCCTTGGTTTTTTTCCTCTACCTTTGGACGTTTCACGTGCTTGTGGTACTTTGAATTGAGAACCGGACGGTTGTGATTCAATTTTGGGTTGTGGTAGAGATTGATGAAACGTTGGTGGTTGTGACGGGTTAAAAAATTGTGATGTCGGAAATCGTCCAGGGAAATTTCTGAATCCTTGTTGAAACGCATATTGTTGATTAAGATAAGTTTCTTGGGTATTGAATTGTTGCGTACCATATGGCGACAACGTGTTAGAATTTTGAGAGGAGGGGGCAGACAGGTTTGACGAACTCCTGTATTGTGGTGGGTTTGAATTGAGGAGGTTCGTGAAATAGCCTCCTTCATTTTGGTTTTGAGACATTTTTTTTTGGGACTAGGGATATAGAGAGTAATGAAATATGTTGGTTGAATTGTAGTGAGAAAAATGTTGGTTAATGGTTTGGTATTTAAAGGGTGTGTTAAATTTATTTAAAAAAAAAAAAAGGTCTGAAAACGGTAGTTTTTTTCAAAATTGAATTTGTTCCAACGTATAAAATGTCGGATTGCATCCTCGCCGTGCAGACGACGAGGCCTCCAATGGCGAGCTTACCCGGTGTCACGGCGAGCATCGGCGAAGAAGCCACGTGGCACGGCGAGCCACAACGAAGCCGACACCGAGTGCTCTTAAAAGTGATGTAAAGAATTATTTTAGGACCTACCTTAGATGCATGATACTTTCTTTTGTACCTAGCTAGGCCAGTTTGGCTGTTACAACTAGAGAGTTTTAACATTCTTGACCGACAAACTTGATTCAAATGGCAGCTGATCAAAAGCTTACATAAAGGGAGTCAAGTCCAGTTGTCTTCAAAAGCAAACAGTTCTATATTATCTGTCTGCATACTTACTTTACATGGCTCTTCCCATGTAGCCAAAAGTTTACATTGCTGAAAATAAACAAATCTTTCCAAATGTGGCACTGTTTAGGCATTGTTGATACAAAACTTGATTCAAGTGTTGATCAAAAGCGTACACAAGTGGAGCTGAATTTCGCTTTCTTGAAAAAGCAAATAGTTCTATATTATAATCTGTATTTGTCGATATGTACCATTTAGGCACAATTTGCAGCCCCTTGTCATTGTCTATTAGGTAGTCAACAAAATAAGCATGGATCCCACCCGCCATTATTAATATTTTGTGGTTACATTTGTGTAGTAGTATGCAAACATCTACTGTATATACCTTCTTTTTCACCTCACATTTTGTAACTGGCAAGTGTTTTTGAGTCATCGAAAAGGCTAGTATGTTTTTCCGGATGTTAGCAAAAGTTCAGTTTGTGGTCGATCGTAGTGGTTCAAGAGTTGTTTAGATCGTAGTGGTCTAGGTCGTTGTTTGAGGGTTTTTCAGATCTATTTTAAGGGTTTCGTGGCAAGTGGTTTGGTCGTTCAAGGGTAGTTGAAATCTTGGGTATTTTCTTCATCAATCGTTCTCACACCTCGCCATGCCACCACTCTATTTGACGATGTAGTCGGAATTGTTTGGTTCGAGGTTCCAACGGGTTTCATGATATATACTTGAAGGGTCATGTTTGGCTTTCACATGTTTTAATGCTTTCTACCGTGTAATTGCTCTTGAGTGGTTATGTTTTTTTTTAACATTAAATTTCATTAAACACCGGCTAACCCTCAAAGCGAGGATCGCCAAAACTAATTACACATATACAACGGGTCCTTGACCCAATCATTCCAAACAATACCTTTAAATTTCGATCTATTTTTTAACCATAAGAATGAAAATGACTTAACTTGAGCGACTAACTCTCTCACTTGCCTTGAAACTTGTTGAAACACCTTTTCATTCCTTGTCTTTCAAATAACCCAAACCGTGACCATTACTATACCCCTCACAATTTTTTTCATCCACTTTCCACCATGAACATTCCTAAAAAGCTGGAGTAAATCATCAAAGTCATAAGCAAAGAATGGATCCACTTTGCACCATCTACAAACGTAATTCCACACACCAAAAGAATACCCGCAACCCGCAAACAGGTGGTTTCTCTTTGTAAATTTATTAAAAAAAAAAAACAATTAAGCACAACGAATGTGGGTGCAGCCTAAAACTAGGCGAAAAAAAACGCACCAACTTTGCTTCAAACCTAATCTATCATAAGTTGACCACGAAGATTAATATCAAAAACATTAGTAAACTGCATTTGAGCATAGTCAAACCAGTATCATCATCAAAGTCATCATCATCGTACGGGTCTTCACCATGATTTTCTTTCTATTGTCCATACAAGCTTTTCTTGCTCCCTCCACTACCCCTTTTAGTAGCTTTATTAACATTGGAGCTTGTAGAAGCCATAGAAGTGGCAGTTTCATTGTATACCTCGAACACTTCGCTATCACTATCCTCATGAACCAGATCATCAACCTTTTTAAGAGCCACATTTCTTCGTTTAATTATCTAGATTTTCACAGTTGTAAGTTGGAAAGTCATTTGTAGGTTTAGAGTGACTGGTTTTTTCACAGTTCCAGTTTCATTGTAATTCCTAGTTTTTTCATATTATTGCCTTGACAATTTAAAAGTAATACAAGTTAACAACCTATCATGCTAAATAGTAATATATACAAGTCGACAAATTACATAAGAAATCTATAAATATATTTTCTATCTAAAGAGGCGTTTGTTTTGTACTGCTCCAACATATATATATATATGCTGGACCCGATATATCTTTCAAGATATGGACTGCTCTATTAGTTATTATTTCCTTTCAATAAAGTAACATAATCAACATATAATAATATGGAATCATTGACAATCTTTCACGTGGGAAAAGATCAAATAAAAAATGAGGAGAGTTAATTTACGTATCAAATTTTTCTACATATCAAGTGACTTATACTTACTCTTTATTTAAAATTAAATTAATGTTTGTGATTAAAATCATTCTATTATTTCACATATATTTAATTATTTAAATATCTCTTAAGCCGTTAATCGTTAAGTGAAAAAAATTACACCATCGCGACGAGCATTTAATTATCTTTCTATAGACGAACACTTGATATATTTTCGAAAAAAGAAAAAAAAAACGTTTTTTTTTTCACGTTTTTCGTCCTTTTTTCGTTTTTTTTCGAATATGAGATTTGCATGAAAAAATCACATGTGATTAAACACTAATTCAAATATCACATGTAATATTAGTGTTAAATCACATATGATATGTAATATCACATGTGATATTAGTGTTAAATCACGTATGATACTCACATGTGATATGTAATATCACATGTGATATTAGTTTAATATTATATGTGATTTAACACTAATATCACATGTGATATTCAAATTTGTGTTTAATTACATGTGATTTTTTTTATGCAAATTTCAGTAACGAAAAAAACGAAAAATATAAAAAAAAAAACGTGAAAAACACGAAAAATTTATTTTTGTCGAAAGTATATCAAAGTTTCTATCTATAGAAAGATAATTAAATGCTTGTCGTAATGATATATTTTTTTTTTCGCTTAACGATTAATGGTTTAAAAGATATTAATATTTAAAAAAAAAAGAAGATGAAAGTGGGTTTTTTAAATTATTGGTATTAATCCCATTCATTAGATCAAATAAAGATGAATGGAGGATGGAAGATGGAGATTAATCTCTTAATATGTAAAAAATGTTTTATTCTCAAATCATCTTAAATCATAAAAAATATTAAATAAAGGTGGTGTTGGTTCATCAATTTGGTGTTAAAGTTAGATATCCATTTTGAATAAATTAGGGTAGTGGCAGTCATGATCACATGCCTCACTCATGCCTCATCACCCACTAATAATATCATTTCACCTCATTCGTGTCTCTCTCATGTCTCACCATACTTTTTTAGTTGCAACCATAATCTCATGCCTCACATTATTTTATTTTTTTATTTTTTATATTCATAATTATACCTTTGGTACAATCTTAGCAACGACCTTATCATCATCTCCAACACCATTAGCTAAACAATCTCTTGGTGTATCAAAACTAGACAAAGAAAACTCCTTATGAACAACACCAACATCAAAATAAATCAAACCAGCACTAGGCACATCAACTCTAAATCTCCTTAACACTAAACCACATAAACAAATCTTGTGCTGAAATACCATTCACACCATTAATCTGACCAAAACTCAACACACCACTAACATTCTCATCATAATGAAGATTGTTTGGAATAAACAAGGTTGAATAATAAGGTTAGTGTGAAAAGATGGTGTAGTGTGTTTGGAACCCAACGACTATATTTCTTCCACCCCATCTCATGATTCATCGGCAATAATTGCCGCTCTTGAGCTTGCCGTGTCCATGCCTCTACTGTAGAGGCGGTGTTGCAGCTCGGCATCGAGCCAAACCGAAGGCAAACCGCAACCATTGCCACCACCCTTACTAGTATCATTCTAAGGTTTCTATACCATAGTTTAATCTTAAAGGCTAGTGGCCTAGTGTATATAAAGAGAATTTTGCCTAGTGAAACATGTATGTGCTATCACAATGATTTTGGATATATTGGGGGGAGAGATTACAAATTGATTGTGTGCCCACAAGTTCTAGAGATGTTGCTCATCTTCAAATTTATCATAATGTTTTTTAGCCTCATCTGCCATCAAAGCACCTCGCTAGGTTAGTCAGCTAGCTATGGAAAACAAAACCATGATTGGGCTAGGTATTATTGCAGGGTATGTTACGAGTTAGTATGACTTGAGGATTAGAGGGTCTTTTGGATTGCTCATTTAAGTGTGTTGGTATATCGCCAACAACCAAGAAGTTAGAATGTGGAATCAAGACTTGTGATTATATAGACACACACACACAAACCTGTTCTCGGCTGAAAATTTGAATCACACATTCGTTTCGCTATAAGAGCCGATAACATGTTTGTGTGTGTGTCGATATAATCACAAGTCTTGATCCTGCATTCTAACTTCTTGGTTGTTGGCGATATACCAACAAAGGGTGTGTTTGGTATCCTATCATGGGAATGAAACTATGACTATGAAGGTGATTAAAAGTGTTTGTTTAAGATGAGAGGGCGTACACCTATGGTAATGAATGATATATATAATCCATACTTCATATATATCAATAAGGCTAGGTATGTATCTTTCATAGGTGAGGGACCCATCACTACTATCAAACTCATACCCATTGTCATTCATGGCAGCATACCAAACGCACAAGTGTTTGTATAAAACAACGTATTTGCTATTACTCTCATATAAGCACTTAAAAGTGAGCATGTAATTGGTATAAGCACTTTAATATAAGCAATTCTTATTCTATTAATACATTGACCTAACATATATGTGTTATAAGTGAAAAGCAATTAAATCCGTATAGTAGGTACCAAATCGTGCAAGCTAAGTACTGCAGCAAAAGAACTTCCTAAAAGTTGCATGCATATACCTTCATTAAAGTTGGTCTTAATTGTGTAAAGGAATTTCCTAGATCTTATCTGGGGCTAAAATTTCTTTCTTGATCAGCATTATAGTTATATGAGTTACTATCAAAGAAGAATAATAATTAAAATGGGAATGATGAAAAGTAACCACAACCACATTTCTGTTCACATACAAAAATGGATGCATATTCCTTTAAATTTTCCTCCACTTTTAAAATGTGTGGCTAGAATTAATTCTCATCAATAAGTTAGTCCCATATCAATGTAGGTGCTGGGCGCGGTGTTGCATCAATTTATGAACGGCATCATGCATCCTCCATTAGACTTTGTCTCGATTTTATCTTAACTTTACTCAGGGCCAAGTCGTCTTGGCCTGGTCATTAGTTAGTATCATTAGCTAGGCTCTTTTGACTATATTATACGGAGTATATTTGTTGCTTAACACCTCTTAGATTATTTTAAACTAAGCGAGGATACATAAAGTTTGCTCACACCCACTAGTGCAGGGGTGTTGGAATTGGTAACCTTTACTCGCCTTCATGGCCTCTTGTTTAGATAATCAATTGGCTACTGCTGATACAAGCAATGTGATTCAGTTTCTGGAATGGGCCCAAATCCGTCCATTGGGCTTTTGGATATGCTGTTTGAATACCTTCCAAACGAACATAAATACATAACTGATTATGGTTTTGCTACTTAAACACCTCAAAAGTCAAAACTCTATTCTTTCTTTTCAATGAGAAAAGTTCTTAGGGGTGTCTTCTACCATGCCAAACAAACACGACCAGTTGGAATAAAACCAGCCCCGTTAAGGTGTATATAAACTTTTTTATGGTTTTTGCGGATGTGTGTTTTTTAGGTGCTCTGTGTTTTGACTGTTGAGATATTTGTATATTTGAGGTGGTTAAGATAAAATTGTATCGCTTGCGCTCCCTCATGTCTTTAGTATCATGAGTCACAATAGCCCACTGCTTACAAAACTTATGAGTGGTTTTGGTTTGTCGTTTTACTCCCCTCTCGGCTGTTAAATAATTGATGAACGTGCTTTTTTCTTAAAAGTTACAAATGTACGTCTACAACATGTTTAGCGTCCGTTTGGTTTATATATGGGTTTATGATTAAGATTTGGATTTGAATTTGAATTTGTTTTAGAATTTAAATTTAGATTTAAAGCACGAGAAAGAAAAATAAATATTTTAAAATATATTATGCATTAAAATATAAATTAATAGTTATATACATTAAGGATAATTGTATATAAATGTATTTACTTGTCAATATAACCTTTTATATGTATTGAATTATTATTATTTTTTTCTATTGTATGTATTAAAATTGTATTTTACGTCACTTGTGTGTATTTTGTGACTTTTTTGCATCTCAATTTATTAACACTTCTATTACCTAGGAGGGGCAAAAAAAGTTTTTGCCTCTCAATTTATTAACACTCTATTACCTAGGAGTGGAAAAAATGTCACAAAATGCATACAAGTTATACAAAATGCGAGTTTAGTACATATAATAGCAAAAAGAATAGTTTAATACATATAAAAAGATATAATAATAAGTAAGATATATTTATAAGCAATTATCCCTATATATTAATTACGTGAAGATGAAAAGAGAGGACAAGAGGAAGGCCCCACTTTCGTAAAAAAAAACCTCCTAAACACCTAATTTTTTTCACAGCCTCGTATATTTGGTATCAATCTTTAAACCCGAATCTTCAAAACTCAAGCAAACAAATGATTCTAATTTTTTAACCCAAAACTCAAGCTAAACCCCCAAACTAAACGGACCCTTAATATTTTATGAAAAGTGTTTCATTTTGTTTTAATTAATAGAAGATAATTACTATATATATATTATATAAGTCATTCAAAACGACGTCGAATAGCAAACACTATGCTTGGCCCATTTCAGTTAGCCCAATACATGTGTTGGCCTGCTACCCCGTTGGTTTTTATAAAAGATGCAAATCGTATCATGTATATGTACGCGTATACTTTCAGAATTTAGGTTACAAATGTCAATCATTGCTTTGCAAAGTACAATCTACCCACATGTTTTTTCTTTTCCAATGAAGAAGCTTGTCAACATTGTACAAATACATTGCATGTTACAGAAAAACCAAAAAAAAAATATAGCAAACAAAGAAACAAGACGTATCATGTATATGTACGCGTATACTTTCAGAATTTAGGTTACAAATGTCAATCATCGCTTTGCAAAGTACAATCTACCCACATGTTTTTTTCTTTTCCAATGAAGAAGCTTATCAACATTGTACAAATATATTGCATGTTACAGAAAAACCAAAAAAAAAAAAAATATAGCAAACAAAGAAACAAGACCTGAAGCATACTAGCCCAAAGAAACAAGATAAACCCAAAAAAATTACAGACAGAATCATCAAGGTGATTACTCCACTTCAGAAGGTAATGGTAACATTATGTTTCTTTCTTTTGTTTGCTTATGTATGGTAGTTTTTTTCTGCATGGTTGTTTGCATGTTCCATGTTTTATGCTGCTGACTACTTAAGAAATATGCTTTAGATGCTTGCATGTCCAATAACTGCTGTATGATTTTAGATAGATAATTTCTCTCATGGAACTGCATTGAATCGGCATGTACAATACATTAACTAAGCAAAAACACTTCTAGAAAAATACAAAAAAACTTTACTACAAAAACTAACGTTTTTTTTCGTTACATAAATTACCAGATAAAAATGTCAAAAAACAAAAGCTCCGCCACAACGCGGCGGATGGTCGCAATACTCGTTCTTTCTATTACTTCTATCTTTAAAGGAGCAGATGAAACATTTAACTGGATTGCTTAAGAATCTGTAAGTATCTATGTTATTTACTAGCTGATTAACATACTAAAAGATTTGTTAATTCATGTTCTCCTATTCAAAATATATCCATAGCTAAAACATCATATTAACCTTCACTGGGTATTATTGGGCTGTGCGTATGCACAAATGAAGGCGTACCTCGTATACATATTGTTAGACCAAATGATCTCAAAAATATTTGAACATAATTAATCTAAGTGTAAAAGTCTTGTCGCTATAAACCAGTAGACTATTAATGATACTTCCAAATAGAACAAGGTCATCAATACAACCAAAGGCTTCTGATAATATCCTTTGTGTTAAAGTAGAATTAGCACAACAAAAGATCAGAAGACTCATCAATATCTAATCAGCAAGCATCAACAAAGACTTGTTGATGAATGTGTTTATCTCTGTAGTCATATGTGATAAGTGTTAGATAATAAAGGCCTGTAGGTCCGACCCGTTGGTTTAGGCCCATTTAACATTTAGGATTTAGGTCTTTGTTTTTTCTATTTAATGTCTTTGTATTGTAACTAGTTAGTTGAATCTCGCTGATATAATTTCCATTTTTACATGTCATCAAAGCCAAAAAAAAAAATAATAATAAAAAATGGTTCGATGTTTAGATTGGTTCTTGTCTTCAAATGTTTTTAGGAGCCTATTTGTATCTCTATTTTTTTCTTTCCACAACTGGGAATCTATATGTAGGTTTATAAAGTTATGTCGAAGATGTCGGATACTACAAATGTTGTAAGACTAAGATCTCCGAAGTGGCTAGTTCGAGCGGGGGAAATATTATGACGCCAAATCCGTTTGATACTCTTAATATGGCTGGAAATGACGTGGGTGATGATCCTAGTGGTATAAGGTAAGTCTCATAGTGATGGGCCTGATTTGGATATAGGTCGCAATAAGGAAGATAAATTGGCTAGAGATGAAAGTGACTGTGAGGTGATTGAAGATGATAATGAAACGGCTAGTGTTTGGGCATCTAAAAACCTATGGTTGCTAGTTCTTCTAACGGAGGAGGTGGAAGCGGAAGTAGGGAGAGCTTATATGAGTGTTGGAAAGAGAGTTATGGTGTTGATCCCTGTGATGACAATCCTTATGATAAGAAGAACGTGAGGAGCTTTCTGAAGCTTAACTGGCATTCTGTGATGCATTTGATATAAAGATTCGTCATAAATCTTGAAGTTAGTTTATATTTGGTTGTTGAGTCAACCGTATTATAGTGGGTAGTCGTTTTTTTCCTTTTGTGAGGATAGAAGTGTCTTGTTATGTTAGCTTTACCGCTTATGTAATGGGCTGAGATGTGAGATTTTACTAATGATGTATTTAAACACTTTTTTGGAGTAATACATTTACCAGGAAAACCCTTTACCAAAATAAACTGAGAATCTATAGGATTTATGTGCATAAGACCAACGACTTCCACAATTTATACACATAGATATGACGATGGGTGATACCAGAGCACATTAAATAAAACAAGCAAGTTGGAATGAGACAATGAGATATGAAATAAAATAAAAATGATGATGAAGTGAGAAAGATTCTCTTAGAGGGGTATTATGGAAATTATCAAGGGTGTATATTTATTTGGGGTAAATATATTAAGTATATATAAGGCAAAATTATATATCCTTACGGTACATTGTTTGACCCATATTAATTATGGTAAGAACAAAGTTTGAAAATTTGTCAAACTTCGGTACTATGGTATGATTGTTGGATTGTGGGAGTTGATACGTACGAAAACGACTAGAAGTGTGTGAGCCTATGGGGGCACACACGTTAAACACGAGAGTACGTTTTGTTACATTTATACTTGAACTATATTGACCCGTATATCTTGACACATTTTGCATGAAACCCGATTACTATCTAATTAATGATCCATTGGCCGATTTACCCAATCTGGGTCGTTTGGTTAGTAATGGGCTAAGTGTAGTTGTATTGGAATAAGGAATACATGTTGGTTGGAGGACAAGTTTAAAGCCTAAAAGTTCTAGGTCTTTGAGACTATATATACTCGATCATAGGGTCATTGTTTCTCACGCATATACACTATTATTCCTAACATATACACGATCAAATCTCCATCAGTTTTCTTGTCGATCATAACCCTAAATCTGATTAGGGTTTGTAACGATTTGATTAACTCTAAGAACCCTAACTTGCTACGTTTTATTCCAAGGTGTTTGTAGGTTTTAAGTTCTTGGTACTCAGCTAATTCCCAGTCGATTAGAAGCTGCTGAGTGTGAGGTTTGTTTACTGTTTTCCTCGGGCAAAAAAGATATACAAAAGATATTGGATAGTTCCATCCGATATCGGACAGAACTAGTGTTTGGTTCTCGGGTTGATGTGAGTTATCGGACATAGCAGAAAAGGTTTCTAGGGTTTCTTGGTTCTAGGGTATTCAAGGTTTACAAGTGTTGTTTGGGTAAACGTTCACGACTAGCTTTTATCAGGCGTATTCGTAGTTAAGTGTTTGTGTGTGAACTCGTAAAGGTATTCATTTTGAATACTTAGTTTCCTTGTTCGTTTAAAACTTGCGGGTGACTACGAGGGTTAGTTATCTTGTTCCCTTTTATTACTATTGTTTATTAATTATGTGTTAATCTAAATGCATAAACTAGATCAAAATTTCGTTGCGTACTGGTAGTGTTACTTGGTTAACTAGATATAAAATCCCAACAATGATTACCATTAGGAAGCATATAAATACAAGGAAACCCAAACTAGAACATCATAACACTCCCTCCTAAACCTTATCTATCCTCTACCTCTCCTCTCATCTCCAATTAGTCTAATCCTTAGGGAATCGAACCCTAATCGACCCCTAGTCAATCCATATCTCCCAAGTGTGCATAAGATCTAGCCCTAGTTTTACCTGTACATTACTGGTGGATACCTGACACAAAAAACAAATGTAATTCTCCTCAATAAACCCTAATTAGATCGATCTAGCATCAATAGAAGATCAAGAAGGTAATTCCATGCACATAGAAGGTTATGTGCAGCTTACGCTAGCAGGAACACATAAGTAATTCTATAAACACCTTTTATACATGTTTATTATTTAAGTTACATCCCTGATCTGTAGATCTTGTTATTAGGGTTTTGACCATATGATTTTTACTTGTTTATTTTTGATTGTGCATGTTTTATAGACTATGTGGGTGACCATGTATACCTTTCAATGTTCATCGTTTCATTGGCCTTTAATAAGTACATAATTCATCATAATAAGTAGTGGAAGTTTTAAAATAAACTTTTTTGTTTCATATTATCTACAACCGAATTTAAGGTGCCACCTAAGATTGCTTTTACTTGATGCGGAATTTCTTCATTGGGTTTTCTAGGATGCTTTGAATTCTTAGAAGTAATGGTGCGAAATTTCGCAATACATAACCAGTGTACCAAATATAGTGAAGTATAGGTTAGAATGCAATGGAATATCATTCTCTATGGATTAGCAAAGAGGAAACGAATGAAACTCTATATAGTCTTAACCTTGGTTTAAAAATGTGCGCATCATTGCTTAAATTGCGCCCATCAATGCATATCTAGGATTTCGCATCATGGTACCTAATGCGAGGCTATCCCAAAATGCGCTCGCATTAGACCGCAATTTGACGTATTTATGCAATGCTAGCAACGGTCGCAATTGTAGCATTATGGAATTTAGGTAATTTTGGAAAACTTAAATCATTTAGAAGAAGCAAAAATATTTTAATGGACTTTGAAAAATAAAATTTGTTTTAAGACGTCCAAAACAAACACGATAATGATATCCAAATTACCCTTCGGTTTATGATCATACACCATTAACATATATTGAAATCCCGCAAACAATCTTTTTATTCTAGCTTCATGTTGTGCAACATTTCATATTTGTGAAAACGTAGGGGGGTGGGGTGAATACGTTACAGTTTAAAAAATTTAGATCTTTAGTATCAAATCGCTTATGAAGTTTGTTATAATATGAAAGTGTCAATTATTGTTTGTGACTAATATATAGTAAACCAAGTTGTCACGCAAACATCAAACCACATCACAAGCAATAGTATAGTGCAATTATAAAAGTAAAGAGATAAAGAAAGGAAAGTGCAAACCGAATACGAGGATTTATAGTGGTTCGGTCACGGTTTCCTCTCCGCCTACTCCACTCCCAGTACCCAAATCAAGAGTTACTTCACTAAATCAACAAGCTCCCTTCTCGTGGAGAAAACCTTACAATCATCGCTTACACTTTTTCCGGTACAAAGCTAAATACCGGGTTCTAGTTCGAGGTAGAACCAACCTAACGTCGCCTATAAAATATTTCTGATACTAAGCTAGATGTCGAGTTCTTTCCGGGTACAACCACTCCCGTTATGTTTTATGGCCCAACATAACAAACCTTGTGCTTTATGGCACAAACACATAAACCATCTAATCTAAGTTGATGAGAAATGTTGTGATGATATACTAATGTTTACAATGGAGATCCATGACACAAATGTCTAATGGATAATGAATGACTAATCTAAATGATCTTCTTAGAAAAGAAGTCTTCAATCAATGAGGATAACAAGAGATCTTGAATCTTCATATGTTAATATCCTTTGGTGAATGGGGATGGCTAGATCTCCAAGCTTTCTTTGGTTGATCAAAATGTAAATATGCTTACAACAAAGATGAATGTTAGAAGCATTATGATCATGTGATGGTGAGGGTGATTGATGTATGTTACTACATGATTATCTATAGATCTAAGTGATGCAAGAAAATGATAGAGAGAATGTGTGTTGGAAGGGATGATGATATAAGAAAACAATAGGATAGTATTTTATAGCCACAATGGTAATAAAAAAGAATCTTTATCAAATCTTTATAAGATCTTGCAAATATTCTAAATATCTTAAAGAGATATGATGATGCATGAAATAATGTAAAAATGAATTTTCATTTAGATTAAAATGTTCATGAAAATAAACCTGTAAAATGTATTATGTAACTAGTTAATAAAAGGTCTAGTTGCTTTTTATAAAATAAAATATCTAGTTGAGTGCTTTTCAAAATAAAATATATTTTTTCAAGTGTAAGTAAACTTTACTACTTGTATGAATATTATTGTTAGTTTACTTATACAAATAAATGTATATATTTGTTTAGGGATTTTACAAAAGATGTATTTGGATAAAATACTTGTGAATGCAAAATGTAAAATGAGGTTCGAAATAGAATGATTAACCTATTAAAATACCTAGTGACTCTAAACGTATTTTAAACATTCTAAATGATTTGTTAATGGGTTTGATCATAATGCCACATAACAAACATGTACGAACCTGTGTTGTAACATACGAGGACTTGAGACAACCAGAGGTGTTGAATGCATGTTGAGACAAAATGTGATTACGAGTAACTTGTACATTTTACGTTATAGATTACAAGTTATATGTTTGTCATCAATCAAAACAAACAAGACTGTATGGATTAAATATCGTAATATTTGCACTAACAATCTCCCTCTTTTTGATGATAACAAAGATATGTAAACGTAATGGATAGTAAAATGTAAAAAGTTACTTGTAGCCTTATGATAAGGATTTAAATTCACACTTTTAAGGGGTCATTTAAGCCTTTAATAACCCACTTTTATATTCGTTACTACTTAATTTCGTTCCTTTTCACTTTTTAGGTCTCTTGAAAGCAAAATGCTGGAATGATGCATTTTTGGACGAAAAGGAGTGAATATATGAAGAAATTACACTTGACGGCGTCACAAACCAAGGGCGACGCCATCCCTCTTTGTGTGATTGGATTTGTGACGGCACAATAGCGAATTTGCTATTTTATACATGACGGCGTTAGGATTTGAAGAGTAAGGGCGTCACGTAGTATTTCCTCCCCAGACGGCCTAGATCTAGATTCAGACGACGTCAGAACTGAAGACTGACGGCGTCACAACCACAACGTGACGCCGTCCCAAAGTTGACTTGACCAAGACGAAACCCTAATGAAGGCGATCTGACGGCGTTCCACCTATAAGGCGATGCCATCGCAGTTGTAATCTTATATATGGAATTCGATTTTTCAGACTTTAGGGAGGTAGACTTGTGGAGTAAAAACCTAAAACGATTGTAGTCCAGTTTGGACAGTATTTAAGGGTTCTCATACCTTATTTTACTTCGAAATAAATTATTTATTCCCTTGATTTCATTATTTCTTCAATTGAATGTTTGTACCCTTGCATGTTTAACATGTCCGGCTAATTTACTTGTGTGTTTGTTTAGATCTATGAAACCTAGTTATTAATTATTGATTGGTTGTCTCTTATCTTAATTTTAATTGGCTTAGGAGTGCATGAAGCCATCGTTGTGTTTTTAATGCTTGATTAATCTTTGTGAACATTAGTTTATAATTACTAGTGGAATTGTAGGCTAAATATCCAAAGAAAACCTTAGTGTTAAGTTTATGAATCCTAGAGATTTCGTAGTCATTAACCTTAAAGTTGTCTCAAAGAGTTAGGGATAAAAGCACACCCTACGACCTTAGAAAACACAACGCGTTAAGAATAAGGACGTGACAATTCAACCACCAATAAAAGATAACTAGGGAGTAATAGTGATTCGTGCCAAACCGTCAAGTTTTTCTCACTCAAGCCGGCCACTTGTGAATGGCCGACCGTAAGAAACTTAAAACGGTTAAGACACAAACTCAATGAAGATCTGGGGAGTATAGTGTTTCCCCGGGTCATTATGTCCCAGCGAGCTATGCAATGGATTACCAAACGTAAAGTGATCGAGGAATTTGAACAGAAAAGAGGGATTTGATATGATTATAACTACAGAAAAAGCCAACAAATTACAGAGGCTTAAATGCAAATTAAAGAAAGTTAAAAATATAAAAAATATTAAATAAACGCTATCACTATTTTTAAAATGATGTTTTTGTTTTTATGTTTTTATAACACTGAAATAAAAACTACGCGACGTACAATAGAAAATGAAACTTACACAATATTAATCCTAAAAATATGAAAATGATATTTTTACAATCCTAATGATAAAAGAAAATTATTAGAAAAAGAAAATTATTTTTATAACTATTTATCTAATTATTATTAATTAAAAACTAATTTTAACTATTTAATAATAACCTAAAAGATAAGAAAATAGGAAATAAAGCTAGAAAAATAAAATTTTGACTTAGAAAAATCTAAAATAACAAAATAGAATTTTCAAAACTATTTTTGTATTTTTCTGATTATTTTTGGATTTTCTAGGAATTAAAAACTATTAAAAACTAATTAAATTACTTAAAAATACAAATTTAACTAAGTAAAATCTAAAACAATATTTTTTTTTGGCTTTTTATATTTATCTTAACTTAATAAAAATGAAAAATTATTTTTTTGAAACTTTTCTTAATTTTTTGTATTAAATGCTAATTAAAAATGCTTAAAAACTAATTTAAATCAAGAAAAATACCAAACAGGCTTGGAAAAATCTGAAAAATTCAAGATAACTCTAAAATAATATGAGGAAGCTAGGAAAAATGGAAAAACAGATGGTTGTGTGGAGGAAAATGAGGCTGCAATCACAAGTGCTTAGAAATAAGCACTTGGAATAAGCTAGTGAGCACCAAGGGCCACCAAACTGAAACAGAAGCTTGGATAAGCTAAAAGAACCTAAATGGAACAAGTCTCAACTGCTTATAACCTCTGGAATGCAAGTTACCAAGATTTGATGATTTTGAGATATAAGCTAAAAAGCGATTTTAGGTGGCTACTTGGGACAAGAAAATAAACCCTTGAATAAGTGGAAACTAAAAAGCAGAAGAAGGGACCTAGAGAGGACACGGCTAGGAACATGCAAACCAAAGTACGAGACCTAGAAAGCTCAAATGAGCTTAATGCAAGCCTTGCAAAACACGGACAAGTCACATGCGACTCGATGTGCTCTGCACAGGGCATTTGATCTCATTTTGACAAGCTTATTTGGGGCTTAGAAAAAATTTGTAAAAATCTAGGAAAATGGTAATAATAAAATAGACCAAGGGAGGTTTTTGAAACCACAATTTTCATTGAATTTGACTCAAAAATGAGCCCATGAAAAATCAACCTACTTTGGCCAAAACTGAGTTGCTACAAATATTTGACTTTTGACAAAACTGAAAAGTTGACTTAAATGAGTTTTGATTCAAAATGGTGGACAGATAATGATGTTATAAGATAAATTAAACCTAGTGCAAGCTACATCTATGAGTTTTGAACATAAAACAAGACTTTGGCTTTTGAAAATTATAACAGTTAAGCATTAAAGAAAGATGAAATGGAATTTTGACTTTGGCTGTGAGCAGGTGCAAAATGAAGACAGATGTGGGCTTAAATGAACTAAACAAGCATATATCAACAAGAGTTAAGCTCGAACTAACCTAAAAGGCGGTGAGAGCTACAAAACCAAACACACCTTAACCATTGTTTTGCAAGTAAAGTGGGCTAGCTCTTGAACCAACTTATTTAAATAATCAAACTAAGTTTAAATGATCATAATACAACTATATTAACAGGTTAAAACTAGTGGTGACCTCAGATACACAGAAAAGCATAAACTGCAATTTGACTTGAAAATGAAAAGTGAAAAATCTTACTCACATCTGCTTGCAGGCTAAAACCAAATCCAATATCACTAAACTAAACCATTTCCAACCCAAATCCAAGTCCTGCATCAACCCATATTCATCACCATTTCCAAATGCACCCATTTTGACTTTCATTGACCAAGTAATGCATTTTCTTGAAAATGAATTGTGAGCTGATAAAAAGTTATCAGGAGCTTAAATGAACTTATCTCAACTTAAAAATAAGCTAATAACGCTTTGGATACAAGAATTGAAAATGGATTTTTCAACAGTAACCATGAAGATTTGCAACTTTAAATAAAACTTTGAATTAGGACTTAGAATTGATTACAAACAGAGTAAACTTAAATTCAATACATAGAACTGAAATTACAACATTGTGACTTAAACTAAATCATTAATTTAAAAAGCGATATAAAGGAAAAATTACTCAAACTAGCTCTACTCTTTTCTTCTCCTCTTCTTTTTTATACTCCAATCAACTCCTCCACTGTTACGAACTTTTCCCACTTTCTTTTTAAGCCATTGGATGACTTGAAGGTTATTAGCCATCCGATCGGTTTTGGCGGAAATGAGTTTTGACGAGTTGGGGTTGAGTGTAAGAAGGAAGTAATCAATGCTTATTTGGATTGTTAGGAGAGGTGGGGAACAAGTTGAGTGGGTTATGAATGGGGGGATGGGGTGCTATGAGTGTTGCGAGTTTGGCGGGGAAGAAGGTGAAAAGGAGGAAACCCGTGAAGGTCAAATGGGTTTAATATTATAAAGTGAAGGGTCAAATGGGAATGGGTCCAAAAGGCTAATGACAGGGGGTCCAATTGCATTGTGACAAGGCCAAATGGATTAAAGGTTTAAATAACACAAGGACTATTTGTGTAAATTCTGAAAATTCAGGGACCAATCCTACCAAATTGCAAAGTTGTTCCAAGGGACCATAAGTGACAAGTTTCAATAATGCAAGGACCAATCTTGACATTTTCCAAGGACCAATTTTGCCAAATTTGAAACTTGGAGGACCAAACTTGTAATTTCTCAAAACTTTTGATATTTTCACCAAAGGAATAATTTTGACAAGTTATGATTTAAAAAGGACCTTTGGTGATTTTTCTTTTGAAATTAGGACTCGGGGACTATTTCGACAATTTTAGAAACTTGGAGGATGAAGCGCCAATTATGCAAACTTTGCTCATTTTCATCGATTTTAAACATTTTGCATCGAAACATATAAAATGCAATTTTGAGATATTTTCGATATTTTGATGCATTCGAGCATTTTAAGCGTTTTGCGTTCATTGACTAAAATGATGAGTATTTACACTCATCAATCCCCACACTAAACTATTGCTAGTTCCTAGCAATCTTTTGAAAAACATAGTGGATTTGAAACTCTTTACCAAAAGCCATTACTTACGGAGTAGCCAAATGTTTCGAGTTCAAGTAAGAACCATAGTACAAATAACCATGTGATTTTGAGCAAACCACCGACTTTCAATGGTTTGATTTTGTCTTTACGAAGCCGTTTGCTCTGGACTAGCCAACTCTTAGATAAATTATCAATATTATCTTTTGTGGTGATTACCAATTATGGTTTTCCATTGCCTTTACCACAAGCCATAAACTTGCGGGCTATTGACTCTTCACTTTTAGGATATGGTGGTGAATACCATACAATTTTGGGCAAATGCAAGCCAACATGATTTGAGATATCTTTACCAAGAGCCGTTTGCTCTGGATTAGCCAATCCTTTAGTTTTTTAGACATGGCGGATGATAAACATAAGTTGAGTAAGTGAAAACACTTACTCCAAAAAAAATTTTGGCCAAAAGCAGAATTGGTATAATTATATGATAAAATTAGTGAATTTCCCACTTAGAAATGAATATTGCCCTCAATATTCAAAGTCACCGTGTTATGCGAAACAAAAACGTAAAAGGGAAATACTACGGCCATTATTTAGAAGGATATATATATATATATATATATATATATATATATATATATATATATATATATATATATATATATATATATATATATATATATATTTTTTTTTGAGAAAACTTATATATATAATATGTGGGCAACTCCCCGCTAGGGTGGAACACATGGGTGAAAACCCATGTTCATTCTTGTTTTTGATTACGAGTCACTAGCTTGACTCGACCCCGAATAATTGGTTCATGGGAAGCAAAGTGGAAGAAACAATCTCCATCGGACTTTCATTCAAGATGTTTGGACAAACATTTGAAGCACGTGAAAGTTCCACACCGATGAGATATACATAGAACCGGCTCAAAAATGATAAATGAAAATGCCAAAAGATAGTGTCTTCATTCCCGAAGGAGTGAAGATGAAGAGAAATCACAAAATATTTGAGGAAAGGAAGAAAGATTTTGATAACAATCAAGATCCATTCTTCATCCTCAAATGTAGACATATCGGGAGGAAGGGTAAGGGTAGTATCATTAATAAGCAAACTCGTATGATAGAGTACACCTTCCTCCAAGGTAATATCATCCTCAAGATCAAAATAGAAATGATCATGTTCCGGAGGAGATATGTCATGAGAGAGTTAACCGGAGAACTCTTCATGAAGAGAGTCATTCACATGGAGTGAAATTGTGAACTCTTGTTCCATTGTGGGCTCATCACTATCCTCAATCTGAGTGTCAAAGAGTAGATTCTCGAGAATTAAAGTGAATTCAGTCGAATTCAAATAGAGGATTGGTGAAAGTAGCTTTGAATGTTCCGGGAACAAAGTGATCAACATTCTCTATTGAATTGTTGGGATAAGAAGTGAGTGAGCGATCATTATCAATGAGACTTTCGGTCTCCCGGATCGTCTTGAAATCAAAGAGTGGATTGATGTGATTGAGTTCATCGGTGAACTCCTCAAAAGATGATCGACATCGGGGCTGTGGGAGTGATGCCTCAACATACTCGATGTTTCCATAAAAGCACAATCGTCGCTAAGATCGGAGAAAGTTTCAAAATGATCTTTTGAACACTCGAGAGGAAGAGAATCACACATATGATCGAACTTCCTGTTACTCTCTCGGGATTGGGACAAGGTTCTCAACACTAGACTTTATGAATTCGTCCGATTCCTTTTCGAGAACAGTGTCAAGATGCTCGTCCCCATGTTCGGAGAGTGAGTGGGAGCTTGGTGTGATAGCGAGTTGTTTGAGATAGAATCTCAAGCTGCTGGGACATCAATGGCCCGAGGAGTTGAGAAATATTATCTTTAAAGGATAAAAACTCTCCTCGTCATCATCATAAAGAGCGCCTTAAGAAATTGGGAGCGTCTTGAAATTGCATGCTCTAGGACTAATAATTCTTCCACGGATTTACGGGCCTCTCGCTCTTGACTAGCAATTCTCCATGGTCTTTTCACCACTCACTTGATTCTTAAAGTTACTAATCATATCATCAAGTGTTTTCATTGCGGTTTCAAAATCTTGGGAGATTTCTTTAGCAGCGGCTCGGTGGAGTTTGAACCGTATGGTCTTTGTGGAGGTTGGAAATTGTCAAACATGTGAGTCATGATTGTTACAAGGAAATGGATTCCTATTTGACAATCGGTGAAGTGGGACCTCCAGTACTACAACAATAAAAGCTGTTGAGTGCGGGTGGTGAATCAAATGGATATTGGTCATAGCCAAAGTTACGAGCATCACCGGAAAAGCTGTTCATGAACAAGCGTGTTTCGGATTGACACTCAAATCCTTGGTGAGGATCTCCACAAAATTCACATGAGATATGTTGGTTATATGAAGATAAGTCGGAACCGTGGTGGGTAATTGGAAAAGTTTGAGGGTCGTTAAATGAGTTCGGATTAGGATCATAATCAAATGAATTCCTCGAACCACAAAACAAACAACCCCGTTATGAATATCATTACCACATTGTACACGCGTACACCGACGAGGTGAACCATAAAGAGGCTCACCACAACCGACACAAGGAATAAACGATTGCATTTGATAGTTATAAGAAGGAATCAGTTCATTCAAAGAATCAACAAAACCAACATGGTGATCCGAATGACTATCAAGTCTCGAAGAACATTTTGAAAAATCGGGAGGTGGGACAAGTGGTGTGCTCGAGAGCTAGCAATTTCCACCACTTCCGTTATGGTCTCTGAGTTACGGTTCTTGAGAAGCGTGAAGATTAAGCAAGTCATTCTTGCTAGTCACCGATCTAAATTACGCATGCTTGCTTTTAACCGTAAATCGTGAAAGTTTAGAATCAATTCTAGGCGGTGAGGAGCAATTGAGGGTTCGATCTTTGGATATCCGTGGGTTGGACGTGTTAGAACTTCCATTGTTAGAGGAAGTACGGTCCTTGTCACCCCGGTTTCTCGTTCCATTTCCCTACGCAGAATGAATGGATCATCACGAACAACAATTCTTGACATTTGTGATAAAGTCGAAGTTTTCAAGTTCGTCCGAATTCATCCTCGAGAGATTCCATGAGAATAGAAGAAGTTAGAATCAAATGGATGAGGGTAAAGGGATAAAGAATCAAAAAGGGTAAGAGGAAAAGATGAATATTTTGGTATTTTTGAAAAACATTTTGCAAAACAAAAATGAAAATCTTTTGGATTTTTGATTTTAAAAGAAAATATAAACACATCGGATGGCATAAACAAAGAGTGAATATCCAAATCACTAATACGCTGAGCGGAAGATAATCGGCCACGACTCCCGTGGCGCTAAAATTTGATTCGTGCCAAACCGTCAGTTTTTCACTCAAGCCGACCACTTGTGAATGGCCTCTGGTAGAAACTTAAAGCGGTTAAGACACAAACTCAATGAAGATCTGGGGGTATATTGTTTCCCGGTCGTTATGTCCCAAATGAGCTATGCAATGGATTACCAAGCGTAAAGTGATCGAGGAATTTGAGCAGAAAGAGGTTTGATATGATTATAACTCTGAAAAAGCCAACAAATTACGAGGCTTAAATGCAAATTAAAGAAAGTTAAAAAGATAAAAATATTAAATAAACGCTATCACTATTTTTAAAATGATGTTTTGTTTTTATGTTTTATAACACCGAAATAAAAACTACTGCTGACGTCTGATAGAAAATGAAACTTACACAATATTAATCCTAAAAATATGAAAATGATATTTTACAATCCTAATGATAAAAGAAAATTATTAGAAAAGAAAATTATTTTTATAACTATTTATCTAATTATTATTAATTAAAACTAATTTTAACTATTTAATAATAACCTAAAAGACAAGAAAATAGGAAATAAAGTTAGAAAAATAAAATTTTGACTTAGAAAAATCTAAAATAACAAAATAGAATTTTCAAAACTATTTTTGTATTTTTCGATTATTTTGGATTTTCTAGGAATTAAAACTATTAAAACTAATTAAATTACTTAAAATACAAATTTAACTAAGAAAATCTAGAAAATATATTTTTGGCTTTTTATATTTATCTTAACTTAATAAAAATGAAAAATTATTTTTTTGAGACTTTTCTTAATTTTTTGTATTAAATGCTAATTAAAAATGCTTAAAAACTAATTTAAATCAAGAAAAATACCAAACAGGCTTGGAAAAATCTGAAAAATTCAAGATAACTCTAAAATAATATGAGGAAGCTAGGAAAAATGGAAAAACAGATGGTTGTGTGGAGGAAAATGAGGTCAAGCACAAGTGCTTAGAAATAAGCACTTGGAATAAGCTAGTGAGCACCAAGGGCCACAAAATGAAAGCAAGCTTGGATAAGCTAAAGAACCTAAATGGAACAATTCTCAACTGCTTATAACCTCTGGAATGCAAGTTACCAAGATTTGATGATTTTGAGATATAAGCTAAAAGCGAGTTTAGGTGGCTACTTGGGACAAGAAAATAAACCCTTGAATAAGTGGAAACTAAAAAAGCAGAAGAAGGGACCTAGAGAGGACACGGCTAGGAACATGCAAACCAAAGTACTGGACCTAGAGAAGCTCAAATGAGCTTAATGCAAGCCTTGCAAAACACGGACAAGTCTGTGCATTCGATGTGCTCTGCAGGGCATTTGATCTCATTTGACAAGCTTATTTGGGGCTTAGAAAAATTTGTAAAATCTAGGAAAATGGTAATAATAAAATAGACCAAGGGAGGTTTTGAAACCACAATTTTCATTGAATTTGACTCAAAAATGAGCCCATGAAAAATCAACCTACTTTGGCGGCGAGTTGCTACAAATATTTGACTTTTGACAAAGCGAAAAGTTGACTTAAATGAGTTTTGATTCAAAATGGTGGACAGATAATGATGTTATAAGATAAATTAAACCTAGTGCAAGCTACATCTATGAGTTTTGAACATAAAACAAGACTTTGGCTTTTGAAAATTATAACAGTTAAGCATTAAAGAAAGATGAAATGGAATTTTGACTTTGGCTGTGAGCAGGTGCAAAATGAAGACAGATGTGGGCTTAAATGAACTAAACAAGCATATATCAACAAGAGTTAAGCTCTGAACTAACCTAAAAGACAGGTAGAGCTACAAAACCAAACACACCTTAACTGACTGTTTTGCAAGTAAAGCTGGGCTAGCTACTGAACCAACTTATTTAAATAATCAAACTAAGTTTAAATGATCATAATACAACTATATTAACGAGGTTAAAACTAGTGGTGACCTCGGATACGAGATAAGCATAAGCGCAATTTGACTTGAAAATGAAAAGTGAAAATCTTACCCACATCGCTGCGAGCTAAAACCAAATCAATATCACTAAACTAAACCATTTCCAACCCAATCCAAGTCTGCATCAACCCATATTCATCACCATTTCCAAATGCACCCATTTTGACTTTCATTGACCAAGTAATGCATTTTCTTGAAAATGAATTGTGGTGATAAAAGTTATCGGGAGCTTAAATGAACTTATCTCAACTTAAAAATAAGCTAATAACGCTTTGGATACAAGAATTTGAAAATGGATTTTCAACGATAACCATGAAGATTTGCAACTTTAAATAAAACTTTGAATTAGGACTTAGAATTGATTACAAACACTGAGTAAACTTAAATTCAATACATAGAACTGAAATTACAACATTGTGACTTAAACTAAATCATTAATTTAAAAAGCGATATAAAGGAAAAATTACTCAAACTAGCTACTACTCTTTTCTTCTCCTCTTTCTTCTTTTTATACTCCAATCAACTCTCCACTTGTTCGAACTTTTCCACTTTCTTTTTAAGCCATTGGATGACTTGAAGAGTTATTAGCCATCGGATCGGTTTTGGCGGAAATGAGTTTTGTGATTGGGGTTGAGTGTAAAGAAGGGAAGTAATCAATGCTTATTTGGATTGTTAGGAGAGTGGGGAACAAGTTGAGTGGGTTATGAATGGGGGATGGGGTGCTATGAGTGTTGCGGGTTTGGCGGGGAAGAAGGTGAAAAGGAGAAACCCGTGAAGGTCAAATGGGTTTAATATTATAAAGTGAAGGGTCAAATGGGAAGGGGTCCAAAAGGCTAATGACAGGGTCCAATTGCATTGTGACAAGGCGAATGGATTAAAGGTTTTAATAACACAAGGACTATTTGTGTAAATTCGAAAATTAGGGACCAATCACGCTTAAATTGCAAAGTTGTTCCAAGGGACCATAAGTGACAAGTTTCAATAATGCAAGGACCAATCTTGACATTTTCCAATTTTCCAAGGACCAATTTTGCCAAATTTGAAACTTGGAGGACCAAACTTGTAATTTCTCAAAACTTTTGATATTTTTCACCAAAGGAATAATTTTGACAAGTTATGATTTAAAAAGGACCTTTGGTGATTTTCTTTTGAAATTAGGACTCGGGGACTATTTCGACAATTTTAGAAACTTGGGGATGAAAGCGCCAATTATGCAAACTTTGCTCATTTTCATCGATTTTAAACATTTTGCATCGAAACATATAAAATGCAATTTTGAGATATTTTCGATATTTTGATGCATTTCGAGCATTTTTAAACGTTTTGCGATTCGGTTGACTAAAATGATGAGTATTTACACACTCATCAAATAGTATTTAGGTAGACACATCTTAAATCATCATACGAGCACACTTCAAAAAGACATAGACTACCCATTAGTTAGATAAATTAGATAGTAGAGTAATCGGTAGAAATACCAACCCCCAAATCCAAACCCCGAGATTTTACCCTTAGCTTTATAAAAAAAATGTAAAAAGATAAAAAATAATCTTCCTCAACCTCAAACCTTAGCGTAGTAATTTCTTACTAGCATTCATATCCCCTAGAGAGCGATATCAATCCCGAGGATTACCACGATACTACACTACAATGATTAGGTTCATTTGCTAGGTGGTTGAAAAACTTGCTCGAAGAAAGGAAGTTTCCTTTGACCCCGAGCAGCGTTATGCAGCGTATCAAGTTTTGCGCCCTGCTGGGAATAGAATAACTAGTTAGGATTGTATCTCATTTAGGTTTTCTTGCTTGATTCCTATCAAGTAAGATTTTTTCTCATTTTTTAGCTTCCTCGTAGTCTATCCCCCTTCTTCGTGACTTTGTTCGTAAAATCCATCACTCACCATGATTCGCATCTTTTGCCGTAGAAACTTTGCACTACCAGCTCCCAATCCTGCCCCCAACCCTCCTCCCAATCCCGAAATAGAAAGCGCAATACCACAAAACCTTTCACCCGTTCACCACTTTGGAAATCACCTAGGGCATAATGAAATAAATTGGCAGCAACATAGTCCTTTCTATGACTCAGATTCCGATGAGGAGTTTGACTATGGTGAGGCACTTGATAACGGGGAAGTCATCGTTGAAGTTAATTTTGAAATGGAAGACGACTTCTCCCAACATTTTGACCCTAGGTGTAGAATTGATAAAGATAGTCCCTTGACATGCAATTCCCTTGCAAAATAGGATTAGAAGGGTTTGATGCTTACTTGAATTCGTTCTTACCTTTAAACTTAATTTCAAGGAACTTATACAATAAAATAAAGGTAAGCGAGTTAACTTATCAAGGGAACAATGTTGTTGACGCGGTCACTCATTTGCATGTGTTTGTTGGAAGTTTTGCTTATTTGGTAGAATTCATGGTCTTAGAAATTGATAAGGACATCACTCAAGTAATTTTTGGAAAGCCTTTTAAGAGAATGACTAGGTTGAATGAACGAATGATTGATGGTCTAATTACTTTCTCTGATGAAGTTGAAGATTTTGTCTACCAAATGTCACGTGCTCATCCTAGGTTTAAACACAAGGATATTGAAGCATGTAATAGAATGACTCCTATTCCATTTCTTAGTGAAAGGGATAAGCAAAATAGACTTAGGTACCCGTATGAGAAAACTAAGGGATATTACAAACAATGAGTCAAGCTAAATCACTCAAGCACGCCACTTGTGAATGGCGGACCGTAACAAGCTTAAAAGCGGCTCAAGCACGAACTCAATGAAGATCGGGGAGTATAGTGTTTCCCGGTCGTTATGTCCCGGTGAGCTATGCAATGGATTATCAAGCGTAAAGTGATCGAGAAATTTGAGCGAAAAGGGATTTGAATATGATTATAACTACGAAAAAGCCAACAAATTACAACGGCTTAAATGCAAATTAAAGGAAATTAAAAGATAAAATCTATTAAATAAACGCTATCACTATATTTAAAATGATGTTTTGTTTTATGTTTTATAAAGCGAAATTAAAAACTACGTGACGTCTGAATAAAAAAGTGAAACTTACACAATATTAACCCTAAAAATATGAAAATGATATTTTACAATCCTAATGATAAAAGAAAATATTTAGAAAAAGAAAATTATTTTTATAACTAATTATCTAATTATTATTAATTAAAACTATTTTTAACTATTTAATAATTACCTAAAATACAAGAAATTAGGAAATAAAGCTAGAAAAATAAAATTAAGACTTAGAAAAATCTAAAATATCAAAATAGAATTTTCAAAACTATTTTTGTATTTTTACGATTATTTTCTATTTTTATGAATTTTAAACTATTAAAAACTAATTAAATTACTAAAATTACAAAATAAACTATGAAAAATCTGGAAAATTACTTTTTTACTTTTTATATTTATCTAAACCTAAGAAAATGAAAAATTATTTTTTGAACCTTTTACGAATTTTTGTATTAAAAGCTAATTAAAATGCTTAAAACTAATTTAAATTAAGAAAAATAGCAAATCAACTTAGAAAAATCTGAAAATTTCAGGAAAACTCTAAAATAATATTAGGAATCTAGGAAAATGGAAAAACAGGTGCTTATGTGGAGGAATTAGAAATCGATGTGCAAGTGCTTATTAAATAAGCACTTGAAATAAGCCAAATGAACAAAACAAGACACCAACCGATTCTGAAGTTACAATATGCTAAAATAACTCAAATGCAACTTATAACAACTAGTTTTAACCTACTGGATTGCAAGTTACCAAGATTTGGCTTATTTGAGTTATAAATTAAAACAGTTTGAGGGCCACTTTGAGCTTAAAATGAGCACTCAAATAAGCTCAAAATGAAAACCACAAATTGGAACCTAAAGCGACCTGGTGAGACCTTACAAACCAAAAATCAGACTATGACAAGCTCTTATGAGCCTGTGCAACCTTGCACAAAATCGAGAAAAACTCGGTTTATAATGAGCCACAGGCGGGGCAACTTAGGACCTAAAGAGAAGCTAGTTTGGAGCTTATAAAAATTTGCAAAATTCTACTAAAATGGTGATAAGAAAGACACCAGTTGAAGTTTTAAAATGCCAAATCTCACTTGATAAGACTCAAAAATGAGCTCATGAAAATTCCTTGCTAGATGAGCTCAAATCAGTTTTTATAATTTTGACTTTTGACAATAGTTGATGAACTTTGACTTTCATGAACTTTGATTCCAATTTTATGGTGATGTTGATGTAATATGATGTAATGAACACAATGCAAGCAATGTTTATGATTTCTAAACACAAATCAAGAATTTGCAAATCCAAAATCTCAACGATGAGAGCATTGAGGCAGATTTACTACAATGTTGACTTTTGAACTAGCGGGCACCAAACTATTGATTGATATGAACTCAAATGAGCTTAACAAACATGAACCAACAATAAGTATACCACTGAATAAGCCTTAAGGGCAGTTTATGCTATAAACCAAACACCCTTTATTATCTTGATTTGCAAACTAAAACTATTCTAACAATGAACAAGCTTAAATTAATGATCAAACTAAGTCTAAACAACCTAAACACTACTATTTAAACAGGTTTTAACTAGATTATGACTACAAATACATTTATGCAAGAACTTGTGAAAATCACTTACAAAGTCCAAAGCCACTATGGCTTGCCAGCGTGAAACAAGAACCACTAACCTATTTTAACCAACCCAACTGCTTCCAAATCAACCCATTTCCATGCTGAATCAACCCATTCCATTCCTTCATCATTTTGCCCCATGTTTGACTTTTTTTGACCAAAGTTCTAAATTGCTTGAAACTTGATTACAAGCTTACAAAAAGCTATTATAAGCTTTTATGAGCTTGTTTGAGATTAAGATTGAGCTGCTAAAGGCTTTAACAAATGAGTTTGAAAGTTAAAATTTCAACAGTGGACACATAATATGGAAATTGACTTGAACTAAAATTGATACTTGAATAAAGTTGAAATACACTTAAAATGGTTTTATTTGATACAAATAAACTTTAAAATACAACTGAAAACTACTTAAGACATTAAAACTAAAAAGCGACATACATTGTAAAAAATTAAACTAAGTAACTCTTTCCTTGTTGCTTCTCTTCCTTTTATACACTCCAAACTTCTCTCTCTCTCTCTACGGACATATCCAACTATAAATAATGGCCATTGGATGTGTTTGGTGATCTTGGCCGTTTAAAGTTTTTGGCGCCAAAACCATATTTAACAATTTGGAGCTTGAGTGTGGGGTTGGAGAAGGCATTTAATGCACCTTTGGCTTGTTGTGTTTGGAGGGTAGAAATGATGAAGGTGGAGTGTTATCGGGGAAGTTTGCGGGTTTGTGATGATGGTGAAGGGTATACCGTGAGGAGGAGGAAAAGGCGGTCAAAGGGGTTTGGTTGGGATTTTAATAATAGGGGGGTCCAAATGGTTAGTGACGGGGTCCAAAAGGGTTGTGGCGGGGTCATTTGCAATTGACAAGTCAAAAAGGTGTGAAGGGGTTTTAATAATCAAGGACTTAATTTGTAATTTACGAAATGGAGGGACCTAGGCGCCAATATCTCAAAGTTGCTCCAAGGACTGAAATTGACAAGTGTTAATATTACAAGGACCAAAGTTGCCATTTTCAAATTTTCAGGGACCATTTTGCCAATTTTCAAAGTTGAAGGACCAAACTTGTAATTTTCTCAAACTTTTATATTTTTCACCAAAGGACTAATTTTGACAAGTTATGATTTTAAAAGGACCTTTGGTGATTTTTCTTTTGAAATTTTGACTCGGGGACTATTTTGACAATTTTAGAAACTTGGGGGTGAAGCGCCAATTATGCAAACTTTGCTCATTTTCATCGATTTTAAACATTTTGCATCGAAACATATAAAATGCAATTTTGGAATATTTTCGATATTTTGATGCATTTGAGCATTTTTAAGCGTTTTGCGATTCGATTTGACTAAAAATGATGAGTATTTACACACTCATCAATCCCCACACTAAACTATTGCTAGTCCTAGCAATCTTTTGAGAAAAACTTAATGGATTTGAATCTCTTTACCAAAAGCCATTACTTACGGAGTAGCCAAATGTTTGAGTTCAAGTAAGAACCATGGTACATCGATAACCATGTGATTTTGAGCAAACCACCGACTTCAACGGTTTGATTTGTCTTTACGAAGCCGTTTGCTTCGGACTAGCCAACTCTTAGATAAATTATCAATATTATCTTTGGTGAGTGATTACCAATTATGGTTTTCCACGCCTTTACCACAAGCCATAAACTTGCGGGCTAGCCAACTCTTCACTTTTTAGGATATGGTGAATGAATACCATACAATTTTGGGCAAATTGCAAGCCGTCAACGGTTTGAGATATCTTTACCAAGAGCCGTTTGCTCTGGATTAGCCAATCCTTTTGTTTATTAGACAAGGCGGATGATAACCAAATGAGTAAGTGTAAAACACTTACTCCAAAAAAATTTTGGCCAAAAGCAGGGGATTAGGCGGTATAATTACATGATAAAATTAGTGAGAATTCCCCACACTTAGAAATGAATATTGCCCTCAATATTCAAAGTACCGTGTTATGCGAAACAAAAACGTAAAAGGAAATACTACGGCCATTATTTAGAAAGATGATTTTTTTTTTTTTTTTTTTTTTTTTTTGAAAGACTTATATACAAAACATGTGGGCAACCCCCACACTAGGGTGGTAGAAAGTAGAAAGAAGAAGCTAAGCATCAAGTTTTGTCACACAAGCTAGCCACTTGTGAATGGCTAACCGTAACAAACTTAAGACACTCGAAATATGGGTGACAACCCATATGGCATCTCTTGTTTTTGATTACCGAGTCGCTAGCTTGACTCGACCCCGCATTCATTTGTTCATGGGGAAAGTAGCGTGGAAAACCAATCTCGATCGGACTTTCGTTCACAATGTTAATAAACATATGAACATCGAAAGTTCCACACCGATGAGATATAACCGCGGTATTGTTAATAGTAGAAACTATAAGGGATGATACGGGGTCGAAGATGGTGTCCTCATTCCGAAAGAGAAAGGAAAGAGCAACCACACCATCTGTGAAGAATGGAATAAAGGCGTACATGAGAATGCAAGTCCATTCCTCGTGAGAGAGAAGCAAATCACCGGTTTGACATCTTTAAGCTTAAACTTGAAGCTTAGATGGTGATTGTCAAGAAGATGTCCGGGAGGAGGGTGGGAAGCGGTTCTTCAATCAACAGACTTTCCGGAAAAGGATGTCTCCTCGGATCAAAGTAAGTGTTATCAATTCCGTTGGAATTGACTCATCACTAAGAAATGCATCGACTTCATTCCAAAGTTGTCATCTTCCTCATCGGGGTGAGAGAAGGGATGGAAGAGTCGGGAATAAGACTAGAGGATGATGGATCATTTTGAGCAATTCATCAATGGGAAGAATGTCTCCCATTGGATCACAAACATCATCATCCAACTCGGATGAAACGAAGAGAGTTTGGTTTCATCCACGAGTTAACAATCTCGATCGACAAAGCGATTCGGAGGTGGGACAAGTGGTGTGCTCTTAGAGCTAGCAATTTCCACCACTTCGATGAAGTCTCGATTCTAGATCATCATCATCATCAAGAACACTCTTGACTTCCACAGTACAGCTTTCAAACCATTTGTTTGAACCGGGGTTGATTTTCAAAGCTTTAAGCTCGTGCGTTTTGAAAACTCCTCTTAACCGTGAAGTTTGAGAGTGTTGCATTGAATCTTCGGATCTTTGATCAATTGTGGCAACACTCTGTTTGTCTGAGGGTTTGGAGTTCGGTTGATATTTAACGTGAGCTCTTCGTTGTCAACCCGTATGGTCGACTCTTGACAAACACATCAATCGAGCACGACTCGTTCTCAAAAAGCTCTCCCAAGATGAGGGAACTCTAGGATGCGCATCGAAGTCTACTACAACAAAGTCGGTGGGAAAGTGAAACTTTCCCACTTTCATCACGACATCCTCGGCTATCCCAGTGGACGAGTTACAGTGCAGTCCGCTAGCTCGAGTGTCATACGAGTGGATGAAAGTTCGGGAAGAGCAGTTTCTTCCATCTTGAGAGTGGCATGAGGTTAATGCTAGCGCCAAGATCGGCCAGGCGGACATTGAAACATCCCAATCAATCACACGGGATTAAAACCGGCCGGGGTCTTCAAGCTTTTCGGAAGCTTATTAAGAATGGCCGTGAGCATTGCTCATTGAGAGGAGTTTTAGCCATCTCGATAGCTTATCTTTGTTGGTGAGTAAGCCTTTAGCGTGGATGCAAATTTAGGCATTAGAGCGAGAGCATCAACGAAGCTTATATCAAAGTGAAGCTCATTGAAGATTTGGAAAAATTTTCCATTTGCTCTTTGTTTTTGTCTTTGAGCTTCTCATCATTCATTCTTGATGGGTAAGGAAGTGACTAGACTTTTGAGCGGGATGGAAGTGTTTTACGGCTCAAGATTTTCTTGAACATCGGGTTCGGACTTAAAGCTTGGACTACCGAAGGTGGGACGTGTCTTGATGCCGTGGGCTTGAATAATGCACCTTGTCCGTTGTTTCCTTGGTAACTTGACTCAATGCCACGGAGGAGGGGCATAGGAGTCGAAGGTCCATTGTGCGTCTTACCACTACAGTGGTGACGGCTTCAACTCGGCATTGGGATTGGGAATAGTATTGCTTGGGAGTCCTCCGGAAGATGATGAAGCTTTGTTCATATTCATGTTCATGAAGCGCTCATCATATTCTTTAACTCATTTGTCTGCCGAGACATTGTGGTATCAATTTCCTTTTAAGCTCAACTCTCATGTTATTGATCCGAGTTTGCATTGAGCGTATGCTTGACTCGGTAATTTTCATGAAGTCATTTGGCATGGGAGCTTGAGGAGGTTGTTGATAACTTTGATGATTAGGAGCTTGATATGGTTGGTTGAAATTGTTCGGTTTTGATTGAAATTTTGAGAGTTATTGAAATTTTGTCCTTGATTGAACAAAGCGATTTTGATTGCCATGGTTTTGCAGGAGGAAAACCGGTGGTGTCATACCGCTAGGTGCAGTAGTGAGGATCGACTGTGGTCGGTATTGATTGTGGTTTACGAAGCTACGGGAGCTTGGTAAAAGGAAGCATCGGTTGCTTGACAATCATAATCGCATGTGGACCACTACAAGTTTCACACACCTTGTTTACGGCTTTGGTTGGTTCGGCTTATGAATTTCGCTTTTGATTTCCTTAACATCCTTAATCATACAACGGATGGCATCCGTTAGAAGCGATTCGGAGCGCTAACTCGGAAGAGTTCTTGGATGAAGAAGCGGGAGGGTTAGGAGTATTGACTTTGTTGCGAGAAATAGGAACTTTTGATTTTGCTCACAAATCTCAATCACATCTTTAGGTCTACGATTCAAGATATTGCCGCTGCTGGTGCATTCAAGGAATCTTGATCGTTACCGTTCAACCCATTGTAAAGATATTGACTTGTTGAAGCTCAGTGAATTCATGATGGGGCATTTCACGAGGAGATCTTTGAATCTCTCCCATGCCTCTCCAAAGTTTTCATCGAAATTTTGACGAAATCCGAAATTTCATTTTAAGATTAGTCGTCTTTGATGGAGGAAAGAAATAATTCACAAACTTTTGAACAAGATCCTCCCAAGTTTCGATAGATCGAGGGGTTCTTTTCGACCAAATCCGGTGTCCCTCAAGAGAGAATGGAAAAAGCATCAACTTGATGACTTTTGTGGTACATCCTTGAAATTGATAGTTGAAGTCAACTTGTTAAACCAACGGATGTGTGCATCTGGTCTTCTCGATCAAACCCGTGGAATTGATTTGTAGACACAAGTTGGATCAAATGTGTCTTCAATTCAAAGTGATCGAGTTGATTCTTGGTAGAATGATGGCATCTCCATAACCCTCGGTGGGTGCTTGGAGCATTTCCGCCATAATGCGTTAAATACGCCATATTGTTGCTTGAAATAGTACGAATCTCGGGTTCGACTATTTGGGCGACGCGTCTCGAGCGTCTTCTTGGAATTTCGCTAGATCACGCAAAGGACTCAATGATCTAGAAGAGCAGTGCGCATGCACTAGAGTTAACTCTAAGGAATCTCGAGCTAAGGAGAGAATGGAATTATGAAGATATTTCGGATGAGAATGAGAATTATGAAGGCGTTTTATAAAAATGGGGTGAGAAGAATCTTTATGGGTTTTACGGTTACGAAGCGTAGATATCACAACAAAATCAATTAACACAAAATCGAGGCAAAACAACGATGAACTTAACCAATAATCACAATATGAATGGCTTCTTTGAAAAGGTACACCAATCACAAGGACACAAAGGCAAGTTTTAAATCTTTAGTTCGGGAACTTATTATGGTCGCACCCCAGTTAGGTAGTGCCTTTGCCTTGGTTTCGGGTGGTAATCTTTTAAGTTGTTATTATTAAAGAAAGCGCGAATCTTTTGTATTTTTATTTTTGATACATATATAGAAACAAAAGGAAAAATATTTTTGTGTTTTATCGTTTTTAGCTGTTTTTGGGTTTTGGATTTTTATAAGAAAATATGGATATATATATAGATGATAGATGGATGATATAAACAAATGAGTGAGTATTCAAACAACTAATCGCTAAGCGGAAGATAATCGGCCTGACTCCCGTGGCGTAAAAATTTGATCGTCCCAACAGTCAAGCTAAATCACTCAAGCACGCCACTTGTGAATGGCGGACCGTAACAAGCTTAAAGCGCTCAAGCACGAACTCAATGAAGATCGAGGGAGTATAGTGTTTCCCGGTCGTTATGTCCCGGTGAGCTATGCAATGGATTATCAAGCGTAAAGTGATCGAGAAATTTGAGCGAAAAAGAGATTTGAATATGATTATAACTACGAGAAAAAGCCAACAAATTACAACGGCTTAAATGCAAATTAAAGGAAATTAAAAGATAAAATCTATTAAATAAACGCTATCACTATATTTAAAATGATGTTTTGTTTTATGTTTTATAAAGCGAAATTAAAAACTACGTGACGTCTGAAATAAAAATGTGAAACTTACACAATATTAACCCTAAAAATATGAAAATGATATTTTACAATCCTAATGATAAAAGAAAATATTTAGAAAAGAAAATTATTTTTATAACTAATTATCTAATTATTATTAATTAAAAACTATTTTTAACTATTTAATAATTACCTAAAATACAAGAAATTAGGAAATAAAGCTAGAAAAATAAAATTATGACTTAGAAAAATCTAAAATATCAAAATAGAATTTTCAAAACTATTTTTGTATTTTTACGATTATTTTCTATTTTCTATGAATTTTAAACTATTAAAAACTAATTAAATTACTAAAAATTACAAAATAAACTATGAAAAATCTGGAAAATTACTTTTTTACTTTTTATATTTATCTAAACCTAAGAAAAATGAAAAATTATTTTTTGAACCTTTTACGAATTTTTGTATTAAAAGCTAATTAAAAATGCTTAAAACTAATTTAAATTAAGAAAAATAGCAAATCAACTTAGAAAAATCTGAAAATTTCAGGAAAACTCTAAAATAATATTAGGAAGCTAGGAAAAATGGAAAAACAGGTGCTTATGTGGAAGAATTAGGCGATGTGCAAGTGCTTATTAATAAGCACTTGAATAAGCCAAATGACAAAACAAGCACCAACGATTCTGAAGTTACAATATGCTAAAATAACTCAAATGCAACTAATAACAACTAGCTTATAACCTCTGAATTGCAAGATACCAAGATTTGGCTTATTTGAGTTATAAATTAAAAGCAGTTTGAGTACCACTTTGAGCAAAATGAGCACTCAAATAAGCTAGTCAATGAAAACCAAATATTGGAACCTAAAGCGGAGACCTGGTGAGACCTTACAAACCAAAAATCAGACTTTGACAAGCTCTTATGAGCCTGTGCAACCTTGCACAAATCGAGAAAAACTCGGTTTATAATGAGCCACATGGAGAGGGGCACTTAGGACCAAAAAGAGAAGCTAGTTTGAGAGCTTATAAAAATTTGCAAAATTATACAAAAATGGTGATAAGAAAGAACACCAGTTGAAGTTTTAAAATGCCAAATCTCACTTGATGAGCTCAAAATTGAACTCATGAAAAATCCTCCTAGATGAGCTCAAATCAGTTTTCTAATTTTGACTTTTGAAAAAGTTGATGAAACTTTGACTTTCATGAACTTTGAATCCAATTTTATGACTGATGTTGATGTAATATGATGTAATGAAAACAATGCAAGCAATGTTTAATGATTTCTAAACACAAATCAAGAATTTGCAATCCAAAATCACAACAGATGAGCATTGAGAGATTTGTGAAATGTTGACTTTTGAACTAGCGGGCACCAAACTATTGGTGATATGAACTCAAATGAGCTTAACAAACATGAACTAACAATAAGTATACCACTGAATAAGCCTTAAGGGCAGATTAAGCTATAAACCAAACACCCTTTATTATCTTGATTTGCAAATTAAAACTATTCTAACAATGAACAAGCTTGTTTTATTGATCAAACTAAGTCTAAACAACCTAAACACTACTATTTAAGCAGGTTTTAACTAGATTATGACTACAAATACATTATGCAAGAACTTGTGAAAATCACTTACAAAGGTCCAAAGCCACTATGGCTTGCCAGCGTGAACCAAGAACCACTAACCTATTTTATCCAACCCATTGCTTCCAAATCAACCCATTCCCATGTCTCGAATCAACCCATTCCATTCCTTCATCATTTTGCCCATGTTTGACTTTTTTTGACCAAAGTTCTAAATTGCTTGAAACTTGATTACAAGCTTACAAAAAGCTATTATAAGCTTTTATGAGCTTGTTTGAGATTAAAATTGAGTGCTAAAGCTTTAACAAATGAGTTTGAAAGTTAAAATTTCAACGATGGACACATAATATGGAAATTGACTTGAACTAAAATTGATACTTAAATAAAGTTGAAATACACTTAGAAATGGTTTACTTGATACAAATAAACTTTAAAATACAACTGAAAATCTACTTAAGACATTATAAACTAAAAAACGACATACATTGTAAAAAAATTAAACTAAGTCTCTTCCTTGTTGCTTCTTTTCCTTTTATACACTCCAAACTTCCTCTCTCATCTCTCTCGGACATATCCCACTAATAAATAATGGCCATTGGATGGCTTTGGTTGATCTTGGCCGTTTAAAGGTTTTTGGCGCCAAAACCTATTTAACAGTTGGAGCTTGAGTGTGGGGTTGTTAGAAGGCATTTAATGCTTCCTTGGCTTGTTGTGTTTGGAGGGGTGGAATGATGATGAAGGTGGAGTGTTATCGGAGGTTTTGCGGGTTTGTGATGATGGTGAAGGTGTTACCGTGAAGGAGAGGAGGAAAGGTGAGTCAAGGGTTTTGACTTGGGATTTAATAATAAGGGAGGGTCCAAATGGTTAGTGCGGGGTCCAAAAGGTTGTGGCGGGGTCATTTGCAATTTGACAAGTCAAAAGGTGTGAAAGGGTTTTAATAATCAAGGGACTTAATTTGTAATTTACGAAAATGGGAGGGACCTAGGCGCCAATATCTCAAAGTTGCTCCAAGGACTGAAATTGACAAGTGTTAATATTACAAGGACCAAAGTTGCCATTTTCAAATTTTCGAGGGACCATTTTGCCAATTTTCAAAGTTGAAGGACCAAACTTGTAATTTTCTCAAACTTTTATATTTTTCACCAAAGGACTAATTTTGACAAGTTATGATATTAAAAGGACCTTTGGTGATTTTTCTTTTGAAATTTTGACTCGGGGACTATTTTGACAATTTTAGAAACTTGGGGGTGAAGCGCCAATTATGCAAACTTTGCTCATTTTCATCGATTTTAAACATTTTGCATCTCGAAACATATAAAATGCAATTTTGGAATATTTTCGATATTTTGATGCATTTGAGCATTTTAAGCGTTTTGCGATTCGAGTGACTAAAATGATGAGTATTTACACACTCATCAGTTCAATTATCTAGTTACTTGCATAGTTGCTAAGTCGAGTCATATCTTTTTTACACAGTTTTGGGACGATTGGGACTCATGAGTAAAGTTAAATTTTATGGAGTCACGGGAAAGAACTTTAAATTCAAATTCCCTTTATTTACGTAATAATGTACTCCAAGTGTTTTGATCTTTCAATTCGGGTCAAATTAGTGTTAGAGTAATAAAAACTCAAGTGTAGGGATGTGCCTATAAATCCCTTATATTTTGATGTTATCGTATAGGATGGTTGAGTAAAAGTGTATGAAAAAAAAGGGTTAATAACCTTTTAAAGCATTATACTTGTCAAGAATGACAGTTCTGCGTAGCGAACTAAAAAAAATAACTCTTTTAGACATTAAAGTTGACATTTTTGTCTTACTTTAAGTATTATGACCATATTATGACCATTTTACCCTTTCTAAATTTTTTTCGAAATACTTTTTTTTCGAATTTTGTTTTTCCAAAATACTTTTTTTGAATTTTTTTTCGAAATACTTTTTTTTGAAATTTATGAATTTTTTTTTTCGAATTTCTTTTTTTTTGAAATATTTTTCTAAGGGTAAAATGGTCATAATATGATCATAATACTTAAAGAAATACAAAAATGTCAACTTTAATGTCTAAAAGAGTTATTTTTTTAGTTCGCTACACAAAACTGTATTCTTGACAAGTATAGTGCTTTAAAAGGTTATTAGCCCAAAAAAAATAGAAAAGAGAAAAGAAAAAAATAGAGTGTTGAGAAAAAAATGAAAAAAAGAAAGAAAAAAAATACGGACTACCATCCTACATCTATCTTTATACTTATGTTTTTCAATTTACGTTTGTTTGTTTCAAGTATCTAGAGTTTAGAGAGTCGAGTCTTGGCTTAGCAACGCCGTTCTTCTCATGCTTGTAACATAAAGATTTTTGACTTGCCACAACTAAATTGCCTATCCAACCAAACCCTTTGTTTCCCTACCGTAAGCCTAACGTTACAACCCTTTAAAAGACCTCTTAGATAGTTGTTCCTAGCTGCTTACGCCAAAGCGGTGGAGGTTTGATCTAGTCTCAAGCCTATGGTAATCTATGTACTATGACCAGTTAATGAGTGTTTATCTTCCATTTCCATTTGCTATATTTCATATACACCCAAGAGATGAGAGTATCCAAACACCACTTGTGAGGTGCTAGTATATAATTTCCGTGCTTGTTATTACTATTGGGGAGCTTATACTTGTTATGAATAATGTTAAACCATTGCTTTATGCCCCCTAACTTATAAATTGATTGGCCAAAAGCACATTTGCTTGAGGACTAGCAAATACCAAGAGTAGGGATATTTGATAAGGATTTAAAACGTACACTTTTAAGGGTCATTTAAGCCCTTAATCGCCCACTTTATATCCGTTCTTGCTTAATTCGTTCCTTTTCACTTTTAGGTCTCTTGGAAGCAAAATCTTGGAATGATGCATTTTGGATGAAAAGGAGTAAATATATGAAGAAAATGGCTAAGTCAAGATCAAGACACTCAAGTCTTTGAAATTACACTGACGTCACAAACCAAGGCGACGTCGTCCCTCTTTGTGTGATTGGATTTGTGACGGCGATGGCAATTTTCTATTTTACACCGGCGTCGAGCTTTAAAGAAGGCGTTACGTAGTATTTCCTCCCTAGACGGCCTAGATCCGTTCGACGACGCCGAGGCAAGACCGAGCGGCTTCACAACCACAATGTGAAGCCGTCCCAAAGTTGACTTGGCCAAGACGAAACCCTAATGACGCGATCGTCGGCGTCCCACCTATAAGCGGCCGTCGCGGTTGTAATCTTATATATAGAATTCGATTTTTTAGACTTTAGGGAGGTAGACTTGTGGAGTAAAAACCTAAAACGATTGTAGTCCGGTTTGGACAGTATTTAAGGGTTCTCATACCCTATTTTACTTTGAAATAAATTATTTATTCCCTTGATTTATTTATGTCTTCAATTGAATGTGTGTACCCTTGCATGTTTAACATGTCCGGCTAATTTACTTGTGTGTTTGTTTAGATCTATGAAACCTAGTTATTAGTTATTGATTGGTTGTCTCTTATCTTAATTGTAATTGGCTTAGGAGTGTATGAAGCCATCGTTGTGTGTTTAATGCTTGATTAATCTTTATGAACATTAGTTTATAATTACTAGTGGAATTGTACGCTAAATATCCAAAGAAAATCTTAGTGTTAAGTTTATGAATCCTAAAGATTTCGTAGTCATTAACCTTAAGGTTGTCTCAAAGAGTTAGGGATAAAAGCGCACCTTACGACCTTAGAAAACACAACGCGTTAAGAATAAGGACGTGACAATTCAACCACCAATAAAAGATAACTAGGGAGTAATAGTATCTAGGTAGACACATCTTTAATCATCATACGAGCACACTTCAAAAAGACATAGACTACCCATTAGTTAGATAAATTAGAAAGTAGAGTAATCGGTAGAAATACCAACCCCAAATCCAAACCCCTAGATTTTACCCTTAGCTTTATAAAAAAAATATAAAAAGATAAAAAATAATCTACCTCAACCTCAAACCTTAGCGTAGTAATTTCTCACTAGCATTCCTATTCCCCTAGAGAACGATATCAATCCCCTAGGCTTACCCTAATACTACACTACAACGATTAGGTTCACTGCCTAGGTGGTTGAAAAACTTGCTCGAAGAAAAGGAAGTTTCCTTTGACCCCGAACGCGCGTTGTATGCGTATCACCTTACTACCTTTAGATTACCTTCTTCGTTTACACTCTTCTCCCACTTTTGTCGAAACAAAAAGGGCGTGTCCTTGGAGTTTAACTTTATTTCTCCCCAAAAAGGCGAGCTTGCATCATCCCTAGTGAAGTTAAATCTTCTTCTCCAATGGATCAAATTAAGAGGCTTAACCTACATCAAGGTTAATTTTATGCAACAAAGATTATGAGAAATATATAATAAAGAAGATGCATAGCAAAGTTAGCCTAATTTCTCCACTTTTTATCGAAGCACAAAGGCTTGTTGAAAAGTGAGAATGATGATGAATGCGTGCATGCTCCCCCTTGTTTGAGGCATCAGGATATGATTAAAAACCTACAAAACAAATATTAATGCAAAACTATATTTGTCATTGGACGAGTAAGTTATATACAACTAAGTGTGTATAAGATGCATTCGATAAATGCTTAACGGAAGCTCCCCTTGCTCTAGGGCATCAAGATGAAGCTACAAAATAAATATTAGTATAATCAATGTTGCAAAAATCGTGAATCGGTAGTCGGGCGGTCGACCACCCTGCAGCGAGTAATCGGTCAAGGCGGGATTAAACGGTGATTAATCAGATTGGCATTTCCTGCAAGTTTTGGGTATTTCTGGAGACCAAACTAAAGATCTTAATTGATTTCAAGCCTATTATGTTTCTAAATCTCAATAAAAGGCTCAAATTATGATTATGAGGCTCATTGTGCGTTATAAGTGAAATAAACGATCCCCATTGTGCATCATAAGTGAAATTATTATTTTTCTAAAGTTGACCGATTCGGTCGATTTTTGACCGATTCAGCCGATTTTTAACCAATTCGGCCGGTTTTTGTCCGATTCAGCCGATTTTTGGCTGATTTTTTTACCTGGCCGATTTTTTGACCGATTTTCAAAATTCTACAAGGTGTATGGCCGATTACCGATTAATCGGCCGATTCGACCGATTTTTGCAACACCGAGTATAATAGAAGCTTTGTCTTTAGACAAATATGTTATATACAATCAAGTGTATAGATGATGCAATGTGAGTGCTTAAAGGATATCCCCCCTTGTTCGAGGGTGTCAAGAAGCACATAAAATAAGAAAAATAATTGATGCAAACTTCATCCTTAGATGAGTAAGTTATATACAATCGAGTATATATGATGATGAACCTACAATGAAAAACATTAGTGCAATATATTGATCATCTTTTTGACAAAAAAAAATAAGATGTATATATGTGATATATAAATGATATAATCAAAGATCTCATGAAGTGTAGTCTCCTAATCACAATCATAAGAAAAGCAAGAATATAATATGATAAGAGCCTACAAAATAGTACCTAGAAAGAAGATATGAGGTGAGGTTGGAATATAAAGAGTTAGAGCTAGTGGTGCTAGTGTTGGTGTCGGTTTACTAGTAGGATTCATGTGGTGATAACTCGGTAGATGAATCAAGATTTATAAAAGTAAGTTTTCGCTAATCCATGGTGGTGATGATTAGTGAAATTTGTGATGGAAGGTGGTGGTGATAACGTAAAAAACTATTAAGGAGTTAGAAGCTCGTATGTATAGCAAATTTAAAAATATGGACTTATGCAATCCTATCGTAATTTCAAGTGACCAAGACTAAGAGGAAGAAAAAAAATATGAATGGACATTGCATTTTAATGATGCATAAGGGTTATGAATTGAATGATTTATTGATGCTAACAACCTATTGTTTTGAACAAGTTCTTACATGCTTCAACTCAAGAGTAATCAATAATGCGTTCTATCTAAGAATATTATAATGAAGATACCAAAAAATGCATAAATATAAAAGTGATAACATTAAGATAAATTAGTCACTAGAACAAAATTTGTTGATTGTGGATTTTGTAAAACACATGATGCCACACAAACTTGAATATGTGAACTAGTTGTGGTTTCGTGAACGATATACATATAGTCACACATAATTTTTCGAAATAATGTCAATAAAGTGTTTTATAAGGTTTGTATGGTTAACAAAAGTGATGAGGTTAGTAACACTAGAACAAAAATAAAGGTGCCATATAGTCACACATGACCATAGGTACTCTATGGTCACGTGTTTGACTTTTTTAGTCTCTATTGCAAAAGAGTAACCAAACCGTAACATGTGTGACTAATTAGGTACAAATTTTGTTGGATTAATCCGTATTAGTGACCATAAACACTGTATAGTCACACAAAGAATGTTTCTTTTGGGTATTTAGTCACATACAATTAAGCATAAAGTGGCCAAAAGTGTTAATAAGTGTGACCATATGTTGTTTAAGGTGAAGAAATATGTCTTTTGTGTGACTATTGATCATCCAATGGCCACTTGAATTTTATGTTTATGTGGCCTTTTGTAACATTTAGTCACACAAAGCATGTTTCTTTTAGGTATTTAGTCACATACAATTAAGCATAAAGTGGCCGAAAGTGTTAATAAGTGTGACCATATGGTGTTAAAGTGAAGAAATGTGTGTTTTGTGTGACTATTGATCATCGAATGGCCACATGAATTTTATGTTTGTGTGGCCTTTTCTAACATTTAGTCACACAAAGCAGGTTTCTTTTAGGTATTTAGTCACATACAATTAAGCATAAAGTGGCTAAATATATTAATAAGTGTGACCATATGGTGTTTTAAGTGAAGAAATGTGTGTTTTGTGTGACTATTGATCATCCAATGGCCACATGAATTTTATGTTTGTGTGGCCTTTTCTAACATTTAGTCACACAAAGAATGTTTCTTTTGGGTATTTAGTCACATACAATTAAGCATAAAGTGGCCAAAAGTGTTAATAAGTGTGACCATATGGTGTTTAAAGTGAAGAAATGTGTGTTTTGTGTGACTATTGATCATCCAATGGCCACATGAATTTTATGTTTGTGTGGCCTTTTCTAACTTTTAGTCACACAAAACATGTTTCTTTTAGGTATTTAGTCACATACAATTAAGCATAAAGTGGCCAAAAGTGTTAACAAGTGTGACCATATGGTGTTTAAAGTGAAGAAATGTGTGTTTTGTGTGACTATTGATCATCCAATGGCCACATGAATTTTATGTTTGTGTGGCCTTTTGTAACATTTAGTCACACAAAGCATGTTTCTTTTGGGTATTTAGTCACATATAATTAAGCATAAAGTGGCCAAAAGTGTTAACAAGTGTGACCATATGGTGTTTAAAGTGAAGAAATGTGTGTTTTGTGTGATGTTGATCATCCAATGGCCACATGAATTTTATGTTTGTGTGGCCTTTTGTAACATTTAGTCACACAAAGCATCTTTCTTTTGGTATTTAGTCACATATAATTAAGCATAAAGTGGCCAAAATGTTAATAAATGTGACCATATGCCGTTTAAAGTGAAGAAATGTGCATTTTGAGTGACTATTGATCATCAAATAGCCACATGAATTTTGTTTTTGTGTGGCATTTTATAATATTTAGTCACACAACGAATTAAGCAAACAGTGACTAAAAGTGTTAATATACATCTTTTAGTCACATTTAAAAAATAAATATATATCAAAACAAATTGAAATATATATCAAAACAAATTCAAATATAATAAAATTGGAATGTATATAACTGAATCAAATACAAAATTCTTATATAACCCTATATCCTAGGACCTCCTTTTATACACCAAGGAGTCCTAGTCGACTTACAATACTGTCTTAAGTATCTATAATCTTTTCCATAAACAACTAATACATATCATATAAGCAGTACTAACTATATGAACCAACTGTACTAACTTATAACTAACTAATACACTAGCAGTATTAACTTCAAGCAGTCTTAATCTCTGAGCAGTCTTAACATTGTACTAGAAGTACTAACTTTCACTAGGAGTCTTAACTCTGAGAAGTCTTAACTTTGGTCTCATATTCAACAGTTGTGTTCCTGATCACGAGTGAACGTCTTGGTTTGCAATTCACAAAAACCATAATCTTTTTTGTCCGAATCGAAGTATGACGGTTCAGAATTCAACATTCAATGATCGGACATAATGAAATCTTACCAGAATCTTGAAGCCTTCTTAACTTGATCTCTGCAAGAAGATAATGAGAATTTGATCAATACAGTAAAGTGTTCTTAAATGCACAAGATATTTTGAGTGTATACAGTACCTTGTTCTTCCTTCAAATGCGTCATTGATTTCATCACCGGTTGGCCTACTCGGAAAAGTCGACACGATGACATATTTCTCTTTTCCACTTGGTTCATTTATCCTATTGAACAACTCATACCGATATGGATAAGCCATCCTGCAAGTGTATAATTTCTCAAATATCAGTAAAAGCAAGTGAAAACATACCAATATCTAAGATTTATCAGGACTGCTTGACTACAAGTACTAGTGGGAAATAACTATGTTTAGTTTTACCAATGTCAATCACACTCATAATATAAATTACTCAAGGACATTACAAAAGGTATACCGACTAATACTACTCCTGACATGTAGCCAAATATAGAGACAGCCACCCAAGAAATGCTTTAATGAAGCCTCTGTTTATGCAAATTGCAGCTTAAAGAGCTAGCAAAAATCATTGGTTCGTCTCATTTAAGTGGTAGTCAGTTAACATGGATCTATAGTAAAATAAATTGGATAATACTACAAGTAACTGGACTTCACATACTTCACTTGATGACGGTTTATGGCCGCTAACTAATTAAATGATACATAACTACTATTCATAACCTCTCATAAACTTTCTTGGCGTCAAAGATTACACTTGCAATTTAAACTCGATAAATCGTCAATGGTGAAATTCTAATCTAACAACACCAACTAAACAATAAATCAAGAAACAAATACCATGATAATCTTGAACTAGGCACTTTGCAAAATCGAACTAGGTGCTTATTTTAATGAAGATTGGAATATAATACGTAAATTAGAAAATGGATACCGCTCAAGCGGAAGCACCACCGAGATCCGCTCGATTGTTCTTGTAGGCACAAGGTTTTTAGAAGGAGGCGCCTTCTCCATGTCCATTTGATTCCCGCAATGAGACAACAACTTTTCAATGACCTCACCGTACTCTCACCGATACACGACCATACTCAAGATCTTCAATTGGTGGCTGCTGTCTAAAAATAATAGTTTTTAAGTACTCAAGTATTTATTTGAAATATCACTACCTAATACTCTAATCAATACAACAAAATAAACTAACTGATGTACTTATTAACAAACATTACAAACTAACAGGTGTATTTATTAAAGTGGACAATTCCATATGATTTATGGAACCTAGTTCTAAACTTTGATTGTTTTTCATGCTCCACGTTGAACTGGTGACCAGATCAGGTGGTTGTAAACTAAAGGAGCCAAACTTTGCCAGCTTGTCTCTTTCTTTAATTATTGCAAAAATTGAGGATTTAGTCATTCCATCAATTATCATAGGTGATCAAATTTCGATTGAGGGCTTACAAATCCAGTAGTGGCAGAGACATTTCTTGAATCTGGTGTCAAACAAATCGGGGCATACATGTTGTATATATCAATATTTCCTATCTCATCCAAAGCTTTGTTTGTAATATTGTCACACATTGCACTAGAAGATTCACTTGAAAAGTTACAGCATTTGAAGATGGCATCATGTGTCGCGTCTGAAAGTATAGAATGAGTCCACCAATAATCAAACAGTCCTTTCTGACTCGTTTCATCATCAATCCACGCATTTCCTATCTGAAAATTTTACACCAATTACTCAATTAGTACATATGAAACTGGTGGAAATAAGTGTCTTGTGAGTGAACTTACAGCAATCAGAAGATGTATTTGAATAAGAGAAGCCAACTCCAGCAGGCGACTCCAGAAACAACATACTTGCAACTGCACATTACATTCTTTGTGTTTATGATCTATGTCTAATAAGCAGGGGTATATAAAACCTAGAATAAGATCTAACCGTTGTTCCATGCATATCATTTGTAAAGAGAGTTTTTCCATCACTATTGATTCTGAACGGCGCAAGTTCTGACATGGCTCCGATCATGGAAGAACATCCGGGGCCTGTCAAATGACCGATTTTTAAATTAATTAATATATACTGAATCAAATTTGAAAATGTCTAGTCTTTGTCCTACTAATACTGTTACTTTTGCTTCGAGGCATCTAGAAACAACTCTAGTCATCATTTAATTCCTCGTAACTATGTAAAAGTTTGTGGCAATATATGATTGTGTGCTACTTTGCAACAATGCATTATATAAAGTTAACGTGGAAAAGTACCTCTATTTAGCCACAAAACCAATGGCTTATTTGAAGAATTGGTGGGAGACTCAACCAAATAATAGAATAGAGCTCTCCCAGCACTTGGATTGACTGACATATCCTAAATATTGATCCAAATCGACACCTGCAGGTTGGCCTGGCAATGACACAATCTTGTCGAGCTGTGCCAAACCATTTTGAGGTGCAATAACTGCTTTATATCAGGTCATAAAATAGACTATCGGTTCCAATTTGTAAGCCCCCATAAGTGAACAAAAGCTTAAGATGATAATTGATCATCAAAATCATCTACCTTACTTCTCAATTTTCCAAAGATTCGAGTCAATGTCACAGAGCCAAGCTTAATCTCATATTGTCTACAAGCGTGGTGTTTGACACGCTGAATTTGCAACTAGTCCACTAATCCATACAAAGCATCCTAATAGGATAATACCATAAAAAATGAACAAAGCTAAGAGCTTTTGGCATGGGCATGTGACACTAAAAGCAATAACCACATCAGACACAAGCCTTTGAGATTAAGCACCAAGCGAGTCCCAAGATTAGATTAATCTAATAAAAGCAAGAAAGAAAAGTAAGATGTAAGCAATAACCACAACCCATCAATTAGTGATGAGCCTATCGCCGATACCATGGACCAAACAACTAAACTAGTGTATTTGATCAGCAACTAAAACCAAATTACTGCAAGAAAAGCAACAAAACTAGATATAATCCCATTATGCAAACTACGCAAGTTCAAACATAATCCCAGTATAAAAACCAAAGAAACAACCATAAGAAAACCAAGAAACCAATTTCTATAAAAGATCACACACCAAAATTGCACTTCTCATATACACGGATACATCATAAACAAATACTCATTTACCACCAACCGAAGAATTCTCCATAATCAACTTCAACCGCTTCGCCAAACCTCAAACTCCTCCATCCTCTGATCCCTCCACCTCTTCTCAAACCGAACCTCCTTCTCAACAACCGCCAATCGCCCACCATCACTCATCATTCTCTTCCTAGTCACATTCAACGACTCGTCCACCACTTCACCTAGCGCCTTCATCCCACGTTTCACAACCTCGCTATCATCGCTAACCCTAACCTTAACCTCATCATCCTTAACCCTAACCTTATAATTAGGGGAAGATGAGGAGATTGGTGTGGGTTGTTGGATTGGGATTTGGGGGAGATGATGTGAGATCTATTTTATGGGGAGATGAAAAACGGAGATTGGGTTTCGGGGTTAAATGAAAATTGAAATTAGGTTTTGGGGGGAAATGAAAAGTGAAATTGGATTTTGGGGGTAAAATGAATTTCCGCCTTATTTTAATTTCATATATCACCCTACTTTCAACATAAATTTCATATATACCCAAAGTGTAAGTATTAAATGCATAATGTACAATCTTTTTTATGCATGTTTGGGTATATATGAAATTTTCAATAAAAATGAGGAGATATGAAATTGCCCCTTTTTCTAATATTTAAGAAAGTAGGGGTGTTAATGTGTTATTTGGGTTGACACGGTCGGGTTCGGGTCTAGGTCGTTTAAAATTTATATACTTTTAGTGTTTACATACAAATTAGAAAGAAAAAAATGAAACTCGGGTCACTCGGATTGACCTGAACTCAAGTAAGAGACAAATATTATACCCGAAACACGACCTTGTTTAGAAATTGGGTCAATTCGGGTTGACCCGATTGACCCAAATATGATTTTTGACCCGACTAACCCGGCCCGAAATGCCATATTCGGGTTAGGGTTCGAGTTCGGGTCAAGTCGGATTTTAAAAAATTCCTATTTGTAAGTGTTTTATGGCCGCTTTAATCATCAAAAGCGGAATTCATATGAAGGAGTTATGTTGTATTGCTTTGGCCATAACTCTTTCATACGAACTCCGCTTTGGCCATAACTCCTTCATACGAAGTCAAGCTCAAGCCGAGTTCAAACTTTCTCGATCCCAGATAACATGATCGCGAGGTCCCTGGATACTTGCTTCTTAGTGTTTGTAACAAACGGTATACACCTACCAAGGCGGTGAAACCCATGCATGACCGCCTTTAATAACTTCAAAATTCAAATACAATTCATATAACCTTCACACTATAACTATACAACTACCAAGTCGGTGCAACCCATGCATGACCGGTGATAATGGCTAATTCACATGGGTCATGTTCATTAGGTTATCACTAGTCACATTCATTATAATGGGTATTTGACATCATGTGGGTCATATGCATCGGGTTATAGTTGCTTATAGTGCCATGTTACGACACATCCATGACTGTTGACAATGAGTAATTAACATGGGTATTGGGTCATGTGCATTAGGTTGTAGTGGTTTATAGTGTCATATTATCAACCAATACATGACTTGTGATCGACAATGGGTAATTGACATGGGTCATGGGTCATGTGCATTGGGTTGTAGTGGCTTATAGTGTAATGGAACCCATGCATGACCGGTGATAATGGCTAATTCACATGGGTCATGGGTCATGTGCAATACCAATGTTGTTAAAACCGGGTTTTTAGTTGACCCTTTCGAGTCACCGGGTCACGGTTCAACCGTGTTTTTTGCTCAAAATCGGCTTCGGTCACCCATCCAGTTCATGGTTCAACCGGTTCAACCCGAGTTTTAAAACACCGCTCAACACTCATAAATGCTACTTCATGGAGCGTTGTAAAATTAGCATTCCGAAAAATAGATAAAACTACTTGCTACTTGGCAAATGAACATTAAAAATCATAATGTTCAACACTCACCTTTCTTAGAGCATGTGCAATGGCAAAAGTCATTAATGACTTTTTGCAATAAATTAAATTATATTTTATATATAAAAGTCATTCATAAAATTTGGTCCAATGCAAAAAGTCATTACAAAAGCTTTTTATGTATTGAATTCATTAAATTAGAACAAAAAATATGCCTTAAGAGAGCAGAAGCTTTTGCTCAACCACTTGGAGTTTACCAAGTCTGTGAGAAAAGCTTTTCTTCAAGTTATTATCACAATACGTATGAATAACTTTTTAAATAGTGAAAAGTCATTCTTCAAACTTGCATCGTGGATGCTCTTAAATGCTTCTAAATGCTCGCGTCAAACACACTTATATTAATCATCATAATATATATATATATATATATATATATATATATATATATATATATATATATATATATATATATATATATATATATATATATATATATATATATGTTTTAGTAGTTAGACGAGGTGAAAATCATTAAATAGTAATGAAGTTTGAGATCTGCTCCAATTTGGTACCTCAAACTTCATAAAATCATAAAACCATCAAAGTTTCAAAAGCTGCCCATTCTTATGTAATTTTTATGTTAGAGTGACCTGAATGGAACACTTCTCAAACTTGGTTATTATTTTGTGGTTATTATTTAGGTTTAGTTATGCATTAATGGGTTGTACATAAAGTTGGTTGAAATTAGTTGAATTCAGGGGGTTGGTGTTTAAAATTAATGTACAACATGTTAATGCATAAATTGGTACTTTAAGCATCGTAATTTTAAAAAATTACATAAGAATGAAACACTTTTGAAACTTAGATGGTTTTTGTGATTAGTAAAAAGTTTGAGGTATCAAATTAGAACACTCAGGAAACTTGATTACTATTGGGTGACATATTCCCTATATATAAAACTACATATTTCTCCAAAAATTGAAATTTCCCTCTTCATATTTTCAATAGCCGCTTAAAATTTTCCCCAAAAATCAAATTTACATTTTTATTATCCCTCGCTCCCCTCCATTTGTTTTCTACCATTATCCTCTTCCTCTTCTCATCTCACATCCTCTCTCCATTCTATCATCAACTAAGCCAAATCTGATTCTTGTAATCGACCCTTGCTAATCACAACCCCAATCATCAGTCGCATCCTTGGACATCACAAACCCTCGCGATACACCATCTTCACTCTCCATTTCAAGTCCGTGCACAAATCAGATACTTTAATGCATTATATGATCAATTTTATTATCAATTTGACGTCTTCATGACTCAATTTTGTGTTTGGTTGATTTTAGAAATTAGGGTTCATATAAACCCGAATCTATATAAGCTTGGAACATGCTTTTTGCTGCAATTGATGCTCATTACAAGGTAGTTACTTGATATTTATTTTCATTTTATGCTTAATATTACATGTTTTTGTTGCACCAATATTGATAGCTTGTATGGTCAAGGTTCAAAATTGGACTGTTTTGTAGAATCTTGGGAAAAATGGCTCATGTAATATTGGATGGTCATTCTATTTCATGGTCGTGATGGGTTCTAGTGTTGAATAGTTCCATACATTTATTGAATTTGGGTTGTAATAATCACTTAGGCAACAAGTCGGTAATTTGTGCTTAAAGTGCATGACTTGAATATACAAAATAAATTGCCAATATAGCATGGGATTTTGTGTTAAAGTTGGTGTTAGAATTTGTTTAAGTACATATTTTAGTAAACCGGCTATGCATTTTAGTTGGTTTTGGAATGGGTTATACTAGTGAACAGGCATGTTGATACAAGAGAATATTATATGATTGATGGTACATACTTATGTTCAACCTCTTCAAATATCGAACAACTTATAAAATGAACTAAATTATTTTTTGATTACTTGATGCAATGTGTGATTTGATTTGGTTATATTAGATGATTATGTGTCCTAAATAAAGTAGTACATACTCATAAAACGTAACAGTTTGTCTGCTACATGCCTATATTTTAAAGTATCTTAGATATTTTTTTTACTTGTTCGTTTTCTTGCTAGGTTGTCAAGTACGTGGTCTAGTCTGCTAGTTAGTATGATGGCTAAAAGTAGTTGTTTGCAATGAAGAGTGCCACCTCTAAAGACAAATAGCCAATGTAAGGACCAGAAATATTTAAAATGTCAATACCGTGTGTATCAAATATATACATTCATTGTCGTTAAATATTTATATTTGTAGGAACAATAGGCACACCAACATCATCTAGCACTTCTGAAGTGGCTCTAGGAAGAAGAGGAGCAGAGGACCAAATATTTCACTAGGTAAACTGCTCTTAGGCACCCAAATTGTGTAGCCATTACAATCCCTTAACTTTTATTGTGGGATATCGGATATTATTCTAGTGAACTTGTTGTTAAAACTTGTTATTTGAATGTTGGTTTAGTATGTAAACATGCTTAATTAAAGTACACTGCTACTTTGTTAGATGGTTTGGTGAGCACTCATGACCACTTTGTTGATAAAGAAAATAGAATTTATAAATATATTAACAAAATATGTTTGATGTATGTAGGTTGGCACATCTTATTGACGCAAAGCTGTAGATCATGCGCTAGAAATCATACACAACATAACCGTGGGAAGTAGTCGATAACTAGCAGCTGATATCCCAATGTTTATAATCTTGGCAAGGCGTTGGTTAAGCCTTGATGGAAGAAGTCGATAACAAGCAAACGTATCCAATGTTTATAATATTATCAAGGTCATGCGACTTGGTCGGTTAAGATAATCCGGTTATGTTAACAAGTCGTAAGCTATATCATATTGGATCTATATGAGTTTAGAATGTCTAACACGATAGAAAACATTGTATCTATATACAATGCACTCACTATGTCTAGTATTATCGAGTTTAGGTACTCATTGGAATTCAAGTGATTGTATAGCTTTGAATTTATGAATGATTAATAAAATTTGAGTTGAATGTATTTTGGCATCCTGTTTGTAGTTACATTTGATTTACGCTTGCTTAATATGATGTTGTATCAAATCTGTTTGGAGTGGAAAAGAACAATGCCAAATACATGCTTGGAATAATTATTTAAAGCGTGCAAATATATGTGAACGTGAATCGGAACATCACGGTGATAGGCCTAGAAGCAAGAACCACGTTACCATAAACGCCGGATGGAGAGATTGTTGAGGAGTGTCGGTGGGAACGAAACAAAATGGTCGATTCAATCTTGTTGACTTTGTGAGCGACGACCAAGCTTCGTGTCTTCCGTACTCGCTTATAATTCCAGATTTAGCATGTGTTAAAACGTAATTCCGGCGTTATCGGTTGTTATTGGTAGACATGTTTATAAACAGTTCTTGGATTGTGTAGGATTTGGTTGGCTTCATTTAGGGTGTGTGTTCCCAAGTAGTTGAAGCCATTCATGAGATGGAATATAAACTACTTGGTATAGCCCCTATCTGGAAGTATATGGTTCCTAGTGGTGCATTAAAAGGTGTTCTTTGTGATGGTTTTGTGCTGGTTGGCATCTGTCCATGGTTGTATGATATGGGCAGTTTGTTTTTGTTATCAAACTTATAAGAACAATTATATCAGATATTGAATAGAGTTGCCTTGTATGCAACTTGATATGGGATTTGTCCATATCAGTGTGTGTTGCTTTTTTTATTGTACAAAGTTTCCTTAATTATACAAGTTCATCTTTGCACAAAAAAATGTATATATATTTTGTGTTGTGGTCTGCTTATAAACATAAAACTTTAGTGGTTAAAGCTGCCAGTACAAAGTTAAGTCTAGTAGGTTAGTTTTAGTGGTTAAGGCTGCCAAGACAAAGTTAAGTCTGGGGCCTAAGTTAAGTCTGCTTAGTATTCAGTAGTTAGTTACATTTATGAAAAGCAGAATAGTTTTTGTGTGACTATTGATAATCCAATGGCCACATCAAATTTATTTTTGTGTGGCCATTTCTAACATTTAATCACACAAAGCATGTTTCTTTTGGGTATTTAGTCATATACAACTAAGCATAAAGTGGCCAAAAGTGTTAATAAGTGTGACCATTTGGTGTTTAAGGTGAAGAAATATGTCTTTTGTGTGACTATTGATCATCCAATGGCCACTTGAATTTTATGTTTGTGTGGCCTTTTGTAATATTTAGTCACACAAAGCATGTTTGTTTTGTGTATTTAGTCACATACAATTAATCATAAAGTGGCCAAAAGTGTTAATAAGTGTGACCATATGGTGTTTCAAGTGAAGAAATGTGTTTTTTGTGTGACTATTGATCATCCAATGGCCACATTAAATTTATGTTTATGTGGCCTTTTCTAACATTTAGTCACACAAAGAATGTTTGTTTTGGGTATTTAGTCACATACAATTAATCATAAAGTGGCTAAAAGTGTTAATAAGTGTGACCATATGGTGTTTTAAGTGAAGAAACGTGTATTTTGTGTGACTATTGATCATCCAATGGCCACATGAATTTTATGTTTGTGTGGCCTTTTCTAACATTTAGTCACACAAAGCATGTTTGTTTTGGGTATTTAGTCACATACAATTAACCATAAAGTGGCTAAAAGTGTTAATAAGTGTGACCATATGGTGTTTAAAGTGAAGAAACGTGTATTTTGAGTGACTATTGATCATCCAATGGCCACATATTAAGTTACGTGACCATATGTACTTTGGATTTTGGCTACACTTAAATAATATGTGTGACAAAGCGTTTAGCGTGACCATATATGGCATTTGGTCACGGTGTTAGTAGCAATGTGACTTTATAGATTAGCTTTTGGCAAGCTAACACAAACTAAACTTTAAACACACATATTAACTTACGTGAACATATGTCTTTGGATTTTGGCTACACTTAACGAATGTGTGACAAAACATTTAGTGTGACCATATATGGCTTTTGGTCACAAGTGTTCAAGTGTGTGACATATATTTGTCACTGTTTATATGTATATCATGACTAATGCTTCAACCTTACTTTTCATTTGTCACTTGTTCCAATTTCGGATGTGGCTAAAGAGTTGGCAAAACATATCACCACCCTTAAATAATGTGTGACAAAACTTGACTCTATGATTTAGACACACAAAAATTACTTCATGTGACTAACGTATCAAGGTTACTTGTATTTGTCACGCTGTTCCAAATTCATATGTGGCTAAATGATCAAACAAAATCACCAGATACCTTTAGCCACACAATGCGAGATGATCGCAATGTTCAATTGTGTGGGAAGAGGTCGGTTGAAAGATCACAAAAGCCAAGCTGTTAATTCAATATGTAATGGTCACACAATCAAAATTTTCATGTGTGACTAATTAGTAAATGTTGTGAATTTTAACATCTTATACCTTCACCAAAACACACAATATGCGAATGTGACATTTTATTTTTAGATTGTTTTGTCGCTCCATTTCGACCATGCGTGACCAAAAGAAGCAAGACGGAGATTCCGTTTTGTACTAGTGTAGTAACATGTTAATCATACGAAACATCATACAAGGGACATAATTGCTTTAACTATAAATATCATTCAAATCATGTTTACGTTTAACATAAAGTAGCATAAAGCATCATAAACAAAAATAACTTTCTAGGGTTTATAAATTTGACAATTAATCAAGTAGATATCAAACATCAAGAAAATATCAAGACAATTGATCATTTTAAACAAGAACATGTAATCACACATGTATATGTAATGCAAGTGGTTTAAATAAACTTAAAGGAGGAAAAATCATATCTTCTACTTGTTTGATTGGTATTCCTAAGGCGAGGCAAACTATCACTATTTCAACACTTACTTTAGGTAAGTATAGGAAAACAGATTTTTCAAGTTGGAGAATGAATATGAGACTATTACTAGCGGTGCTCAAGTAAGGCTAAACATGACCATTTTTATGGGTAATTCCACATACCCAACTTCTCTCTTGGAAGCAATTCAACCGTTAGGTCAAATTGAGTTTCTAGCGCAATAGGTTCTCCAGTAGTCATTCTCATGTTAGAAAATGGGAACTCCTACTTTTGCCTATTAAAGTGCATAAAAGATGATAGTTTACCAATACTTGGCTTAATGTGACTTAACTAATATGCAATATAACTAAGGTGATGAAGACGTCATGTTATGCACATGAATTTTAACAATGGTGTGTTTGATAAACAATATGTTTTAATCTTGTGTTTAGAATCTAATTGATGACATCTTTTATGTTGAGTTTAAGTATGTAGTTTAAATGTGATTCGATCATCTAAGACTAGGGAATGAGATATGTTAAACTAAGAACGTTCTCAAGAAAGCTCTTTGGAATTTTATTTAACAAGAATCTAAATAAGGTTACCAACTTCAATAGATCTTGTGTATGCTCTAGAGATGTGTAGTTTTAACCTTGGATGTGCACTCGGTTTGAGCAAGGTTAGGTTATGATGTACGCTTAAAAAGAAATAGATACAAATAGTATCTTTCAACAAATGAGATTATCCCATGGGATAAAGTTATCAAGTATGATAAGATGAATTGGATACGCTAGTTCATACAACTTGTAGATGTTTGTTCAAGATCATTTAGCTAATGAGGTGTAATGAAATCTCTTATAACACAACCATTTATGTTGCAATAAGAGAATGATGCATAGGATATACAATATCCTTTTAACAAGATGAAAACTTAACGCATGATTTCTTAGGCATAATGTTTTTCAAAACATCATGTTTTCCTAAATGAATATATGAAACCAAAGTGTTTGAATCGGATAGTCCTATCCTAAATATACATGGTCTCAAGATTATATTCATTAGATGATGACAAGAGGAATTCACTCGTGTTTCTTATGTATACTCCTCAAGAGTCATTGTTGCTCGGGGTGTATGATGTTGGCTTTGAGATAGAATTTTAAAATATGTTATTAAAATGTTGATTTAAGGTTTAACGAAATTTATGCAGAAGTTTAACGACAAAGTATTACTAATACTTTGATAATTTGTGAAGGTAGTACTACTTATACCTAGTGGAATTTGACAAAAGTTACCAGGAGCATCATGCTCATTTGATAGTTGAGGTTCTAGCCATAATGAATCAGCTAAGTTCTTATGGTGGGAAAGTATGGTTGAGTTTGTTCAACATGCATGTGACTCAGTACGAGTGTTGAACACAAGGGCTATTTGAACAATGCACTTAACGAATTCAAATGATGGTAAGGATGGTGGATTGGTTGATCTAGGTGGTAGGTCTTCTAGTGTCTAAATGAGGATGTGGTGATGTAGAGGTTTGTTGTGCTATGGGAGTACTTAGGTTGATTATTTGTCCATAGATGTTGAACACAACAAGTACGGATACTAATTCTTATGGTTCATTGGTTGGTACAACTAGTGGGTGAAGTGCTTGAAGTTTTGGTCATGTTTGTGAAGCTTAGGGGCTGAGATATATCACAGAGGTGAATGTGATGAGATAATGGTGAAAGAGAAAGTGAGCTTAAGTGGTAGATGTTAAAGGATGAAGACTTATTGACATTTGCTTTATTGATTGGGAGAGTGTTATGACAAGTGCCACCGAAGGTTTCAAAGTGGGATAAGTGCCATAGTAGGTGTCAAAGAGGGATAGTAGGTGTCAAAGAGGGATAAGTGCCACAGTTGGTTGTTTGTTTTGGATAAGTGTTCTAGTTGAGATAGGATAAGTGTTTGATTCATTTTAGGATTAGTGGTTTAACATGTGTTGTTAAAATACTTGGGTGTTGATTTTTCGGATATGACTTTTAATGACTACAATCGTAAGTCGCATATACTTGAATATTTCGGAAGAAATACTTAAGTTGTCAATCCTACCATGTTGAGATTATGGAGCTTAGATTGTACTCAAGGATAGCAAGACTTTTTAACATTCGTGTGAGTTATGAATCGATGTAAATCTTGGAGGATGACACATTATTTTCATGTTAACCAAGTTAGGCAAAACATGTAGATGCAAAACAATATCTATAGTCATATGTTAGAATTGTGTAAGATATCTTTGTAAATAATGAGTCCGGATTTAGTTTAGGTGGTAAGTCACCTAAGTCATCCGCAAACAGATGAGGAGATGTTGGTGGTGTTGCACAAAGTTCAATAGGTACAAGTTTTGGAGACTTTGGTAGTGAAGGTGTTTTGGATGATAGTGAAGTAGTCATAATGGTGGGTGATTTAGGTGGTGGAGTTGGAGTACTTAAGTTTAGAAAGTTTAAAGATTTCAAGTTGACGAAACATCAAGATCGAATGCTAATCCTAGCGGTTTTATTAAGTGGCTTGTTTGAAGGTGATGAGGTTTTAGTCATTTTTACTTTGCTTTAAGAAATGCTAAGCTTAAGGAGAAGCAATAGTGAAGGTGTGAAAATGACTATCCTAAATGTGTTAATTTATGGAACTAAGGATTCATGGAGAAAAGTGTTCGATTTAATGTTAATCCATGGAAAGATGGTGGCTTATAATGAGATGGAAGTGTTTAAGAGCATGTCAAACATCCTAAGTCAATTCATTGACGATGTGTTGAGTGAGATATGAAAGATATGCAGTAAATTAACTTCAATCAATGAAAAATCTTAGAAGTCAGACATCCACGGATTGAAAGGAACCAAATTTAGGGTTCCTTCCTTTATAAGAAAGGGTTCCTTGGGTGGATTTTGTGAATTTTTGAGTTTTTGTGGGAAATGAATATCTTATTGGTCTAGGTAAGTTAAACTAGTCCTAATATAAATGAAAAGCGTAACAACTATCATGGAAACAAAATTTGGTAAATTAGAGTGCGGGATTTAGTAAAATTAGCAATTTACCTGCAGTGGCCACGGCACCAAAAATTTACACTGACGGAACCCAATTTATGTTTCTGTCTGGTCCGGCAGTACTAATATGGCAGCACCAAAATTTATAACGGACGGAACCAATTTTTTGGGTCCGTCAAATCCGTGTTGTGTAGAAAAGTTCACAGAGGCATTTTTTAACCCTCGGGGACTTTCCCAAATCCTGAAATTTTTCTTAAAACATATTGAGATAATTATTTCTGGTTAGGAACTAGCAATAACACATATATAAACACATGGGAGCATGTATTTCAAGTAGGGGCTAGCGATTTTCTCTAAATAGTGAAAACGGTGAAAATTTGATAACATCAAAATGTTATCCCCCTGCACGGCAAAGTTAGTTTACATGATTATTTAAAGTTTAGTTATCATCCTAGAAAGTGAACATACATAAAATACATCATACATCATTGTTTTTGTTCTTGTACCAAACACTCCTTAAAACCTTTATTTTTCAAAGTACTTGACTAATTTTCTTAGTACTCATTGCTAAGTGAGTTATAACATTTCATAAGTTATGCGAGATGTTAGTATAGCCTATGAAAAGGAAGTGATCTAAGTCTATAAGCGATGGTAAAACAATTTTCCAACTTAGTACACAAAAGCTAGCAAATGTCCTATTGTGCATAAACTAGAAATCGACAAACAAGCGAATAAATGACATGGCAAGATTGACACTTATATTATACAAGCAAACAAGTGTAAATAACAATTTGGAAATAAGTAAGCAACATATATGCAAACAATATAAACAAGTGGTCATTTAGCATAGCATAAAAAGAAAAACACTTTTCGTCATTTACCGTTGAAATGTGATGATGTTACCAAGCTTGATTAGTTTTCTTTAAACATATTACCAAATTATTTAGTTTCAAAATAAATTATATCAATGTTCTAAGAATACCAACTTAAATTACTTGTCTCAAAAATTTGAGTTTTTATGTTAAAGTGAAACTTAATATCTTTGACATACTTGTAGTATTTGATCTATTTCACTTATTTAAATTTAGACTCAGGTTATGAGAGTAGTTTTAAATGAAATTAGATTCAATTCTCTTTAAAATGATAGGTAGCTCGATTCCTACGTACTTACGGTTAATTAGATATGATTTTTTGAAATTGGCCAAAAAACTGCATATTGTGCAGATCAAGGAACCAAAAATTTACAAGAGAGGAAACCTTGTTTTGGTTCCGCCCAATCCGTGGTCTTCACAGAATGATGAAAAATGTAATTACACATAGCGAGAAAGTGTAGGTCTTACTAGATTTGATAGAGAAAATATAATACACATATTTTGCTTATTATTTTTACTAATGTGACTTATCAAAACATCTAACAACAAAATTTCTAAGTACAATTAGCAAAACATTTTTTATATTATATTTAGCTACAATTCTAATTTAATACATGGATCGTGCTCCATTTTAAAAACAATTTGTTTTGAAAATAAGAGCTACGAGGCTCTGATACCAATTGTGAAAACGTAGGGGGTTGAATACGTTACCGTTTAAAAACTTTATATCTTTAGTATCAAATCGCTTATGAAATTTGTTATAATATAAAAGTGTTAATTATTGTTTTTGACTAATATATAGTAAACCATGTTGTCACGCAAATATCAAACCACATCACAAGCAATAGTATAGTGCAATTATAAAAGTAAAGAGATAAAGAAAGGAAAGTGCAAACAGAACACGAGGATTTATAGTGGTTCGGTCACGGATCTCCTCTCCGCCTACTCCACTCCCCGAGTACCCAACTCGAGAGTTACTTCACTAAATCAACAAGCTCCTTCTCGTGGAGAAAACCTTACAATCGCCGCTTACACTTTTTCGGTACAAAGCTAAATACCGGGTTCTAGTTCGAGTTAGAACCAACCTAACGTCGCCTATACAATATTTCCGACAATAAGCTAGATGTCGAGTTCTTTCCGGGTACAACCACTTCCATTATGTTTTATGGCCCGACATAACAAACCTTGTGTTTTATGGCACAGACACATAAACCATCTAATCTAAGTTGATGAGAAATGTTGTGATGATATACTGATGTTTACAATGAAGATCCATGACACAAATGTCTAATGGATAATGAATGACTAATCTAAATGATCTTCCTAGAAAAGAAGTCTTCAATCAATGAGGATAACAAAAGATCTTGAATCTTCATATGTTGATATGCTTTGGTGAATGAGGATGGCTAGATCTACAAGCTTTCTTTGGTTGATCATAATATAAATATGCTTACAACAAAGATGAATGTTAGAAGCATTATCATCATGTGATTGTGAGAATGATTGATGTATGTAACTACATGATTATCTATAGATCTAAGTGATGCAAGAATGTTAGAGAAAATATGTGTTGGAATGGATGATGATATAAGAAAACAATGGGATGGTATTTTATAGCCAAAGTGGTAATCAAAAAGAATCTTTATCAAATCTTTCCAAGATCTTGCAAATATTCTATAGATCTTAAAAAGATATGATGATGCATGAAATGATGTAAAAAGGCATTTTCATTTAGACTAAAATATTCATGAAAATAAACTTGTAAAATGTATTATGTAACTAGTTAATAAAAGGTCTAGTTGCTTTTTGTAAAATAAAATATCTAGTTGATTGCTTGTCAAAATAAAATGTAGTTTGTCAAGTATAAGTAAACTTTAGTACTTGTATGAATATTATAGTTAGTTTACTTGTATAAATAAAAGTATATATTTGTTTAGACATTTTACAAAAGATGTATTTGTATAAAATACTTATGAATGCTTAACCTATTAAAATACTTATGAAATGTAAAATGATGTTCGAAATAGAATGATTAACCTATTAAAATACTTAGTGACTCTAAACTTATTTTAAACATTCTAAATGATTTGTTAATGGGTTTGATCATAATGCCACATAACAAACGTGTACGAACCTGTGTTGTAACATACGAGGACTTGAGATATCGAGAGGTGTTGAATGTATGTTGAGACAAAATGTGATTACGAGTAACTTGTATATTTTATGTTATATATTACAAGTTACATGTTTGTCATCAATCAAAACAAACGAGACTGTATAGATTAAATATCGTAATATTTGCACTAACCATATTGTTCTTTGATTATACATAATCATATGCGTTAAAAAACTAAGCAACAAATCATATGGGTGATTCAAATTTGACTAAATTTTTCAGTTCTGATATTCGCATTTGATTTAGTTATTAATGAACTAATATTGTTAGCCATAGGTAAAATTAATAAGTATACCTCTAATACATTATAACATCAAGTTATCAAGTATATATATAGAATGAAATCTAGTCATTCACGTTCAACCGCATTTACTGTTAACAATCACAAGGATGTAAACAGAAATTATGGAATTCAATATCTAAAAATTAGAAATAAATTTACATGTTCGTTTGGTTCGAAAGTAACTAAAGCAGGAGGTTGTCGTTTAAAACGACCTTTAGTTGGAGTTTATAATGTTGTTTCTATGAATTTTGTGTCATGACTTAGTGACTTATTTATTTTACATATACTTATGTGTATATCTTGGTGACTTATTTCTAAATTGAATGCATTTACTTGGTACTTTTTAAATATACTAAGTATAAATAATTTTTTGTTATTTTTTAATACAAAACGCATCGCGTCCAAAATGCTCTCACGTTTGCAACACGCATCACGCATTACAAATCGGTCTTTGGTACCTTTAACGCATTGGATCAGAAAATGCAATTTTAAACCAAGGTCTTAAAGGCAAGGGGAAGGGGGCCACTTTTGGAATTGTTTTTTCTATAACTTTATGAAAGCAAGTAAATTGTCAAATTTTGAAAGGGATCGAATAAAAATAGATGTTAAATGAAAATACTAAAAGAAACTCATATGGGAGAAGTATCGCTTATGGACATTCCACATAGATGTCAGATTCCTTAATAACTCAAGGTTAGTCCATTCGATAGTCGAGATAAATCATAAATTGATAATTGAGATTATTTGTATACATATGTTGTTCTACACGGTGAATGAAACTGAAAACCATGTACCGAGATCCATATTCAAAAATTCTCGCTCACATTAATGTTTAACCTCCACAACACATAATTTCGAAGGAAGAATCAACAATCAGTGATTTCTCTTCCATAAAGTTCTCCTCGGATCAATCTTTCACCCACCACCTGATACCAATAACTTCATCATGTTACACCCAAAACCAAGTTTTAAATATTAAATAATGAGAATGACATTGAAATAGTTTGACTAAGACTTTTATGAGTCAGGGGACTTGATATGAACGGTTAGTCAACGAAAGTTAAGTTGTAGTCAAACCCGATAAGGTTTTAAATAGAAATATGATACCATTTAAATTTAACAAGAGGGGTCAAAAGGACTTTGATAAGGTTTTAAATGTACCATTTTGAGGGTCTTAAGTTTATTTGATCACTTTTGTATCCGTTATTGCTTAATATCGTTCCTTTTCACTTTTTAGGTCTCTTGAAGGCAAAATCTTTGGAATGGCACTTATTTGGACGAAAAGGCGCGAATATCTGAAGAAAATGGCCAAAGTCAAAATCGAGACACTCAAAGCTGCTGAAAGCAAGGCGGCGGCGTCGGTGTTAATGCGGCGCCGTCGGAGGATTTTGTGACGATACAGATGAGCCAAAACACTATTTTCAAGTGACGACGTCGGGCTTTAAAAGAGTAGGCCGTTGCTACTCGGGCGGCCTAGATGCGACCCGACGACGTCGAAAGTGAAGAGGACGGCGCCACGGACATAAGGTGGCGCCGCAAGGTTAACGTGGCCAAGATGAAACCCTAATGAAGGCGACACGACGGCGTCACAAAACATAAAGTGACGCCGTCGCATATGTAATATCATATATAGAATCCGAATTTTTCAGTTTTAGGAGAGTCTTTTTGGGAGTAAAAACCTAAAACCGAACCAAGGGTGTCTTGTACAGTATTTTAGGGTTCCAAACCCTATCTTACATCAAGATAAGTATTTACTTCATCAATTCAATTATGTCTTTGATTATTTGTGTGTATGCTTGCATGTTCTCCATGTCCGGCTAATTTATTTGTGTGTTTGCTTAGGGAATATGAAACTTAATTATTAAATATTGATTGGTTGTTTCTTATCTTAGTTGATTAATGATCTAGTAATGCGATAGGTCATTCGTTGTGTACTAATGCTTGATTCATCTTTGTGAACCTTAGAATATAATTACATGAGTAGTTGTAAGCTAAACCATCCAAAGAGTGCCTTAGAGTAAGAGTTTATTATCCCTAGTGGGTTTTGTAGACGAGACCCTTTGGTAAGTTCAAAGAGTTAGGGAGAAACGCATACCCTACAACTTTAGACACACAACGCAACTAAGAATAAGGACGTGACAACTCAACCATCAATAGGAGATAATTAAGGAGTAGTAAAACCTAAGTAAACACATCTTTAAACTATCATACGAGCACACATTAATTAGACATAGACTACCACCACCTTAGTTTAGATAATTAGATAATAGTAGAGTAATCGGTAGAAATACCAACCCCCAAATCCAATACCGAGATTCGTACCTTTCAATTTCCTAAAAACATAAAAAGATAAAAATAATCTTCCTCAACCTTAACCTTAGCGTAGTAACTTCTCACTAGCATTCCTATTCCCTGAGAACGATATCAATACCGTGGCTTACCCTAATACTACACTACAACGATTAGGTTCACTTGCCTAGGGTGTTGAAAAACTTGCTCGACGAAAGGAAGTTCCTTTGACCCCGAGCGCGCTGCGTAAGCGTATCAAGTTTTGGCGCGGCTGCGGGAATAGAATAGCTAGTTAGTAGTCCACCTCGTTTAGGTTCTTTGCTTGATTCCTATCAAGTAAATTTTTCTCATTTTAGCTTTCTCTTAGTCTATCCCCTTCTTCGTGACCTTCGTTCGTAAAACCATCACTCACCATGATCCGTATCTTCCACCAAGATTCTTCACTCTACCCGTTCCCAATCCGAGATTGAGAACGCAATCCCACAAAACCCTTCACCCACTCACCATTTTGGTAATCACCTAGGGCATAATGAGATAAATTGGCAACAACAAAGTCCTTTCTATTACTCATTCGATGAGGAATTTGATTATGGTGAGGCACTTGATAGCGGGAGGTCATTAATGAAGTTAGTTTTGAAATTGAGGAAGACCCTCCCAATGTTTTGACCCTAGGTGTAGGATTGAGAAAGATGGCCCTTTAACATGCAATTCCCTTGCAAAATAGGACTAGAAGGGTTCGATGCTTATTTGAATTCATTCTTACCTTTAAACTTAATATCAAGGGATCTATACAACAAAATCAAGGTCAATGAGTTAACCTATCAAGGGAACAATGTTGTTGAAGCGATAATTCATTTGCACGTGTTTGTCGGAAGTTTTGCTTATTTGGTAGAGTTCATGGTCTTAGAAGACTTAGGAGAATTTATAGATAAGGACCTCACTCAAGTAATTTTGGAAAACCTTTCAAAAATTGACTAGGTTGAATGAACGAATGATTGATGGTCTAATTACATTCTCGATGAAGTTGAAGATTTCATCTACCAAATGCCACGCTCATCCTAGGTTTAAACATAAGGACATTGAGGCTTGTAATAGAATGACCCTATTCCATTGCTTAGTGAAAGGGATAGGCAAAGTGGGCTTAGGTACCCATATGAGAAAACTAAGCGGTATTACAAAAATGCCTTGAATTAGGAGATGATTACAAAAAGAATGAAAGAGCGTTGGAATGGCTTAAGTATGAGCACGAGGCGTGCGTGAAGCAACGTAGAGCACGACTACGAGTCTAGCTACAAGACTCTTAAATAAAGAAAAGCGCTTAGTGGGAGGCAACCCATGCTTAATTGTTTGCTTGTTAGTGTCATATATCTTTTATTAATTGTTTATCCTCATGTTTAAATTTGTAAAATGCTTTATTTTGTTTTAACCTCGTCTTAATTGCATATAAAGGTATTTTACATAAGGGATAAGTGTAGGGAGAATTACACACGTTTTCAAAAGAAACGTAAATATGAGAATAACAATTAAATAAAAGATATATATGTTTGTTTGTTCGAGTCAAATGCTTGTATCGAGTCATAATGGATGTTTTGTAGAAATTTTCCAGATTCTAAAGATGTAAATTTTCCATAATTTTTTTTCGAAAATCGCATAACAGTTTTTGTCGGGATAACTTTGTGGCGTCGAGATTGCAACTGACGGCGTCGAGAAGGAGTAAAACATCGGATCACTTTTTCTCGTTTTCGAGCTACTTATAAATTTTGGAATTTTCGGTCTTAATTTTCTTAGAAATTCAGTAAACATCCATTCCACAAGCATTATATCCTAGTTTAAATCGAGTCTTATATATATTATTACCGCCGATTTTACGAAGGTTTCGTTTGTTTTCTTCAAGTGTGCGAGTTTAGTTTGTCAAGAAGAAGTTACACAAGATTGGAGGAGCTTTTCACGCAATAATTCTTCTTGGAAAGGATTTAACCACTACTTTACACACGGATCTACCGAGCTAATCGGGGAGTATTAGTTTCTTTCGTTTTGATTACCTTCTTTATCATAACTTTGATACTTCGGGAACATTGGGGACAATGTTCGGTTTAAGTGTAGGGAGGGAAAATAAAGCGGAACTTTGAAACTATGCTTATCCTTGATTATTTGCTTTGTTCAATTGTGATTGTGTAATAAACCATGAGAAAATGTCGGTTAGGGTAATTTTGGCACCAAATTTAAAATTTTTCATGACATATAGGAGTGGGCCATTAGTCTTAACAAAAGCGTCTCACGGATAGGAAGTTATATGACTAGCACAAAACCCTTTACCACCCAAATTCCACCCAAAATGTGAGGATCGCCTTAGATTAGTAGGAATTAAAAGCATTCATCTTCAATGCTTAGAGTGTGAACCGGTAGTATATTAGATTCTAGAACTTGTTTTGTGATGCATTCCGAGATCGCAAGTGAGACTACACTTGTGTAGTTAGGAATAACTAAATGATAAGAGGCATTAGGATAACCCTTGTTTGATACCGTAATATAATTACTTCTTCCACATCGGTTGAGTAATTCCCCACACCCTTTGCGTTGTACTCATCTTTAGTACACGATACCCTAGTTAACCCCTCGAGCCTATCCTTTTCGCGGTTCTCGTGATGTTTCGGTTTTCGAATATCAATGAAGAGCATTGTTTACACCCCACCCCAAATATACACCCAAATCGCCTTAGCCTACCCCTTATGCACTTAATTTTAGTGCAAATGTTTGTTATCACCCTAAACCCTTAGTTCAATTATCGGTTGCTTGCATGAGTTGCTAAGTCGAGTCATATCCTTTGTATACGCTTTTGGGACGATTGGGATTCATGGGAAAAGTTAAAGTTTATGAAATGACGGAAGGAACGTTAAATTCAAATTCCCTTTGTTTGCGTAATAATGTACCCCAAGTGTTTTGATCTTTTCAATTCGGGTCAAATTAGTGTTAGAGTAATAAAAACTCAAGTGTAGGGATGTGCCTATAAATCCCTATCATTTTGATGTTACCGTAGAGGATGGTAGAGTAAAAGTGTATGAAAAAAAAAAAAAAAAAAAAAAAAATCGAAAAAAAAAGAAAAAGAAAAAAAAAAAAAAATAGAGTGTAAAAAAAAATACGGGCTACCATCCTACATCTATCCTTTAAATTTATGTTTGTTTATTTCCGTTACCTAGAGTTTTAGAGTGTCGAGTCTTGGCTTAGCAACGCCATTTTTCATATGCATTTAACATAAAGATTTTGACTTGCCACCACTAAATAGCCTATCCCACCAAACCCTTGTTTCCCTACCGTAAGCCTAACATTACAACCCTTTAAAAGACCTCTTTGATAGTCTTTCCTAGGTGCTTACGCCAAAGCGATGGAGGTTTGATCTATTCTCAAGCCTATGGTAATCTATGTACTAGGACCGGTTAATGAGTGTTTATCTTCCATTTCCTATTTGTTATATTTCATATATACAACCGAGAGAGATGTGAGTATCCAAACACCCCATGTGAGGTGCTAGTATGTAATTCCGTGCTTGTTATGACTTTTATGGGCTTATATGTGTTGTGGACCGTTTTAAATCAATGCTTCATGACCCCTAACTTATAAATTAATTGGCTAAAAGCACATTTGCTTGAGGACAAGCAAATAACAAGTGTAGGGATATTTGATAAGGTTTTAAAAGTACCATTTTGAGGGTCGTTTAAGTCCTTATTTGATCACTTTTGTATCCGTTATTGCTTAATATCGTTCCTTTTCACTTTTAGGTCTCTTGAAGGCAAAATCTTGGAATGGCACTTATTTGGACGAAAAGGCGAATATCTGAAGAAAATGGCCAAAGTCGAATCGAGACACTTAAAGTGCTGAAAGCAGAGGTGGCGTCGGTGTTAATTGCGGCGCCGTCGGAGGATTTTGTGACGATCGGAGAGCCAAAACCCTATTTTCAAGTGACGACGTCGGGCTTTAAAAGAGTAGGCCATTGCTACTCGGGCGGCCTAGATGCGACCCGACGGCGTCGGAAGCTAAAGAGGCGGCGTCACGGACATAAGGTGACGCCGTCGCAAGGTTAACGTGGCCAAGACGAAACCCTAATGACGGCGACACGGCGCGTCACAAAACATAAGGTGGCCGTCGCATATGTAATATTATATATAGAATCCGAATTTTTCGGTTTAGGAGAGTCTTTTGGGAGTAAAACCTAAAACCGAACCAAGGGTGTCTTGTACAGTATTTTAGGGTTCCAAACCCTATCTTACATCAAGATAAGTATTTACTTCATCAATTCAATTATGTCTTTGATTATTTGTGTGTATGCTTGCATGTTCTCCATGTCCGCTAATTTATTTGTGTGTTTGCTTAGGAATATGAAACTTAATTATTAAATATTGATTGGTTGTTTCTTATCTTAGTTGATTAATGATCTAGTAATGCGATAGGTCATTCGTTGTGTACTTAATGCTTGATTCATCTTTGTGAACCTTAGAATATAATTACCGAGTAGTTGTAAGCTAAACCATCCAAAGAGTGCCTTAGAGTAAGAGTTTATTATCCCTAGTGGGTTTTGTAGGCGAGACCCTTTGGTAAGTTCAAAGAGTTAGGGAGAAACGCATACCCTACAACTTTAGACACACAACGCAACTAAGAATAAGGACGTGACAACTCAACCATCAATAGGAGATAATTAAGGAGTAGTAAAACCTAAGTAAACACATCTTTAAACTATCATACGAGCACACATTAATTAGACATAGACTACCACCACCTTAGTTTAGATAATTAGATAATAGTAGAGTAATCGGTGAAATACCAACCCCCAAATCCAATACCGAGATTCTTACATTTCAATTTCCTAAAAACATAAAAAGATAAAAATAATCTTCCTCAACCTTAACCTTAGCGTAGTAACTTCTCACTAGCATTCCTATTCCCTAGAGAACGATATCAATACCGTGGCTTACCCTAATACTACACTACAACGATTAGGTTCACTTGCCTTTCTTTGACCCGGGTGTTGAATAATGTCAAGTGGTGACTAACATTGGTATGAAGAAAGCTCCTGACGAAAAGGAAAGTTCCTTTGACTCTAACTAAGTTCTTATGCAAGCAAGTGTATTCATGATTTAATTGAATTAGGGTTTATGTAGAATAATCGTATTTCATCATATGATCAAGATATGATCATGGTTCAATTGTGAAGAAGGTAAAGTGATTGGAAAAGGCTTAAGAATTGGAAGAGTGTATGTTAGAAGGTTTGTATGCAAATAAGAGTTTAGGTAGAACACCGAGCTCGAAGTCAAAGTTATTCCCCGGGAGTTTTAAATGGGTTAAATTTTTGTAATGTCAAGTCTTTAAAATGGTTTAAGAGTCATTTTACAGGTCCTAAAGCATGTTAAAGAGTTATGTTAATTAAGTGGTGTATGCAAACGGGTCAAAATGAGTGTTTGGCATAACACCCGTTTATGCATATATTTTATTTTTATAATGTCCTAATGATTTCTGGAAGTTCTGGTGTTATGTCATGTTATAGAAGTCGTTTTCCGGAAAATGGGTCAAAAGTTCACAAAAGAGTTGTGTAGAAAAAGGGATGTTTGGGCAAGGTATATTTCAACCCATTTTGGGTAAAACGGGTCAAGAGTTCTATGAAACAATGTATATGGTATATTTTTAGTTAATGTGTATCATATATGTTTAAATATAATTCTAAAGTGTTGATTTAATTTTTAAAGGTTTTACGGGTCATTTTGAGATAATAGTGCACTTGAGGAGGGTCCTTAGTGCACAAGAAGGTAGTAGTGCACTTGAGGGGGTCCTTAGTGAACAAAAGGGTATTAGTGCACTTGAGGGGGGTCCTTAGTGTACAAGAGGGTAGTAGTGCACTTAAAGGGTTTTCCAGTTTTTAGTCATTTTCTTAATTTTGTATAAAATCAACTGTGTCTCTTTGGAAGTCGTGTCATCGATAATTTTAAAGGTTATTGAGTCTAGTTTAATTTAAAAATAGTCGCGAGGTTCGGTCTCCTTCAAATTGTTGTCAGTTCATAAAAGAGTAACAAGCGGTAAGTTTCGAGTCATGTCGTTTTCGCGTAAAGTTTTAAATTTTAATCAAATCAGGCACAGGGTGTAACACATCATCTAAAAAAGTTACTAAATGATATCAATAATTTGTTGGCCTCAACGATTATGGATCTATGATCTTACTAAGTCAAAAGTCAAAATATACCAAAACAGATATTGAAACAAAGGTTCTATAAAATATGCTTTGTATTAAATCAATAATATGTCATCATTCTTTATGTTACGTAATTGCTAACTATTTATACAAGTGAAAGGGTATGTTGAAGAGGTGTGTCGGTTAGGAAATAATCGCCATATGGCGGTTATGTTGTAATCGCTATTTAGCGCTTATGTTTGTAACTGTCAAGGTTGACTTTTCTGTGTTTGACCCATTGGGTTTGACCGGGTCATATGGGGTAAACGGGTAGGATTGGGATTAGCCCAATATTCTCCCCCTTAATCACAATCGCTTTGTTGTAGATCTTTGACTCCGATTAGTTGTCTCATTGTTAGGAATCTGATCTTCGGTAGTGCTTTTGTGAGCATGTCAGCCTTTTGAAATTCTCCGCTTATAAACTCGACTTGTAAATCTTCTCTTTCAACGCATTCTCGTATAAAGTGATATTTTATGTCAATATGCTTACTTCTTCCGTGAAATACGGGATTCTTCATTAGTTCGATGGCAGACTTGTTGTCGACCATTATCGTAACCTTTTCTTCTTGGGTATGTGTAAGCTTGCTGAGTAATCTCTTTAACCATAATGCTTGTGTTGTTGCTGCTGTTGCTGCAATGAACTCGGATTCACATGATGATAGAGCTACTGTGGCTTGTTTTTGTGTACTCCAGCTGATTGGTGATTCACCGTAGTAAAATATAATTCTAGTAGTGCCTTTTCCTTCTTGAGTGTTGACTCCGTAGCTACTGTCACTATAACCTTGTATCTGGTTTCCTCCATTGTGTTTGTAGGTGATTCCATAGTCTTTTGTTCCTTTTACATAGCGTAGTACTTGCCTGATAGCTTTCATATGTTGTTCCTTTGGTTCCTGCATAAAACGACTAAGTAATCCAATGGAATAACTTAAGTCGGGTCTTGTATGTAGCAGATATCGTAAGCATCCAATTAAGCTTCTGTATTCAGTTGAGTTGACCGTTGTTTCTTCAGTGTTCTTTGTTAGTCTTGTTCCTGGATCCATAGGTATTAGCGTTTCGTTGCAGTCTAGCATTCCAACTTCCTTTAGGATCTTGCTTGCGTAGGCGGATTGCTTTATTGATATGTCACCTCCAGTTTGTGTGACTTCAATTCCTAAGTAGTAGGATAGTAATCCTAGGTCACTCATCTCGAATTTTTCTTCCATTTGAGCTTTGAATTTGTCTATCTCTTCTTTAGGTGTGCCAGTGATGATTAAATCATCTACGTAGACTCCAACTAGAAGTACTGAATCTTTTGATTTCTTCGTGTAGACAGCTTGTTCCAAAGCACATTTCTTGAAATCTAAAGACTTCAAGGTATTGTCTAACTTTATGTTCCAAGCACGTGGTGCTTGTCTTAAACCGTATAGAGCTTTTGAGAGTCTGTAGACTTTTCCAGTATCTTCATTCTTTATAAATCCTTCGGGTTGTGTAACGTACACTTCTTCTTTCAAGTCTCCATGCGTAAATGCGATTTGACGTCAAGATGATGTACTTCCCATTTATTATTAGCGCTATGGCTAATAGTAATCGGACTGTTTCCATTCTTGCTACAGTGCAAAGACTTCTTCAAATCTATGCCATGCTCTTGTATGTAGCCTTTTGCTACTAGTCTTGCTTTATGCTTGACTATATTTTCATTAGCATCTTTCTTGGTCTTGAATACCCACTTTAATCCAATGGCTTTATGTCCTTTTGGTAGAGTGGTTAGTTCCCATGTATTGTTTCTGTTGATGGAATCTAATTCGACCTTCATTGCTTCAATCCATTTTAGATCGGTTGATGCTTCCTTGTAATTCTTAGGTTCATTTTCAGCCAGTAATAGTTGCTCGGGTAATACTTCCTCGGTGTTATCGTATATATCATTTAACGTTCTAAAACCTTGTAAAGGTGTATGATCAAAGTCTGGATGTAAATTCCTGGTTGCGTTTGAGTTACTTTGATTGGTTGAACGTGCTGAGGTAGTTGGTGTAGTTTGAGCGTTTACTCGCGATGAAATTGTAGATGGTGTGCGAAATGCTTGTGAGGGTGAGTTTGTTGTTGATGTTGTATTTTCATCATCATCTGTAGGGATATCGTTGTCTTCTTCATTTGGTTGGATTTCTTGTTCCTGATGATCATTTGTGGCTTCTAGGTTTTCTACTTCGAAGTCAAACCATTCAGGTTGATCGTTGGTGTGTTCATTCAAGTAATCCTTCCAGTCCCATGCTTCATCCTCTTTAAACTTCACATCTCTACTAACACAAATTCTTTGTGTTGTTGGATCAAATAGTCGATAGGCTTTTGATCCTTGTTCATTTCCTAAGTATACCATTTTGTTGCTTTTGTCATCTAACTTTGTCAGATGTTGTGATGGTACCTTTGCATATGCTATGCAGCCGAAAATTTTTAGATTTTCTAAGTTTGGCTTTCTTTGTTTAATCGCTTCATATGGAGTGATGTCTGCTAAGGCTTTTGTAGGAACGCTGTTTAGAATGTATATTGAATGTCTAACAACTTCAGCCTTAGCCCAAAAATTTTGAGGCATGTTGGTTGCTTTCATCATGCATCTTGTTGTAGACATAATTGTCCTATTTCTTCGCTCAACTACTCCATTTTGTTGCGGTGAGTAAGGTGCGGTAAGTTGTCGTGCTATGCCATTTTCTTTGCGAGATTGAGTGAATTCGTTAGAAGTGAATTCTCCTCCACGATCGATTCGAAACATTTTAATGTTGTCCTTAGCTCCTTCTCTATTGTATTCTTGTATTCCTTGAAAGTATCAAATGCTTGATCTTTCGTGTTTAGGAAATACGCCCACATATATCTTGAATAGTCATCGACTAGTAAGAATATGTATCTTTTTCGATGGTGTTGGTGGTGTAATTGGTCCACATAAATCTCCGTATACTAAATCTAAAGGTGAGGTTGATCTAGTTTTTGCTTTCTTGGGAAATGGTGCTCTACTTTGTTTACCAACTAAACAAACATCACAGATTTGTGTTGTATGTTTAATGGCAGGTATTCCTTGAACTAACTCTCTTTGAGTCATTGATTTTAGTGATTCAAAGTTGAGATGTCCTAGTCTTGCGTGCCATAACCAAGTGTTGTCCTTCAAGTTTGCTAGTAGGCAAACAGGTGTGCCTATCTTCAGACTTGCTTTGTATAGACGGTTTCTTTGTCTTGGGACTTTCATGAAGATTTTGTTGTCCATGTCATAAAGTCGTAATTCATCGTCTTCCATTACTACTTTACAACCGATTTTGGTGAATTGTCCAAGGCTCAATAAGTTGCTTTTTAAGCTGGGAATGTAATAGACTTGAGATATGATTCTTTGTTTCTCGTCATCACATTCTAATAGGATTGAACCTTTTCCTTTAATCTCTATATGAGATCCATCTCCGAATCTTACTTTTCCACTAACGTTCTCATCTAGGTCTTTGAAGTGTTCTCTCATTCCAGTCATATGATTGATGGATCCATTTTCTAAATACCATAGACTATCTACATTTGTCTCTTTTTATCCTACATCTTGTTCGTGTAGCGAGGCAGTTTGATCTTTAAGTTTTGTTACAGGTGGATCGTCTAATATTGCCATTAGTAAGGTAGGCTCTAAGTCCTCCTCGACAAGATTATATTGCATACTAGTGTTTGGTTTTGAATGACACTTAGTTGCATAATGACCCATTTTATTGCATTTGTAACATTTTACTTTGCTAAGATCAATATGTGATTTGTTGAAGTTGTTGTGAGAGTTTTCTCCGTTTTTCTTTTCTTCTTTAAAATTTTCGTGGTTTTTACCGTGTGAAAATTTATACTTCCCACGTCCACGTCCTCTAAAGTGTTTTCCTCTATTGTCATGCCGTGTGAACATCAATTTTTCTTGGTTGTCCACATGTCTTCCCTTTTTGAACTTAATCCTTTCTTCGTAGGTTTTAAGTCTTCCAATTGCTTCTTCCATAGTCATTTCGCTTAGGTCGGAATATTGTTCTATAGATGCGACTATTTGCAGATACCTTTCGGGTACAACATTTAGTAGTTTCCGTACTAAGGTTTCATCTTCTATGGTGTGTCCTAAACTAGCGGCTTTGTTTACTAGAGTTGTAAGTTTTGTAGTGAAGGTGTCGATTGTCTCGTCTTCCTTCATGTATAACATCTCAAAGTCGGATTTGATTGTTTGAAGTCTTGCTTGTTGAACTCTGGTTTCGCCAACGTGTCTAGTTTTCAAAGCATTCCAAATGTCTTTGGCGGTTTTGTGCTTTGTTATTTGAAGTAATTGTTCTTCGGGTAAGGCTTGGTAAAGAAATGCAATAGCGGTTTTATCTTTTTTCTTATTGGATTGAGTCGACTCAGTCGGCTCTATTGTTTCCCATAAGCTATTTGCTTCGAGAATAATTTGCATGCGAATTGCCCATAATGAGTAATTCGCGGGCTTTAGGATTGGGCATTGAAATTGGGGTGTACTATTATTAGTACTAGGTTCCTTGTTACCACTGTCTTTTGTCATATCTTAAAGATATTGACAATAAATCTCCAAGAAAATTTTAACACGATGTGTGTTGAAATTTCTTATTTTTTTAATGAGCTCTAATATTTTATTTTCCTTAAAGGTGTATAAAACTTTTTTATAAGACTAGTTTTGACAGACTATCCTAGGGAGATTAACAAAAATTTAAATGAAATATCCTAAGGTTAATTACTCCTTAAAAGTTATTTCTAATATAATAAGCAGTGTAATCACTAGGTTATTATATTTAAAAATTTTGATGAAGTACTAAAATTTGTAATTTAAAAGTAACTTATCAAACTAAAAAATAATATATATCTAAAATGAAGAATATATACTATATAAAAATGAAAGAGTTGTGTTGTAAATTTTGGAACCTGAATGGGTTGATGGTCTAACCCGATGCCTTAAAATAAATAAAATCCTTTGTGTATAGCCCTCTTAAAATAATGGTGCGCCCTTTTTAATATTTACTTATCCATTTTTGTGAGATAAAATGTGCGCTCCTTTCTTTTTTCTTATATCTCTTTTTTGAGATAAAAAGAAAACAAACGTATCCTGTGGAAACTTTATAGTCTCTCTCCCTTATCTGGGAATAGATCCGCTTCTTCTTCTCCAAATCTTCGTGGTCAAACGCCTATGATAAGGCCTGAGTGGCCTTCTTGTCTTCTCCGGTATGTGGTGATCTTTGCGAACACAAGATCCCTTCAATCGAAATTTTAGGGTTTCGTTGATTTGGGGGTTTTTAATCCGTGAGTGATATGAAAGATTGGAGACATTAATTAAGTCAATTTGTGGCTTAATTAACCATCTGGGCTTGATTCTTGATTCGGAACAGGTGTGTTTGTTCTAATTTGAATCTTTGATTTTGCCCTAATTGATGACTTCGTTTAGTTTTGTTTGAATCAATATGTAAACGATTTAATTCGTTTCTGATCCTATGAGGATTAAAAAAAAGTTTCGATGAAAAATGTGAATGATTTTGTTGCCGGGTATGAGTAATCACTTGTGTGATTGTTCCCTTGATGCGACGAACGTATAGAACACAAAAATGATATCTTTGATTTGTGTTCAAAATATTTTGCATAAAAAAATTTTTATCGAGACTGTTTCTGGTTTTTATTGATTCTAAAACTAAAACGAAAACTGGTAAATGATGATTTTTGGTTAGTGTGACCAAACCGCTCTGATACCAATTGTTGGCCTCAACGATTATGGATCTATGATCTTACTAAGTCAAAAGTCAAAATATACCAATACGGATATTGAAACAAAGGTTCGTGAAATATGCTTTTATTAAATCAATAATATGTCATCATTCTTAAATGTTACAAGATCTAATCTATTTATACAAGTTGAAGAGGTATGTTGAAAGACATGTCGGTTAGGGAATAATCGCCATATGGCGCTTATGTTGTAATCGCTATTTAGCGATTATGTTTGTAATCGTCAATGGTTGACTTTCTCTGTTTGACCCATTGGGTTTGACCGGGTCATATGGGGTAAACGGGTAAGATTGGGATTAGCCCAAATTGACATTAATCTAATCTTGTAACATTTGGATACTATTAATCTAAGTGACTATTGCGACTTAGATCCGAATAAAGGTTACATTGTTTATCTCTTTGTTGCCTATACTTTCGTACATGGTATCGAGCTTGAGCTCATTGATTCTATTGGCAACAAAGGTGTGGTTTGGGGTTATTGCTATTGGCGTAATCACTGGTTATCTTACATTTACAATTTACCTAGACTAAGTGAATCTAGGGTGATTGTGATTTGTTCTTCCATTGCATATTTCTCTGTAAGTCTAAGTCTTATCTTTTCTTTAAACATCTGATGCTTAAGTCTCGTGGGTGCAAGCGGGTGACTAACATCTTGATCGCCACCTTGGTGATGCGAATACTGCTCTGGTTTATCCTAGTCCACAGGCTTGGTGCTTGTTGTTTCTTATTCAAAGTCTTATTTACTTGTCTATTTACTCTTATTATTATATCATGCGTGATTCTTTATGCATCTTATTTTCTCATCTTATTGTTTATATTATGGCTATTGGTGATGATAATATTGGTGGTGGTGGTTCCAATGAGAAAAGCATCCTTTGGTGATGCTTTGTACTTACACCCCAATAACACCAATGGTACTCCCATTGTTTCTATTAAACTCACTGGGCCGAAAATTATAAAATATGGAATATGGCCATGACATTTGCCTTAAGAAACCATAACAAGTTGGGATTTATTGATGGTACTTGCATAAGAAATGATTCAAACCCTAGTCTTGTTAATCAATGGGACACTTGTAACTCTGTTGTGGTCACTTGGATCCTCAACTCTCTCAGCCCTGAATTATTTGTTGGTGCTATTTATTCTAAAACTGCTTATGAAATGTGGAATGATCTTAAAGATACCTATGATAAAGTTGATGGTTCAGCTATTTTTAATTTGCACAAAAACATAAATTCTCTTAGTCAAAGTGGGTCCTCTCTTGCTGATTACTATAACAATCTTAACTCCTTATGGAAACAATTTGATTTTATGATTAGCTTGCCTCCACACTCGTGAGGTGCAAAACTTTTGAAAAACACAATCAGCTAATCAAGTTAATGCAATTTCTTATGGGTCTTGATGACTCCTATGTTCCCATCGAGTAACATTTTAACGAGATCCCTTACCTAATGTCAAAGCGCTTTTACATTGTCTCGGAGAAGAATCTCACGAAATGTCTCATCAGGAATAGCTCGCTAAACCCAATGCTACGACTTTGCGGCAAAAACCTCGATGGTGGAAATTTTTGATAACAAAGAGTTTTAACAACAAAATTCTGGTTTTAATAATGGTAACACTCTAATAGCGAGAGGACCAAATATGAATCTCAAATGTACTAATTGCAAAAACACGGTCATCTTGTTGATAGGTGTTATGAAATTTTGGATATCTGCTTTGGATATGTTAAGAGAAATTTTAATGGTAAACCTTTCGGTAGTAACAATGTTTCTTGAAACTAATCATGTCACTAATAATAGTGCTAGCAACTCTCCATCTCTTTATCTAATGAACAACTCTCAAGACTTATGAGTCTTCTCAATGACAACAATGCATCATCTGCTAATGCCAACTTGGCGGTAAAATTTTTCGGGAACCTTCTTTAATGGCGTGTCAAGTTTAATGTGAACTTGACAAGTTTTTAACAACAACACTAAATCCTTAACTGGAAACATCGGTCTTGGTTGGATTGGTGATTACGGTGCAAATCGACACATGATTGTGTCGAAATTTTTAATCAATGTTGTTAACATTTCAAATCTTGGCCTAAGCATTGGACATCCCAATGGTACTCGGGCCCTAATTACTAAAATTAGCGATTTAAAGGTCAATAATGACCTAACTCTTTTGATGTCCTTGTTGTTCCACGAATACAATGTCGATCTATTATCATTCATAAGATTGCTAGAGACAACAAGATGTTTGTTGGATTTAATGAATCTAATTGCTATATCTGAGTTTACATCAAAAAGGATTGTAGGGATTGGTAAACAATACAATGGGTTATATATTTTGATATAGACTCTACATGTAAGATTACCTCTAATAATTGCATATCTGTTTGTCATGTCTCTTGAAATCTCGGCATCAAAGACTTGGTCATCCTACGACCAAGTCCTACACATACTAAGACCACTCTTAAATTTGATAGTTCATCTGAAACCGATCATCTCGTGATACTTGTAATAAAGCCAAACAAACCGGAGAACCATTTCCTCTAAGTGAACATAAATCCACTAAAATTGGTCAACTTGTTCACCTTGATGTTTGGGGACCATATAAAATTACTAGCGAGATGGTTATAAATATTTTTAACTATAGTTGATGACTATTCTAGGGCGGTGTGGGTTTATATGCTTAAGGGAAGGATGATGTTTATGTTTCCATTGTTAACTTTACTCATATGCTATCAAATCAATTTGAACACAATGTCAAAGTTTTTAGAAGTGATAATGGAATGTAATTTGTCAATAATAAACTTCAACAATTACATCATGAAAAGGAATTCTACATCAAACTTCTTGTGTTTATACACCTCAACAAAATGGCATTGCAGAGAGAGAAACATAGGCATCTCCTTAATGTTGCTAGATCCCTTATGTTTCGGGGGAATTACCTCTAAATTTTGGCTTTGAATGTGTTCTAATCTGCGCATATGTCATAAACAGTTGCCTCTTGATTACATCTGCAAGTCCCCTTCTTCCTTGTGTATGGGCATGACCCTTCACTCTCTCTCCTTAGAGTCTTTGGTGCTTATGCTATGCCACAATTCTCAACGTTTCGACAAATTTGGTAGTAGATCCGAAAAAGTGTTCTTATTGGTTACTCAAATGAGAAAAAGGCTATAAACTCTTGAGCCTAGAAACAAAAAATATTTTTATTCCGGAGATGTCAAATTTTATGAAGCGTGTTCCCATTCAAAAGAAAAATTACGTGTCAAAACCTTTTGTTGAAACTTATGTGCCTAAAGATTTAAACCACAAAAATTTCTTTGACTCACAAACAAGTCCCAATGATGAAGGGAGAGTGACATCCTATGATGATAGCACGGTGGTAAGTCATCCACGGATTGATGAACCGGTTGCAACATCTATAGATGATAATACACACCACGAGGGCAACATATCACATGAATCACATCCTGGCGATGCATCTTACGATTCTGGCGATACATCTTGGATTCTGGCGAACAAGAAAGAGGCTTGCCGACCATTCTTGCTAGGAGGTCAACTAGAGTTTCTAAGTTGCCCGATAATCTAAATGACTTTATTATTGAAGGAAAAGTCAAATATGGTGTTGAAAAGTTGTTAATTACTCAAATCTTAACAAAGACAATTCTTGCTTTGCTTCTAGTCTTAATAAAGTATTGAACCTACATTATGAAGAAGCTATCCTTGATAGTAATTGGGTAGATGCTATGAATTCGAAATTGAAGCCTTAAATGAAAACCATGCTTGGGATATAACCGATCTACCTCCTAATAGTAACTCCTATTACACAAATGGATTTTAAAATCAAATATAAAGCTAATGGTGAAGTTGATAGATACAAGGCTAGATTAGTTGTTAAAGGTTACAACAAAGGGAAGGAATAGACTATGATGAAACTTTTTCCCCAAGCTGTAAAAATGTCACTCGTTAGATGTCTTATTGCCTTAGCCGAAAAACAAATGGCCTCTTTTTCAACTTGATGTTAACAATGCCTTCTTGTATGGAGACCTTGATGAGGATATCTATATGACCATTCCCAAAGGGTTCTCAGAATGAGAACAATAAAAATAAAGTTTGTAAACTTGTTAAGTCTCTATATGGTCTAAAACAAGCTCCCGAAAATGGAATGAAAAACTTGTCGTTGTTTTAAAGGAAAACAACTTTGTCCAATCTGTTAATGATCATTCTTTGTTCACTAAAACAGAATGACAAGTTCATTGCTCTTCTTGTTTATGTGGATGATATAGTTCTTACCGAAGCGTGTTGATGAGATAAACCTATTCAAAGAGTTTCTAAAATCAAAATTCCATATCAAAGACTTGGGAAATCTAAAATATTTTCTTGGCATTGAGGTTTTAAAAGCTGGGAATGACATCTGCTCTCCCAAAGAAAATACATCGCCTTGAACTCCTCAAAGAATTTGGTCTTCTTGGTGTAAACTGTGTCCACTCCTATGGAACCCAACTCGTGCTCCCATACATTCCCACCGATGATGACCCCTTACTTGTCAACATCATCGGTTATCGAAGCTTCTTGGGAAACTTATCTACCTCACCCATACAAGACCGACATTTCATACTCGGTTCATTGTCTGGCACAATATATGCATTCTCCCTTGAAATCTCATCTCGAATGTGCCCTCAATGTTCCGAGGTATCTAAAAGGAGCTCCGTGAAAAGGTCTAAGGTACAATTTCAAGAACTCAAAATCATCTTGAAGGATATAGTGATGCCGATTGGGCCAATGTAAGAAAACCAGAAATACATTATGTGTTATTGTTTTCTTTAATGATTGTTTAATCTCATGGAAAAGTAAAAACAAAACACTCTTTCAAAATCTTCCACGTATGAGTATAGATCTATGTCATCGCCGCTTAGAAATCATTTGGATTCGTAAATCTAAAAGATCTAAAAGTTGATATCAACCTTCCCGTTAATCTTTTTGTGATAACAACCGCTTTACAACTTGTCATCAATCCTGCTTTCCATGAAAGATCAAAACATTTTGAAATTGATGTTCACTTCATCGGGAAAAAATTGCTAGAGGTGTTATAAATGCTAAAAGATTTGATCTTCAAACCAAATCACGACATTCTTACAAAACCTCCTGCCTATCAAAGACAAATTTTTGTGTGAAAATTGATATTGTTTGATATGTTTCGCCATCGATTAAGGGGGATGTTAAAATTGGGGTAATAATCTGTGGCAAACATGTCACTCTATCAATTGCTAATGGCTTTCAAGTTATGTTCTTTGCAGGCATATTACAGGGGTTTAACATGGACAAAGCATGTGGTTTATAGTTCCAAGATTATCATTTCTTTTTTTGGTAAAGGGAGTAATCCTGCACCCTGGTAAATAAATTAACCAAATAAACGCTAAGTACAATGTATATGAGTGAAATCCCATATATCACCCGTTACATAGGCATAGAGCTTACATAACAAGATACTTCCTATTTTCTACACAAGAAAACAAACCACTACTCAAATGATAACAAATGACACAACGAATAAGATTACTTCTAGGACCTTGAAACTTTGTGCCATACATGGCATTAAAGTTATCCAAATTCCTGTGAAGATCACGAACTCGCTGCATAGTCATCAAGTCATATTCATCATAGTCATCTTCAAACTCCTCGCCACCGCTAAATATATTAGCAGCACTCATCAAATGGGTTAGCAACAACCTCATCTTCGTAATCGACACCTCAATCTCTCCCACTTTAGAAAAAGGGTTAGCTCTCTTAGTAGCGGAGGTAGCGGAATAGGTTGACCATCATCATCCACAAGAGTAGCTTTCCCATCAATAATTAGTTTTCGAGCTACCAATTTTCTCAACTATGGGAGTAGAACCAACATCTATTGTTCCCATTGAATCACTCACAAGCGGAACATGTGATGTATAACCGCCTTAATCGACTCATCCTCATTAACCTCCATTGTACGCACCATTATCCACATCTCGATCGTCCATATTAAGAGCATCATACTCGATTAGACGTAGTGATCCTTGTTCCACTCGAACCAGCCACATTAGAAGCCATCGCTTTACCGACATTTACTTTCTTGGGTTCAGGAGGAGGCTTTTTGGGCCGATATTCAAAATGCTTGCCCACCACTGCATTTAGTAGAACCTCCTCGACCCGGATTCGCCGAACTTGTTTTCCTTCTTCTTATTGTTAACACCGAAACCATCACTTACGCCCCATGAGGTTGAGCAATGGAATCACAACCTTAGGACAATCCACCAAAGTATGTCCAAATACCCGACATTTCTCACATCTAGGCGGTTTCCATTCATATTCAACACGGATCTTCTCAATAGTCGAACCCGTACCATCAAGTAAAGGAATCTCGAAAGGAGAGGCTGTCCCTAAGAACCTCATCCGACTTCACTTCAATCATACACCTAGCAAAACTACTACGGCCCCAAGATTCTTTGCACATTTGACTAGTAAAAGCATCTAACCTTTGGGCGCATCAATCAATGTAGCAAGAAGATGAGTCTGGCCATCGAAAAACATAGCTAAAGGAACATCATGGAATTTAACCCACACCGAATGTTAGTCAAATCCTCTTTAGCAAGTTGGTGTTCAATGTCCATGGTTTAAGAATAATAGGAACATTACGAATCAACCAAGGACCATTATCAAGAACATCATCAACGCCTTTTTCGAATTAAACTTGAAGAAGAAGAATCCTTAGCATTCATCATAACCTTTGTAAACCATACTTAGCCCACGACATGCGAACATAATAGTCAACAACAGGAAAGCAAGGCGTTGACCAAGGAAGTATCCGTAGAGTATTCTCAAACCTCATGTTCACCTCTTCCACCACTTTCATTGGGACCGAAAGGTCAACATCATTCTTCTTTTTCGCATTCTAGCCTCCGAAAATTAGATACGTGTTTCTGGGATTCATTAGAAGCAACACCCGCGTAAGAAACCGACTTAACTCCATTACCACTAGTAGTAACAACCTTGGGTGCATTAGGATCAGAAGTAACACAATGAGTAGTACCATACATCTGGGATTGCATAGCCACATCAAAACTCGACAGAGGAGTATTTGCTGAATAAACTTTAGTACCATTCGACTTAGATTGAAGCCCAATACCACTCGAATTGTTCACATCAGAAGATGAAGCCATCTTAGCAATATCACTGTCAATTTTATTCATTGCTTCATCAAAGTTCTGATCGCATTAGCAATCAATTGCTCGCACACTAGGTCATTAGAAACATTAGAGGCCTAATCGAAGCGGTGTATCATGGCTTTGCTCCAAATCATCCAAAACAACCTTATCCTTAACCTTATTCACGTTATCACCCCATCACATTCAATATGATCAACAAGACTCAACAAAAACTGCAAAAAACTGCAAAAATCCTAATAGTCCTCTATCTTTAAGCTTCAACAAAAACTGCAAAAAATAAAACTAGCCGAAACCCTAATAGTCCTCTCTTTATGCGGCGACCAAAAAGATACCGCTTAAACCACTGATCGTACTTTATTCCAATTGGATTTATGCTTTCTGCATGAATTCTCTTGTTGTGTAGTGCATGGTTTAAGATTTTACAATCCAATTTAATAATTACTATCAATTGGTCCATTGCATATAGGGTCGGTGATTGATTATTATTGTTTGTAGGTATATCTTTTCGTCCGATTCCATTCTCATATTATTAAATCATTATCGGTGATTTCGATTCTAATATCCCAAATCATTGCTTAATCGATTTAGGTTAATTATAATTCCAAACCGAATTAGGATTTTCTAATCGGTTTCAATATATTATTAGGTATCGCTTTGATCGATTAGTCGATTATCATAATTACAATTCATTAGTTAATCGATTACATGGTGGAGGTTAGATTTTTGGTGTTGACGCTAAAACCCCAACTTTTCGCCAGGTTTTATCGCTTTTGATTGTCCTTGGGTTTATCTTTTTGATGCTAGCGGTTGATTGGTACTTGTTTGGGGTTTTGTTTCGCTTGGTTGAGGGTTTAAGAGGATGGAAAAAGGTTTCTTTAACAAGAATAGTGCTCGTAAGGGCACCAGAGATGTGGGGTCTTCTACTAGTTTGGCCGATCAAACTAGTGGTTCGCAAATTATTGATGCACCATCTAACTTGGCCGATCAAGTTGGGGTGCATAAGGATGATGAACTTGATGCACGGTTGAATACAGGCAATGATGATGGGAGTACTGGTCAGGACGAGAGTCTTGTCCAAGATTATCATTTCTGCTGAAGCCTCTTGTTCCCGCCAAGTTCATTTTATTGTTTCACTGGAGTTCACTATTATAGCTGTAGGGGTCTTAGTGTAACTTAATCCCTATTTAATTAGTCCTTTATTCTAGGGTTACACACACTGAGTGTGCGCTTTTGTATCACTCCCTTCTTTCTCTTAGATCATTTCACCGATCCTGCCTCGCCTTTACATTCATATGATTATTGTCTCATTGACATTAATCTAATCTTGTAACATTTGGATACTATTAACCTAAGCTGACTATTGCAGCTTAGATCTGAATAAAGGTTCTGTTGTTTATCTACTATTGCCTATACTTTCGCACAAGAAGCAATCTTCATTTGAAGAAGAGGATGACATGTCAACTACATATATATCTCTTTTCCTTGGAGCTTTCAATACAACTTCTCTGTTTGAGTTAAAGATGCTACCTTGTTTATGGTTAAACTGAACAATATACTTAGTATCACAAAGCTGACTAATACTTATTAAATTGTAATTCAGACCATTAACAAAGGCAACTTTGGAGAATACTATACCATCGCATTTGATAGAATCGTATCCTTTAGTGACACATGATGAGTTATCACGAAATATCACTTTAGGTTTTGATTGTTTCACATATTTGTGCAGGTATCTTTTGACACTAGCCATATGCCTTGAGCATCAACTATAAAGATACCAAATGGTTTACACTTGATGTCACTCTATACAAATAAGAAGCTGGTTAGTTTTTCTTCTTAACGTACTTTTTGGTGGGAATTTTGGACTGAGATGAACAAGTCCTTTGGCATCTTTAGATTCATAAAACTTGTTCATGATTAGACGTTTCATGACCAATGCTTCTACATACATAACAACCTGGGTAAATGACACATTCATATGAATGATGATAACTAAATTCATGATGAATGCAAGGTGGGAAAGGTTTTGTTTAAAATGAGGTGTTCTTGATGATTCACCATGAGAGAACTAAGCTTCATATTTTAATACATTTCTCATCATAGCAATATGCACCGAGTACTCAGAGGCCATGTGACCAAATACTTTGCAATATTTTCAAATGATAACTCTATAACATTTATTTAAAGATGACTGGTATAGCCACAAAGTTCATAAGGCTTGAATTTCTTTGGTTTTGATTTCACTTATTTTATTGAACCAGTTGTTTGTTTGTTTTGGAAGGAATCGTTTAGATATTAGCTGAAAAGGTGTGACTGAATCAAATATGCTATTCAACAGTTGATTTTCCTTTACAAGATAAGTTAATGGGATTTCAGCTTCAGTTTTAACAGCCTTTTTCTTTTTCAGTAGGAGCTGAAGGTTTTGGTGGTTTTATAGTTGTTATATCAGTGATGTTTCCTTTGGAATTGGCAGAATTTTTTTGTTTAGAAGGTTTTATGAATAATTTTGGATTTGACCCAAAGCTTGGTTCAGCTCCATAAAGCTTGTTCAGAGGAGAAAGTGGGGTTTTATCCAGTGAATCTGAATCATCCGTATTCAATGTCAGCCACTCAAGGTTTTAGACTTTTAGTGACATTAGAGTTAGGTGATTCGAATTCACCGACTAATATTCTTCCAGCGTTCCAATTGGGAATTCTGGAGGTTCAGATCTATCAACATAGTCTTTTGACATCTCATGATCAAATCGAGTTGATAATCTTACAAAGACTAGTTCCTTTGGTTCAGTGCTATATGAACTTTCAATGAGTTGATCAACTCCTAGCATTTTCAGTTTTTTATTTGAAATTTGTTTACTGATGCATTGACTAACCTTACTTGAGCTATTGAACCAAAACTTAGTGATAAACTTAACTTCATTATGCTTTTTCCTAAGGGCCTGACTTTCTTTCAATATCTCATTATTAGCATTATGAAGAGTAAATGCAATAGGTTTAGGTTGTTTCAGCTCTAACTAGAGATTCCTAAATTTACACATCAAATTCATTTCTTTTTCCTCTACATACCAAAGGTCTACACATGTGTAATCAAGAAACATTTTTCTATCATCATTATCTTGCATTTAAAGAAGAGTGTGTATTTTTTTAAATTCTAATGTCAATCCATTCTTGATTTCTTGCATGTTATTTGCCAACAACAAGTTTTTCATTAAGCCAAGGGCCATAAGTACTTTCACATTAACCATTTCATCATTATCAAATGACACTTCTTCTTCGTCCTACTCATATGAATCAACAAAAAGACCTTTGTTTCTTGCTTGGGATGTTTGAGAAGGATGAGAGGTTAAGCCACTGAAAGTTAAGAGTACCAGTTTGGCTTTGGCATTTTTGTATTCACCTCTGTCTTTCTGAACTCTTGGTTCAGTTTGACTATCTGAAAAGGTTTGAGCTGAAGTGATTAGTTTGGTTGTAATCCATATTCATTTGAAAGCCTGTTTTGTTGAGGAGATGAATAAGATGGTGAGGATATTTTGCAAAAACATCTTTAGTAAAATGACAAGTTTTACCAGATTTAAAACATTTAGTTTTATCAAGAGATATTGAGCCATTGAATCTGGGTGGATTCCTTTTGAAGAATATCTTGGAATTGGCCAAAAGAGCTCTTTCTTGTAATTTTTCATTTAGGTCATCCATGAATTGTTTGTTACTTCAAATGTCCTCTTCATCAGTGGGCTCATCTTGGAAGACCTAAATAATAGAGTTAGAGAGAAAAATAGTTGATAAAGGGGTGATAATGGTCAGGGATTTCTAGGTCTCAAGTGTATAGATTTTGTCTATAAACCTTTCTTCATATTTGTATTTTTAAAAAAGTGTGGCAAAGTCAAGATCTTTAACATGGTTAGAGTTCCTTAAACTTTGGTTAAAGTTTAGTCACATTTTTGGAAGACCATTAAGAAATCCAACACTAATTTCATGACTTTAAAGGTTAACACATCATTTACCACTTCATTCATGAGAAGTTTATATCTTTTGAGATGGTACATATATGAATAATACCAATGTATTTTTTCTAATTAATTGCTTTATCTCCTCATTTGCTTTGATGTCAGCTTGAGTGGCAAGCCTGGACTTCAACTACAAGCCTACGACACGACTTTACTATTTCGCACCTCCTGGTGACATGCATATTTATCAAAATGCATGTTTTAAAACTTTGGGTGACTATAAAGCTCAAGGTTTTTTCTTTGCGTTGTTCACAAAATAGTGGTTAGAGCACTCCCAACGGTAACGGGATAACGCCGTTATGGGCTTTTTAACGCCATAACGCGCGTTATACCCGTTGGAGGCATGAATTATCAACGGCGTTATTTTGTACCCGTTGGATACATAACGCCCGTTAAGGGCAGGGAAAAAAAAAAAAAAAAAATTGAAAAACTTACACAACTAGTCCCTCAACGTCTAGTATCCGTTAGAAATTCAAAAAAATTTACAAAAAACCCCCTTAACGGCTAGTTTTTTAAAAAAAAAATCAAAAACATTTTTTTACCACTATAAATACCCAACTAAAACTCTATTTTTTCACACTTCCATTCAAACTTTGTATACTTCCTCTTTACACTTTCATATTTCAAAAATCAAATTCGTTCACAATGGATCCAAATCAAGCTGGTGATATTCTGCCTTGTTAGACGCTGATGACCAAGAGGACTTCCAATTTATGGCGGCCACAGACGAGTATCACCTTCCGCTTGGAACAACAAGAAGGTATTGAATCTCAATATTCTAGTCGCTCTCGCACATGTATATCGTGAACGTGAGCTGCGTAAGAACGTCCCAAGAACGATTATTTCGCATAAGGTTGTAAGTATTCAAACCGGAATTTTCGTAGAAGATTTCAGATGAGCCGGAAACTATTCACGCAAATAGTTGAAGGTATTGAATCTTATACTTCCGATAATATTCCGCATCATTTTACCTTTTTAGGCAAACACCGATTATGCGGGTCGAATGAGTATAAGTGCTCTAATGAAGTATACGTCCGCCATACGCCAATTGGCGCACGGCACCCACACCGATGCATTTGATGAATACTTGCAAATGGGTGAGAGTACTTCAAAGGTCTCGCTTTGATAATTTTAACAAATGCATTATTGATTTGTTTATGCCGGAGTATTTAAGAAAACCAACACGGGCCGACATTCAAAAAATTTATCAACATCATGAAGAAAACATGGTTTTCCGGAATGCTTGGTAGCATTGATCGTATGCAATGGAATGGAAAATTGTCCGTTGAGCTTGGCAAGGCCATTTTGCTAGGGGTGATAAAAAATACCCAACAATTATGCTTGAAGTCGCTGTTTCTCAAGATTTATGGATCCGCATGTATTTTTGGGATAGCGGGCAAATAACGATGTCAATGTTTTAGATAACTCTCCGTTATTCGACGACCTTCTTGGCCGACAATGCCCCAAAAGCACCTTATATGGTTAACGGAACTAGGTATGAATAGGGTATTACTTGGTGATGGAATTTATCCACAAGGCAACTTTCACAAATCCTTCACGGCAACAACGATGAAAACATCGTGCTTTAAAAGGAGACAAGAAAGTGCCGAAAAGATGTTGAACGTGTTGGTGTTCTTCAAGGCCGTTGGGGTATACTACAACAACCGCACGTCAATATGAAATTGCCACGATACGTAGAATCATGTATTATTGCATTATTATGCATAACATGATTATAAAAGATCAAAAATTTGCTTTACGTGACTATAACGAATCAGGTGGATCCACAACAAATTTGAGGCAACGAAGATGGGTTGAAAGACGTGATACGCACAAATGTAAGGCAAAAGAAATACACGACCGACAACGATACCCAACTCCAACAGACCTTATGGAGCATGTTCATGGAAGAATCTTGAACGACATGGACAACAACAAGAGAGCGACGAGGATTATTAAGTATTTGCTATGTTTTTTTTTAATTGCAGTATTTTTTTATTTTTTTTTTTAATTTCGTTGTATTTTTTTTTTATTTTTTTGTATTTTTTTTTTCTTCGTTGTATTTTTTTTTAGTCTCGTATTGTAATATGTTTTAAATTTTAATGAAATGTTTGTTTTAGTTTAAAAAATGAAGTGTTTGATTTAGTTTAGGGGTTGAAATTGAAAATATGAAATATTAGTGGTGTTATGGTGTTATTGGGATGTTATTGTTGTGGGTGTTTTTTGATGATGTTAATGTTAAATGGTAAAGCTGATGTGGCGCTGACGTGGACGTTGTTATTGGTGTTATGGTGTTATTGTTGTGAGTGCTCTTATAACAAAGATAACTAAGTTATTGAATCACTTTTTCATGTTAGGTAATGTAGCTTTAGACGGTTTAAAGTAAGGATAAATAAAAATGTTTAAATAAGATCTGGACGACAAAGTTTTTCAGCGATTAAAATTCTTGTTAAAAATTAATTACAAATTTAAAATTCATTAAAAAAAAAAAACATTACATTACGAAATTCAAATAAACATTAAAAATATTACATAACTTATTCAAATAACGTTAAAAACATTACAAAAACTCTTCACCGTCTTCGTCATCGTCACTATCGACTTGATTCACTTCATCGACATGATATCGACGATTTCTCCAAATGTGTTCGACCAAATCAGATTTTAAGTTCTGATGAGTTGATGAGTCCATTAGCTCCTGAGTAACCACCAACGATTCTTCATGCGTTCTTAAGGGATCATGATCTTAGTGTCCTCATCTTCAAACCATGGGACATATCGCCTACCGCTTGTGTCGGATGATCATATTATGTAATATGATACATGTATACATAATATCTTGATATCATTTTATAAAACCCTCGAAAGGCAGAACTTTAATCATTTTTCACTTCTTCTTCAACACACCAAAAGCCCATTCCACATCTTTCATTGTCGCTTGCTCCTCCTCTTGTACAATATTCTTTACGATCACCCGGGAGGATTTGAAATGGACTTCATAAGAACGGACCATTATTGATATATCCCAGAGCATACATTATTTCAAGGTCGAATACGTGGCTTTCGCAAATACTCACGACCATATAACTCCATGATAACCTCGCAAAACTTACGAAGACATTCACGGGATGTGGATGCACCGAGTGCCGACTCGTCAAGAGAATCGTGAACGGCCGCGTATCCCAATTGACGAATGGCGCGAAGACACTTGACCAATGGGCTAATACTAGGCACGCCCTAGCATCAAGAGTTTGTTGAAAATAAGTAGAGTGATCGGTTATCTCTCGAACAATTTCTGTGAATAGCTCTCGGCTCATACGGAACCGCCGACGGAATGTTCTTGCGTCGAATTGCGGGTTTTCGGAGAAGTATGCCGCCATTAAACGACTATGAGCACCCTTATGATCCCTACGTATGTACCTTCGTCGGGTTTTTGGTTGTGATGCTTTGTAAGCCTTCCAAGCAAAATCCGCAAACTCAACAAACTCACTAAAAACTTCTTCATCGTCGGAAGACGAAGAAGAACCGAATAAATGCTCGAATAACAACATATTAAAAATTGTGTTTCGTGGGTATTTCATTAGAATGGTTGATTGAAATTGTGTGTTTTAAAATTGTGTTTGAGTTGGTATTTATAAAGTGGTAAAGTTTTTTAAAATAAAAGTTTTTTTTTTTTTTTTAATGCAACGGTCAAGTTTTGGAAAGTATACGTTTTAAAAGTTGGTTGAAAATGCACCCGATATTGCCTTTTCTCCTCCTCCAACCGATCTTGCAACCGAATCCCACATCCCACATGACCGATCTCCACATTGGTCGTGGTTCTCGTTTTTTGTTGCCCAACCGATGTGTAGGGCGTGATTGGGACTACCCTGACTGATTTGAGATCGGTCGACACCCAATGTGGGAGTTCGGTCGGAACATCGGTCGAGGTCCAAAAACGCATATATCAGTTGAAATCTCAATCGATTTCAAACACTCACGTTTAAAGTTACCGTTTAATTAAATAAATAAAAAAACTTTTTTTTTAAACTTTACCACTTTTCACATCCTATAAATACCAATCTCAAACGCACTTCTTAACACACAATTCAACCTCAAAATACTTCTCAACACAAGATTTATTATTGCTTGCCGTCTCCCTCATTTCGCTGAAGATATGAAAATGTACGTTAACAAACAATGCGAAGAAGATGATGTTGCTCCAAAAAACGCTATTATAGACGTTATCCATCTATTTGCGCAGGCAAGAGCAGAGAAGCAAAAAATGAGAGAAAATTACAAGAGTTAAGAGTTGCAACGACATTACGCCTGAACGAAAAGCTGTGATCGACAAATTTTTTAAAGATCAAGCCCGCAAAGACGACAAGATTGCTGACAAGATGTGGCGGTGTGTTCAAAAGGTATCGGACAACGTCAGCACCAAAATTAATTGGAGCTACCGGGAGAACGAAAAAGATGGTGTAGGTGCATCAACTTCGACTACCAATTGTTTTGGGGAACCTCTGCTAGACGAGGAAGATTTGGCTCGCATCGAGCAATTTGGGTTATCGGACTCCTCGTATGACTCGCATGCGGGGAGCATTCGATTAGATTTATGATTTATGTATTTCGTATCATTTTTATTTTTAATATATTGTAATGTTTTTATTTTAATGAATTTTAAATTTGTTGTTTAAAATGTTTGAATTAAAAAAAAAATAAATAAAAAAAAAAGTCGGTCATCAACTGTGACATCCTGATCATGTCTGGTCGCTAAAGAGAGAAAGCTGACGTGACGCTGATGAACTTGGTCACGACTGTGCCTAGCCTTAAATTCTTGACACATGTGAAAGGAGGGTTGATACTCACACCACTTTTTCTTATACATCACCACACTGTACAACATTTTAATGCACACTGTACAAGACAGTAATGCACAATTACGGTGTATGTATAAAAAAAATGATGTGAGTATCAAACCCCATGTGAAAGACCGATCTTACATGACTAGCAATTATCACTACCTATATAAGAGCATTCCATCCTTCACCTCCATGCTGAGGCACGGCGTTACGCTGGAGGGGCACCGAAAAGTGCATTGTGATAACGGCAAGCGTTATGGGGCGTTGCCCCTGTATGGGTAGAAAAAAAATTTGAAAATGTTACAAAAGTAGTCCCTGTAACGTTAAGATTTTTAAAAAATTTACATAAAACCCCCTAACGGCTAGTTTTTAAAAAAAAATCAAAAACATTATTTTACCACTATAAATACCCAACTAAAACTCTATTTTTCACACTTCCTCTCACACTTTATATACTTCCTCTCACACTTTCATTATTCAAAAAATCAAATTGCTCACAATGGATCCAAATCAAGTCGGTGATTTTCCTCTGTTCCCGGTCGAACACGAAGACCTAGCGACTTCCAATTTATGGCGTTAAGCGTGAAGTATCACCTTCGCTTGGAACAAGAAGAAGGTAGTGAATCTCAACATCCTACTCGTCCTCGTATCCATATATATCGTGAACGTGAGCTTGCGAGAGGAACGTCGCTCAACGATTATTTCGTACAAGGTTGTAAGTATTCAAACCGAATTTTCGTAGAAGATTTCGTATGAGCTGAAACTATTCCGCAAATACTTGAAGGTATTGAATCTTATACTTGATAATACCCGCATCATTTTAATTACTTTAAGCAAACACCGATGCTTGTGGTCGAATGAGTATAAGTGCTCTAATGAAGTGTACGTCGTCATACGCCAATTGGCGACGGCACCTCACCGATGCATTTGATGAATACTTGCAAATGGGTGCGAGTACGTCAATTATGTCTTGATAATTTTAACAAATGTATTATTGATTTGTTTATGTCGGTATTTAAGAAAACCAACATGGGCCGACATTCAAAAATTTATCAACTACATGAAGAAAAACATGCTTTTCCGGAATGCTTGGTAGCATTTACTTGGCGATGGAATTTATCCACGTGGGCAACTTTCACAAATCCTTCACGGCAACAATCGATGAAAACATACGTACTTTAAAAGGAGACAAGAAAGTGCCGAAAGGATATTGAACGTGCTTTTGGTGTTCTTCAAGGTCGTTGGGTATACTACAACAACCGGCATCGTCAATATGAAATTGTTACGATACGTAGAATCATGTATTGTTGCATTATTATGCATAACATGATTGTAAAAGATCAAAATTTGAATTACGTGACTATAACAAACCGTGAGTGGATCCGTCAAGAAATTTGAGGCAACGAAGATGGGTCGAAGATGTGATACTCACGGTGAAGGCAAAAGAAATACACGACCAACAAACGATACCCAACTCCAACAGACCTTATGAAGCATGTTTGGCGTAATAATCTTGAGCGACATGGACAACAACAAGAGAGCTACGACGATGAATAAGTATTTGCTATGTTTTTTTTTAATTGTCCATTCAGGTTGGTAGGAAAATATTCAAATATGTATGGTGGTTGGTTGATGAGTGTGATATGTGATAAACATAATCATCTCCCTGCACAACATATGGAGGGGCATCCATATGCGAGGCGATTGACTAAAGAAGAATATCAATTGGTCGAAGATTTGACCAAGAAGAATGTGGAGCCACGTGACATATTGTCAATAATAAAGGCGCAAAATAAGGATAACGTGTCAACACTCAAAGATATATATAATGCACAATCTAAAATTCGCAAGGCCGGAAGAGTTGGAAAAAGTACGATGCAGGTAAAACTATTTTAATGTTTTTTCTCCTATATATTTTGGTTTATATCTTTTCAATAAATAAAAAGAAAAAATAATTATAAAAATTTCAACGCAGGTTCTTATGTCCCTTTTACACTCTAATGGTTATGTTCATGATTTTCTACAAATGATGTTACGAATGAGTTGGGCGCTCTATTTTTGTTCACCCACATCCTTTAATATATGGCGTGCATTCCACACGTGGTGATAATAGATGCTACTTATAAGACAAACAAGTATAATATGCCTTTTGTGGAGATAGTTGGAGTAACTTCAACACACAAGACATTTTGCATAGCATTTTCCTTTATAAGAGAAGAAAAGACGAAAAACTATAAGTGGGTGTTAGAGTGCTTAAAGTTGACACTTAACGAGCACAGTTACTTTGTAGATGGCACATTAGCCAAAATATTTTGAAGAATTGTAGGCCATCGATCACGAAGAAACGAGATTGGGACTCATTTATTTCGGCATGGAATTCACTAGAAGATTCTCCAACATGTGCGTCGTACTTGGAGAACTACAAGCAACTTCAACCTTATTATTTTTTTAAACATTTCAGGTGTTTTAAGTTATGTAACCGAACAATGGTTAAAAAATCATAAAGAACGGTTTGTGTCTGCATGGACTGATGTGTCTTTTAACTTCAACAATCGCACAACAAACAGATGTGAAAGCCAACACGCTAAGTTAAAAAGATACTTGAAATATAAAAACACGGCTTAGATCAATTTGTGGGATGCATCAATGAGATCGTGCGGTCTCAATTCTGACAATCAAAGCTTTGAAAGAAGTAGAATCTATCGTTATCATCAACATAACATCTGATGTTTCAACTTATTACGGGGTTTTGTTTCCAATGAAGCTCTTGATATGATTTTAGGAGAAGCTAGTCGATTGAATGATCCTAAGTTTGAATACTCGATGTGTGGTTGTCAACCGTAAGGGTTGTGGGTTACCATGTGCTTGCGTACTTTTAGCGTGTAATTTGGTCACCATATATATTTGCTATTATTTGATTAATTTTTGAGGTCTTGGTTTTCAAAATATTAAAAACAATTATTATTGTTTTATTGCGGTGAGTATATCCCGCGGGTCAATTGATATCTTTTGGAGGACACTAGATGTCTCATGGTCAAAACCCTTGGAAGATGAAGATATTCAATGTGGCGATGACTTACACATTTTAAAGAAAATTTCAACAAGCGGTCCAATGGAGGAAAAATGAGTTTTTTAAAAGCTAGGTTGTATGAGCAATCCAATTGCAACTCTAATTAAAGAACCAGCGGTTAAAAAAATACACCGTGGGCGACCAAGCTTGAAGAAACAACAAAAAAAAGTTTGTTGATCCAAAGTTCAAGATCCTAGTAAAGTAGTCAATCAACGGGCATTTCGGGTAGACTTGAATGAGGAAAGACCAAGACACGTTCATGCTCGAACTATGAAACACGTGAGCGTGATGTGTTCCGGACTTAAACCGGGAACCTCAGAGACATAATTCATATGTGAGCGATGCGTCCACGAAACACGTTAGGAAGATTTTTGAATCAACTTCCATATTTTCCATCCTTATGTTCTGATTTACAAGATGTCATAGGCGATGGAAATTGCGGATTCGATCTGTCATTGTCGCTCTCGGTCTCCCTCAAGATCGGTGGCATCGTATTCGGTCGATTTAGTGCGGGAGTTAGATTTTAACCAACAAAAATACAAGTATATGTTTGGAGCGAGAGGTTATAAAATAATTTATGACACCGTAAAAAATTTGGAAAATGGATGGAAATGCGAACCACGGGTTTGGTTATTGCCTCGACATATAAAGAGTTGTTATAAGTCTAGCGGTGGAGGAAATGTTGGAGGTTGCACCACGAGTTTTCCGCTTTGGTCGGCGCCACCACAATCGGAACCACCACGAGACAATTGTGATTGCTCATGTGAATCGTAACCATTATATTAAAGCGAAACTACGCGAAGGTTCACCATTACCGTTAACTCATCCACTTTGGATTACATATAAAAGTCAAAATGCATCAGGATGGGAGGACACATATGTTAGTCGTCAAAATGTGTTTCGCGAATATTATTATCGTATTCCGGAAAATATTGACCTAACAAAGTAATCATGTAATGTTATTTCTATGGTATTTTTAATTATTCATTTTCAATAAAACTTTGTATTATTTGTTCACTTATAAGTGCGTATATGTATATGACATAAGTAAAAATAATTATATGTATATGTTTTAAAAAGGGTTGAAATTGAAAGCATGTACATTAATGAAAGTGTCATTGAATGTTTATTTTGGCTCATTAATGTATATTAATGAAAGTAATCATGTCCTAAATTATTTTATAAAAATCAATGATTAGCTCATTATGTTGGTGAATTATTTTATTAAAAAGTCGATGATTGGGTGGTGTTATGGTGTTATAGATGAGAGTGCTCTAAAAAATGTTTGGTGAGAGTAGATGATATATCTCTTCTCATTCCTTTCGAATTTATTGACAAACATTTATTCCCCATTTGAACTCGCAATAAATGCTAAATCATTCAACGACGTTTGAAGTTCATACTAAAACATTAACTTTTATGCTCCCTCCGTCTCAATTTAATTGTCAGGAGAGAAAAATCACAAAATTTAATAAAAGTGGGACCACTTTAATTTTTAACCATACAAATAGAATATTCACTATTTAGATTCTCTAGTTTTTACTAAAAAAGGAAAGTGGACAATCTTTTGAGACATTCAAAATTGAAAATATGGACAATTAAATTGAGACGAAGGGAGTATTTGTTTAAGTACTAGCAGGTACCCGCGTAATGCGGCGGCGGATACCCTGTGACAAAATTTGATGGCGAGCAAGTGTTTTTCATTTTTACGTTTTTTTTAATAATAAGTTTACGAATGAATGAAAACTTTTAACAAATATAAGCAATAACAAAGATAATCATATGCAACCACCTTTTTTTTTCTTTCATATCCTCTTTATCCTAGACAAGGATAATCATAAATCTTTTGTTTCTTTTTGCCCATGGTACCAAAATATTGGAGTAAAAGTGGTGTCATGGTTCCAAAATAACTAATATTAAAGAGAACTAAAGAAAAAAAATTCCGTATGACAAACGTTTCAAATAAATTTTGGTTATGTGTTCCTTTTACCGATCCTTGTCCTATTTTAAGCCCAAATCCAAAATTAATAAAAATTTGGATATCAATGTTATAGCCCAAAAATAAATTAACTAACCAACCTTTGCACAAATTTTGAGTAATCCCAAGATAACTAAACGTCTAAACCTAATATCCCTCTAACCTAAACCACGCAGTCGATGAAAATTCTCTCACCCTTGAACAAAAAAAAAATAACAGCATCCTTGCTTGTATTTTCTCACAAAACAAAATATAATAAGCACAAACATCAACCATTTCTTGATTTTCCTTTTCCCAAACGATTCACAACAAAAACGCCTTATTTTGGTACTTGTAACTCACGGAAAACCTCTAAAGGGGTCTCAAGTAGGTTTGTTTTTGTTTTCATTACTTGTTTACTTTGACTGAAATAAAAGAGATGATTAAACATATTTTGTTTGGTTATTTCTTTTAAGATTATTGGAAATTAAAAGAAGTTAAGCTTTTAAAAGATCTATGATGAGTTTATATTTAAAATCTTTAAAGATTTGTTCTAATCACTTTAACACACAAATCTGAGATCTTTCCTTTTTCTTGTTTTTCGAATCTTGTTCTAGTTTATATATTGGCTGTGTTGAGTTGTTAAAGGAGGATGGGATTAGGATAAATTATGAAGTTGTTGATGAGGTTTTTGTTGTTGTTCTTGATCAAATTAAAGGAAGAATGAAATGATATTGTTTATGTTCTTTCTATAAAAGTTTGAGGTTTTGGCTGTAAATCAGGAACTGAGAATAGTAACTGATTTTCACATTCATTTTTTACAATCTCAGATTTTCACATTCATTTTTTACATTCAGGTTTTAAATAATATCCCAGGTTTTATGTGAATTGTAAATCTCAGATTTTCACATTCATTTGATAGGTTTGAAAAAGGAGACTCCAAAGAATAAAGGGGCCGCTATATGAATGTGTACATCCTGATTAGAGAATTGTAATTATTTGTGAATGGGTGTTTTAAGTTGTGCATTGATTGTAGTTTGATTTGTATTTTTATTTGTGCTTTAAGTATTGTAAATAATGTTTTTTCACTTGTATTTGCTTAAAATCTATATTAGGAAATCTTAAAAATTAATTGGAGAGAAGTGCTTAAATGTATTATTAGTAGTATAGATAATAGAGGATCACATTGTTAAATCCTCAAGGACGTAAGTCGTAACTATTTGATTCATTCAAATAAAAATTAAAGTTTGAAAACTATCTTATATGTTTGTTTAGGTCTATGACATAATGTTTATTCTAGAAAAGTTCATCAAAGATTCCCGATTCCAATTCCCTCAAGATCAAAAATCAACCCCTCCTAATCCTCCAATCTATCTGATCCAAAAGTGTATATTAAAGCTCTGTTTCAATTTAAAATTAAGTGTATTAAAAATAATTATTAACAGAGGGCAATATTGTATTTTCACGTGAGCCACCTAACACCTCATCATACATTAATCTCATCTGCGATACTTCCGATTACGATCACACATGACTTTTAATATATTCACATGTGAGATTCAATATAATCACATACAATATTATCATCCAAATAAAATCACATTTGAATCTGTAACACCAACTACATCTTCTTCAAGAACTAGATCTATATTTTTGCATCCATAACCTGATTTTCGTCAACAACAACATGATTTTCGTCATCACTAACATGATTTTTATCCTCCATATTCAGATTATCATCTATATCTAACTAATCATTTGTTAACCGGTAATTTTGAACCTAAATTCTAGCAAAAAAAAAGCCTAAATTGATCCTTAATTTTGAAAAATTATGAAAGATTTATGATAAAATCAAGAATTATTGAAACTTTTTGAAGTCCTTTGAAGATTAATTTTGAATGTATGTGTTTGTGATAATCAAAATCATATTTTATTTATTATTATTTTTTGATTGAGAAGAATTTGGTTTCGAGGATTTTGGCTTTTTGAAAAAATTGCCCCTAAAATGTAAAAATCGTATTTAATTGGAGCCATTGGATGAAAGTGAAATAAAAGGTGGGATTTGATCTTTTGATCATTAGATAATTTTTTTATATGGGCAATAGCATATATATCTTTTCAAAAGTTTAAAATTATGTATATATTCTACTAAAATTTATAATTGCATATATATTTAAATTAAACTTATAATTGCACATATATCATTTTAAACCTTAAAAATATCATATATATCCAAATAACTATTATATAAATTTACAACTCTAAAACAAATGAAAACTATAATTGTAATATTTCTTTTTATTTTTCAAAATTATTTTTTCTTTATCTACAAACTTGTTGATAGTAACATACTCTTTCATTGCAAAGATACTTTATCTATTACACATATATGACAATCATGACATATATGTACGTTTATTTCAATTATTCATATTATATATGTGATAAAGTGACTTTTTTTTTGTGAGGTTAAATATTAACTTGATATATCGTTTTTTAATTTGAAGATCGGAACATCGCTCCTTTAAAACAAATGTTGTTTTTGCTATTTGTAAAATTAAAATTATCATAATTAGAGTTTAAAATTATATCAAATAATTACTTTGATATATATGACATATTAAAGGTTTAGAAATAATATATATTCAATTACGAATGTTTAGAAATAATATATCTGCAATTACAAAAGTTTAGAAATAATATGTATGCAATTGGAATAGGATCCTCTCATGTTTATTTTGAACATGATAGGTCATGTTCGAATAGGTGTGAGTGAACATTTGTTGTTAGATGCGTTGTCATTCTGTTTCAAATTATAAGTTTAATATACTAGACGAGTACCCATGCATAGCAACGGAATTTTATATCGACAGATCGTTTTGTATTAAAAAAAAGTTTATGCGTTATAAACGAAAAATAACAAAACTTTGAAGAATAAGGGATTAAACATAATGTTTTGAAACCCAGTTCGACCCGGGTGGTTCAACCGTTCCGGTCGAAAAACAGGTCAATTTAAACCGAGTCAACCCGACGGGTTGGGTCAAAACGGGTCAAATTAGACCGGGTCAACCCACCGGGTTTGAAGCGTCCCGGGTCAACCCAGTTTTTATATGTATTAATAGTTTCCTTTTTAAATATATGTTTTCAACATTTTTTTTAGTTTCAACTTTTCAAAACTATATGTACCATCAACTTGTTAGCTTGTATGAAATTTTGTATGCTTTATAATTTGTATAATGTATATAATAACATGTACTTTTTATTTTAGGGTGTTTTAAAAATAACATTAATTAGTATGTTTAATTATTTTATGTTTTAGCTTGTTTAGATTGTACATGATGAAAATTTTATTGTACTTTTTAGTAATGTGTGTTTTAATTGGTGTTTTTAATTTGGTATATATGCTTTTACTTGGTTGTATAATGTGAAAAAATTATTATACTTTTAAGTAATGAGGTGAATTAATAAGAGTATTAATTATACCATACATTTCTCTCATCTTTAACTTTTAACATTTCACTTTTTGACCATATTTCTTTTATATGTAATATAGATTACACTTGCTAGATATTATTTACACAAAATTAAAAGAAAACATTACTAAATTAGATTAATTAATTAGTTAAAGATAAAAACATCGTTTCGGTGAAATGTAAAAAAAAATAATAATAATAATAAAAATAAAATAAAGTAATCAGTAATTATTATTTTTACTTTGAAACCTTGTCTTGTTCATGTCGGCAAGTATTTATCATGAGACGGGGGAGAGTACATCTGTTTTGCCACTATATATGTATACTTTTAGCCTTGCCAAACGCTTAGTCCAATATCTTTAATAAGATGTTTATAGTTTTTCACATGTACCTGCTCCCTCTTTTGTTGGCACAACACACTCAAAAGTACTACTATCATCTCAACATCTATGTAACTGTGTTGAGGAGTACGTTACATTCACGACCACATAAGATTCTGAGTATTTAAAAGTTATGGAAATTAGGGTTTCACAAGTGGAAATTAAGTATTAACAGTTTAGGTTGGATATATGTAAGATTATACACACAAACCGTTCAAATTCCCGAGCCATGACCTCTTGTTCATGCCATATATTAACGAGCTACAGATTTTGAATATATTATATGCGTGATGATTACTGTTAGATCAAAACACTTGATCGATTAGATACAAAGAAGTTAACTTTGCAAAGTAGTAACGCGTAGGTTTAAACTTTAATTATTATATCGTAAAAATACTTTTTATTCCCGCTTTAATTACGATTTACCAAACAGTACGTTATTCTTGAATGTATACAACAGTAAAAGAAATCAAGTTCACAGGAATCTCCAAGTAGAAGATCAATTTTTAATATAGAAAAGCTTCCCCACTAAAATCGTCTACTACTAACATTTGGTTCATAGTTAATCTCTAAGCTATAGTAATCTGTAAACAGGATGTAATGGTCATCTTGCCCATCACTTTGACCTCAGTGTCAAATCAGTTTTTCAGCATATCATCTAACGCATCACTTACCAATCATAGCCGTGACCACCTAATCAAACACATAAATATATATACCCTACTTAATACAAACATATGTAACAATATAACTCACATACACTAACAAACATGAAAATGGTGCGTTTCATTAGATGGACTCATCGCCAAACCAACACAAAAACACGTCACCTTGGCGCGCGGTGGTTGATTGTTCTTATTTGGGACGGAGCATGGAGGGTGCCCACAGCGGATAGTGCATGCCTCCATTATGCCTGGTCTTAGTTATAAAACCCATTACCTTGCATTCGCTGTTACCAGTGTGGTTTACCTTGCTCTCATCGAGCTTCTTAATTAGACAAATTAGTTTCTTGACAAAAATCAGTTTATGTAATCATCAAAATTTCGGTTTTAAACTTTTTTAATAGATAGTATGTGTTTCATTTGCTAGCTTTTTGGAGGGAAAATGACATAAAAAAGTATTCATATGTATAATTTTAATTAGAGGTTTCAATATCTTTTGTTTAAATTTTTTTCAAAAAAAAATTACTCCATCGTTTTCAAAATAATTGTTTGTCAACAAAGTGCACACTTTGAGAAAAGCATAATTATTACAATTTTATCTTTTGTTTACTTTTTAGCAAAAAAATAGTTTTATCCTTAATTAATTAATTAATTAATGTGTTTTAAAAGTTTATAACAATAATTTCATGCAAGAGTAATATGAGAAACTCTACCCATGGTTGTCAAGATCCCAAATTGATCTTAGGGTGTTACGATTTGCCGATACAATAAATAAAAAACGATTCCGATCCCACATATGATTTTTGCGAGACTAGATCTCAATAGGATCCTGATCTTTATGATATAATCTTAAGATCTCGCTCGATCCAATCTTATATTACTTTTCTCGACCCGCAAGCTAAAAATCTACATATTTGTGTATTAATTTAAAATACATTAAACACGTCACGGTCATGTTTTTTGAACAGCTTGGTAGTTGTTAGTGGTTCAGGTCCAGCAGTGACATCCAATTGGACAGTATGCTGACCCTGAGACCCGCCTACTACTCCTTTTATAGCCTGAAGGGGTAAAAGTCCCAGGTGGGACTCGAACTTGAGACATCCCCTAGCCAAACATCTCCTCCCCAAGGCACCTTAAGAAAACTTTGGTGGCCAACTAAGCTATTAAAGAAATTGTATTATAGTAGGATCTTAAGATTCCGATCCGATCTTACGATAGCGATATTGCAAAAACGAAAATGCCCCTTGGTAGGATCATGATTGTAAATATCTTGACTCGACCAAACTTTTATATGAATTTTTAGCAGTTGTCAATAAATTGGAACATCCTAAAACAGAAACATGGACTATTAATTTGTGACGGAAAAAACATCTTTTGTCAAAATTAAATGTATCAAACTTTTTTATGTTTAAAACATGAAAAGTTGGAATTTTATGCCAACATTTAAATGTTTAGCCATTCAACAGTATTACCGCGTCAGCTTAATTATGCTACTCCCTCCGTCTCAATTTAATTGTCCATATTTCTATTTTTTGATGTCTCAAAAAGATTGTCCACTTTCCTTTTTTAGTAAAAACTAGAGAATCTAAAGAGGGAATATTTTATTTGTGTGGTTGAAAATTAAAGTGACCCCACTTTTATTAAACTTTGTGATTTCTCTCTCCTGACAATTAAATTGAGATGGAGGGAGTATAATATAACGAGTATGAGGTCCAAATTTGGGACTCAAATTGGTCTTTTTTAAGCCATTATTTGAAGTTGAAACTTGAAAAAACCAATTTGACCCGCTTCTCATTATGTAAGTGTATAAACAGGTTGATTTGACAATACTTGTGGCAAGTTATTAATGGCAAATGCATTTTCAAATCTTAACACAGAATTTTAATATATCTCAGTTTTAAACATAATTTAGAATGTTTCAAACCTTTAATTGGGAAAAAGGTCAAGTACTTCAATTGAAATAAGCAAGATAAACAAAGGAGGAAGTGCATGTAGGACAACGATGAAACGAACTTTTATTGCTTCATGATCTCTTCAAGTTTATAATAAACTGTTTGTTTTTTTAACGGCGCGATATATTAATAAAAACACTGTAGCAAGTTGCTAGAAGCAAAGTAAGATTACACAGGAATATAATGTTACAAGAAATTTTCGGATACATAATTCAACCAATCAAAACCAACATAATTTTGTTGCTTCTGTGATATATCCAAGCACAGCAAGTTCACAAACGGTTTGTAACTTTTCTTTTCATAATTTGTGTCTATATATAGCCGGATATCTGTACCCGATGTAAGTTTTTTAACTAAACTTTTCTCTATGTGTTCAGTTCTCCAGTCTTTGCAAACCATAAAATGTGATCAGATACTAGCCAGCAAGTTTACTTTTAATACTAGAAGGAACATATACGTATGCCCTGGGCTGTTAAATATATATACTAACTGTAAATTATACGGAGTAATATCTAACACTAACTAAAATAAAAAATAAAAAATTACAGAACATAACAGGCGTGCGTTAAGAAACAAGGAAGTAAACAATATGGAGTAAAATTAACTCATCAATGTATCTTAAGAAAAAAATTACCGAATTGGTATCATTGACTACAGTTTATTTGTGTACGGTGAAAAATAATCTGCATATGTTCTTCTATACGGAGTATAATCTATATTTGGAACTTGAAGTCTCCCACTATATGTTCAAAGGGTACCCATTTTCAAAAGATCATGTAAATAATGCGAATCTTCAATAAAGGAAACTACATACTCCGTACGAAGGTGGACCCACTGATCACACGGAAGTCAAAAGGTTCGTAATATTTGCTGATAAAAGTGCCCCTTGAAATCTTGAAGGGGGCTCATATTAGGTTAGAAAGCTTCATGCATGATACCATCGCTCGTAAAACACATGGATTGTCTCAACCAGTATGAATCAATATAAGAAAATGCCAACAACAGTTATACTTGAAATTAACTAGGAGAATGCAAGAACACATAACGGGTACGTGATCACACAAATACATGAGAACACGACAACGAATAGTAAAACGGTGGAGCATATGATGTTGGTGGTCGTTTTCGTAAAAAAGGTATATAATGACCTAGCTAAAGTTAAAAACTCTTCAATTATGGGTCTTAGAGTCGGATCTAGGAATTACGATAGGACGTCGGGACAAGAAGACACCTAAAATAATGTTTATACAGACCCGACGACAGAACGTCGGGACCATAAGAAACCTAAATTTATGTTTATATGGTCCCGACGACAGAACGTCGCGGCCATAAGAAACCCAAAATTATGTTTCTATGATCCTGACGGCAGGACGCCGGGATCATATAAACTAAAAAACAAATTTTTATGAGTAAACTACACCATTCGTCCTTGTGATATACGTTGACCATCAAGTTTCGTCCTTTGACCAAAAAAATTGCACCGTTGGTCCTTAATTGTGAAACGTTAGTCATCGTTGGTCCCTCACCCTAACTGGTTGGACTAACGGGCGTTAAGCCTTGTTAAGTGGAGGGTATATTTGTCTTTTCCCACTCTCAAGGACGAATGGTGTAGTTTACTGTGTCATTCATCAACAACACAGGCAATGCCATTTACACCCACAAGGACCCACTTAAAGAAAACTACACCACTTAAAGAAAATTACACCCACAAGGATGAATAGGCTTAACTACACCATGAATTTTGTGGTGTAGTTTTCTTGACATTGTAGTTTACTCTATCTTTTCCCACCCCCATAACTTTTCTGCTGTCATTCATCAACAACACAAAATGCCCAAAATCCCAAAATCAACTACTACTCTCAAACCCTAAAAATTCGTCCACCAAAAAACTCTCAAATCCAATCAATACCCATTTCAATTCACTCAATTCTAAGCAAAACCCATGTTTCAGTTTCCTCAACACTGCTACAACTGAAAAACTTGTTTGAAAAACTTGTGCACGGTAATACGCGAATAAAACACACGCTATCATCAACACTGCTACAACTGAAGCAACAATAATCGCTATCTTAATGCTAGAACTTGAGTCATGTTTGCCACTATTTCCAGATTGTGAAGAAACACTGTTGAGAATCGTTTAAGCTCATCTAGGAATAACAATAACAACTTGAGTCATGGAGTTTGATAGGACTCCATGAGATCGTTTTGAGCCTTAGGGTTTAACAATAACATAGACAATATGCAGCGGAATAATAAGAACTTCATACGTTATTGACACAAGGTTTTTCATTATAATCACTCCAAGCCCCAAATATTATTTGATCGGAATAATACGGTTACACTAAACTTGTAACAGGGATCAAAGATCCTTGAGGCTAAACTACACAAATCCTAGGCGTCCACTTAGAGGACTTGACGCCTAGACACACACACACACCTTTAATGACTACATTATGAAAGACTTGTATATATAATCTACACCCCATGTCCTCTTTATATACTAGAGGACTAGGGTTTACAAGATACTACGAAGGACTAATAAGTAAATCTTCTTTTGCAAGCAAGTCCTTCCATCTTTTTGTAGATTTCTTCTCTTTCTCTTTAAGCCCTTGATGTTTCATTCTTATTTACTTTGTCTCATCAAATCGAGGAATCTAAAACCCAACAATCTTCCCTATTTGATGATGACAAAACAAACAAAGTCGTGTACGAACTTCCCTGAGCAAGTAGCGAAGTTGAGATGTAAACATCTCACCATGAATGAAACATTCTTGTCTTCCTTTGTCTTCCCTTAATCCATGCTACGCCACTCAATATATCTTCCCTTTTGTTATCAACAAATAGAAATTAAGCGATGAAACTTCCCTTGAGTGGTGCACGAACATAAAAGATTCTTCAAATCAGAAGCTCCATGTAATGATCACTTGTGAAGAAAACCAAATATAACGAATTTGATGAAGAAGTAAAATCACCCAAACTTGCATCTTATGTCTTGTTTATCCATGTGACTCTGAACGTATACTAACCAATGTATAAGGAGACCGCAATCTCTTAACAATAATCACTGAGCACAATAACGTCACTCCTTAAAGTGTTTGTCAATTCTTCGTCACAATCATTAAAGCACGAACAAGTTATCTACAAAGTGTAACACCCACTTTGAGATATGATAAGAACACAAACCTGTGAAACTCAACTACAACATCAAATTAATGATATTTAACTGTCTTCGTAATCAATTATTCAATAAATCCAAATCCGAGCTTGTTAAAACCTTTAAGAACAAATTCCAAACTCATCTAGGAATAACAATAACAACAATAAATAGAATGCACAGCGGAATAAATCAAAACATTATTGTTATTGCTAAAGATTTCTTCGTCATCATCATGTGTTCTACAAAACACATCTACAGCCCCAATCCTAGACGATCAACTCTAAGACGGTTACAATCTAACAGGGATCCATGATCCTTGAGGCTGACCAACTACATGTCGACATACACTATAGTCTGGCGTTCATAAACTCGCGCCCTGACACACACACACATATGTCGATGTTTACATTGTTTGACACTTATTTAACCTCGTACCACTGCATCTCTTTATATACTAGAGAATGCTAGGGTTTACAAAGAGATAAGGATTAATAAAATACAGAATATACAAGATATCGTCTATCATTCTAATAATATCTTCTGTATCTTTATTCTTTGTAGCTTTCTCTCTTTGTCACATTCAGCCCTTCATCTTTCATACTATTTTGTCTTATCAACTCAAAGAACCTAATTCCCAACAAACACCGATTAGGGTGTTTGTTTGTTTTGTTTTTGGATCGACAGCACCCACGAGGGTGTGTTAGTCTCGGCTCGACCACGACACCACCAAGGGTGTTTCTTTGTTCTCGGTTAGAAATCACCCAAAGAGGGTGTTTGTTGTTTGCTCGTTCACAGCTAGACCCATAAGGGTGAGCTTGGTCTAATTGTTTGACCCACCACCGAGAGTGGTTTGTTTATATCCAGGTCAGCCTCACACCCACGAGAGTGCGTTTGTTGTTGTCCGCAACCCATGTCGGACCAAAAGAAACATTTGGTTTCTGCTATTGATCCGACCAACGCCCACTTAGTATTTGTGGGTTGGATTTGTGTTTTGAGTATACGAAGATGAAGTGTTGGTGTTCATAAATTATAAGAGAATGAGATGGGTGTTTGTTTTGGGGGTTTTAATGGTCGCCAGAGGTGGTGGGACTGGTGGTGAACGGTGGTGGCAGGACGGTGGTGGATGGTGGTAGTGGTGGGTGAAGATTAAGATGAAGAAGTAGTGGTAGGTGGAGTGATTGTTGAAGAAGGGAGAAGGAATGATTGGTGGGGGTGGTACTTATTATTAGAGTATAAATAAAGAACATGAATTGTGAAAGGACAAAAATACCCTCACGTGTATATCACGTGAGCATGTTTAACGAGAGTTAAATGGGTCCGTTAGTTTGAGGGACCAACGCTGAGTAATGTTTTGCAGTTAAGGACCAACGGTGCAATTTTTTTGGTCAAAGGACGAAACTTGATGGTCAACGTATATCACAAGGACGAACGGTGTAGTTTACTCAATTTTTATTATGCCTACGACCCGTCGTCGGCTACATGTTGTTGCTACTAGTGCAGAACAGGCTGTATAGCAGCAGTTTTCTAGATTTTTTTCGAAATTTTTTTCAGAAAAAATCTACACAACTACACTGCACACGCACTGCACACACTGCACTGCACTTTTCTTTGTTTCAACCAAAACCTCTAAACCACCAATACCAATATGCCGATATCCTAGAATAAGTTATAACGGCTAAAACACTTATATATAATCGCTAAAACACCCTCAAATACATTAAACATTACAAATATACAAAATGGGTCTTATAATCTAAGCATCTAGCTGCTATATACATAAAAGTTGCTATATCCACAATGTTCAAGTCGCCAAAATGTTAAAAGTGTACAATAATAACATAAGGATGAGTCGATCAAAAGCATAGTCTAAACGGTAATATATATCGACACAAAATAACCCATAAACCTCCATCTACTGATCATAAACATCATCCGAGATCCCACCATCAAGATCACTACTCCCGCCTCCGTCACTACCGCCAGCGCCACTCCCCGACCCTACCTCAGATCTCGAAGGAATCTGGCTCATAAGCTCGGCCCACTGAGGGTTACTCCCAAACACCAACATTATCTAAGTGAGCTGGTGCGTAACGGCCTTTGACTCTTTCTTAGCCTCGTCTGCCTTCTTTTCAGCCTCTTCGATCTTCTTGTCTTTTTCGGCCGTCATCTCATCAATCTCGGGCTGAGCGTACGAACCTGAAGGCGCCTCGGGTAAAATTGTCTTCCCGCTCAACACCCTACCCCTACCGGCGAATTTTCCCCGCTGCTTGCCCTTAATAACCATGGCAAGTATCTTTTCGTCCGTGTAGGGTACACTAGTAGGGTTGTTCGCCTCTAGATCCCGTAGGCGACACATCTCCTCCTACAAAAGTTGAAAAAAAAAAGATTAATTTAATATATTAGTCGGGTTAGTCAATAAATCAATAAAACATGTTAAATGACTTAAATACACAAGAAAGTTACTTGTTAGCTCTTGGCTCACGTTCTCGGCTCTCATCTCTTGGTCTCGGCTGTTCCAGAAAAAATATAATAAAAAAATAATAATTTATTAACCATTTAAAGACCTTATTAACCAAAAAACATAAGAATACAAAATTAATCAAAAATTGAAAAATTAGCTCCAAGAAAGGTGGGTTCCGGCTGTTCCAAGAAAGGAGATGGGAAGAAGAAGAATTAAAAACGAGAGGGGTGAAGGAAAGAATTAAACATCTGAAGAGGAGGAGGAAAGTGCACAGTGGTGCTCATGTGGTGGTTTGTTGCGATGGTGCGCTGGTAAGGGAGATGAGTCGAGACGGTGGTAGTGGTGGTGAATTAAGTGGTGGAGATGATGTGGTACTGGTGGTGGTGTGGTGGAGATGCTGTAATCGCCAAGCAAGATGAAGGAGATGAGTTTTTTTCCCTAAGTGTTAAGACTCAAATATGCTTTTGGTATAATTTTTTTCTTTAATTGTTCCTGACGACAGGGCGTCGGAACAATAAAAAGTTTTTGTCGTTTTGTGTTTTGGTGGGATAGCTAAATGTTTTAGGTGTAATTTTGGTGAAAATAGTATCGACGCCAGGTCGTCGGTATTATTTATGTAATTTTATTTTGCCTTTTATAAAAAAAAATATATAAATACTTTTACTTAAAATATAAATAAAATTAAAATTATATAAATACCTTTACTTAAAATGTAAAAAGTTTAAAATTATATAACTCTATTGAATGTATTTTCGAAGATAAGCTGGTTTAGAATTGAGTGAGTAATAAGTAAAACAATAAAACAATTACTTTTATTAATGGGAATTAGATACCCAAACATAAAAACTTCTTGAGAAATAATGATGTTTGGGTAAAATGGTTTGAGGTGAAATTAAAGGAGAAGGGAAATAAGATAAAGGTTTGTTTGTTGTATTGGTAATCATAATACGAGAAACAGGTTACATTCTTCCTTTGTGTTTCATTGTTTATACATTTGTTAGTCTGCTACAGTAGTATTTGAAAATTAATAGAATCGTTTCATCACTTGTTGTTTTCATCTTATTATTTTTATTATTCAGCTCTTATCATTCACTAGTTACTTACTACGGAGTATTATCAAACACACACTCTTTTGGTATACCATGTTAGACGAACGAGTCGAGGTGATATGGTTATACATAACATGTTAAACGAACGAGTCAAGGTGATATGGTTATACGTCACATGTTAAATGAATGAGTCGAGGTGATGGTTATACATAACATGTTAAACGAACGAGTCGAGGTGATATGGTTATACATAACATGTTAAGCGAGCAGTCGAGATGATATGGTTATACATAACATGTTAAATGAGCAGTCGGGTGATATGGTTATCGTCACATGTTAAGCGAGCGAGTCGAGTTAATATGGTTATCGTAACATGTTAAGCGAGCGAGTCCGGTGATATGTTATCGTAACATGTTAAGCGAGCAGTCGATGTGATATGGTTATCGTAACATGTTAAGCGAGCGATTCGGTGATATGGTTATCGTAACATGTTAAACAAGCGAGTCGAGGTGATATGGTTATCCGTAACATGTTAAACGAACGAGTCGAGGTGATATGGTTATACGTCACATGTTAAATGAACGTGTCAAGGTGATATGGTTATACGTCACATGTTAAACGAACGAGTCGAGATGATATGGTTATGCATCACATGTTAAACGAACGCGTCGAGGTGATATGGTTGTACGTCACATGTTAAACGAACGAGTCGAGATGATATGGTTATACATCACATGTTAAACAAACAAGTCGAGAAGATATGGTTATACATCACATGTTAAACGAATGAGTCGAGGTGATATGGTTATACGTCACATGTTAAACGAACAAGTCGAGGTGATATGATTTTAACGAGTCGAGATGATATGGTTATACATCACATGTTAAACAAACAAGTCGAGATGATATGGTTATACATCACATGTTAAACGAATGAGTCGAGGTGATATGGTTATACGTCACATGTTAAACGAACAAGTCGAGGTGATATGGTTATACATAACATGTTAAACGAACGAGTCGAGGTGATATGGTTATACATAACATGTTAAACTAACGAGTCCAGGTGATATGGTTATACGTCACATGTTAGATGAACGAGTCGAGATGATATGGTTATACATCATATGTTAAATCACTACAAAAAATACGCCATTTAGTGGCACACAAAAAATGCCACTAAATACGAAACAAGTGTCACTAAAGGCTAGTATGGGAATCGGTGGCATAAAAAATAAGTGTCACTAAGCGCGCTGCCACTAAAGGGTTTTAGTGGCACTTTTCCATTGTGTTGTTGTAGCTGTTCTATGAATTAGTGGCACTTTTTTGTGTGTTGCTAATGTGTTTCAAAGATTTAGTGGCGCATACTTTGTGTCATTAATCAATACCATGGCATGACCATATGCTGGTTTTAATGGCAAATATTTGTACCATAAAAACATATCACAACATAAATTTTGTGCCACAGTAACAATAATTTTGTATTTCTAGCAAGGTTTATTCTAATAGCAAATTACTTTCAACAAAGAGAAATGATAAGAACAATTTTATTAACTCGAATAGAGGTACATATATGTTCTTCAATATATACAAGATATAGATATCTAAACAAATTCACAAGTCGACTAACATTATTCTTGGAACGTGTCCAAGGCTGAACCTATATACCTAATAAGAAATCTAAAGCTACAATAACCGCTAGTTTCATCCAAGGGAGAAAGCCTGGAGATTCTTGCATCTCTCTTGACGCCACCATCTGTAAACAAACAAAAAGGACAAGGCAAGAAATTAGAATCTAAGATGAAGGTAACATAAACACCTATGCCATCATAAATCTCACTGTTCTAGATCATAAGCTTAAGACGTGATAGGAGTTCGCATATTAGGCAAAGTGGACTAAAAAAAGCATATTAGATAGATAACAAGTTTACCTTTGAAAAATGAATTCAAGCACGGCTATGTTGTTGGAGCACCTAAGTATATAACAAGTCAGTAAGCAAAAATATTAGGTAGTTATAGAAAAGTAAGCACGGAAAAATACAAGTATTGACTTCTTGCTAAAGATCTTTGGTATCTGTTAGAAAAGTTGTTTATGTTCATAGATAAGCTATCATGATTCTTTAACAAATGAGGAGAAATAAAATGATTACCACAAAAAAGGTATTGTAAAATGGATAAATATGTACATTACCATGAAGGCATCAAACAAATGTAAATCCAGGAACTTATGAATTTGAATCGAAAAAAAAATTACCGTAACTTGAGCAACTTTTCGTTAAAAATCATCCACCTTTACATATGTGGCTCTTTTGTATATTTCTCCCTGCACACAACTTTCTTGCATTGTTTGTCGACAAATATAGTTTGACAAACTTAAACATGCTAGAAGGCTACTCGTTTATTAGCAAATGCTTTTAAATGATTAAAGTAAAAATCAAAGTTGAAACAATTTCAAAGAATATCTTCATCAGCAATGTTTTAAAAACCAGGTTTTTAATCGACCCGGTCGAGTCACCGAGCACCGTTTCGACCGCCGGATCAACCCGGTTTTCCATTAAAAATAAATTCTGACCGTGTCAATCGATTCAACCGCCAGGTCAACATGGTTTTTATAAAAAAAAATTGCAAAAAACCAAACCTGAACCCGGCCGGGTTTCAAGACCACTTAACTCTCAACTGTTCATTCATCAAAAGCGATACATACAAAGGTTTTAGAAATTCAATATAACCAAAACTTGATTAGCAGATCTCAAATAACATAATGACTTGATAAACATATTTAAACACTTGAAAATTAGAATAAAAAAGAAAAAGTAGAACATAGAAAACTAGTACGTAATAAATTTGTTAGGCTAACATAGAAATTCAAAATTAAACTAACTAAGAAAGGATCGCCATTACCTGAATAAAATATTGATAACAAAATGATTAAGGGTTGCAATCTATAGGAGATGTCGCATATCATCAAGAGTGACATTTTCAATTTGAAGGGGTTGTTTTATCATGATGAGAGGGGCGTATATTAGGGCTATGTTGATTGATTAAATTGGGGGATTGGGGGGAATGCCCTATAAAAAGGCCGCCCATTTTTTAACTAGGAAAACTGGAAATAGTGGCATAATTGTAGATGATTGAAAATCATTAAAAACTTTTAGTATTACAACAAATATAAGTGTCATAATAGGCGACAAATTTTACTAACATATCAGCTTTTTTGCCACTAAAACCTATGTACAACAGTGGCAAACACTATAAAGTGCCACTATAAATGTAAATTATTTTGTGGCACATATCATTTGTCACTAAAAGATTACTTATAGTGGCACATGCACTTGTGTCATTAAAAATGTGTGCCACTAAATGGCAATTTTTTTGTAGTGAATGAACGAGTCGAGATGATATGGTTATACATCACATGTTAAACTACCCCTTCTTTATTTTTACACCGCTGCCCCCTTTAGTTTCATTTTTATACATTTGGTCCCTCGTGGGGATATATAAGCCTGAAGTAGGGTTTACCAAGCCATTTGATACCACCACCTCACCAGAAAAACTTTTCGGCGCCGTCGCCAACTTTCGGCAAAAATTCCGGCTACCCTTCCTTCATTAGCGACGCGTAGATCAAGGTCCCTACATCATTTCACACTAATTTCAAAACCTGAGATAGAGCGATATAATCATTTTATGTGTTCTTATGAAACATTTAATATAAAACTAAGAACATAACATAAAGAAAATAGCTTTGGATGGCAATATTATGCATGTCCTCTTTCGAAGGTGAACAATCATACATTTCTTATTTATGTGAAATATACAAATAATTGGGTTGTAATCTCTTATAATTTTCTTATTATGTAACATCCAAGACAAAAAGATCATGGATGTGAATATTTTATGTGGAAGAGTCAATTTGATGAACACTTAAGAGTAATCTCTTTTGCTTCAACATCTGAAGGTTCTGGATCTGTACCAACAGAGTGCTCAAACTGTAATGCCAAAGATCTTAGGATAAACATGCTAGAATCACAAAAACAGGTGCTAGAGACAAGAGTAAGGATGCTGGAGGCAAGACTTGAAATGGCAAGGAATCCCGACTTTCATGACCACGCATGTCAATCAAATGCAATACTTTGTGAGCTGTTACGTGACATGAAAAATCTTCGTATGTAGTAGTGTTGTTGTTGTTGTTGTTGTTGTTGTTGTTGTTGTTGTTGTTGTTGTTGTTGTTGTTGTTGTTGTTGTTGTTGTTGTTGTTGTTGTTGTTGTTGTTGTTGTTGTTGTTGTTTGTTGATTGTTGTGTTATTGTGGTTGTTTAATAAAATGTTGTTGTTATCGAACTTGACATACACCCGTCTATTGGTGGGTCGAACCACAACCAAGATTTTTATACATCAAAGCAAACGAAACAGATCAAACGAAACAACTCGACAAGCAAACGAAACAACTCAACCACATTCATTTCCAAACACCCTTTTAAATAGCAGGGTATTTCAAATATGCAATTTTCCAACACTAAGTTACATATAATTGAAGGAACTATATCACAATTAATAAACACGAAGGCAAACCTTTTATTCAACACGCAAGAGTTCTCAACCACATACATTTCATAAAAAATCAAATGAAACTCCTAGACAAGCAAACGAAACAACTGAAACGAAACAACTCGACAAGCAAACAAAATAACTCAAAAAAAAATACTCGAAAAGCAATCGAAACACACGACATAGAACATAACAAACATCGCAGTTCATCGACTTTTCACTTTTCTAGAAGTTGCACCACATTTTCCCACTTTGCTATAACCTACACCACCTTTTTCCTCCCTTGCATTCTTTTTCTTGATGAAATTTTCAAATAAGCTTTAAGATTTATTATCCTTACTGCCAGTTCATCGGCTTTTACCTCCATTCTTTCTCTATCAACTTTGGTCAAATATTGTCTGTAGTATGGCTTTTCCCTCAACCATTTCAGAATAACATCCCTCATCCACGTGCTAATATTCTTATAAGAACCATATTCCTCGATAATTTTATCGCCATATGTATTAAGAACTTCATCAAAGAGTGGTAGGTTCGATAAAACCTTTGACTACTCCTCTTCCGGCATGTAACCAACCATTGTTATGTGTGCGTTTTGTGTTTTGTAAGAATTGGCGATTTGGTTATGTGTGCGTGTTTTGTTGTATTGAGGATGATTGGTTATTTAAAAGTAAAAAATTGGCGGGATAAAGTTTCAATAAGGCGGGAAAGAATCCCGACGACACTTCGTCGGTAACAAACTAGTGAGAAAACTTCCCGCCCAATTATTCTCTGTTATTTACACGCGGGGGAAGCCAAATTTGGCATAAATTGATCCCGATGACCTGTCGCCGGGAGAAAAAGACTAGTTACAATTATTAACGCTAATCAAACGCTAAGCGGTTAATTTGTTTATAATATAATCCCGACGACGGGGCGTCGGTACCAATTGGTGGGGTTAATTCCTGCCCAACTATTCGCAAAGTCAAATTTGACCATTATAATGCAGACGACAGGGCGTCGGCATTATTTTTCATAAAAATTCAACGCAACGGAGTCTTGATCAATCGAGTTTTTTGTCGTTTAGTGTAAAATGCCGACGACATTGTCGTTGGCATTTTTCCGTCGCCTGTTGTCCTGATTGTAGTAGTGATATAACACCAAAAAATCACCTATTACCATAACACCAAATAACATCATCTTTTGGGACCCAACTTTTTTAAAAAAATATGTATAGTTTACAAAACCCCTTAACTAATATTTCAATCATTAAATAAACCTATCACTAATACTTCATTCATAAACATAAACATTATATAGATAGTAAATAAACATTACATAAAATACAATACGAAATACTAAATACGATACGATACGAAACTACTAGACAAGCAAACGAAACAACTGAAACGAAACAACTCGACAAGCAAACCAAATAACTCAAAATAAAAAATAACTCGACAAGCAAACGAAACACATGACAAAGAACATAACAAACATCGCAGTTCATCGACTTTTCCCTTTGCTAGAAGTTGCACCACCTTTTCCCACTTTGCTAGAACCTGCACTACCTTTTTCCTCCCTTGCATTTTTTTTCTTGATGAAATTTTCAATTAAAGCTTTAAGATTATTATCCTCATTGGCAATTCATCGGCTTTCGCCTTCATTCTTTCTCTATTAGCTTCGGCCAAATACTATCTGTAGTATGGCCTTTCCCTCAACCATTTCAGAATAACATCCCTCATCCACGTGCTAATGTTCTTATAAAAACCATATTCCTCGATAATTTTATTGCCATATGTATTAAGAACTTCATTAAAGAGTGGTAGGTTCGATAAAACTTTTGACCACTCCTCTTCCGGCGTGTAACCAGCCATTATTATGTGTGCGTTTTGTGTTTTGTGAGAATTGACGATTGGGTTATGTGTGCGCGTTTTGTTGTATTGAGGATGATTGGCTATTTATAAGTGAAAAATTGGTGGGATAAAGTTTCAATAAGGCGGGAAACAATCTCGACGACACCTCGTCGGTAACAAACTAGTGGGAAAACTTCCCGCCCAATTATTCTCTATTATTTACACGCGGAGAAGCCAAATTTGGCATTAATTGATCCCGACGCCCTGTCATCGGGAGAAAAAGACTAATTACAATTATTAACGCTAATCAAACGCTAAGCGGGGTAATTTTTTGTCTAATATAATCCCGACGACGGGGCGTCGGTACCAATTGGCGGGCTTAATTCTCGCCCAACTATTCGCATAGTCAAATTTGACCATTATAATGCCGAAGACAGGGCGTCAGCATTATTTTTCATAAAAATTCAACGCAACTGAGTCTTGATCAAGCGAGTTTTTTTGTCGTTTAGCGTAAAACGCCGACGACATTGTGTCGTCAGCATTTTTCCGTCTCCTGTTGTTCTGATTCTAGTAGTGAGATAAAACCGAAAAATCACTCATTACCATAATACCAAATAACATCACCTTTTGAGACCCAAACTTTAAAAAAAATATATATAATTTACAAAACCCCTTAACTAATATTTCAATCATTAAATAAACCCATCACTAATACTTCATTAATAAACATAAATATTACATAAATATTAAATAAACATTACATAAAATACAATACGAAATACGATACGAAATACTAAATACGATACGATACCAAAAAAAACCTACGATACGAAATTCATAAACATATCCTAATCTGAATGCTCTCCGCATGCAGAATCATATTCAGGCGCATACCCAAATTCCTCAATGTACGCCGCCTGCTTCTTCTTTCTTGAGTTTATCCTCCCACTCTTGTTGAAGCTTTGCTTGCTCTACTTCAACTTCTCTTAAAGCCTCTTCGCCACATATAATTTCATAATGTTGGCTTGCAGTTAAGCCATGCTCGTCTACTATCTCGTCTGCATAACCCGTAAAATGATATTTTTGTTGCTCAATAAATCCATGTGCATCAGCTGAAGTTGATGCACCTAGCCCAAGTTGATTCATCTATTGTGATACCGAACCAACAATTTTGTTTTCTTCATAATTTCAACGAATTTTGTTGCTGATGTTGGCTTGTATATGTGAAACGCACATCCACACGTTTCACTAATGATCTCATATTTCTTGGCTTCATCGCTCAAAAAATTAGTCAATCACAACTTGTTTTCTCACAAAAATGTCTTTGCATTTCGCGTATCGTTGTCTCAAAGAGTCTTTCTTTGACTTTGCGAGCTCGAACTGCTTGATAACGTCGACAATAGCCTTTTTTCGAGTCGCATCATCTTGATCGCATTGTTTTTTAATATACACTTTCATTTCTTCGACGGAATGGGGGAGACGATAAGCAATAATGTGTAGGGTTTATAATTATTTATTGAGTTAAGTGTGAAAATATTGGGTAAAGAGGTGTTGTATTTATAGAGGAGTTACAATTGTTTGCCAAAATTTAAAAATAAAATAAAATAAAAACTTGCCTTTTACCACAAAGGGGGTGTTTTGAAAATATTTTGAATTTGAAAATCTTACCGTTGAGTTCAAAAGTGATTTTTTTTTTCCTTGCTACGTTCCAACTCACGTTGGTATACCAACACAAGTTTCAACGCCAAGCAACGCAAGAGGGCTCAGAGTGGGAAACATGCATTAACATATGCCACATAGACCATAACACAACTCGTGCGTTACCACTCCTTTTGCTCTAAGCTTATTGTACTTTTTTTAGAGTTAACCACATAAATGTTCACCGTGGTTTGCGGGATTTTACGGATTCAATCAATTTTTTTTGTTTTTGTTACGGGTATGGTCCCTGTGGTTTTGACCCGTCACGAATCCAATCCAAAATGCTTCATAAATGTTTCATGTGGTTTGCCGGGTGTTATAGATTCTGTCCATTTTTCTTTTTTATTACGAGTGTTTTTGGACGGGATCCGTACGGTTTTGGATTGGATCCGTGATGGGTCGAAACCACAGGACCAGACCTGTAACAAAAACAAAAAATAGGTTGAATCCGTAATACCTGACAAATCATAAGAACCAAATGTAGTTAACTCTTATGTCTTGTGTGTACTTGTTTGGGTTATATTAGTGCATAAATTATGAATAATCAAAAACTTTGGGACAGTCAGGACCTTTTATTGGCTTGTATTAAAATATTTAATTAGGGTTTGTAACCTAAAATCATCAATGTACTATTTTTTAATTGAAGGAAGTTGTCTTCACAACTTTTCATTGGTAGTTGGCTGCTTAGGGGCCGTTTAGTTAGTGGAAATTTTTTCTGTTTTTCCGTTTCTAAATTCCTAGAAAAGTGAATGGTTTTTCTTCTCTAGAGAAGAGTTGAAAAGTTTGAAAATCCGTTTAGTTGGAGTTATATTTTTCCTTTTTTTAAACGGAGACGGTGGACGGAGAGGTGGGCAGCGATGGAAGGTGAAGGCGATGGAAGGTGGACGGAGGTGAGCGTGATAAGAGTGGGGTGAGAGGAAATGAGGTTATTATTTTAGAAATGAAAAAAGTGAGAAGGGTGTAATGTTATTTTCATGTTTTATTAAAATTGGAAAATGAGAAATTCGTATTTTGGAAAATTATTGAAAAAAGTCTGTTAAGCGGGTTTCAGTTTTTCCTTTTCGTATGAAAATTTTACGGAAAAATGGAGTATTCTCTCCATTAAGCACCATAGAACTGGTTTTGGTCATCCGTATATTTTTGCTTCGGTAATTACAGTTTTTCTAAATTGATATATTAAAAGCGCCCACTTGATCGGTTTCTAACCCATCTTTGGACTTGATTAGATCTGATTAATTAGTTTTATCCGTAACCAGGCGAGGTTTAGCTACTAGGTGGCTTTCAGTACTGCGATAATATAATTTTTTGTTCTAATAACCTATCATATTACCCACCACGGGCACCTCCCAAAATACTAGTTACTGAGCTCTTCAACCATCTACTGTTTAAACTTGGTTCCATTCACTTTGTTGTGTAGGAAATGGACAAAATTAAAAGGTTCTAACATTAGCAATATTATTCATTGACTAGAGACAAGAAACATAAGAATAACACTCAGTCGAATTATTTGAAGCTTTTGATCCCTACAATAATTGGCCGGTTTAGTGGGTCTATTTATACTGTGTGTAAACTAGCTGTAAAGACAAAAGAATAAGAGTGGAAGGTGTAATATGAGGAACTAATCTTGGTATTCGTCACAGCCACCCCGCCAATGGCATCAAGATCTCATTTCCCACAACAAACCCCTCATGTCATAACAAACCACAACCTTCGTTTTAGGTATTTTTTATTCAATTTCGCTTCAAATAAATAAATTTTTATTCAATTTACAATCGTTTAATAATAACAAAAAAATTAAATACATTTTATTGATATAAAATCTGATCAAAACTTAATAATAACTATAAAAAAGTGACATTAATATTAATAAAAAGCGATGAACTATTATTTTGAGACGGAAAAAACGATACAAAAAAATGCGGGTAAAAAAATACAACACACTAAAAAAAAAAAAAAAAAAAAAAAAACCACAAAGTCTTCTTCTTCAACAAACACATACTACACACAAACACACACTACAAACACAAACACAAACACAATTGAATATTCAAGCGGTAAATCTTACGCTTTGTGTCACCACCACAAATCGTCCGACGATTTCCTATCGACGACGAGCGTGGCGAGAACCCGTGTGGCGGCGGTGAACGGAGAGGCGCCACATCATCCCACGGCGAGGCACAACAACTCCACACCGTCCGCTCTAATTAACTAATATAGTAAAAGTGAAACCTTTTTAAATAAATGTAAGAGCTCAAGGTGTGTTAACGCTCAAAACGAACGTTATAGTTTAACCGAGGCGCGTTATAGCCCGTTACCCACACCATGATGGGCGTTAATGGGAGGTCAAAGATGGCAATTTATTGTGCTAAAGGGGCGTTAAGCCAAGAAATTAAAAAAAAAAAAAATAAATAAATAAATAAATAAATAAATAAATCATTTCACCCCTCTAAACCATATCAAATAAATTTTCACTTACACCCTCTCAACCTATTCAAATTCAAATTTAAATTATATTGGTTAATTCTGAGCGGGATAAATGAAGTTCAAATTTTAAATTTAAAAATCAAATATGAGCGGGATTTATTCAAATTCAAAATCAAAATCAAAATCAACTCTGCCTATATATACAACTCTACCAGAGTTGTTTAGAACATACAACTTACACACACAAGTTACACACACAATTCACACGCACAAAAATGTCTCGCAAAGATTTTTCTCAACAATTCGCAAGTCCACAAAAACTGCCAGAAACTACCTTTCCAAGTCCACCACAACTGCCGGAAACTACCTTTCCAACTCCACCAAAAGAAGTTGAAGTTTATTCAACACCACAGAAGATGTCATTCCGGTTTTTCAACCAAAAAATGTATTTGTAAACACTCCACCTCTCAACAATCCAATTGTTAACACTCCACCTGTTAACAATCCACCTGCTAACAGTCCACAGGTGGACCTCGAAAACAATCCATTTGGGTTAAGTGAGGCTTCCCTTAGTCAACTTGCGCAGGACGAGGAAAATTATAGAGAGATTATGGAACAGGAGGCACGTGAGGAAGCTGCTAGTCGTGAACAGGAAGCCAGGAAAGCTCAATATCTTAGGGAGAACTACTTTGACATCATGGAGAGAAAGTACTTTAATGGCGAGTTTTATTCCTCTTCGAATGACGAGGGTTGGAACTCAGATGATTCGTATTCTTAAGTTTTAGTTGTTTTATTTTCATCAATCTCGTTGTAGTTTTAATGTTTAATGTACTTCGTGTTTAATGTTTAATGTACTTTGTGTTTTAATGTTTAATGTTTTTTAATAAATGAAGTGTTTGTTTTATTTTAGGGGTTGAATTTGAAAATATGTGAGTTAAGATTTAACCTTGGGAATGTTATGATAATGGGTGTTTTTTTTTGTGAGTTAAGATGAAATGTTAAAGCTGATGTGGCGCTGACGTAGCAAGAGGTTAAAGCTTGACCTATGTTACTACACCTTACGCTATAACGATACAACAAGGTTTTATTAAAATTGAAACATTTTAAATAACCTATTGATATTTTCACGCGAGCATTGGTATATTCTACTAAAACACATTACTACTTTTCTTTCTAACTATATGATTATCACACTAGTAAAAATCAAAGGAGGAGATGAGACAATAGGACTTGTACGTTAACTCAATATTTAGTTTTTTTTTTTTTTTTTTTGGATAAAGTTATATAAGAATTGAATATCACCAATAGGATGATTAGGACCTGGCAACCTGAATTATATTCATGTGAAGTGAATGCAGATATTTTTAAACCAGACTAGGATACATAGACTTAAGCATGCCTATGAATAAAGAGAAAACCATCCGATTTCATCCACTTCAATGTCATCTTTAGAAGATCCTTAGGTTTTTCATATGCTGCAAAAACTAGTAAGGACATAAGCAAGATCAACAATAAGTATCAAGTTAGAGGTAACAATTTGTCCCATTTACCTATCTAACGGGTCTGTTTGAACTATAACATAACAAACTCATCTAACACAAATTAACAAGATGTCATTATTAAATAATGATTTTTGGTAGTAACAAGTTCTTTCTAATTTTCATCTCTCAGAATGATTGATTCCCAAAGGATGTTCTGCATGTCAGAGTGCAGAAAAGTAAGATGTATGAGGTTCAAGTAATCTGGATGCATGTACGCGACAAAATTACTGAGATTATGCTTCTCGTATTTTCTATTTTTCGGTCCCACTTATGGGCCTTATTCCAAAATTCAATGTCTCCGATACTTAATTGAGTTATTCTGTTCGTCTTATTTCTCCTCGCATCAATTCAACTTATGGGGTCTCATCACGAATTCTCTAGTATGTTTTCACCATTTAAAGAAACGAATTGATACCCACATCACATATTTTGATTAATGCTGCATGATGGTGCATTCTGATGTTATCTGATCTGATTGTAATCTGCGGTTGTGGTGCGTTAATCAAATATGTTATAATGTCACCTCCGCTAAAAAGAAGGCCCGCAACATAAAAATATTAAACACGCAAAATACACCAAATAAGCTCACATGTGATTTGTAAGACCACATGGGATGTTAAAATAATAAATCAACTTTGATTTTACGAATCACATGTGATATTTCTGGGCAAAAAATTCAACACTAAAAAAACCTTAAAAAAAATCGTCAAAAGTATATAAGGCGCTCCTCTATAGAAAGATGATTTAGTTCTACAGTGCTCATCAATTTCGCTTAACGGTTTATGAGATTTTTAATTTTAAAAGAATAATGAAATTAGGCTTTTTTTAATTTAATAAAATAATGGACGACCATGATTTATTCATTTAATCTTTAGAAAATTTGTTATATATGTTGAACTTTTCTCTACTTAACAATATCAACCAAAACAAATCGAAGCCCTAGCTATTGAGGAAATCGACTCGTGTTTGATATCAAACAATATAAAAAGATTCACAATGACGTAACCCCATCGATTACCGTGGTAGTTTACCGGTAAGTCAATAAACTGTGATTCAGATTAAGTGATAAAAGTGAGGTATAATCCGATTACTCTGAAAAAGTGGGATCCGGATGTGAACTTATTAAAAGAAAATGTGGGTAATGTTCCGGTGTGGGTTAAACTCCATGGTGTCCCTATGACTGCATTTAGTGAGTATGGTTTGAGTGCTATTGCTACTAAGCTTGGTACTCCTTTGATGCTTGATTCTTACATATCTGACATGCACACCAAATCATGGGTAGGTCAGGCTATGCTAGAGCAATGATTGAAGTTCGGGCTGATGTCGGGTTTTATACGTGTATTGTTCATGTTGAATATGAGTGGAAACTCCCTAGATGTACCGGTTGTAATGTTTTTGGTCATATTCAAGAGGAATGTCCCAAAACTCGTGGTATGAGTGTGACGAAGAACATGAAGAAGCCTAGTCAGGCTCCTAAAGGTGTTTCGGTTTGTCCGAAAGTGGGTTTTAAACCTACCAAAATAGTATAGACCTGTTTCAAAAAAGCCAACAACCAACTCTTGTAAGAAAAAGATGTGGAGCTTACTAAACAGGTTAGTAATTCAAACCCATTTGGCTGATGAGTCAGCTATACTTTTCAAAAAATAGCCTAATGCGGAGACGATCGTAACCTCTGAGCTCAAAGATGGAAAGCAAATTCTTTTTTTTAGGATTTGCATAGCTGGCCTTGACTTTCTTTTGGGTTCGAAAGGCGGAGTTTGAAAAAATCAATTAGAGATAAAATGCCCATGAGCATCATGGCATAGGTAAAAGGGAATAAGGAGGCAGCCCCCAGTGATCGATCATGGGTGAAATTCAACCGCCTGCTCCTTTCCTGACCCTTTCCTTCGCTACTAGGAGAGTCGCTAGCTTGCTTCATTATTGATTTAATATTGTAGCCTAATACTTCTATCTAAGTGGAAAAAGTCAGAATGTCATAATACCAACTTTCAGAATGTCGTATGTGATCAATGAACCTATCGACTACTCGCGCAGACAGCTGACTCCTTTTCAATAGAAAAGAATAGCCAAATCAGCCCAGCTGGCTGGTCAATCTCAGAAAGAAGATAGGCCGGCAAACCGGAGCTTTGGACTAATTTAGCTAAGTTGTTCAATGATAATAATGCATAATATAGAGAGTTGGGTACCAGTGGAGGGAATTCAAATTTGGCTAGTAATGGGGCAAATTCTAGTTGCTCTTCGTTCTGAAATGTTGAAACTAGTAGCACTAGTACTACTCCTATTGTTGAAAAAATTGAGAAGCTTGAAAAGCTAATTATTGATGAAAAAGTTACTCTTGTGGATGATAATGGTAAACCTCTAAAAAAGGTTGATTATTCGGGTGATCATGTTAGTGAAGATTAGCTTGTGAGTGATCTGAAAGAGAAGGAGCAGGATGCGACCACTAAGTTGAGTATTTCTTCCTCTACTTGTACTTCTTCAACAAAGGTGGGTAACCCATTCTCTAAGGTGTGTAGTGTGGTTGTTTCTGATAGCGACGATGATGAAGTTCATGAACATCCTAACGAGACTAATTATTTAGTAGTGGAGGGAACGAGATGAGTCTTTTGGAGCAATGGAAAGATGGTACACGTGACTAAAATGATTATGAAGATGATTACTTTGATGATTGTGGTCTATCTGCAGCCTAATTAAAGGTTGCTGCCAACGATGACGTTAGACTTTGATAGGTTGTTTTTCCCTTGTTTAGTATAACGATTGATGTGTCTTAGTTTATGCTTGTTTTTGTTTTGGTTTTCTAGTTGTGTGTAGCTAGTTGATCATTTATGGTATGTCATAAATGATTTAGTGGTTGTTCAAGCGGCTCAGGCGGTTACTTGAAGTTAATGTGATACTTCAGACACATTCCATTATACTTAACTGTTTTTTTTAAATAATATTAATCCGGATGGAAGACCCTTCAAAAAAAATAATAAATAAAAAGTGGCCAAATGATATTGTTTGATGTAGCGGAGATATATAGATCCATGCGGGTCTGGTTGGATCCGCTTTGTTATTTTTGTTTTGAAAAACCACATGGGATGATACTGTCACTAAGGACCATTTTTTACAAAATTATTTAACCAACACTTGGACACATAATTTAACAAATCAGGTACCAACAATCTCGCCACTGCATACACCGAAATATACCGAGTGCCGAGCAAGTATTTCAGTGACTAACTAGTGACCACCTGTCATTTTCGTCATTAAATATTCACCAATGAGGCGATGACCAAAAATCAGTGACAAAAAATTATATGGTCACTATATTGTGCGCAAATAGTGACCATGAAAAATGTCGTCACTGAATTTTTGTCACTGAAGACATTTTTCTTGTAGTTGGTTCCATTCACTTTGTTGCCTACGAAATGGACAAAATTAAAAGGTTACTATTAGCAATATTATTCACCGACAGGTAGAGACAAGAAACAGAAGAACAATACTCAGCCGAATTATTTGAAACTTTTGATCCGTACAATAACTTGGCAGGTTTAGAGCATTCACCATAGGTAAAACTTTTTATTATTCTATCAAGTTTTTATAAGAGCATTTTTACATTATGATATAAAGTTTTACAATAGCTTTTTAAGAATTTTTAAGTAAGATTTGGCCAACTTCAAACTATTGCAAAAACTACAAGTCATTAAATACGTTAAATGCATTAAATACATTAAAATTTTAAAACTTGATGTATTGTAAATGCTTTTAATAGGTCTATTTAGTGTCACCACAATTTTAATTTTCCAAATCTTTTTTCAAATTTATAATTTGTTTATACCGTAAAGAATAATGTATTAATTTAGTATTTTCTCCGTCTCAAATTATAAGTCTATTTTCACTTTACACAAAGTTTAAGAAATTATCATAACTATTTTATTAACCAATCAAATATCGTCTCTTTTCACTAACCTCTTTTTTGATTTGTTGAAATATAAAATTGAATGAGTATATTAGGACAACCAAAAATAACAATATAAATTTATAATTTGAGACGGATGTAGTAAAAGTGAAACATTTTTAATAAGTGTTAGAATGTAGTTGGTAAGGATACAACAAGATTTTATTAAATTGACTTGTTATAACCTATTGATATTTTCACGCGAGCGTTAGTCTAAAGGGGTGTTTCTTTTTAGTATAGTAGCCAATGTGGGCGTCCTTTAATCGGCAATGGGAGACCGTCAAAGCTTTGTCCTCCCTTTGGGAGGCTAATTAAGTGGTTCATATGGAACCACTTAATTTGGTAAACACCCCCTAAAACACATTAACTACTTATGAATTATGATTATCACACTAGTAAAAATCAAAGGAGGAGATGATTAAAAATATATAATGGAATCCATGTGTCATTTAACTCATTGTTACAGAATAAATAATGAGGAAGCAGTAGTAACAAATATCATTTCCCTTTTTGCTCTTATTCACAACTTTTCAAATAGTACTCGCGTAATGCGGCGGTGGGTATCCGATAACTATTTTTGTGACGAGCATTTTAAACTTTTTTATTATAAAGTAGTAGATAAATGTTTTTCAAAAGTAGATAGTCTAAATTATTAATAGTGTAAATGGTAAACATTTTTATTTTTCAAATTTTAGTATTAAGTTGGTGTTTTAACTATAGTGAGCTTTTCTTATAAACAATTCCATTAAAATATATCATTATTGGAGGGCGGTTACATATGGTTTTAATGAGACTTAAATTTTCAGATTTTACATTCATTTTCTACTTTTCCTTTTATAGTAATGTTTTTGTTCTTAAAATTTTAAGACTTCCTTTAATAGAAAGTCTCAAATGCTTTATAATGTAGTATAGATTTGACTTGTTGGGATAATAGAACTTGTTACACCTACAAGATGTACTTAAATTACTCCTTATAAACCATAAGAGCAATTGCAATGCAAGTTTTATAATGAACTTTCTATTATTTAAAAAAGTAATTTCAATGATTTGACACATTATGACAAAAGCCTTGCTAATGACTTTTGAAATAATAGCTTGGTAAAGATGAAACGTTTGATAACAAATTATACAAGTCATTTCAATTAAATGAAGACTAGTTGGGAAGGTTTGTAAAGTTTTTGAAAAACTTTTTACATTGGAGAAGGTTTGTGAAGATGACTTGTTGAGAGATACTATCTATATTACATATAATAGAAAAACGGTCAAACCTTGAAAAGTGAAAGGTTGAAAGTCAAATGAAAGAGAAATGTATTTTTAATTAATACTCTTATTAAAACACCCCATTACTTAAAAGTACAATAATTTATTCACATTGCACAACAAATTAAAAGTATATCTACTATATTAAAAACAACCAATTAAAACACAATTTATTAAAAAGTACAATAAAATTTTCACAATGCACAATTTAAACAAGCTACAACATAATTTTAAATATAAAATAATTAAACACACTAATTAATGTTATTTTTAAAACACCCTAAAATGAAAAGTACATGTTATTATACACATTATACAAATTAATAAAACACGCAAAACTCCATACAAGCTAACAAGTTGATGGTACATATAGTTTTGAAAATCGGACCGGACCAACGGGTTCAACCGGAAACCGGTGTCGCCACCGGTTCGGCTAACCAATAACTGCCATCCGAAAACAAACTAGAGAGGACCCGTTGAAACCGATACAAGCGGTGAATCGGTCTCATCGAGATCTATTTCTCGATTAATCGTCACGAGGTACCATTGCCATGAACGCCCGGGTACCTGCTATACTATATATAAAGGAAAAACCAAAAGTAAAAGTGAAAATTTGAAACTATTAATACATATAAAACCGGGTTGACACAGGACTCTTCAAACCCGATGGGTTGACCTGTTTAATTTGACCCGTTTGACCCAACTGTCGGGTTGACTCGGTTTAATCGACCGTTTTCAGCGGAGCGGTTCAACCGTTTGAACAACCCGGTCGAACCGGTATCAAAACACTATGTTTAATCTTCAAATCTTCAAACTTTTATTATTTTCGTTTAGAACCCATAAACTTTTAAACACAAAACGATATGTCGTTATATAAATAATATATATATATATATATATATATATATATATATATATATATATATATATATATATATATATATATATATATATATATATATATATATATATATATATATATATATATATATATATATATAGTTTTCTTCAAAAAGCGATTATAGTGTTTTACAATTAAGATAAAATATGTGCCCGTTAGTGCACATTTAACTTTTCAATAGGCTAAATACGTCTATTTAAAAAAAATGGGTTAAATGTGCTCAAATCTTTTACAAAATAGCCAAAATTAGCCTTTTTTATTTTTATTTTATTTTGGGCTAATCACATTCATGCTAATTTTGGTATTTGTGTTCTTCTTAGCAACGACGCCAATAATCCCATCATTGTTAGTTTTTACGCGACAAGTAACGTGTGTTGTTAGTTTTTTATCTCATAACTGATGCAATGTTTACTTTCATTTTCATTAAATGTTTTTATATGTTGTTTGATAGATGTTAAGAATTTTGTCTAGACTTTAGTTATCATCATATAGTACAACCGTTTGCAATTGCATTTTCATCGGTTCACGTTCTATTTTAGACGCTACACAAAATACTCACCACAATATCACAAATCATTAATTATCTGACGCTAGAAACAGCTGCCGCTAGGCGCGGGTACTCGCCTAGTTTATTAAAAGATTGATTGTGTTAAATGAATAAAGTTTTTAAAAACTTGATGCATTGTTGACACTCAAACATAGTTACGCAGGGTTTTTGGCAACCCATAAACAAAACAAAACTCACGAGTGAGTTACGATATTTGATAAAAATGAAATTCAAGTTATTGCTTACTAGAAGGGTGCCGCGTAATCTGTGCGGTGCAGATAACTATTTTATAACAAACAAATGCTTTTCATGTGACCTTTTAATCGCGATAAGGCGATCGACATCTCCTTTTTATATTCTTTTGACAATAATTTCTGAGATATCAAAATTTGATTTAGCCTTGAGTTCGAACCGAGCCCATTTGGCCCGTTGCTTTCGAGATTGAATATTTGTATAATGTGCTTTATTATTTGTATTAGTGACATTTAATGCAGAAATTGTGTTTAATTTGGTTGTATAATATGCTTGATAATTTGTATTTCTTATGTAAGGGGTGTTTTAATAACTGTATTAATTATGTTTATTGATAATTAAATTGACTATATTAAATAGCATTAATGAGTTGTTCTGTTTTTTATTATGTGAATTAAAGTGGTGTACACTATGCTTCTTGTCTTGTACATCTGAAAATTATGTGCATTGAATAATGTGATGTATTGAATTTTAAGTCTTCCTCTTATAGTAAGTGTGTAGGCTTATTTTTTTAAGACTTCTTTTTAAAGAAAGTCCCAAACACTTTATATAGTAGTATAGATATAGATAGGTTGGGCTTTCAGTTTTGGTGTCTCATAAGCGTTGTAATCCCAACTTTTGAGACCCAATAGCTACTTGCAATTTTAAGAATAAAAAACATTATTCAAAAAATAGTCAACTTTTCTAATAACAAGGTCTTACAGGTGATGCTGCCTCAAAGAACTCTTTATTCAGCAAACTTTTATAGATTCATTAGTTATGTTCAATTAAATGTTTAGTTGTTTAATGTGAATTGAACATGAGTGACTTGAGATTAAACTCATGACCTAGTTTTTCGAAATCTCTCTTTCCTGGCTTCACTAAGACGCAGTGCATGTTTGGTTTGAACTTGAAACCTCAAATGATGAATCCCATAAGCCAAACCAAAGCCTGAAATAAAGTGCTTTTTTTTCATTTCTCCTACTTTATATCGGTATACGAAAACACCCTAATTTCAAAAATGATGTATGCTTATTAATCCATCTCCCATACAAGTTTACAAACAAAGTTTATAGTGAGTTGGTTGTACTAAAATCACAGATATCATTATATCAAACATCATGTTTGGACATCAATAATTTGGCTGGACATACTCGTGACCTCCAACGACCTTCATTTTGTCAGTAACATCATCTTTTTCTCTTCAACGACCTACGGACGATTGTTTACCACACTAAGACGGCCTGCATTCTATTTCTTTTCTTATTTAAAAAAAAAAAAAAAAAAAAAAGAATGTCTTTTTCCCTAGATATATCTATCACATTTTCAAAAAAAAAAAAAAAAATCTCTCACACACAACTTCTATCAACTTTACAAATTATGGTTGATTCACCAAATGAAGTGAGACGAACAGTAATTAGACGACTACGAAAGGAACTGACTGTTGAGGTGACATTGGCAAATGAATTGTTGACCGAGTTGGGATGTATTCTGAGCAACTTCAAAGTCGTACTCCAAATATGGATAGGTTGTGTTCCATGCCATTGGACCAGCTACTTTTTAGCTACGGTCTACACACTCTCTTTATGAGCCATGAAGCGGATATACGTACTGCCACCAATTTGAGGACAGCAAGAGAGGAAGTGTTGTTAAGCGTTGCTGAGAAACAAGAATTCATTGCGAATTACAAGGCAATATAAAAGCTCAAACCATGGTTAGCTGACGAACTTATGTATTTTAATTTCCGTATTGTGATTTGTTTTTGTTTTTGTTTTTTTTAATTCAATGTCGTATTCTACTTTGCTGTTTAAATGAATAAAAGTTCGTATTCTACTTTGTATCATACTCGAAAATAAGTTTTAATTCATTTAAATAAAAATAGATATTACAATACGAAAACACAATACTCTATTTATTTTTTAGATGCATCCAAACAAATTTAGAATTCATTTGTTGTTCTAATTTTCCGCCTTTCTAAATGAATCATTATGTATCTCGTAATCGAAATTAGATTCTTGTTTCAAATAAGCGTCGATCAAAGCACGTTTCTCTTGTGATATGTCATCGCATTCATCGTATGCTTTCCTCAAATTATATTTAGCTACGCTTTTGCTTTATCAGATTCTACGGCTAATTTCATAAGGGCTTGTCGACGAAATTTATCCTCGTTGATTTGTTTATGAACCATAGCTTTGATTTCATCAACGTAGTGTGGAAGCGAACAAACCATTTAAAAAGTTGATGAAAGTGTATATGAATTGTGTATAAAATGATAAAATAAATGGGGTATTTATAAGGTAAAAGGGTTTAAACTTTAAAATGTTAGGGCCCGTTTGGTATATAGATGGGTTTAGGTTTTGGATTTGGATTTGGATTTAAATTTGGATTAGGATTTGGATTTGGATTTGATATAGGTGAGAGAAAAGGTAAATGAAATAATAAAAAATAATATAATTAAATTAAAAGAATAAAAAGAATAAAAGAATAATTTAATAAATAATAAATATATATTAAATTAGTTTTATAAATATATAGTACAATCAAAGAAAAGATATAGAGAGAGATAGAAAATACGGGCCCACTTTGGTCAGAACACCCAACTCAAACCACCCTTCATGCTCAAGATTTGAAACAGTGCTCACTTTTTGAATTTTTAGTCCAACCCTACAGTGAAAATATGTACCAAACGTTTGATTCATGTTTTCAAAGTCAAAACCCAATCAAAAGCACTAAACCAAACGGGCCCTTAATGTTTTTTTTATAAAAGTGCCAAAACGGTACAATTTTTGAAACACATATACATGCTCGACAATGGTCGATTTCTCGACCAATATGCCCTTCCGATTGAGCTCAACAGACACCCCAATACATAGGCCGACCGACTCGACCGATTGTCGACCGACCTTAATGCGCCCAACACAACATGTCACAGTTTGGGCTATATAACATTGCTAGTCTATAAACAGGAAAATGTACCCCTCCATCCCTGCTTACCTCGTTATCACCTCCCCTTTATCATGAGTAAAGATGGAAAAAAAAGGCTGGTAATCTGTTTTCTAAGGTTGAGAATTTGGTTATTTATGATAGTGATAGTGATGATGATGAAGTTCTTAAGGACTACAATGAAACCACAAGTTTTATGGCATTTCACGGCTCTAAAAGTGGCAGCGAAGTGGGCATGAAGAGCTTATTGGAGCAGTGGAAGGATGACATCTATGACCAAAACCCTTATGATGATGATGAGTTTGAAGATTGTGGTCTGACCGATGCACAGTTAAAGTTTGCTAATGCATATGATATTAGTCTCCGTGGACATCTTAAGTAGGTTGTTTCTTTTTTATTTTGCATAAGTAGACATGTCATTTCTTATGCTAGTTTAGGTCTTAAGCACTGTAAACGCTTTTGGTTTACCTTTTTGGGCTGAGGTGTGGGACTCACCCACATCCGTTGTACTTAATTTTTTTTAGAGTATAATATTTTAATGGGGGTAAGCCTTTTACCCAAAAAAAATTATTGTAGTTACTAGGTTTAACAATATGATTAAATAGATGTAGACAAAACCATTAAAATTGATATGTTATTGGTACCCCCATGGCCCACCCTGTTTTGTCCTCCATCTCCTGGCCCACTATGTTTACATTACAACATTTTTTATCAGTTTTTGTTCCGTATTTTTTGTCAGTCTTAAGTTTTTGACTTATTAAACTTTATATTTTATGTTCCGTACTTTCAGTTTTAAAGTTTTTTGATATAAACAAAATTATTTAAAAAAAATAAATAGATAAATAAAAACCGTAAAAGGAAGAGGGTACCACTTGTATTTTTGGAAGGGTACTAATAACCACTCCCATACATGATATGCACTAGTCGATAAGAAAGTGGGGGATATAGTGGCCCTTATCTACATCAAGCATCATGTGATGGGACATGTAAAGTTATGAGTGCGACATGAGTGTTGTTCGCTTTAAAGTGATTATAACTTAAAGAACAAAGTTAAATCATTTTTTATTATAACTTGATGTATGTTGAAACAAGATAATAACTAGTATACAAAAACAATTTAAACAAAATAACACAACAAAAGTTTTCAACGTTTAAATTCTTATTTGAATAAATCAAAGAATTTACTATAATTGTTTACGTAATAACAATAAACGTTGAGTGACAAAGAGTAAGATGATATCCTCACTTTTTTAGACATAAACCAAAGTTATATATTTAGTGAGAACTATACAAACCACTGAGCAAGTTTAAGGACTTAGTTCTAGGAGGAGTAAATGCTCTCGTAAAAGCTAACACATTAAATGTATGAGGTCAATTTACTCATTTACAACATACCCTTATATAGGTAAACTCGAGGTGGATACCAGTGGGTTAAAAGCGGCGTGCCAATGATGCGCGTACGAAACGCGTTCGGGGTCAAAGGAACTTCCTTTTCGTCGAGCAAGTTTTTCAACACCCTAGGAAGTGAACCTAATCGTTGTAGTGTAGTATTGGGTATGCCTTGGGTATTGATATCGTTCTCTAGGGGAATAGGAATGCTAGCAAGAAGTGTACTACTCTAAGGTTGGTGATAAGGTTTTAAAAGGTACCATTTTGAGGGGTCGTTTAAGTCCTTATTTGATCACTTTTGTATCCGTTATTGCTTAATATCGTTCCTTTTCACTTTTAGGTCTCGTGAAGGCAAAATCTTTGGAATGGCACTTATTTGGACGAAAAGCGCGAATATATGAAGAAAATGGCCAAAGTCGAAATCGAGACACTCACGATTCTTTGAAAGTATAAAGCGACGCGTCGGTGCTATTTGCGCCGTGTCCCAGTATTGTGACGGGTCGAACTCAAACTTCGTGTTTTCAAGGCGGCGTCTAGTTGTGAAAGAGTGAGCCGTCGCTACTCGGACGGCCTAGATGCGATCGAGACGACGTCGAAAAGCGAAGAGGACGGCGTCACGGACATAAGGTGGCGCCGTCGCAAGGTTAACGTGGCGAGCGAAACCACAATGGCGGCGACACGGCGGCGTCACTAAACATAAGGTGGCCGTCGCAATTGTAATCTTATATATAGAATCCGAATTTTTCGGTCTTTGTGTGGAGAGTCTTTGGGTAAAACCTAAAACCGAACCTAAGGTGTCTTGTACAGTATTTTAGGGTTTTAACCCTATCTTACACCAAGATAAGTCTTTGCTTCATTAATTCAATTATGTCTTTGATTATTTGTGTGTATGCTTGCATGTTCTCCATGTCCGGCTAATTTATTTGTGTGTTTGCTTAGGAAGTATGAAACTTAATTATTGAATATTGATTGGTTGTTTCTTATCTTAGTTGATTAATGATCTAGTAATGCGATAGGTCATTCGTTGTGTACTAATGCTTGATTCATCTTTGTGAACCTTAGAGTATGATTACACGAGTGATTGTAGGCTAAACCATCCGAAGCGCCTTAGAGTAGAGTCTATAATCTCTAAGTGGATTTGTAGACAAGACCCTTTGGTAAGTTCACGAGTTGGGAGAAAGCATACCCTACAACTTTATAAATACAACGCAACTAGGAATAAGGCGTGACACTCGACCATCGATAGGAGATAATTAAGGAGTAATACAAACTAAGTAAACACATCTTTAAACTATCATACGAGCACACATTAATTAGACATAGACTCCACAACCTTAGTTTAGATAATTAGATAATAGTAGAGTAATCGGTGAAATACCAACCCCCAAATCCAATACCGAGATTCGTACCTTTCCATTTTCATAAAATATAAAAGATAAAAATAATCTTCTTCAACCTTAACCTTAGCGTAGTAACTCCTACTAGCATTCCTATTCCCCAGAGAGCGATATCAATACCCGTGGCTTACCCTAATTACTACACTACAACGATTAGGTTCAACGCCTGGGTGTTATAAAACTTCTCGAAGAAAGGAAGTTCCTTTGACCCGAGCAGCGTGTGGCGTTATCAAGTTTTAGGCGCGGCTGCGGAATAGAATAGCTAGTTAGTAGTCCACCTCGTTTAGGTTTCTTTGCTTGATTCTATCAAGTAAACTTTTTCTTTTATTAGCTTCCTCGTAGTCTATCCCCTTCTTTGTGCCTTTGTTCGTAAAACTTTTCCATTGACTCTTCCGTTCACCATTATGGAGAACGCGAATCCGCCAAAACTTTCACCCAATCAGCGAAATCCACTACATAATCTACCCTTTCCACTCCAAAATGAGATCTTGAGGTTCCGGCAACATCATGATGAATCCTTTCACGAGGCTTGGACTCGAATTAAATATTTATTGCAAAAGTCCTTTATCATGGTATTGACTTCTGTTTCCACTGCAATTCTTTTACACTCGTATCGCCCGAAACCCAAAGGAGGCTTGACTATGTAGCGGATGGGGATATTTGGGGATGTGGTGTTCGACATGCATGGGAAACCTTTGAGATTCACGCCCAATTTAGAAGTGGAACACGGGACCCAAAAGAATCTTTAGACCTATTTTCAATTTGGAAACTTGATCCGGAAAGGTTGTTTAGGAAGGAGATGATTAGAGTTGAGGTACCAAGGTGCATGTCATGGTTAGGCGCTACCACAATACAAAATGAATACATAGGTGATCTTGATAAGATGGAGGATAGAGTAGAAAATCCAACCCCATCGGATAACCCACAAGTCTTACCATCACTGAGGAACACACATCGCCTATAACTTACGGAAGAAGTAGAAGAGACTATAGGAACCCCAATTAGAGAACCTTTGGACCAAACGCCATTAGAGAATGTAGGTTTAGATGCTTGTTGTCATGACCTCTCTCTTGGTCCTAGGGAAGTTCCATATTTTGATGAGCAGAGCCTCGGCAAAAACCTTACCCAATTTTCCGTCTTTAGATGTGAATCTTGGAATTGAATTAGGCCCCAATCCACCCATCAAAATAGATAGTCCGGGTAGTTGCTTGATAAAGGTGGTAGATTCTAGGCCATGTAGAGTAGAAGCCGATATAGGAGTAACCCATGACTTACACACTTATATCACCCATTCATGGTTGATAACAAGAAACACTATGGGTTTAAACCGGGTTTATTAGGTCAAGATGGATCCTTAACCATGAATCTTTTGAAGTTGGTAGAAAATGATCCATTCTTAGGAGAGATTTGATTCTCTCGCTACACCAATAGACTTAGGTAAGGTTATAATGAATAGAGCACACTTCTTTGAGCATATAAATCACCCATCATCCTCTCCTAGCGTAGCAAATTTCCACCCTAAGGGTGTGTATTGCTACTATCACCCACACTTGAACTTAAGTGTAGGAAAACTTCCCTTTATCTGTTAAATAAGGGTGAGAGTCAAGCTCGTGACTCGAACAAAAACAAGCGCTTCTTGGGAGGCAACCCATGTGTATTTGTTTTTCATTTTCATTTGTGTGTCGTATATCTTTTATTGATTGTTTATTCTCATGTTTAAATTTGTAAAAAAGCTTTATTTTGTCTTTAACCTCGTCTTAATTACATATAAAGGTATTTTACATAAGGGATAAATGTAGGGAAGATTACACACGTTTTCAAAAGAAACGTAAACATGAGAATTTCAATTAATTAAAAGATATATATGTGTGTTTGTTTGAGTCAAATGCTTGTATCGAGTCATAATGGATGTTTTGCGGAAATTTTCCAGTTTTAAAGATAAAAATTTTCCGAATTTTTCCGGAAAATCGCAGACCGGTTTTGTCGGGATAACTGTGGCGTCGAGATTGCAACTTGACGCGTCGGGAAGGAGTAAAAACATCAGTTACTTTTTCTCGTTTTCGAGCTACTTATAAATTTTTGGAATTTTCGGTCTTAATTTTCTTAGAAATTGTAAACATCCATTCCACAAGCATTATATCCTAGTTTAAATCGAGTCTTATATATATTATTACCTTGATTTTCTGTGAAGGTTTCGTTTGTTTTCTTCAAGTGTGCGAGGTTTAGTTTGTCGAGAAGAAGTTACATAAGATTGGAAGGAGCTTTTCATAATAATTCTTCTTGAAAAGAATTTAACCACCACTTTACGGATCCTACCGAGCTAATCGGGGAGTATTAGTTTCTTTCGTTTTAATTACCTTCCATTATCATAACTTTGATACTTCGGGAACATTGGGGACAATGTTCGGTTTAAGTGTGGAGGGAAAATAAAGCGGGAACTTTGAAACTATGCTTATCCTTGACTATTTGCTTTGTCTAATTGTGATTGTGTAATAAACCATGAGAAAATGTTGGTTAGGGTAATTTTGGCACCAAATTTAAAATTTTCATGACATATAGGAGTGGGCCATTAGTCTTAACAAAAGCGTCTCACGGATAGGAAGTTGCATGACTAGCACAAAACCCTTACCACCCAAATTCCACCCAAAATGTGAGGATCGCCACTTAGATTAGTAGGAATTAAAGCATTCATCTTTAATGCTTAGAGTGTGAACCGTAGTATATTAGATTCTAGAACTTGTTTTGTGATGCATTCCGAGATCGTAGTGAGGCTACACTTGTGTAGTTAGGAATAACTAAATGATAAGAGGCATTAGGATAAACCCTTGTTTGATACACGTAATATAATTACTTCTTCCACATCGGTTGAGTAATTCCCCACACCCTGCGTTGTACTCATCTTTAGTACACGATACCCTAGTTAACCCTCGAGCCTATCCTTTTCGCGGTTCTCGTGATATTCGGTTTTCGGAATATCAATGAAAACATTGTTTACACCCCACCCCAAATATACACCCAAATCGCCTTAGCCTACCCACTTATGCACTCACTTTTAGTGCAATTATTTATTATCACCTTAAACCCTTAGTTCAATTATCTAGTTGCTTGCATAAGTTGCTAAGTCGAGTCATATCCTTTGTATCTGAGTTTTGGGATGATTGGGATTCATGGGAAAAGTTAAAGTTTATGAAATGACGGAAGGGCGTTAAATTCAAATTCCTTTGTTTGCGTAATAATGTACCCCAAGTGTTTTGATCTTTTCAAATCGGGTCAAATTAGTGTTAGGTAATAAAACTCAAGTGTAGGGATATGCATGTAAATCCCTAGTATTTTGATGTTACCGTAGAGGATGGTAGAGTAAAGTGTATGAAAAAAAAAAAAAAAAAAAAAAAAAAAAAAAAATATATATATATATATATATATAGTGAAAAAAAAAAAAAAAAAAAAAAAAAAAAATATATATATATATAGTGTGAAAAAAAAAAAAACAAAAAACAAAACATACAGCTACCATCCTACATCTATCTTTTAAATTTATGTTTGTTTATTTCCGTTACATAGAGTTTTAGAGTGTCGGTCTTGGCTTAGCAACGCCATTCTTCATATCTGATTAACATAAAGATTTTGACTTACCACCACTAAATAGCCTATCCCACCAAACCCTTATTTCCTACCGTAAGCCTAACGTTACAACCCTTTAAAAGACCTCTTTGATAGTCTTTCCTAGGTGCTTCGTAAAGCGATGGAGGTTTGATCTATTCTCAAGCCTATGGTAATCTATGTACTAGGACCGGTTAATGAGTGTTTATCTTCCATTTCCAATTTGTTATATTCCATATACACCGAGAGAGATGTGAGTATCCAAACACCCATGTGAGGTGCTAGTATGTAATTCCGTGCTTGTTATGACTTTCTTGGGGCTTATATGTGTTGTGGACCGTTTTGAATTAATGCTTCATGACCCCAACTTATAAATTAATTGGCTAAAAGCACATTTGCTTGAGGACAAGCAAATAACAAGTGTAGGGATATTTGATAAGGTTTTAAAGGTACCATTTGAGGGTCGTTTAAGTCCTTATTTGATCACTTTTGTATCCGTTATTGCTTAATATCGTTCCTTTTCACTTTTTAGGTCTCGTGAAGGCAAAATCTTTGGAATGGCACTTATTTGGACGAGAAAAGCGCGAATATATGAAGAAAATGGCCAAAGTCGAAATCGAGACACTCACGATTCTTTGAAAGTATAAAGCGGCGGCGTCGGTGCTATTCTGGCGCCGTCCCGAATTATTGTGACGGGTCGAACTCAAAACTCGTGTTTTCAAGAGGCGGCGTCTAGTTGTGAAAGAGTAGGCCGTCGCTACTCGGGCGGCCTAGATGCGATCCGCACGGCGTCGAAGTGAAGAGGGCGGCGTCACGGACATAAGGTGGCGCCGTCGCAAGGTTAACGTGGCGAAGCGAAACCCAATAATGGCGGCGACACGGCGGCGTCACTAAACATAAGGTGACACCGTCGCAATTGTAATCTTATATATAGAATCCGAATTTTTCGGTCTTTGTGTGGAGAGTCTTTGGGTAAAACCTAAAACCGAACCTAAGGTGTCTTGTACGAGTATTTTAGGGTTTTTAACCTATCTTACACCAAGATAAGTCTTTACTTCATTAATTCAATTATGTCTTTGATTATTTGTGTGTATGCTTGCATGTTCTCCATGTCAAGCTAATTTATTTGTGTGTTTGCTTAGGAAGTATGAAACTTAATTATTGAATATTGATTGGTTGTTTCTTATCTTAGTTGATTAATGATCTAGTAATGCGATAGGTCATTCGTTGTGTATTAATGCTTGATTCATCTTTGTGAACCTTAGAGTATGATTACCGAGTGATTGTAGGCTAAACCATCCGAAGAGCGCCTTAGAGTAGGAGTCTATAATCTCTAAGTGGATTTGTAGACAAGACCCTGGTAAGTTCAAAGAGTTGGGAGAAAGCATACCTACAACTTTATAAACACAACGCAACTAGGAATAAGGCGTGACACTCAACCATCAATAGGAGATAATTAAGGAGTAATACAAACTAAGTAAACACATCTTTAAACTATCATCGAGCACACATTAATTAGACATAGACTCCCATGACCTTAGTTTAGATAATTAGATAATAGTAGAGTAATCGGTGAAATACCAACCCCAAATCCAATACCGAGATTCGTACCTTTCCATTTTCATAAAATATAAAAAGATAAAAATAATCTTCTTCAACCTTAACCTTAGCGTAGTAACTCCTACTAGCATCCCTATTCCCCAGAGAACGATATCAATACCGTGGCTTACCCTAATTACTACACTACAACGATTAGGTTCACTGCCTAGGGTGTTATAAAACTTGCTCGAAGAAAAGGAAGTTCCTTTGACCCCGAACGACGCGTGTAGCGTTATCAGTTGGGGTTGAGGATGATTCTTTTTTATCTTTTATATATTTTTTAGAAAGCTAAGGATAAAATCTCGGGGCAATTGGTTTGGGGGTGGTACTTCTACCGATTACTTCTACTATCTAATTATCTAATACTATGGGTAGCTATGTCTTTTTGATTGTGTGCTCGTATGATAATTAAAAATGTGTTTACCTAGATACTATTACTCCCTAGTTATCTTTTATTGTTGGTTGAATTTTCACGTCCTTATTCTTAACGCGTTGTATTTTCTAAGGTCGTAGGGTGTGCCTTTTGCCCTAACTCTTTGAGAATACCTTAAGGTTATTGCCTATGAAATCCGCTAGATGTTTCATAAACTAACTTTAAGGTTATCTTTGGATGTTTAGACTACGAAATCCTCTACGTGATTCATAAACTAATGTTCACAAAGATTACTCAAGCATTTAAACACAACGATAGCCTAGTTACACTCCTAAGCCAATTACAATTAAGATAAGAGACAACCAATCAATAATTAACAACTAGGTTTCATAGATCTAAGCAAACACACAAGAAATTTAGCTAGACATGTTAAACAAGCAAGCATACACACATTGAATGGAAGACATAATGATACTAATGGATTAAAACACTTATCTTGATGTGTAAAATAGGGTTTGGGACCTAAGATCTTGTCAAGTCGGACTACAAGCGTTTAGGGTTTTACTCCAAAAGCCTACCGCTTCAAATCTTGAAAAATCGAATTCTATATATAGATTTACACTTGCGACGGCGTGCCGCTATATAGGTGGAGACGACGTCGGATCGCCGTCATTAGGGTTTTCGTCTTGGCCAAGTTATCGATGGACGGCGTCACGTTGTAGTTGTGGCGCCGTCGGGCTTCAACAGGGCGTCGTCGATTACGGATCCGAGCCATCCGAGATGAAAAGTTTTAGTGACGCCCTTCCTCTTCAAAGCCTGACGCAGTTAGGTGTTTATTAGCAAAAAGTCTACTGAGCCGTCAAGTGTATTCTTTATCAAATCTGTAGAGAGGGACGGCGTCGCCCTATAGTTGGGACGCCGTCAACTTCAGTTTTAGCAGCTTGAGTGGCTTCGATCTTGACTTTGTCATTTTCTTCATGTATTCACTCCTTTTCGTCAAAATAAGCATCATTCCAACATTTTTCTTCCAAGAGACCTAAAAAGTGAAAAGGAACGAAATTATGCAGTAACGGATACAAAAGTGGTCGATTAAGGGCTTAAATGACCCCTTAAAAGTGTACGTTTTAAATCCTTATCAGCCAAGCATCTAACTAAGAAGGTACACTAGTACCTTATGCCAAAGCCAATTGACGGTTTGAGGCTTGTATAACCATATCGTTCGGGGTCAAAGGAACTTCCTTTTAACATCGAGCAAGTTTTTCAACACCCTAGGCGATGAACCTAATCGTTGTAGTGTAGTATTGGGTAAGCCTCGGGTATTGATATCGTTCTCTAGGGAATAGGAATGCTAGTGAGAGATGTACTACGCTAAGGTTTGAGGTTGAGGAAGATTATTTTTATCTTTTTATATTTTTATAAAGCTAAGGGTAAAATCTCGGGGTTTGGATTTGGGGTTGGTACTTCTACCGATTACTCTACTTATCTAATTATCTAAACTAAGGGTAGTCTATGTCTATTGATGTGTGCTCGTATGATGATTAAAATGTGTCTACCTAGATACTATTACTCCTAGTTATCTTTTATTGGTGGTTGAATTGTCACGTCCTTATTCTTAACGCGTTGTGTTTTCTAAGGTCGTAGGGTATGCTTTTATCCCTAACTCTTTGAGACTACCTTAAGGTTATTGCCTACGAAATCTCTAGGATTCATAAACTAACTCTAAGGTTATCTTTGGATGTTTAGCCTACAACTCCGCTAAGGGAATATAAACTAAGGTTCACAAAGATTACTCAAGCATTAAAAACACAACGATAGCCTAGTGCAATCCTAAGCCAATTACAATTAAGATAAGAGACAACTAATCAATAATTAATAACTAGGTTTCATAGATCTAAGCAAACACACAAGAAATTTAGTCGGACATGTTAAACATGCAAGCATACACACATTCAATCGAAGACATAATGAAATCAATGAAGTAAATTACTTATCTTGATGTAAAATAGGGTATGAGAACCCTAAGATACTGTCCAAACCGGACCAAAATCGTTTTAGGTTTTACTCCACAAGTCTACCTCTTAAAATTATGAAAATTCGATTTCTATATATAATTTTACAACTGCGACGGCGTCACCTTATAGTTGGGACGCCGTCGGATCGCCGCCATTAGGGTTTCGTCTTGGCCAAGTCATCATTGGGACGGCGTCACGTTGTGGTTGTGACGCCGTCGGTCTTTAGTAGTGGCGTCGTGCGAATCGGATCTAGGCCGTCCGAGAAGAAAAGTCTTCGTGACGCCTTACTCTTCAAAGCTGGCGCCGTCGGTGTAAATTAGCAAAATCGCTCTTGAGTCGTCACAAATTCAATTACATAAAGGGGACGGCGTCGCCCTCTGTTTGGGACGCCGTCAGGTGTAATTCCAGCAGCTTGAGTGTCTTGATCTTGACTTAGCCATTTTCTTCATATATTCACTCCTTTTCGTCCAAAAATGCATCATTCCAACATTTTGCTTCCAAGAGACCTAAAAAGTGAAAAGGAACGAAATTAAGCAGTAACGGATATAAAAGTGGGCGATTAAGGGCTTAAATGACCCCTTAAAAGTGTACGTTTTAAATCCTTATCAAATATCCCTACACTTGGTATTTGCTTGTCCTCAAGCAAATGTGCTTTTGGCCAATCAATTTATAAGTTAGGGGGCATAAAGCATTGGTTTAACATAATTCATAACAAGTAAAAGCACCGCAATAGTCATAACAAGCACGGAAATTATATACTAGCACCTCACAAGTGGTGTTTGGATTCTCTCATCTCTCGGTGTATATGAAATATAGTAAATGGAAATGGAAGATAAACACTCATTAACCGGTCATAGTACATAGATTACCATAGGCTTGAGACTAGATCAAACCTCCACCGCTTTGGCGTAAGAACCTAGGAACAACTATCTAAGATGTATTTTAAAGGGTTGTAACATTAGGCTTACGGTTAGGGAAACAATGGGTTTGGTTAGATAGGCGATTTAGTGGTGGCAAGTCAAAAATCTTATGTTACAAGCATGAAAAGAATGGCGTTGCTAAGCCAAGACTCGACTCACTAAACTCTAGAAAACTTTGAAACAAACAAACATAAATATAACGATAGATGTAGGATGGTAGCCCGAATGTTTTTCTTCTTCTCTCTTTTTTTTTTCTTTTTTTTTGATTTTTTTTTCATACATTTTTACTCTACCATCCTCTACGATAAGATCAAAATATAAGGGATTTATAGGAGCATCCCTACACTTGAGTTTTTATTACTCTAACACTAATTTGACCCGAATTGAAAAGATCAAAACACTTGGAGTACATTATTACGTAAATAAAGGGAATTTGAATTTAACGTTCTTTCCCGTCACTCCATAAAATTTAACTTTACCCATGAGTCCCAATCATCCCAAAACTGTGTACAAAAGATATGACTCGACTTAGCAACCATGCAAGTAACTAGATAATTGAACTAAGGGTTTAGTATGATAACAATAATGCACTAAAAGTGAGTGCATACAAGGTAGGCTAAGGCGATTTGGGTGTACATTTGGGGGTGGATTGTAAACAATGCTCTTCATTGATATTCCGGAAAACCGAAACATCACGAGAACCGCGAAAAGGATAGGCTCGAGGGGTTAACTAGGGTATCGTGTACTAAAGATGAGTACATCGCAAGGGTGTGGGGAATTACTCAACCGATGTGGAAGAAGTAATTATAATACGGGTATCAAACAAGGGTTATCCTAATGCCTCTTATCATTTAGTTATTCCTAACTACACAAGTGTAGTCTCACTAGCGATCTCGGAATGCATCACAAAACAAGTTCTAGAATCTATTATACTACCGTACACTCTCGAAGCATTAAAGGTGAATGCTTTAATTCCTATAGATCTAGGGGCGAACCTCACATTTTGGGGTGGAATTTGAGTGGTAAAGGGTTTTGTGCTAGTCATATAACTCCTATCCATGAGACGCTTTATTAAGACTAAAGACCCACCCGTACATGTCATGAAAATTTTAAATTTGGCGCTAAAATTGCCCTAACAAATATTTCTCATGGTTTATTACACAAATGAAATAGGACAAGACAAATGATCAAGGATAAGCATAGTTTCAAAGTTCCGTTTTATTCTCCTCCTACACTTAAACCGACATTGTCCCCAATGTTCCCGAAAGTATCAAAGTTATGATAATGGAAGGTAATTAAAGAGAAAGAAACTAGTACTCCCCGATTAGCTCGGTAGGATCCGTGTGAAGTAGTGGTTAAATTCTTCTCCAAGAAGAATGTATGCGTCAAAAGCTCCATCCAATCTTATGTTTCTTCTTCTTGATAAATAAAACCTGCACACTTTAAGAAAATAGACGAAACCTTCGCGTAAAATCGGCGGTAAAACTATATATGACTCTACTAAACTAGGATATAATGCTTGTGGAATGGATGTTTGCGATTTTCTAGAAAATTAAGACACGAGAATTTCCAAAATTTATAATTAGCACAAAAATGAGAGAAAGTTTATAAGTTGTTTCGCTCCTCCTCGGCGTCGTCGGGTTGTAATCTGACGCCGTCGAGTTATCTGACAGAAACCGGTCTGCTGCGTTTTTGGAAAAATTACGGAAAAATTACACCTTTAAAATCGGAAAATTTCTGCAAAACATCCATTATGACTCGATACAAGCATTTGACTCTAACAAACACACATATATATCATTTTCAATAATCGTAGTTCTCATGTTCACGTTCTTTTAAAACGTGTGTAATCCTCCCTACACTTATCCTTTTTTTTAAAATACCTTTATATGTAATTAAGACGAGGTTAAAGACAAAATAAAGCATTTTCACAAATTCAAACATGAGAACATACAATAATGAAAAGATATATGACACACAAACAAGCAAACAATTAAGCATGGGTTGCCTCCCACGAAGCGCTTTTCTTTATTTATGAGTCTTGTAGCTAGACTCGAAGTCGTGCTCCTACATGACTTCATTGCCGTCACCTTCTTCCTCATGACGGTCTCTATTGGGGTTTTCCATATTATAATAATGCCCTATTATGCATCTTTCTAGAAAGTCATCTTCTCCCCAATCGGTTCTATATTACAGTCCTAGTTTCAAGCAATCCTTATAGAACCCAAAAATCTTATTCATTACATAATCTACTCCTTTCTCCTTATCCTCCTCATTCCTATAGTAGACCGATAGCTTAAGTTCCTTTTCATCATTGGATAGTGATGAAAATTTCTCAATCTTAAATGGCATTTGGTAAGCTACGTCATCGGTCTCATCTTTAAATCTAACTATCCCTAACGACGGATCATAAGTCATCCCGGTGTTTTCTATGAAAGGCTTTCCTAGAATTACGTGGGACAAGCTAGGATCTATGGCCGTACTAATATCCTCCACAATTATGAAATCCGTAGGGTACATGAAACTACCTACATAGACGGGCAATCCCTTAACTCTACCAAGAAAATTACAACTAACCCTAGGATCATCGGGGTCTTGCCTATTTGGGATAGGTTTCTTCATTACCCAATTATAGTAGGTGCTAGTCATGATGTTTATTGGGGATTTGCGATCAATGTAGGCCTTTGCCACGAAAAGATGTCCTATGCAACATGGTATGTTGAGATTCCAAGGATTTCTAAATTTGATCTGAGGGCTTTTCCTAACATACATGTGACAAAGGTCGCGCACTAAGTGTGGGTGGCAAGAGAGTTCCTCTTCCGTAGGAAACTTATTGAAGTATTCATCACCTACTTTGTCTACTTCGTCGGTCGATTCTTCCTTAGGAGTTTCACTAACCTCAAGTGTTGTCTCATGGTTCGCTTCGTCACTAGTCCTATTTGGTTTCACTAAGGTGATGGTGTTGACGAATTGAACGTGCTTGGATAACTTACTTGGGTCCTTAATTTTCACAACGGAAGCTTTGGGAGAATAAGTCGAGATGGCATTAACCTTTTCGGTGGTCTTCCTATCACTATTGGTCATGGCTTTCAAAGGTTATCTATCTTCCTATCCATCTCGGCTTGTTGTTGGTTAAAGCGGTCCAAAGCTTGGCTATTTGAGCTTCTTGGGATGTAACTAGGTGTTGCAACATCCCTTCTATGTTTTGTTGGCTAGGGCCGTGGGACCATGGGGAATCATTAGAGGTGAATTCTTTGGTTTGTCCCCAATTGTAGTCGGGTTTGCCCCTCCATGCTTCTCGGGCATCATTGAAAGTCCTAGGTCCGGGTGTTGTGGGGAATCTTCCTCCCATTCCATTGGTACGCGAGGATGCGTAGTCAACGGAAGCTTGTTCGGGGAGTCTCGTGCAAGTAAGAGTGTCATGGGGACCACTACATAGCTCACACAAGGAAGAGACTTTGTTCACTTGGCGTGAAGACTTAGGATTTTTGTAGGAGCTCATTAGGAATTTGACTTGATCTTCAAGCTCGAGCATCCTACGATCGGAAGTTTGTGAGTCAATGGGAGGCAAGGAGATTGCCTTGACGGTTTTGGGCAACTCACGGGGGTCATTCCAACTTTCGTTGTCATAGAGGGCAAGGTCCTCTATTGTACCCCACGATTCTTCCGCGGTGAGATCACTAAGTTTGCCACCGGCCGCTTGGTCGATGGATTGCTTAGTTGAGAAGTTGACATGATCGTAAAAGATTTGGACTTGAAGCCAAAGATCGATGCCGTGATGAGGGACTTTATGGAGCAAGTCCTTGAATCGAGTCCATGCCTCGTAGAGATTCACCTTGACGTTGTTGGAACATCAAGATTTCATTCCTAAGTTTAGTAGTTCTCCCGGTGGGAAAAATTGGGCAAGGAAGCAGTGGTGAGATCATCCCAACTTGAGATGGATCCGGCGGAAGTCGCTCAAGCCAATTACTAGCTTGGTCCCGTAGAGAAATTGGAAGAGACGCAAGCGCGTGGTCTCCCGTGTGGTAGCATCAAGGTCGATGGAATCAATGATTTTAAGGAAATCCTTGAGATGCTGTTAGGATCTTCGGAACGAAGTCCATGGAATGCACATCCGTTTTGCACCAACCGGATGGTGTCGGATCGCAGGGCCGTAGTTTGAGCTTGATCGGGGAGCTCAATAGTGTTCCTATAGCCTTGGTGGCTTGGTCTAGAGTATTCACCAAGAGTACGGCCTCTTGGCGGGTCAATGATTGGTGGATCGATGAGTGGTGGCGGGTTATCACCTTCCATGATGAAAAGTGATGGGATTACTAACAAAGTCACGAAGAAGGGGGATAGACTACGAGGAAGCTAAAAATGAGAAAAATCTTACTTGATAGGAATCAAGCAAGGAAACCTAAACGAGATAGAAATCTAACTAGCTATTCTATTCCCCGACAGCGGCGCCAAAAACTTGATGCGCGTATAACGCGTTCGGGGTCAAAGGAACTTCCTTTTCGTCGAGCAAGTTTTTCAACACCCTAGGCAGTGAACCTAATCGTTGTAGTGTAGTATTGGGTAAGCCTCGGGTATTGATATCGTTCTCTAGGGGAATAGGAATGCTAGTGAGAGATGTACTACGCTAAGGTTTGAGGTTGAGGAAGATTATTTTTTTTATCTTTTTATATTTTTAGAAAGCTAAGGGTAAAATCTCGGGGTTTGGATTTGGGGGTTTGGTACTTCTACCGATTACTCTACTTATCTAATTATCTAAACTAAGGGTAGTCTATGTCTATTGATGTGTGCTCGTATGATGATTAAAAATGTGTCTACCTAGATACTATTACTCCCTAGTTATCTTTTATTGGTGGTTGAATTGTCACGTCCTTATTCTTAACGCGTTGTGTTTTCTAAGGTCGTAGGGTATGCTTTTATCCCTAACTCTTTGAGACTACCTTAAGGTTATTGCCTACGAAATCTCTAGGATTCATAAACTAACTCTAAGGTTATCTTTGGATGTTTAGTCTACAATTCCGCTAAGTGAGTATAAACTAAGGTTCACAAAGATTACTCAAGCATTAAAAACACAACGATAGCCTAGTGCAATCCTAAGCCAATTACAATTAAGATAAGAGACAACCAATCAATAATTAATAACTAGGTTTCATAGATCTAAGCAAACACACAAGAAATTTAGCTGGACATGTTAAACATGCAAGCATACACACATGCAATCGAAGACATAATGAAATCAGTGAAGTAAATTACTTATCTTGATGTAAAATAGGGTATGAGAACCCTAAGATGCTGTCCAAACCGGACCAAAATCGTTTTTAGGTTTTTACTCCACAAGTCTCCCTCTTAAAATTCTGAAAATTCAATTTCTATATATAATTTTACATTCTGCGACGGCGTCACCTTATAGTTGGGACGCCGTCGGATCGCCGTCATTAGGGTTTCGTCTTGGCAAGTCATCATTGGGACGGCGTCACGTTGTGGTTGTGACGCGCCGTCGGTCTTCGATAGTGACGTCGTGCGAATCGGATCTAGGCCGTCGAGAAGAAAAGTCTTCGTGACGCCTTACTCTTCAAAGCTGGCGCGTCGGTGTAAAATAACAAAATCGCTCTTGAGTCGTCACAAATTTAATTACGTATAAAGAGGACGGCGTCGCCTCTTTGATTGGGACGCCGTCGGTGTAATTCCAGCGACTTGAGTGTCTTGATCTTGACTTAGCCATTTTCTTCATATATTCACTCCTTTTCGTCCAAAATGCATCATTCCAACATTTTGCTTCCAAGAGACCTAAAAGTGAAAAGGAACGAAATTAAGCGATAACGGATATAAAAGTGGGCGATTAAGGGCTTAAATGACCCTTAAAAGTGTACGTTTTAAATCCTTATCATTAGTTAATGGTTCAGTATTATTTAAAGGTGAAAGATGAGATTTCGTTGATTCAACTTTCATATTTATAGCCTAAATCAAAACTGATAGAGGATGTTCAGGTTCTTGAATGGTTAACACACCTTTAGCTTTATCAGAGGAGACTGATGGTTTTGATTAGATCTAATCAGACTCATTAATGATGACCTTTCTAGTTTTGCTAGATTTTTCTTTTTGAGGCAGGTTTAAGTATGGATCTTGCTTTAGCTCCCTAAATATTTTTCAAATGAGAGAGTGGTGTTACATCCATTGTGTCTAAATTTTTCAAGGGATAGAGTGGTGTTGCATTCATTGCATCTGATTCATTGGCTGATTCATACCAAGTGACAGGGGTTTTTGGACATTCAGTAACTCTGGATTGAGGGGTTTACGTTTCTGGGGATAGAATTCTACCAGTGTTCCAATTTGGCGTTGGTGTAATTCATACTTCTTAGATTTACAAGCCATAACAAAAAGAAGAACAAGATATGGATCCTTGCAGCCAACAGATTCCTTAAAGGGTCACGGATCCCTTATCTCCATGGGATCCGTAGATCCGTCAAATAAGCTTGGACAACTTCTTGTTTGTCTATAAATAGAAGCCCATTTTCACACTTTTAAATCACCTCTTGCTATTATTTTTCTGCATTCTTTCTCACATGCATATATTTCTTTCTTTGATCATCTCACTTGTTTATCCATTTTTAGTGATCCAAGAACTAACCATTTTAGGTGCAAAAGAAGAACACAAGAAATCTTCAAAATTTAAGTGTTGTAGTTGTTAGTTCATGCATTTGAACTATGAAGTAAAATTATCCCTATTATGTAGCATGCATGTTCTTTATTTTGGTCCAAAGTTAACATTTAGTTTTTTATATTTGTCAAGTACCTTATGCTAGCAGTAGAGAAAGAGGAATACATGATATCTACAATAATATATGACAGATACAAAGTTTCCTCAATACGCTTTGAATTTCAAATGTAACACAAAAAGTCCCACTACATTATTCGTTTTCTACGGTCTTTTTATTTTATTTCATACGTATGGATGATACCGTGGCTAGAAATATCATAAAGGTGCTTCATTTCATCTAAATACTTTGTTTAATTTGTCTATACAAGTTTCGATTTTATTCCTTCTTTTGAATGTGTTTTTAGGTTCATAAAAGTGTTTGTAACGGATAAAATATGTTCATTCCTACATTCGTTGAGGTATGGTCGTCGTTTCATTTAACGAATCAATAACTGATGAATTCAATACCAATTTTTCTTTATTTTTATTTTTCACTATGTTATACGAGAGTTGCCTTCTAAAGTTCAAAGGATTGAAGATATTAGTGTTCATATATGAGTTTAAGTTTTTTCCAATGTTTTGAAACCCGGGTTTGTGATCGACCCGGCCAAGACATCGGGTCACCGGGTCAACCGGTTCAACCGCCGGGTCAACCCGGTTAGACCCGGTTTTATGCATATGTCCAAACATTCATTTCTAATTGTCCAAACATAATGTCCAAACACTAGTTTTGCAGTGAAAAAAAAGCAAAGAACCATTTTTTATGCTCTAAACAACAAATCAAAGGTGGACAAGGATATAAACCTGCATACCTGCATACTTTTCTAAACAACCATAAATGCTACGGGATTACATGTTTCATACTTCAAATGACATAAATCCTACGAGATTACAAGTTTCATACTTCTAAAGACATGCATCCTCTGAGATTTACAAGTTTATTTTTGAGGTTTTGTATTAAAAAATGATAAAACCAAACCGGCGGGTTTCAAAACCCGGTTGACCGGGTCACTTAAACCCGCCGGTCTAAACGGTTGACCCGCTTTTTAAAACCCGGTTTTTACCCTTTTTGTCCGGAACCGGTCCAACGGTTAACCCGGCCGGGTCGACCCGGGTTTCAAAACATTGGTTTTTTCATTGCCGCATCTTCACTCTTGCGTTTATAGTTAGTTATCATCTTTTGATACTTTTGTTGAATTGCGAAACCAGTTATATCTTTGTATGAGCATTAGCCTAGTTCTTGAGGGTATTCACTTTAAATTAGGGGCGTTTCATTCAAATTAGGGGCGTTCTTCTTTTTAGTTGTTATTGCTTTTTATTTTCATATCTAAATTTCAATTTTCATAATGATTTTTTTTCTTTTTATTTGACCTTTTTAAATTTTAAATAAAGAAGAGCATGATATTCATTCAACTTTTTTGAGTAAAGGGTTTTTTACCCTCATAAATATATTCAAACAAATAAAGTTCATGCAACATGGCAAAGCTCCATATTGATTATATAACTAACCCACCATATGTGCTTCCAGCCAAAACTAGGACGACAACTCACTGAGTAATTGTTTACAAAAAGATAAACAAACAACAAAACAAAACAACTAGCCAAAACCAAACACTACATTACTTCTATGTGATATTTCATGAGAATTCCAGAAAGCCTCCATTCATGCAAAATAGCTTCTGTCTTTTGAGATTTCTTAAAATTAAAGGTTATAAGCTTTAATCGAATCGTGGTGAAAATCGTATTAGCAAGTTGCTCAATGATATTTATTTAATTTGTTCATACTTGATCTCATTATTATTAGTGGTAAACTATTGTTATCGGCTAACAAATCATATACCGACTAACAATTATCTGAAAAAGTGTATAAAATCTATAATATTTATAAGTGTGAATACTCATTTTTGAAATTTTATAATCTTAAATCTTGAAAACCTAAATTAGTGTAGTTTGGCTAAATTACCTTTAAATATCAGCTTAATACACCTTAAACTTGATTAATTTTAAACTTGTCAACTTTTTAAAAACACACACTATATATATTAATTTAAAAAAAACACGCTTTGTATTTAAAAATCACACGCTTTGCATCAAAGGTCGAATCAAAATCAAGATTTTACAAGCATAATTATTTATCGCTATACACCGTCGCTTTGTACGGGTATACATCTAGTGTTTTTCAAATGAATGTTTATGATTTTTTTAAAAATATGAATGGATCCATGCAAGGTAAATTCAATTATATTTCAAACACAAAAAATTAGGGATGTTCAAAAAATCCGAGAAACTGACGAACCAAGTCAATCCGATTCGCTTAATCCGAAACCATAACAAACTGATAACCGAAGAAACCGATATCGAGAAAACCCAAAACGGAAAAACCCGCTTATCACGGTTCAGTTTCGGTTTTTACTTTTAGTTATCCGTAGTTACCCGAACCGAACCGTGTATAATATACATGTAGATTTCAACAAACCATTCATAAAAATGTACAAGTATTAACAGTATTATTCCATCACTTTTATCGTATAACATTTTTTTACTTACTTAATGTGATCATTTACTAACGTCCATAGACTACATATGATTAAAGTGATCGTAACCTATACAAGTCAAATAAATAGCATTAGTTATTTTGTTACATATGATAATTTGAATGCTTTTATTGTGACGGAACAACGTTACAATGACTTTAATCTCTTCAACGTGATTTCATTTTACTACAATGAAGTATTACGTTCTATGGTTATTGTTCGTCCGATTTGATTTGATTATTATTTTTAAATGGTTAACCGTGACCCGAATCTCGGGTAACCGCTGATTTCGGGTACCCGCATGTCTGGTTATCCGCCTAATATGATCCAAAACTACCCATCCCATAATAGATAGTAAAAATCTTTAACCGAACCGAGCCGAGCCGCCTGTGAACAACCCTGTAAAAAACTCCACACCGTGATGGTTTTCATAAATTTTAGTTATATCCTCTTGTTGTTTTTGTCAATTTTCTAATGATAACTAACAAAGTTTTATCATGAGTAGCTAAACAATAGTTATCCTCTATTGTTTTTGTCATATCATTATATCTACCCCATATTTAATTGTTTGTGTGTATGCTTGCTTGTTTATCATAATTAGCTAAATTATTATTGTGTTTGCTTAGATATATGAAACATAATTGTTAATTATTGTTAGGTTGTCTCTTGTCTTGATTGATAGACGTTAAAATAAAGAAAACTGGTTTCTTCTTTAATTGTTGTGAGCTTGAACGTCCTAATTAAATGCTCAAGTTGTGAGGCTGGTCGCATTCGAGAGTTGTAAATCGGTTGGGCACCAAAAAGTTTCCTCCTCAACCGATGTATAGATCGGTTATCACGGATGTGGTACAAGGTTGCCAAATCGGTTGGAGTAGGGAAAAACACAACATCGAGTGCATTTTCGACCGACTTGTATTGCTTGTTCCTTTCTTTTTCTTTTTTCTCTCTATTTTGGAACTGATTTTAAGTACTCACAAAACACAAACAAACAAACCACTTACCATGAGATGTGCATGCATGACTTTTTTTTGGGTAAAGGGGAGTAATCCTGCACCCTGGTAAATATATTAACCATAGAAACGTTTAAGTACAATGGATATGAGTGAAATCCCATATCTCAGCCCGTTACATAGGCAAAAAGCTTACATAACAAGATACTTCCAATTCTCTAAACATTACTTACTACCACAACTCAAATGATATTTTATGACACAACACTAACATGACTTCCTAGGAGCTTGAAACGTTGTGCCATACATGGCATTAAAGGAATCCAAATTCCCAGGAAGATCACGAACCTGTTTCGCATAGTCATCAAAGTCATAGTCATCATACTCATCTTCAAATTCGTGGCCCCCACCAAAAAGATTAGCAGACTCATCAAATGGGTTAGAACAACCTCATCTTGAATCGACACCACAATCTCTCCCACTTTAGAAAGCGGGTTAGCTCTCTTAGTAGAAGAGGTAGACGAATAGGAAGACCATCATCATCCACGAGTAGCTTTCCCATCAATAATTAGCTTTTCAAGCTTACCAATCTTCTCGACTATGGAGTAGAACCACCATACATTGTTCCCATTGAATCACTCACAAGCTTGGCAGAAGAATTCCAGTCTCCGGATGTAGGCGCCTCACCAATCGAGTCCGCCCCGAGATCCATCAATACCGCGTTATTAGTACCAGAAGACATCCCAGTCATGTCCTTGTTAGTAGAAGAATCATCCACATTACAATCATCTTCCACCTCAAGAGTCCCAAAAGCGTTAGACGTAGTAATCGGTGTATCTTTAGGATTACCACTAGCAGCTGCCGGTGCCTTCGTCTTTGCAACATATACCTGCTTCTTAGGTGCAAATTTAGGACCCTTACCCATATTAATACCACCAGTCATCTTCGTACCTTTAGTTTTGGCTTTCCGATTCTGCACCACCTTAAAACCATCATCAGTTTCGTCCACATTTGGATACATGACTTGAAAGTTGGATACATGGTTTGTGTGTTTGCATGAAATGAAAGATTGGTCATCAAAGTATAAAAGAAAATATGTGCATGAAATGATCTGTGGATGTATTTGCATGAAATGACCAACAAACTTTATATAATTAACACGTGTAGTATACATGCATGGAAAGTAGACACGTATTTTTACAAAAGATTGGTCATCAAAGTAAAAAAAAAAAAAAAGGCATCGATCGTGGATTCGGCGTTCGTCGTGTCGGTCATTTGGAGAGAAAAGGCGGCGTGGTATTGGACGACCCAGGTTGTCCCAGGTCACGACTGGGACCAGATCCGTGTTGGAGAAACCAACCGCAATAGCGCATTCTATCGAAGTCAATGTGGATTGGTTATGATACAAACCTTTCAAAAATATCTTGGCATGCGAAATGGAATCTGCTGGGAGATTCACTATTCCTCGTCCCTATTTAGTCACAATAATTTGTATTCAGAAAAATAATTATATAGATGTGACTGGTTAAGTGGATAATTTTGATTAAAACAAATGTGCAAGTGGGTGTGTATTACTTCATGTCAGGTTTTTTTATATGTCGACAATTGTATGTTGTCGTGTCTCGCAGTAAATAGCAAAAAAGGCTTGATAATGGTTACTTGCAACAACAACGGTAATCACACAAATACTACAAAAAATGTTGTACATGAAAATGTTGGTTTTATGGATATAAATTAGTAGACGTGAGTTAGGATCGAACTCGAGACTATGGGATTGCACACTTTACGTATGAGAATTTAAAGTTAAATAATTAAATATAAACGTTGTATTTATTTATTTATTAAACGAAATAACTAACGAACGTTAAGTAATTATTGTAATGGACTAACGGCGTCGAAAGGTATTTGGAAAAGGACTTAATTGCAAAGTTGGGAAGGTTCCGGATTCCTATGGGATATCCTAAACCGATCGCCAAAGGAAACAAGGAAACAAACCCAACTTGTTCACCAAGTTAGCTTGGGGTATATATCTGAGTTAGAGTCTTGTTTTTCTATCTCTGTCTTCATTAAATAAACCCTAAAATTGTTTTGTGTGTTTTCTTGTCCAAACCGATCGTACATCACCTTTGGGTGTCGATTCATTACTTTTCCACAAACCAAGTTATTTGGTTTGATAAAACTAGCATTACTTTAATTCGGTTTAAGTGCGTGTGTGTCAAGAACATAGTAATAACATACTTTTGTTATTATCTTGGATTGAATTACAAAGCAGTAAGGATAATTCTTATAATCCTATAAACCCTAATTAGGGTTCATCCTAATTCTTGGTTTGTGGATTTGATTCTTGTTCGGTAGAATCGAGAAAAGTACTGCATATTCTTTTATGTTAATTAATTATTCGTTAATACATCCTATACGCTTCCGCACTATTACTTTGATGTTTATTGTTTATATTTATGATTGTCATGTTATATAATTCTAATAGAAAAGGTGACATAATATGTAATTCACAAGTATTTTATCCGACATTATAACATACGAACTATAATTTTTTATTCATCTTATTCCCTTAAACGATTTTCGACTTTGAATTATATATCTCCAATTTGATTTAGCACGATCACGGTTGAAAGGGACTACTCAAATTATTGACAGACCCATCCATACATATTTGCGGTTCCACGACAACTAAAAATAATTGGCAACACCATAAATTACCATATGCATTTTGGGCCAATTCATTGCCTATTAAATAAACATATAGGATTTGAATAGAAAACATCAAAAGAGTAAACAAAGTTCTTGAATGGAAAGAAACATTCCGAGAGTTATCTTTAGAGTTCTTTATAGTATAAAGAAAGACTCGACGCTTCTTGAGACGAAACTAGGTGAGTGTAGTACCTGAACCAATTAGAAGATTATAGAGTCAGTAAGTGATGACAATAAATCACCGACTTCCCGAAAATCACCTCAACAAAACCAAGACATCCTGTAACTTAGATATTTAGAAGAAATATCTAAGCCACTAAATATACACGAAAACTTTCTTTGGGAAGATACGTGTAAAACACTTATCAAAAAGTCAATATAGTATTAGAGTTGGTAAAAAAATAATAAACACTTGTCAATATTGTTTCTTAAAGTATGGTTAGACATGTTCCAATAATAGAAGCGTTGAATGTAAGTGTACTACACAGGTAAATGCTTGACATGTCACTATTATCCTATGGTTATCCATCTTGATTTTTGCCTATAAATAGAAATGTTGTAAAAGAATAAATGATAATCTCTTGTAATTAATGTGAAACACATTTAAGAGCATTTACTCCTGTAAATAGAACTATAGTCCCAGAGTATTCACTTGGTTAGTAGCATAGTTCTTATTTAAAGATTACTTTAGGCTCATGTTTGAGTTTAGTGAGGTGATTACCAATTATTGTCATTCAACTTACGTTGTTATTTCGCAAACAATATTAAGTAAATTATATGATTACTTATAATAAAAATTCAAACGTTGAAAATATATGTGTGTTTACCTATATGTTTATATATCTTGTTTAAGTTTTAAACTTAGGTTATTAAGACATGATGTTGATTAGTTAACTTTGTTATATTTTTGTAATCAGCTAAACGAGAACAACATGTATTTATTTAAATCTATGTTCGTTTGCAGTCACTCGATAAATGTTGAATTATCCGTATGTTTCATTTTCAACAATTACTTTATCCAACACTATAGACTAATTTGTTTCGTTCTTCTGTTTTATTGTGTAATTTTGTTTCCAGTTTTTTACTATTCTTTTAAAATATATGTGAATTTCATGAGTCTGTTAGTTAGTAAATATAATAAAATGTACTCCAATATTTATTTGCAATGTTGGCTATTTTAGTCCTAAATAAATGACAATCATTTTGGGAGTGCTAAACAAAACATGTACTCCATAGATTGTTATCTATAAAAAAAACTGCATACTCCTTGTTATATTGTTATGACTAATTCATGTGTCTAACCTTATATTTAAAAAAGAGATGAAGACATATGACAAAATCAAATGTAAATGTTATAAGTGAAAAATTATATCAAACCTTAAATTACTTAGGCAGAATATTCTCATGTGAATTAGTTCTTCTAATTATTTTCCTATATTATATTATATCTTATGTACAATTATGAACTTGTAATGAATAGTAAAAAATAATTGAACGAAAAATTGAAAAGTCATTGTTCCGTGATGCATACAACTTGTTTACCTATTATATTATATTATAGTAAATGATTATTATAAGACACTCAATTCTTTACCTAAACAGTGCTAGATTTTAAAGTAAATCTACTAGTTAAAATGACGAGTCGACACTTGCATAAATTAATCCGATCTTTATAAGTCAAATCGTTTCTAACACTCAAATATGTTATTATTATTACATCCAAATAATAGGTAAGATCATAAACTAAAACATTTTATAAGCCAATTAAACAAAGGAACAGAAAGAGACCCCAAGATGGAGCACCACACACACACAAAGAACTAATACAGATTAAGCGCCACTGGTTCTAGCTAGCGACATATAATTGTTTAGAGACTGTAAGGTGCGTTTAGTTGGAGAACAAATTCTCTTATTTTCTATATCTAGTTTTGTAAAAATTTGGAAGGAGAATTAATCTCCACAAAACACTTGAAAATATAAAAAACGCATTTAGTTGATGTTTCTATTTTCTGTTTTGAAGAAAGGGAAGGAGGGTTGATGGTTACAAAGGAGGATTTGTGTTTTGCAAAACATTTTGTTGGAAAACGTTGATTTGAACGCGATCTCTGTTTTCCTTGTTTTCCACAGAACATTTTGTGAAAAATAAGGGTGTTTTCCCTCAACTAAACGCAACCTAAATGTTTCTATTTTCATCTTGAAACTATTCATACAATAATGGAATTAATCTGTGTCTCTTCGTGTATATATCTAGAGCTTCTTTTTCATGCATTATTATCCTACATATTGTCATATTGATATTTAGTTGTGTTCAATACTTTTGATGAATACAGCTAGAAATGATAGAGGTGGAGAAGACTCAGATGATCATCAAAAGGGTTGGTTTAAATTAAGCGAAAGACCGACAAAAACAATGAAGTTGTATACATGCAGCTTCTGTGGAAGAAAGTTCCATGGTCCACAAGCATTAGGAGGTCATCAAAATGCCCACAGAAGGGAGAGACGTGCGGTTAAAAGTTACCATGGTTTTCAGCTGAATCAATCAATGGACATGCATTCTCTTGTTAGCACAGCAAGAGGCCATGGAGAAACCGATAATGAAGCTAGAGAAGGAATCCTTTGTCATGTGCAGGCTAGTGATGGTGAAACTTTGGAGGAAAAGTGGTGCGGAAGTTCATATTCGTATTTGACTCCAGCTTCTCAACAGCCTGACTCAGATACGCTCGACTTAAATCTGAAGCTATAATTAGTCAGATTCCGCCGACCTAAAATCAGGTGGCCATGAATTCTCTCATAAACCTTTAATTCTATAATTCCTTGAAAACTTATAATTTCTTTCTATATCTAATATCTCTATATGTGTATGTCTATGTTTTATGTATATGTCACAGTGGTAGTTCTAAGCTTCCTTGGAACCACATACTCTCGTTGCACCAAAAATCGCCAAATGCATAAATCGAAAGGTCTTGGTTCACCAGTGTCGTCTCTAAGAATTAAATATCATCAAATGTATTTTGTATTGTTTACGTCCATATGTATGTAAGTTTTCAATAATTAAATATCATCAATGTATATTTTGTATTGTATCATCAATTTATTTTGTATTGGTTCATTTGAAGCCCTAGTTTTCTCTTGTGAATATATAATTGAAAAGTACCATTTCCAAAAAAAACTTCACAACCCGATGTTGTGATGTTGTACGTTGGTAGTTCGATAATGGTAATAGTGCACGTACAGTGTCCATATATATCACTACAACATTTACCAGTTTCCCCAGCGACACTTGAGGTCTTTCCTACGCTGGGGAATCTTGTTGGGAAACCTCGTCGATTGTATCTAACGATAATCCCGGCGACGATGTGGGTCCCACTCATTTTCAACAAAGAAGTAGTGCCACGGTGGCATATGATCCCGGTGACATGTCACGGAATCTTCAAGTTAAGCTAAAGTGATTAGCACGTCTAATTAAAGCTAAAGTTAATTTCAATTATCCCGTGACACATCATTTGAAAAATATGTTATATGTTGACAAGTCAGCGAATAAGCATAGTATCCGGCGACATGTCGTGAAACTATGTTTTTCGTTGACTTGTCAACGTTAGTGGTAGTATCCGGCGACAAGTCGTAGGAAAAATCTGCAATTTTTTTATTACACGCACGGTGAGCAATTTCAATTTTTCCTAAAATATCTACCAAATATCAAACCTATACCAAAACACATATAGACTCACCACAACTTGTACCAAAACACAAATACAATATAACGGATCAACGCAATACAAATACATCACAACTTTTACCAAAACCGAAAGATAATAAAGCTAAATCGTCCAAAATCCGAATAAGTCTACAAAACGTTGCTTCCTAGTCATAAGCAGGGCTTAAAGTCGTTATTCAACATGATAGATAGAAACAAGTGTTTAAATGTCGCCAAGATGAACCTAAAGTACCAATGTAGCATACTAATAATATATAACACAACTACCTCTCGTCGTCGTCATCCTCATCATCGCCACTCTCCTCGTCATCACCACACCCGCCACTCCCGCTAGCACCACCGACTCAAACTCCTTAAACATATCCGAGTATTTGGCGTAAACTCAAAAGACTCATCATAAAGTCTACCTTTCTATGCATGCTCTTGGCGACTTGTCGAGGCGGGCATACTTGGCCTAGATGTGGCGTGATGGCAATACAGACCCTTGCAGGAATATGCCCATGAAGCTTACCCCTCTGCCAACGCATTGATCTCATCCTCCGTGTACTCAACCGTAGCCTCAAGCCTTTTCATCTCCTCCTATGTAGTGACAAAAACACAAGATAGTAAATATATTAGTTGGGTTCCTACATTATTTCGATAATTCATTAAAGTATGTTTTGAAACAAAACTTACATATATCTGCGATCCTCATCCTTAGGGAATACCCGTCAATAGTATGTGTTAAGCGGAAGGTGTCAATGAGTGAAGGGTACTCACAGTGTCTCGAGGCACCGCCTCTGTACATACCTGACATATAAGATGAAACTAATTAAAAGCGACAAATCACAACACACCAAAGCGTATAATCGTATATATATATATATATATATATATATATATATATATATATATATATATATATATATATATATATACATACATATATATATATATATATATATATATATATATATATATATATATATATATATATATATATATATATATATATATATATATATATATATATATATATATATATATATATATATATATATATATATATATATATATATATATATATATATATATATATATATATATATATATATATATATATATATATATATATATGCATGTAAAATAATTATAATGTTTATTACCATCTCATCTCGGCGAGCCAACACCGGGATCCCTGTCGAGATATGACCAGACTCTTTTGCCCGGTTTAGGCGATTTTGAGCGGCTCGAGCAAGGTTCTTGGGATCATTCCAAAGCGAATGTACTTATCCCACTCACATTGTAATCTCCTGGGACGTGCCGCCGATCGCCTCCGCATCGTAAGTCCCGATGGTGGGGTCTGTCTTCCAATGCTTGGCCTTGAAAGAAGCCTTGTTGGTATTGTAGGCTTTTTGCAAGTGCATGTTGATGCCTTCGTAGATCTCTGTCCAACGAGAGGATTCCATGTGCGGCCTGAGGTCAAACAAGGTCTGCAATCATATACAACAAAGCAGCAGAGTTAGAGATATAATTTATATATTTATTTAAATTTGTTTATTTATTTATATGATATAAATAAATAAGCGAATTTAGATAAATATACAATTAAATAAATGAACACGATAATGAAATAAACATAAAAGGATAAGCGACCTCAATATTTGAAATGATCGCCGCCTTCGCTCCTTGGGACCTTCTCCCGAAGGGTAGTACAACGGCACACTCTAACGACCTCCCGGTGTAGTTAGACGGTGAGCCGCATGAGGACCGAGAGGGTTTAGGGTTTGTTTGTCACCCACATCAAAATTGATCGAGACGGGCCTTTATCTTCGCGATTTCCTTTAGCGAAAGGTTCCGGGTCTTGTCGCGGAGTATTCACCCTTGCCTCCCACTGCCGCCAAATTGGGCTTTCGTTTACCTTGCCCGCAAAATCAAGTTAGTGATAAAGTCATAAAATTCAAGGCAAGCAAGTTCAATATATGTATCAAATTTATGCTTGTATTACAATAATCCGAAATTCTTACCTCGGTTAATGAAGCAACCCCATATTTGGTGGGTACGCAGCCGAGGGGACGATCCTCACCGCCACCGCACCGCTGGGACCGTGCAACATCTGTGACGACGTCTGTACAAGTACAATTAGCATAACATATAGAAATTCATGAACAAAATAATATAAGCATGCACACATCCAAATACATACACATCCAAATAAATATACACATTTAAACAATCCACAACAATTTCATTCATTCATTCAAATATATAATTGTATTTTGCAAGTTACAACTCAAGATCAATCTTCTTCTTTTAGACGGGGATCTATAGGATGATTAATTTTAGACGGGGATTTTCCAAAATTAATCACTTAAATCCTAAAACATTCCTAAAGGGTTCAAACGGCTCATATCAACAAAGTTTTAAGGTAATAACACAAAGAAAACAAACGGCTTATATCAACAAAGTTTTATCATTGACAACTTATTATAGTTATAAACGAGCACATTTCAAGGCAATTCAACTAATAATAACTATAAACTAACAAAATTTAAACAATAACATTCCCTGGCAACATGTCACCCGGGATACCAAAAGGAGAAAAAAAATTATAACATACCTTGGCTGTGGATTCGGCTTGGCTGTGGACTCGACTCGTTCTCCTTCTTGGCTGCTGCCACGTACTGCCAAAACCAAAAAACAAAACCAATAATAATCTTGTTTAACCAAATCATATTATAATTAACAAAATTAAAAAATATATATATACAACCAAACCACCTGTGTCGTGTACGTAGAACCAAAAACAAAACTTATCACGCACCACCAATAATTAGAGGGTTAGAAAAAGAAGATATAGGAATATCATTTAGAGGGTAAAGAAAAGAATTATGGTTTAGAGGAGGAGGAGGTGCTCGTGTGCTCGTGTAACGCCGGTGGTGGTGGGTAACGTTGAAGTGCTGGATGCAGTGGTGGTGATGGAGGTGCTCGAATTGTTGGTGATGGTTGATTTTATTGATGTGCTCGAATTGTTGCAAAAATCGCCAAGGAAGGAGGATACCTTTTTTTTCGTTTTCTGCAATGAAAGATGAACCAGATCTACTTTATCATAAAAATTATTCCCTGACGACAATCCCCGGCGACAAGTCGCCGGAGAAAGTTACTTTTTTTGTCGTTTAGCATAATTAGCGCGATAACGAAATTTTTGGTGGGGGGTATCCCCGGCGACATGTCGCCGGAGAAAATTAACTTAATTTTATTTTATACTCCCTCCGTCCCATATTAAATGTCCACTTCTATTATGCACAAAATTTTAAAAAATCCCACTAACTACACTCTCAACCAATCAAATATCATCTCTTCCCACTAAAGCATCTTCTCATTAGACGTTCAACGGATGAGTCGATATGTTAGGGTTGGACATTAGACGTTCAATAGATGAGTCGATATGTTATGGTTACACATTAGATGTTCAACGGATGAGTCGATATGTTAGGGTTAGACATTAGACGTTCAACGGATGAGTCGATATGTTAGGGTTGGACATTAGACGTTCAACGGATGAGCAATATGTTAGGGTTAAACATTATACGTTCAACGGATGAGTCGATATGTTAGGGTTCGGCATTAGACATTCAACGGATGAGTCGATATGTTAGGGTTGGACATTAGACGTTCAACGGATGACTCGATATGTTATGGTTCCACATTAGACGTTCAACGGATGAGTCGATATGTTAGGGTTAGACATTAGACGTTCAACGGATGAGTCGATATGTTAGGGTTAGACATTAGGCGTTCAGCGGATGAGTCGATATGTTATGGTTACACACTAGGCGTTCAACGGATGAGTCGATATGTTATGGTTACATTAGGCGTTCAACGGATGAGTCGATATGTTATGATTACACATTAGGCGTTCAGCGGATGAGTCGGGATGTTATGGTTACACATTAGGCGTTCAACGGATGAGTCGGTATGTTATGGTTACACATTAGGCGTTCAGCGGATGAGTCGGTATGTTATGGTAACATTAGGCGTTCAGCGGATGAGTCGATATGTGATGGTTACACATTAGGCGTTCAGCGGATGAGTCGATATGAGAGGTTAGACATTAGGCGTTCAGCGGATGAGTCGATATGTTAGGGTTAGACATTAGGCGTTCAGCGGATGAGTCGATATGTTGGGGTTAGACATTGGGCGTTCAGCGGATGAGTCGATATGTTATGGTTACACATTAGGCGTTCAGCGGATGAGTCGATATGTTAGGGTTAGACATTAGATGTTCAGCGGATGAGTCGATATGTTAGGGTTAGACATTAGGCGTTCAACGTTAGGCGTTCAGCGGATGTGTCGATATGTTGGGTTAGACATTAGATGTTCAACGTTAGACGTTCAACGGATGAGTCGATATGTTAGGGTTGGACATTAGACGTTCAACAGATGAGTCGATATGCTAGGGTTAGACATTAGACGTTTAACGGATGAGTCGATATGTTAGGGTTGGACATTAGACGTTCAACGGATGAGTCGATATGTTATGGTTGGACATTAGACGTTCAACGGATGAGTCGATATGTTATTGTTATACATTAGACGTTCAACGGATGAGTCGATATGTTTTGGTTACACATTAGACGTTCAACGGATGAGTCGGTATGTTAAGGTTATACATTAGACGTTCAACAGATGAGTCGATATGTTATGGTTAGACATTAGACGTTCAACGGATGAGTCGATATGTTAGGGTTAGACATTAGATGTTCAACGGATGAGTCGATATGTTAGGGTTAGACATTAGACGTTCAACGGATGAGTCGATATGTTATGGTTGGACATTAGACGTTCAACGGATGAGTCGATATGTTATGGTTACACATTAGACATTCAACGGATGAGTCGATATGTTATGGTTACACATTAGATGTTCAACGGATGAGTCGGTATGTTAGGGTTAGACATTAGACGTTCAACGGATGAGTCGATATGTTATGGTTAGACATTAGACGTTCAACGGATGAGTCGATATGTTAGGGGTTAGACATTAGACTTTCAACGGATGAGTCGATATGTTAGGGTTAGACATTAGACGTTTAATGGATGAGTCGATATGTTAGGGTTAGAAATTAGACGTTCAACGTTAGACGTTCAACGAATGAGTCGATATGTTAGGGTTGGACATTAGACGTTCAACGGATGAGTCGATATGTTAGGGTTACACATTAGACGTTCAACGGATGAGTCGATAGGTTAGGGTTAGACATTAGACGTTCAACGGATGAGTCTATATGTTATGGTTAGACATTAGGGTTACACATTAGACGTTCAACGGATGAGTCGATATGTTTATGTATAACTATATTATTGTGTTTATGTATAACGATATCACCTTAAAAACGTATATATATTTTTTGTTAAAGTCAACGAAGTAAAATTGAATCCCGGCGACATGTCGCGAGGAAAATATCAATAAAACATAAACCGAGTTTCCTTAATAAGAAAGCCCAAAACATAAGCCCAATTGCATAACTTAAAGCCCAAATTGTCATCCCTAGCGACATGTCGCTGGGGAAACTGTTGTCCACGTCACCATAAGAGTCATCAACACTAATTACATTTTTTTAAATAAGCAAATGAATCCCCGGCTACATGTCGCTGGGGAAACTGTTGACCACGTCACCATAAGAGTCATTAACACTAATTACATATTTTTATATAAGCAAATGAATCCTCGGCGACATGTCGCTGGGGAAAAATGAGGGGGAAAAGTTCCCGCCACGTTTTACGAAAAAATATTCGGTCAAAATATAACCACTTTATCCCTGGCGACATGTCGCCGGGGAAAAGTACATAATAATTTAGCTGAATTTTCTACGAGAATCGGTGCCACGTAGGATCTATTTTTGTCGTTTAGTGCAGATTCCCCAGCGATAAATGTCGCCGGGGAAAATGTCGTCACCTGTTCTCATGTTTCTTGTAGTGATATATCATATCAGGAGATCGTGATTCGGCTTGGAGGGCACTATCTCCAACACTCTTATGGGCGTATGGTGCTTCTGGTTTCAAATGAATGCAACTATCACCCGGTGTCACTCCTAGGTAGATATCACGAGAATCTACGGGTCACACACACCTATTAGTAAGATATTCCGTATCAGCAACCAGCTTTCTGATCTACATACACTACTAGTAGGATCGCACGATCTTACTAGTTACGATCCTACTATACATAAGATCGCTAGTAAGATCATAGGGTCGCTATCTATCCCGATCCTACTATAAACTGTTTTTGATGTAGCATTTAATTTTTGCTGCAAAATAGCCGCTCTCTTTAAGATATAGCAAATGCAACACTTATAAACTATGTTGCAATTTCCAGAATATGTGCAACACTTTGCTTTATAACAGCTGTTATTCCTAAACCAAGAAATTCCTGACATCAGCCTCACTTTGCATATACACAAAATGAAAATTTTCGGTTCAAAGATATATATATATATATATATATACATACATTTTTGCACATTTGTCACAAAAGAGTGATGTAGAAAATGAACAAGAACTTATGCACAAAACAATTTTTCATGCACAAAATTCTAATGCCCAAAATTTCTTAAAGCTGCCTCTTTTTCGGCACCAAAATTTCTTTTATTTATGTTTTTTAGCGATTATATTACCAAACCTATCTATCTTAAGGAATTTTTTGAAAACCTTTTTCTTCTATTACTTTGTGAGCAACACACTGCTAAATACCCTTATTCTCTCAACCCACCCCTACTAATGATAATAGGCTACTTTGAGAGGAAAGATTGATCGGAAGGGTTGGTTAGTGGTACAACCCTTAGATTTTTTTTTTTTTTTTTTTTTTTTTTTTTTTAATTTTATAATTTTTTAATTAGAAATGAGAAAAAAAAGGAAAAAAACAAAAACAAAAAATATAAAGTTTGATAAGTCAAAAGTAGTAAAATACAAAAACACAAAGCAGAAAATTGTCTTTATCCTATTAATAAAGTGGGTAAACCTGTCAAAAAAATGTGCATAAACTATAATGTTTAAAAGTAAAAATAATAAAAAAAATATCTGAAACAAAAAATATAAAAAGCGCTTGTCTTTGTCTGATGGGTAAAGAGAGGTAGAAGGGTAAAGAAGTATTAGGGATTGTACCCATAGTACCACCCTTGATCTGAAATCCCCAATACAAGCTAATAATGTATTTTTAGGGTGTGTTTGTTTGATTAAAATGTTTTGTGCTTGAATCTGACTGTCACATTTTACTGTTAAGGGGTGGCTCTAAAGTTTGAATCTAAATGAAATGATGTTATTTATCTTTTTATAATTGTCTGAATGGTTTTAATTATCCGTTTTTAAGTATATATTAAACCATAGCAATACAATGAACACGTAGCTTGAATGTATCTTTGAAAATGAATATTTGGAAAGAAAAAAAAAATCAATCTTAAAATTCATAAACACGCGATTTCAGTTCACATTTTTCAAAAACGTGTTAAAATTACTTTTTCAATTTATCGGTTTCACGTAAACTAGCACGATAATTATATCTAATGAACACAATATTTAACCCAAATAAGATTGTAGACTAACACCAATATGTCAAACTACAGCCCAAAAATATCAACAATTGTTATTAGTCTAAATTGCAATCCAAATTTATCAACCAACTTAATCCCTTTCAAAATATAAGGTCCAAGTAAATTAACATCAAATTCAACCCGATAAAATAATCACACACACACTCACACTAGTGAAAAACTCGGCCCACTTAACTTCTTATACCTGAACCCCAAATGTAAGTATGTAACTAGTGTTTGCCCTCAAATATATAACTACTTTATCTCATTTCATCTCACATCCTATCCTTTATCGGGTTTTACCGTGTCTGACTAATAAGTGATAAGAGACGGCAAGAGCCTTTTTTAAAAAAAAACAAACACACACTTACTCTCAACATGAGTGCAAACGTAAAATGTTGAATTAAGGAATTAAAGTTTCAGTACAACAAATATATTGATTGTACAGATTTTGTTCAAGCATATTGAAAGTGTGTAATTGAATTTCAATTTCTTAGCACTTATAAATGATTACAAGTTTTTTTTTCGACAAAAAATATTTTTTTCATGTTTTATTTACATTTTTTTTTATTTTTTTTCGTTACTGAAATTTGCATTAAAAAAAATCACATGTGATTAAACATTAATTTAAATATCACATATGATATTAGTGTTAAATCACATATGATATTACACAAATATCACATGTGATATTACATATCACATGTGAATATCATATGTGATTCAACACTAATATCACATGTGATATTACATATCATATGTGATTTAACACTAATATCACATGTGATATTCAAATTAGTGTTTAATCATATGTGATTTTTTCATGCAAATCTTATATTCAAAAAAAAAGACAAAAAAACGTGAAAAACGATTTTTATTTTCTTTTTTCGAAAGTATATATCAAAGTTCCCGCCTATAAAAGATCGCGATGGTGTAATTATTTTTGCTTAATGATTAATGGTTTAAGAGGATTTTAAATTATAAAAAATAGGTGAAATAATAAAATACTTTTAATCTCAACCATTGATTTATTTTTAGATGGAGGGTGGGGATGAGTCCCTTGGTGTGTGAGGAAAATTTGGTATGTAAAATAACTCTTCTTTTTTAAAAAACATACATTTTTATAAAAGTGGAACCACTATACTTATTAACCAATCAAATACCAATCACACCCACTAAACTCTCTTTTAATTAGTGGTGGAAACGAGCCGAGCCGAGCCCGAGCCTGCCAGAGCTCGAGCTCGGCTCGTTTAAGTTTTATAAAGCTCGAGCTCGACCTCAGCTCGTTTCGAGCTTTAAATTTTAAGCTCGAGCTCGGCTCGTGATATGTTATATAATCTCGGGATCGGCACGGGCTCGGCTCGTTTATACGATTTGGCAAAGAAAACTTAAAGCTTGGCTCGAGCTCGAGCTCGGCTCGTAATATATCTTTATTGAGCTCGCTAATAAGCTCGAGCTCAGCTCGTATATATGTTTAATACTTAAAATATCATAATGTCGTTTAGGCTCGCGAGCCGAAACGAGCTTTTTATGTAAAGCTTAGGCTCGAGCTCGATTAATAAACGAGTTGCAACTTAGGCTCAAGCTTGGGCTCGAGCTCGTTTAGGCTCGGCTCATTCGAGCTTTTTACCGATCCGATCTCGACCTTTTCACGAATAGCTCGGCTTATTTCCGCCCCTACTTTTAATTAACCGACACAAAACCGAACCGAACCGAACCGATTCGGTTCGGTTTCGGTTCATGTTTTTTGTGAAATCGGTTCTCGGGTCGGTTCGGTTTTCGTCGGTTCGGGTCGGTTCCGGACCGTTGCTCAGCCCTATTTGGTAGTAACTGTTAAAAGTGTGAGCCAAGAAAATAAACACGAGTAATAAAAAGTAGTCTACTGAGTCTGATGTAGCAAGCCCTATAGTCCAAAAACCGTTGTTAAGCCGGGATTATTTTTAGTGTAAATTAAACCGTTGGTTCCTATAAAAGTGCCAAATTTTATATGACATCTAAAAACGGAAAATCTTGCGCAGTTAGTCTATCATTTTGAATATATTACGTTGGTGGTCTAATTTTCTTAACATCATTTAATTTGATCATAATCTCGGTCTGCACGTGCAAGATGCAAATCACAAGAAGGCTTTTTTGTCCGAACACTTTTTTGTACTTATTTTTCAACCTGCCTAGTTTTGTCCAAACACTGTTCACTTTGTACTCTAAAACACGTGTACTTAGCTTTAAACATATCCCGATTCATTCAAGAGTATTCCACAATCTTCTCACTCAAATATTTCCATCACTCCCTCTCTTCACCTTTTGTTATTTTTTCTCAAAAAACTTAAGAACAAAAATATGGTGGCGTGTTGGTGTGGAAAAACAGCAGTAATTCGCACATTATGGAGAAATCGAAATTCAGGACGTAGGTTCTATGGTTGTCCAAATCCGAGATCTGATTGTGAGTTTGTTGACTGGCACTATCCGCCAATATGCGCAAGATCAGTTAATATCATCCCCGGTCTATTATGGGTAAGGAATGTTATGGAAGGTACACTAGAGGAAACAAGAAGCAAAGCTACTAAAATGAAGAAATGCTTGATCTTAATTTTTTTTAATTGCAATTTTCGTGTTTTTTTTCAAGTGAAGCAGTATAAGGTAGCAGTGGGAAAGAGATTAGGTGATGGGTTTTGATTCTTTTTTCTTTGGTAATCTGATGTTAGCTGATGACCGGTGTATTTATTTTGTGGTAATAAGATATTAGTTCAATGCTATCATTGATCCATTTCAGATTGTTAGTGTCTTATGTGTTGATGAAACTTTTTTTTTTTTTACTTTGATTTGGGTAAAAATAAGTAGTTGACCATTTGTTCACTGGGTTAAGATTGACCTATTTTGGAACATCAAACTAATAAACAAATGGATAAAGCCAACATAATAGAACTTTTTTAGCTTGTTTACTTTGTTTTGGTTAAAAAGTTGTAATTGACCATTTAGTGAGTAGGTTAACTTTGATTTTTTTATTTTTTTTTGCATTCCAAACTGATAAACAATGGGGTTTGCATACTAAAAGGCAACTTAATGGAACTTTTTTAACTTGTTGAATTTGTTTTAGTTAAAAAAGTAGTACTAGACAATTTGGTCACAGGGTTAAGTTTGACCTTTTTTGGTATACTAAATTGATAAGAAGTTTCATTTTTGCATACGCATACACATAATGCAAATGCGTGTAATTTTTACAAATAAAATGACCTAAACATGTACACTTAAGCTGATAAAAGCCTTTAATAGCATATTCTCATTGCAACAAGTTGCAATGACTTGAAATTTGAAAATGTCTACCATAGTTACCAAAGTTTAACATCCACATAAAAATATAAAAGAAGTCTAAAAACATGTTCAAATATCCCACATAAGTTTCAAACACAAGTATAATCCTAATTAAGGCCTTTTTGGTGAATCAACTCCAACTCTTTTATTCTTGATCATAGATCTACTCTATTTGGGTGAGCCTGGAGCATTAGTCTTCTTTAGTGAGCCAGACACCTGACTTCCAATAATTCCAAGCCTTTCATTCCTTATTTCACTTCTGTTCCATTTTGGTGAACCACTTCTACTTCCACTAGCATTTCCACTATGACTTGCAGATGCGCCACCATCACTTTGGCTTTGATTGATCATGTCATCTTCACTTTGTCTTGCACCACCAACCACATAGCTTTGACCACTTTGACTTGTAGCAGAATGAATTTCATTTTGTCTTGCACCAGCAAATGCACCTGACTCAATGTGGGTTGCACCACCAACCACTGAGCTTTGACCACTTTGACTTGCAGCAGGATGACTTTCATTTCCACCAGTGTGTCTTCCAACTGCATTATCAACATTCATAAAAATTGGTAACAGGAAATGAAAAGCCATAAAATAGTAAGACTGTGCACTTTCTTACCTTCTTTTTCCCTTGCAGTTGTTGAACATTGAATTTCATCATCCAAAGAAAACATGACTCTTTTTAGGGGTCTTGAACCAGTAGATGCACCACCAGAACCGTTAACATGTTTCCTTTTTCCTTTGCTTTTCTTTTTAGACCTAGAACTTGATTCACCACCTTGACCCTTACATGACTGCTTATTGTGACCCATGTTTTCACAAGAAGAACATTTTACACTTCTTCATTTTTTACACTTCTTCATTTTTTACACAACTTCACATCCTTAACACATGGTGTGTCCTCCATTTCTCCTCTTAATCTCTTCTTCCTAGGCCTACCTACTTGAGGGTGATGATGTGGAGGAGTTAGTTGTAGGGAATTATAATTTGTAAAACATATTTAAGTCTTGTTTAAGTCTGTTTAGTTTTAGTTCTGGTAGTATAATAGTTAAGTCGGGTTAGACATAGTTAAGTCTGTTAGTTAAGTCTGCCAATACTAATGTGGTTAAGTCTGGCAGAACAAAGTATTGATAGTTAAGTCTGTTTATGATAAAAACATAATAGTTTGTTAGAGTTATATTAGGAATGGATATGTACGCGTAGAGATATCTTAGGAAGAGATATCTTTACCCTTCCACAAGTCTTGTAGTCAATTAGGGTTTCCTTGGTGTATAAAGGATTCCTAATGTATTAGGTTAAGGTACGAGTTGTAAGACTTAACCATTGTTAAAAGCAATTAATAGAAAATACGAAGTTAGTTTATTATTGTGTTCTTCATACTTATTGTGTTAAGTTTACGCATTAGCACATTAAGGTCTTGTTAAGAGTTCTTCACATAGTGAATTTGGATTTATTCAAGTTTGCTATAAGTCATACAAAGGCTACTCAGATCCATAAATTTTGGACCTACAAGTGGTATCATAGCTTATTGAAGGACTCTGTTGTTGAAGATACACAAACACAAACACTAATTCCAAACCAGAATACATAAAAAATGTCTGAAAAAGCAACTGAAACCTACTTTGACCACCCCAGTGATGAAGAATCCAACCATGAAGATGGAGCAGACAACTCTCAACCTAAACAACCCTAAATCACAAATACCACAACCATCTCCAACATGAAGCTTCCACCATTAAAGAAAGATGAATATTACATCTGGGCTATGGAGATGGAGCACTTCCTAGAGTACACTGATAATGAAGTGTGGAAAGTGATACAAAAAGAAAACTCTAAAAAGAGGGTTTTTAAAGGAAAACATGGCACTTACACTGTATTGCCACCTGTTACTGCTACTGAAATTCTTTCTGTAGAGAAGGAGAGAAAGGCCAAGAACATCTTGTCAATGGCACTTCCCAAGGAACATATCAGCCGTTTTCATGGGATGAATGATGCAAAGGAGATCTGGGAGGCAATTAAAGTAAGATTTGGAGGGAATACTAACTCCAAAAAGATGCAAAAGGCTGTCTACAAACAACACTTTGAGGCCTTTGCTATTTCCAGTTCTGAAGGATTAGAGAAGGGCTATGATATGTTTCAACAACTATTGTCACAATTAGAAGCCTATGGTTTGATCAGGATGCTAATCACAAATTCCTCAGGTCTTTGCCACAAGAATGGTCAAGTCTGGCAATGACCATGAGGACCAAGCCTAAAATTGACATCATGTGAATTGATGATCTGTACAAAAACCTAAGGGTTTTTGAACAGGAAATCAAGAATGTGTCAATACCATCCTCTTCTAGCTCTCAAAATGTTGCCTTTGTCTCACATGGCAAGAATAGTACTAATCATGTTAAGTCTGGTGGTAGTTATAGTACTTCTTCATTAAGTACTATAGAAAGAGGGGCACATGCTGGAGGTGCTGATCAGGTTATCTACTCTCTCTTTGCTAGATCATCAAAAGAGATGGACCTGCTTAATGAAGATTTGGAGCAGATCAACGATGCATATATTGATGAGATGGATATAAATTAGCAGATAGCTATGATTGCTATCATGATGAACAGGTTCTTTTAGAGACATGGTAGAAGAATTCGTTATGATCCTCCAATTGGCTTTGATAAAAAGAAGCTTGAGTGCTACAACTGCCATCAGCCTGGGCACTTTGCAAGGGAATGTAAATCTCCTACGGCAACTGATAGGAAGAAGAAGGAATCTCCCTATCAAACAAAGGAAGCTGAGAAGAAAGAGAGCCAAAAGGTTGGGCTGCTGACCATGGATGGAGGTGCTATTAATTAGGGAGAACATGCTGAAGAGGAGTCTACCAATCACTCTGCTTTCATGGCCATAGGCTCAAACAGTGAGGTATCTTTATGTTCAAAACTATGTGTTGATTCATATAACCAAATTAAAACACAAAGTGATGAGCAATTAACTCAGTTGAGAGAACAGGAAACTCAAATTCTAGCTTATACCAATGCAGTCAAAACCTTAGAAGCACAAATTTCAAATCTTCAAAAACAAAATTCATCACTAAATGAAAAACTAATTTTTCAAGCTAATGATAATTTTGCTAAGGATGAAAAGCTAAGGAAATATAGAAGAATTGGTATAAAAGCACAACATGAAAGAGATGAATTAAAGAAAATATTTGGGTCTTGGGGAGAGTCTTCTAAAAATCTACATAGGCTAATTAACTCCGGCATGAGCTCAAATTATAAATTGGGCTTGGGTCATGAGATTAAATCAGATAGTGAGGTTTTCAGTTATGAGGAAGAGATGAAACGTGGTATATTTGGTAGTTCAGAGGAATACTATGTTGGTAAACCACTTTATAAAATATTGGTTAAAACTGATAATTATAAAGGAGTTCCACCACCACTTAATTAAGACTACACACCTAAACCTGAACAAAAGTTTGATGAGTCTTTACTTGATTACAATAAATGGAAAAACCCTGAAACACTTATGTCTCAAGACTATTCCATTGAATTCTCCTGTCAATCCAATGACAATGAAGGATCCTTTGGGAAGAGTCCTTGAACTAGTGTCTCAAAAGACAAATCCAGTGAGTATTCTACATGTCAATCTAATGACAGTGAAGGATCCATTGGGAATGTCTCTGAATGTTCTCTTGAGCTTAAATCTGAACCCATAAAGATTTCCAAACCAGTTTTAAAAAGTAAGCCTTATGTGCCCAAACAAACTAAGCCTGTCAAAATTGTTGTGTCTAAACCAGAAATAGTTAAACCTAGTTGTGTCCAAACTCCTAGGCAACAAATGAAACCTGAGACACCTAAAGTAGAAAGAAAGAATTGGAATGGGTTAATGCAGAAAGAATTTGGGGATGGATACTCTTTCACTAAGAAGAGTTGTTTTGTGTGTGGTAGTCTAAGCCATTTAATAAGAGACTGTGATTATCATGAGAAAAGAATGGCTAAAGAGGCTGAGTTGAAAAAGAAAATGGCTATAAACAATGGTAATGGTTTAGTTAGAACAGAGTGGAATAATACAAATAGAATTAACCATGCTAATCAGTTTGTTTCTAGACCAGTACTTGTTAATAATGGTAGTTCATTTGTTAATTCTGTTATGCCAAAAGTGGGTACTTGTGTACCAATTAATTCTGGTAGGCAAAATATTAATACTGGTAACATGTCTAGAGTTAATATTGGTCAGGTTAATTCAGGTCAAGCCAAAGTTAATTCTGGTTATATGAATGTTAAATTAAAACAACCAAAACCTACTAGTACTTCACCCAGTCCCAAGTTTAGAAAACCATAGGTGAACCAATTCAACAAAAGACTTCATTATGGTTCACATTCACATGTGAGAAGACCCATAGTTCATAATGTAGCTCTAGGGGACTGATGTTAAGCCCTCAGCAGGTTATACTTGGAGACAGGCCAAACCACACTCCAAGAGTAATAGTGGACCATCTTCAACTTATACTTTGAACTCTCAAGGTCCACAAGGCAGACCCAAGCCTGTACAGTCCTGGGTCCCCAAGAGAAACTAATTTCTCTTTTTGATATGCAGGAATATCCACTCTAGAAGTTAGGAAGCAGAGGAATTGTTGATGGATGCTCTGGGCATATGACTGGTAACAAGGATCATTTGGAGGAGTTTGAGGAAGTCCAAGGAGGTTCTGTTACTTTTGGTGGTAGCAAAGGCTACATTACTGGTAAAGATAAAATTAAAGTGGGCAATTTAGAATTTGAGATTGTATCTTTTGTGAAAGAACTTGGGCACTTTAACCTTTTCTCAATATCACAAATTTGTGATAAGCAACATAAGGTTCTTTTCTTGAAATGAATACTTTGTTTTAACCCGACTTTAAGATGCTGATGAGAATCGGATACTTCTTAAGGTCCCAAGACAACACAACTTATCTGATTTGATATAAAGACACCTCCTGCTGCCAAAGGTGGTGCTGTTTGATTGCAAAAGCCTCACTTGACGAGTCTAAAGTGTGGCACGAAAGACTTGGTCATATCAATTTTAAAAATCTTAACAAACATGTGCAGGGAAACCTAGTTAGAGGACTACCTGATAAGACTTTTAAGAATGACCACACAACAAGGGAAAGCAACATAGGGCCTCATGTAAGGCAAAATCAGTTAGAATTGTAACTCACCCATTACACACCTTGCATATGGATTTATTTGGTCCTACTTCTGTTAAGAGTATTAATTATGCTAGCTATTGTCTTGTGATCACTGATGATTGTACCAGGTTTTGTTGGGTTTTCTTTATGTCTACTAAGGATGAATCTACAGGCATTTTTCAAGCTTTTATTAGGCAGACAGAGAACCAGCAGAATCAAAAGGTTAAGATAATTAAATCAGATAATGGCACAGAGTTTAAAAACATGGAAATGCTTGAATTTTGTGGGAATAAGAGCATTAAGCAAGAGTATAGTGTTGCAAGAACTCCACAACATAATGGAGTTGCTAAAAGAATGAACAGGACCCTTATTGAGGCAGCTAGGACCATGCTAGCAGACTCACACTTACTAACCACTATTTGGGCTGAAGTAGTTAATTTTGCTTCTTATGTTTTCAATAGGGTAAGGGTAATTAAACCTCAACTCAAGACTTCTTATGAGCTCATGTTTGGACATAAACCAATTATTAGCTATATAAGACAATTTGGGTGCCATGTTACCATTCTAGATACTCTTAGTGTCCTTGGAAAATTTAATGGTAAATCTGATGAAGGTTTCTTGGTAGGTTACTCACTAACCAGTAAGGCCTTTAGGGTGTATAACTTAGTGACTAAAAGAGTAAAAGTAACTCTCCATGTAAACTTTCTTGAAGAAAAGCCTAATGTAACAGGAATAGGGCATAGATGGATATTTAACTTGGATTATCTATCTGACTCTATGAACTATAAACCCGTGTCCTTAGAAAATCAAGCTAACCCACATGCAGATACACCAGATGTAACTAACAATGAAGGTACTCAATCTATTTTCAATGATCATAATCTTGAGGAAGAAGAAGAGGTTGAAGAGCTCATTGTTGTACCTACATCAGTTCATTCTACTGCAACAAAGGTTGGGACAAAGAAGATATATCCTGTTTCTAATAGGAAAGAACCTACTGCAGAGACTAGAGTGTAAGAGCAAGAGGTTCCTATATCCGAGGTCTCAGCAAGCATTAAAGCTTTTCAAAGACAATTGGATGCCATTACTCAAAGGCATAGGAGTGCACTATCTAAAAATACTACTACCAGTACTAACCACATTAAGTCTGGCAGTGTATTTGGAGCAGATCCTGAACCTAACACTACCAGAACTAACCCCATTAATTCTGGTAGTGCACATATTAATACTGGCATGCACATTTCATCTCACACAAATGATTTTGATGATTCAGACATGGCAGAGAATGAGATCTATAACAGGCCAGATGAGGGAATCTTTGAGGAAGCTTCTTATGATGATAATGGTGTGGTTACTGACTTCAACAACCTGCCTCTTGAAATTGATGTCAGTCCCACTTCTACCCTTAGGATTCACAAAATACATCCAAAAGACAACAAATTGGTGATCATAAATCACCTGTTCAGACAAGAAGCAAAGTCCAGAAACTTTCAGGACCTCATGCATTAGTTGGTGACATTCAGAAGCAGCAAGGGAACAACCACAAAGATCAACAACACTATTTGTTTGATTGCTTCCTATCTTAAGAGGAACCCCTAACTGTTCCTAAAGCCTTAACTGATGAAAGTTGGATAGAAGCCATGCAAGGGGAGCTATTGCAGTTTGAATTGAAAAAGGTATGGATTCTTGTAGATCTACCATATAGGGCTAAGGTAATTGGTACAAAGTGGGTTTTCAGGAATAAAAAGGATGAAAGGGGTGTTGTTGTTAGGAATAAAGCTAGACTGGTAGCCCAAGGATATAGACAGGAAGAAGAAATAGACTATGATCAGGTTTTTGCTCCCGTGGCTAGGATTGAAGCCATAAGGTTATTTTTGGCTTGTGCATCATATATGGGGTTTATAGGCTATCAGATGGATGTCAAGAGTGCATTTCTATATGGCACTATTGATGAGGAGGTTTATGTTGCTCAACCTTCTAGTTTTGTTGATCCTGATCACCCTATGAAGGTTTATAAAGTCATCAAAGCATTGTATGGACTTCATCAAGCTCCCGGAGGATAATGAGGCTGCTAATGTGGATGTCAGATTGTACAGATCCATGATAGGATCTTTGATGTATCTAATAGCCTCTAGGCCTGATATTATGTATGCTGTGTGTGTTTGTTCTCGTTTTCAGGTTACTCCAAAGACTTCACATCTTCATGTTGTGAAAAGAATTTTCAGATATCTTAAGGGCAAACCCAATTTGGGCTTATGGTATCCTAGAAAGTCATCTTTTGACCTGGAAGCTTTCTCAAATAGTGACTATGCTGGGGCTAGTATGGACAGGAAATCTACACAGGAGGTTGTCAATTTCTTGGTAGGAGGTTGATTACCTGGCAATGCAAAAAGCGAACAATAGTGGCTACTTCAATAACTGAAGCTGAATATGTAGTTGCTGCTCATTGCTATGGATAAGTGCTTTGGATCCAAAATCAGATGTTAGATTATGGGTTAAACTTCATGAACACCACAATCAACATTGATAATGATATGTATTGTTAAGAACCCAGTCTATCACTCTAACACTAAATACATAGAAATTAGGCATCACTTTATAAGGGATTGTTTTGAGAAAGGTTTCATAAGGGTAGAAAAGATACATACTGATAATAATGTGGCTGACTTGTTGACCAGAGCTTTTGATGGACCTACGTTCAATTTCTTGGTGGTTAACATTGGTATGATGAACCCATAGCTACATTTAAGGGGAGGTTAAATGTACAGTTTGTGATGTTAGTTAGCAGACTTAATAGGTTTTTAATTCTGTTAGTTAAAGCTGGTAGCTTTAAAGTTAAGTCTGGTCATTACCTCTGGTAGTTAATTATGTTACCATATCTTACGGGTTATTGCTAGGTGATAATTATCTTTCTAATCTTTAAACTTATTCTTTTTCCAAAGATAAATCTTTCCAAAGATAATTGTTTACTTTTTTTCAAAACCCTAGTTGTATATATATTCATAACGACTTGGCTTTTCCCATAAGAATTTCAAACCAGAGTCAGTCTTTTCCATCCATATTCTTTGTGTCATCATGGTTTCCACAGCAGGATGTGCTAAGGATGTGCAGCTTAAAGACTTCATGGCCTTGTGTGCTACGTTGTCTTCCAAAGTTTCAATCTTGGAGGAGGATCTTGCATCGACCAAATTGCTTTTGGGATCTAAGGTGAAAGAATTGGAAGAAGAGATCCAAAACTTGAAGGCTACGCAGGGAGTTTTTCTTGATGAGTCATCTAACTCCCAAGAATCTGTTCATGATGTTACTGATTTGGAAAATTCTTCCAAACAGGGGAGGAAAACAGAGTCACACCAAAAGAGAACAAAGATTCGGAATCTTGATCCAATATTAGATTAGGAGATTTACATGGATAATTTTGGAAAAGCTTAGAAGGTAATCAGACTTAGTGGAAAGTTTGCAGTTTACAAGAATCTTGAAGATCTGGTAAAATCTTGTAATCGACAAGACTTGGATACTTTATGGAGTTTGGTTCAGAAGAAGCTCAAGATTGCCAATAAGTCAGATGTGAAAGAGCAAGAACTTTGGGCAGAACTCAAAAGATTGTATGAACCAAATCCTACAGATGTTTATTGGAATTTTCCATGTCAAGATTCCAGTGTGTCATGGAAGTTTTATGATTTGTGTGATGTTCATCACTTATCCACAAAAGGTGGAGTTGATCTATTTATGTTTGCAGAGGTAGAATATCCATTATGTGCTTAAGTGCTTCAAGTGATGATACTTTCAAAACTTCAATATGAAAAGAATATGAGGTAATTGAAAATCTCATTCAAAGAATATTGATACGCTTACACAAGCTGCTCGGGTCAAAGGAACTTCCTTTTCGTCGAACAAGTTTTATAACACCTAGCAAAGGAACCTAATCGTTGTAGTGTAGTATTAGGGTAAGCCACGGGTATTGATATCGTTCTCTGGGGAATAGGAATGCTAGTGAGAAATTACTACGCTAAGGTTGGGGTTGAGGAAGATTATTTTTTAGATTTTTTTATATTTTTAAGAAAATGGAAAGGTACGAATCTCGGGGTTTGGATTTGAGGGTTGGTATTTCTACCGATTACTTCTACTTATCTAATTATCTAATCCTAAGCTAGGGGTAGTCTATGTCTAATTGTTGTGTGCTTGTATGATGATTTAAGAATGTGTTTACTTAGGTTTTATTACTCCCTAATTATCTCCTATTGATGGTTGAATTGTCACGTCCTTATTCTTAACCGCGTTGTGTGTCTAACGTCGTAGGGTATGCGTTTATCCCTAACTCTTTGAAGCTACCAAAGGTTAATGACTACAAAATCTCTAGGATTCATAAACTTAACACTAAGGTACTCTTTGGATGTTTAGCCTACGATTCCACTAGTGACTATAAGCTAAGGTTCACAAAGATTAATCAAGCATTAATGACACAACGGATGACCTATCGCAATACTAGGTCAATAACAATTAAGATAAGAGACAACCAATCAATATTCAATAACTAAGTTTCATATTCCCTAAGCAAACACACAAGTAAATTAGCCGAACATGAAAAACATGCAAGCATACACACAATCAATTGAAGACATAATTGAATTAATGAAGTAAAATACTTATCTTGATGTAAGATAGGGTATGAAACCCTAAATACTGTACAAGACAGCCTTGGTTCGGTTTAGGTTTTTACTCCACAAAACTACACTCTAATAACTGAAAAATTCGATGTCTATATATAATGTTACAATCGCGACGGCGTCATTCTTTAATTGTGACCTGCGTCGTCGCTTCATCATTAAGTTTTCGTCTTGGCCACGTTAACATTGTGACGGCGTCACCTTATGCTCGTGACGATCGCCTTGATCTCGGCGATGCAGATCAAATCTAGGCCGTCTGAGTGCGACGCCCTACTCTTTAAAAACCTGATGCCGTCACTTGATAATTAGCAATTTGGCTACTGGCCGTCACAAAAAATGCATGACGGCGTCGCCATTTTGGCAGTGACGCCGTCCCCTTTTAGGTTGTGACGCCGTCCCCTTCAGTTCCAGCAGCTTGAGTGTCTCGATTCTTGACTTTGGCAATTTTCTTCGTATATTTGCGCCTTTTCGTCCGAATAAGTGTCATTCCAGCAATTTGCCTTCAAGAGACCTAAAAAGTGAAAAGGAACGAAATTAAGTAATAACGGATACAAAAGTGATCAATTAAGGGCTTAAATGACCCCTCAAAAAGGTACCTTTTAAATCCTTATCAAATATGTAACCAATTACTAGCCAGAATATGTGATTAGATTGAAGAAAAGATAGAAGCTAAAAGGAGGAGAATAAGGTAACATGTTTGAAATAATTTTTATAAACTGTATTTAGTTGTGGATATAAAAATAAATGGTTTTTGAGATGGTTTCACTTGTTGAAGGTGTTCTGCACCAACACAACAAATGGTTATCAGTCCACCATGTCTCACCCAGATAAGGACTGACTAATCCATGAGCAAACGGCTCTGGTAAAGATATCTCAAATCCGTTTATGGCTGACAATTTTCCAAAATTGTATGGTATTCAACTCACCATATCTGTGTTGATAAATAGTTGGCTAGTCCACAAGTTCATGGCTTGTGGTAAAGGCAGTGGAAAACCATGACTAGTCCAAAAGCAAATGGCTTTTCTGAAATTAATAGAAAACCAACATATTCTAGTTTGCAGCAAATGGATGCTTACAAGGAATCTCTGTAATCTCTCATTTTCTACAAGTACATGTTCTCCTATCAACATCAACTACACATTGACCCCCCATGGCCCATTAACCTGATTCTTATGTTTCCCATTTCACTGAATAGTATAATTACTAGCATAATGACATCAAATAATCCTGATATTTAAGTGTCAATTTTCCCCTATTATGCTCATTATTTGTATCATTTATATGGATATATTATTTGATTTCTTTATATTTCGTTTTCAGGTTATAAATGAGCATAGGAATAGAAGAGATGCGGAATTGGAAAAGAACTTACAAAGATATACACTTTAGTATCTTGACTAAAAGAGGTTACTGGCGTAGTTCCACTATCCATTTACACCGTAACTAAGAATTCAAACATAAATACCAAGTCAACGTTAACCAAGGATTGCGCATAACTACCACATAAGGTTACACCGTAATATTATGAAGAATTAGAGATTTTATGACTAAGAAGGTTCTGTAGTAACCAATGCATGAGGTTACGCGTAAAAGGAAATGAAGGGGACTTGTGATATTGACGAGATTACGACATAACCAAGAATGAAAATTACAACAAGATATGAAACCCTAGGAGGTTACGTCGTAACTATCCATATAGGTTACACCGTAAATATCTAGTTATTGATAAGATCGTGGATGATTACACTAGTTAGCGTAACCACAACTCAAGGTTACGCCGTAGCTATGTCGGGCCTATAAATACCAACCCTATTTCCAGCATTTTACATATCCTTTCTCACCACAAATCACCATAGATCAAGTAGGGTTCCACAGGAGAGATCTACAACATACAAAGCCATTTCAAGGAGAAATCACATCAAAACATCAATAAGTTTTGGCTATTCTTATTTCATTTATATTTAGGATTCCATGTCTTTCATTTCCATGCAAAACATTGAATCTAGTGTTCTTATTAATATGATCGGCTAAGCACCTTTGGTGCTAGCCTTGTTAGATTCCTTTCATGTCTTGTTTAATTTTCATACTTTTATTATTGCTTCTAGTGTGTGCATGCACAGTTTTTCGATAGATCCTCTAGTTTCGGTAATTTTGAGGACCGGTTGTACTGACCCTAGTGTGATTGGTTTCGAGGAATGCCAATTACTTGTATGTTAATTGACCATAGGATCACCCTCCGAGTTGGATGAACTTAAGAAGTTAGATGTGTGGTCTAAGTTCCGAGAGGTCGGGCCATACAAAGAGATAATCTTGAATGTAGCGGCATTTAACGACTCAAACTAGTCTACTGTACTTCCTCTTACTACAAAGGGTAGTACCTTTGGTTCTTGAAAGGATTATAGGGATATAAGCTAGGCGAATTAACCATAGGAGTCTAGTGAATCTTATGCCTCACTTGAAGCGATAGAAGGCTTAATTAGAAAACATAGTCATTGCTTGATAGGATAAACAGCTAGGATAATACATTTTCTCTTTATCGATTTAATTTTATTTTATATTGTCATTTCAATTCTGTTTATTGGTTTAACTAATCAAACAATTCAAAACCCCCTTTAAAAGGTGACATAGACTTAAGTTAGAATCCACTCACATAGCTCTTGGGATGACCTCAGAAATACTACACTACACATGACCGGGTACACTTCCCGTGAGTGCATAAGTTATACGGAGGGTTCAGAGTCGAGAAAACCTCCTTTTCTACGTGCAAGCTTTTCAACCCTCTAGGCAGTGAACCTAATCATTGTTGTGTAGTATGGGGTAAGCCTCGGGGATTGATTTCGTTGTATAGGGGAATAGGAATGCTAGAAAGAGATATATGATGAGAAGGTGGGGGTTGAGGATGATTCTTTTTATTCTTTATATGTTTTTTAGAAAGCAAGGATAAAATCTCGGGATATATGATTGGGGGGTGGTACTTCTACCGATTTTGCTACCTAACTAATTATCTAATTTAACTACTAACTATTGGATAGGTTATGCTAATTAAGGTATGCTCGTATGATTATTAAAGATGTATTCACTTAGATATTATTACTCCATAGTTATCTTTTATTGGTCGGTTGAATTGTCACTTCCTTTATCTTAATTGGTGCGTTGTATTCGATTAGTTGTAGGGGTGCCTAATTCCCTATTTCTATGAATTGTAACTCTCCTTTAGAATACATGGGATCGTCAAGTGCAATATCATCACCCCCGAATACACTATTATCATAAAGCTACAACTCACTCAATAAACACAACGATGGCCTAGGTGCAATCCTATGGCTTTTTGCTATTTAGGACGTTCAAGCTCGCAACAATGAAAGAAGAAGCCACTTTTCCTTACTCTATCATCTACCAATTAAGACAAGAGACAACCTAACAACAATCAATAACTAGATTTCATAGATCTAAGCAAACACAAGAGTAATTTAGCTTGACATGTTAAACAAGCAAGCATACACACAATCAATTGAACATAAGGTAGACATAATGATAAATTGGATAAACAAACTTATCTTGATGTGTAAAATAGGGTATGGGACCCTAGAATACTGTCCAAGTCAGACTATAACTGAGTTCGGGTTTGCTCTCCAAAATTCTACCTCTTAAAATACGGAAAAATCGAATTCTATATATAGATTTACAATCGCGACGGCATCACCTTTTACTAGTGACGCCAGTTTCTACCGTCATTAGGGTTTCATTTGGGCCAAGTCATCATTGGGACGATATCACTTGAGATGTGTGACACCATCGGTCTTGATGGCGACGCTGTCGAGTCTTGGATCTTGGGCGCCCGTGTGAAAATTGTGAGTGGCGCCTTCGAGTAAGGCATGGCGCGTCGAGCTTTAGGACTAGAAATTCGCTATGCCGTCGCGTACACTTTTGATCAAGTCTTTTATATAGGGATGACGTCACTCTTTGGTTGGGACGCAATGTCGGTGTAATGAACGACCTTGGGTGTCTTTGATCTTGACTTTGCTATTTTCTTCATGTTTTCGCTCCTTTTTGTCCAAATATGCTTCATTCCAGCATTTTGCTTCCAAAAGACCTAAAAAGTGAAAAACAACGATTTTAAACAGTAACGGACATAAAATGTGTCGATTGAGGGCTTAAATGACCCCTTAAAAACGTATGTTTTAAATCCTTATCAAATATCCCTACACTTGGAATTTGCTTGTCCTCAGGCAAGTGTGCTTTTGGCCAATCAATTTATAAGTTAGTTGGCATGAAGCATTTGCTTAAGATAGTTTACAACAAGTACAAGCGCCACAATAGTCATAACAAGCACGGAAATTATACACTAGCACCTCACAATTGGTGTTTGGATTCTCTCATCTCTCAGGTTTATATGATATATAATATAAATGGAAATGGAAGATAAACACTCATTACAATAAGCTTGAGAATAGATCAAATCTATACCGCTTTGGCGTAAACACTTAGGAATAACTATCTAAGAGGTCTTTACAAGGGTTGTAACGTTAAGCTTAGGGTAGGAAGTAAATGGTTTTGTTGGATATGGGATATTTAGTGGTGGCAGTCAAAAATCCTATGTTACAAGCATGTAAAGCGTGGCGTTGCTAAGCCAAGACTCGACTTACTAACACTAGATAACTTGAAACAAAACACAAACACAAACTTAAAAACATAAACATAAAGATAGATGTAGGATGGTAGCACGTATGTTTTTCTCATTTTTTCATTTTTTTTACAACTCTTTTCTCTTTTTTTCAATTTTTTTTCATACTTTTTTACTCTATCATCCTCTACGATAACATCAAAATATAAGGTATTTATAGGAGCATCCCTACACTTGAGTTTTTATTTCACTAACTCTAGTTGACCTAATTTGAAAAGATCAAAATACTTGGAGTATTTAGTTACGTTGACAAATGGAATTTGAATTTATTGTTCTTTCCTGTTACTCCATAAAATATTACTTACCAATCGTCCCAGTCGTCCCAAAACTGTATACAAAAGATATGACTCGACTTAGCAACCATGCAAGTAACTAAATAATTGAACTAAGGGTTGCTAAGTCGTACAATGGAAGTTAATGAAGATAAGTCTACTAAGACAGGTACTGCATCACAAGAACCCCTTGTGAGTGATTTGAAAGAGAAGGAGTCAGGTGTGGCTCCTAAAACTAGTGATTCTTGTACTCACCGCCTCTTCTACTAAGAGAGTTAACCCTTTTCTAAAGTGGGAGAGATCGTGGTTTCGATTACGAAGATGAGGTGGGTGCTAACGTATTTGATGAGTCCGCTAATCTATTCGGTGGTGGCCAAGAGTTTGAAGATGAGTATGATGACTATGACTACGATGACTATGCGAATCAGGTTTATGATCTTCCAGGGAATTTGGATGCCTTTAATGCCATGTATGGCACCAAGCTTCAAGGTCTTAGGAAGTAATTTTATTTCGTTATGTCCAATGTTATCATTTGAGTAGTGGTTTGTTTTCTTGTTTAGAAAATATGAAGTATCTTGTTATGTAAGTTTATGCCTATGTAACGGGCTGAGATATGGGATTTCACTCATATCCATTGTACTTAAACGTTTTTGGTTAATATATTTACCGAGTGTGGATTACTCCCTTTACCCAAAAAACTAAGGGTTTAATAATGATAACAATAATGCACTAAATATGAGTGCATACGAGGTAGGCTAAGGTGATTTGGGTGTACATTTGGGGGTGGATTGTAAACAATGCTCTTCATTGACATTCCAGAAAACCAAAACATCACGAGAACCGCGAAAAGGATAGGCTCTGAGGGTTAACTAGGGGTATCGTGTACTAAAGATGAGTACATCGCAAGAGTGTGGGGTAATTACTCAACCAATGTGGAAGATGTAATTATAATACAGGTTTCAAACAAGGGTTATCCTAATGCCTCTTATCATTTAGTTACTCCTAACTACACAAGTGTAGTCTCACTAGCGATCTCGGAATGCATCACAAAACAAGTTCTTGAATCTATTATACTACCGGTACACTCACTAAGCATTAAAGGTGAATGCTTTTATTCTTAAAGATCTAGGCGAACCTCACATTTTTAGGGTAGAATTTGAGTGGTAAGCGGTTTTGTGCTAGTCATATAATTCCTATTCATGAGACGCATTATTAAGACTAAAGTTTAGCTTTTAAATGTCATAAAAATTTTAAATTTGGTGCTAAAATTGCCCTAAAAATATTTCTTATGGTTTATTACATAAATTACTAAGGACAAGACAAATAATCAAGTGATTGAATAGTTTCTAAGTTCCCATTTTATTCTTCCTCCCTACACTTAAACTGAACATTGTCCCCAATGTTCCTCGAAAGTATCAAAGTTATGATAAAGGAAGGTTAGTAAGGAAAAGAAACTAATACTCCCCTGATTAGCTCGGTAGGATATGTGTGAAGTTGTCGTTAAATCCTCCTCTAAGAAGAATGCATAAGTAATAAGCTTCATCCAATATGTGTTTCTTCTTCTTGTCCAATATAACCTACACACTCAAAGGAAAACAAACAAAATCTTCGTAAAAAATCGCGGTAAAACTATATATGACACACAACTATACTAGAAAGCAAGTAAGATATAATGCTTGTGGAATGGATGTTTGCAGTTTTCGAAAATTAAGAATTGGGAATTTCCAAAATTTATAAATTGCACGTAAAATGAAACGATATTTTGTTTATACATTGCTGATGCCGTTAGGTTGTCCCGACAAAAAGCGGTCTGCATGTTTTTTCGAAAAGTTCGGAAAAATTACCTCATTAAAACATGGAATTTTTTACAAAACATCCATTATAACTTGATATAAGTACTTGACTCTAGCAAACACACATATATCAATTTCAATGATTTTAATTCTCATGTTCGTGTTCTTAAAACATATATGATCTTCCCTACACTTATCATTTTGTAAAATATCTTTATATGTAATTAAGACGAGGTTAAAAAAAAATAAAGCATTTTCACAAATTCTAACATGAGAATAAACAACAATGAAAAAGATATATAAACACACAAATTGAAAAACAAAACAAGCAAACAATTAAGCATAGTTTGCCTACTACGAAGCACTTTTCTTTATTTATGAGTCTTGTAGCTAGACTCGAATTCGTGCTCCTACGTGACTTCCTTGCCATCATCTTCTTCATCATGACCATTTCTATTGGGGTTTTCCATGGCATAATTATGCCCTATTGTGCATCTTTCTAAGAAGACATCTTGCCCCAAATTGGTTCTATATTCCGATCCTAATTTCATATATTCTTTATAGAACCCAAATATCTTACTCATCACATAGTCAACTCCTCTCCTCTTATCCTCCCCATTCCTATAGTAGACCGATAGCTTAAGTTCCTTCTCATTATTGGATAGTGATGAGAATTTCTCAATCTTAAATGGTATTTGGTAGGCGATGTCATCGGTCTCATCCTTAAATCTAACTATCCCTAACGACGGATCATAAGTCATTTTGGAGCTATCTATGAAAGGCTTTCCTAGAACTACATGGGACAAGCCAGGATCTATAGCCGTACTAATATCTTTCACAATCACGAAATCCATAAGATATGTGAAGCTACTTATATAGATGGGCAATCCCTTAACTCTACCAAGGAAATTACATCTAACTCTAGGATCATTGGGGTCTTGCCTATTTGGGATAGGTTTCTTCATCACCCAATTATAGTACGTGCTAGTCATGATGTTTATTGGGGACTTACGATCAATGTAGGCCTTTGCCACGAAAAGATATCCTATGCAACATGGTATCTTGAGATTTCTAGGATTTTGAAAGGTGATTCATGGGCATCTCCTAGTATAAAAGGGACAAAGGTCGCGCACTAGGTGTGGGTGGTATGAAAGTTCCTCATCCGTAGGAAACTTATTGAAGTGTTCATCACCTACTTCGTCTACTTCATTGGTTGATTCATTCTTAGGAGTCTCACTAACCTTAAGTACCGTCTCATGGTTTGCTTCATCACTATTCCTATTTGGTTTCACTAGGGTGATGGCATTAACGAAGTGAACTTGCTTTGATGATGAAGGGTCCCTAGTTTCATTACCTAATTGTGAATGAGCGAAGTACTTGCTCGGGTATTTAATCTTAACAACTGAATCTTTTTCGAGAGAATGAGTCGAGATGGCATTAACCTTTTTGGTGGTCGTCCTATCATTATTGGTTATGGCTTTCAAGAGGTTATCTATCTTCCTATCAATCTCGACTTATTGTTGGTTAAAGCGGTTCGAAAGCTTGGATATTTGGGATGTAACTAGGTGTTGCATCATCTCTTTTAAGTTGTGTTGACTAGGGGCATGAGAGCCTTGATTGTGTTGTTGGGGCGGGTTTGATTTTTGGCTCCACTTAAGGTTAAGGTGATTCCTCCACGAGGGGTTGTAGGAATTTCTTAGGTTGTTTTGCTCAGGCTTGAAAGTGTACCACTTCTCTCCCGCTCTGTCATGCAGACGCTGGGCGTAGTCCGCAAAGCTTGTTCGAGGAGTTTTGTGCAATCACGAGTGTCATGGGAACCACTACATAATTAACAAGGTAGAGTGATTTTGTTCACTTAGCGTGAAGGCTTGGGAGCTTCGTAGGAGCTCATTAGAAATTTGACTTGATCTTCAAGTTCGAGCGTCCCACGATTGGAAGGTTGTGAGTCAATGGGAGGCAAGGAGATTGCCTTGACGGTTTTGGCAACTCACGGGGTCATTCCAACATTCGTTGTCATAGAGGCAAGGTCCCCTATTGTACCCCATGACTCTTCCGCGGTAAGTTCACGAAGCTTGCCACCGCCACTTGGTCGATGGTTTGCCTAGTTGAGAGATTGACATGATCGTAAAAGATTTGGACTTGAAGCCAAAGATCAATGCAGTGATGAGGGACTTTATGAAGCAAGTCCTTGAATCGAGTCCACGCCTCGTTGAGAATTTCACCTTGATGTTGTTGAAACATCAAGATGTCATTCCTTAGCTAGGTAGTTCTCCTAGTGGGAAAAATTGGGCGAGGAAGCAGTGGTGAGATCATCCCAACTTGAGATGGATCCGCGGAAGTCGCCAAGCCAATTACTAGCTTGGTCCCGTAGAGAATGGAAGAGACGCCAGTACGTGGTCCCCGTGTGGTAGCATCAAGGTCGATAGAGTCAACGATTTTAGGAAGTCCTTGAGATCTTGATTAGGATCTTCGGAACGAAGTCCATGGAATGCACATCCGTTTTGCACAAACCGGATGGTGTCGGATTGCAGGGCCGTAGTTTGAGCTTGAAGTGGGAGCTCAATGGTGTTCCTATAGCCTTGATGGCTCGGTCTAGAGTATTCACCAAGAGTACGACCTCTTGGCGGGTCAAGTGGTGGTTGGTTGAGTGGAAGTGGTTGATGTGGTGGTGGATTATTGTTTGGTGGTAGATTATCACCCATGGTGAAAAGTGACAAGGTTACGAACAAAAACACAAAGAAAGGGGATAGAATACAAGGAAGCTAATGAAAAAGAGAAAAAATCTCACTTGATAGGAATCAATCGAGGGGACCTAAACGAGATAGAAATCTAACTAGCTATTCTATTCCCCGGCATCGGCGCCAAAAACTTGATACGGAGGGTTCGGGGTCGAGAAAACCTCATTTTCTACGAGCAAGCTTATCAACCCTCTAGGCAGTGAACCTAATCGTTGTAGTGTAGTATATGGTAAGCCTCAGGGATTGATTTCGTTCTTTAGGGGAATAGAAATGCTAGAAAGAGATATATGACGAGAAGGTGGGGGTTGAGGATGATTCTTTTTATTCTTTTATATGTTTTTTAGAAAGCAAGGATAAAGTCTCGGGGTATATGATTGGGGGGTACTTCTACCGATTTCGCTACTTAACTAATTATCTAATTTAACTACTAACTATTGGTGGTGAGTGGCAGTGGTGGTGTTAAGTGGTGGTGGTGATAAGTGGTGGTGGTGGTGGTGGTGGGTGGCGGTGGTGGTTGGTGGTGGTGGTGGTGACAGTGGGTGGTGGTGGTGAATGGTGGTGGGACTAACTGAGGTTATGGATTGAAGAGCAAAGGTGCAATTTTTTTAACTGAAGTTATGTATTGAGGACTAATGGTGCTATTTTTTTTACCATGGTTAGAAATCTAAGGTTAACAAATTACATACTTGTCAATTATTTTGAAAGTGTTTTGCTTACAATGGAACAATATGATATGCGTTACCTACATTGGTAATCTATATTTAGTATGTTACGTTTTTATGGACTTCCCCTTTTTATAAAATAAACGAACGTTTGTATTAATTATAATTCCTCTTGGCAGCATGGTTAAGTGGATAAAAATTCAATGCTTCAAGCGATTGTTGCGTTAAATGATGAGGATGTTGATGATAGCGGTTCTATGACAATCATATTCGTCATCATTTATCTCAATAATCTCTTAAACGCTTAATTCTTTTCCACTTAACCTTGCGACTAAACGAATAAAAACTATTACAACGACTCATGTGTTATAAAAAGAATAGTGGAAACAATAGCTTACATTTGACGTACAATATCACGATTAGTACATAAGAAAGAGATCAAGTGAGAATAATAATTAAAATGAAAATGGTGAAAATAATTTACCCACACATTTCAAATTAGGAGGAAAAATTTGAAGGTGCATCTAAAATATATAGTTGGTTACTTTTCATCTTTTTTATTCTTATTTTTCTTCTCATATCCTAACTTTTAGTAGGGAAGAGATAAAGTGAGAATAATAATTAAAATGATAAAAATAATTAAATGTAATAATATTAGTCGCTAAGTTAAAGTCAGTAGTTTTATTCATATCCTTAATTTCAAACGTTCACTTCCATTCACATGTTTAATTCACGATTATTCATTTTCTCTTAAACAGTTAAAAATACCGTACTAAATTCTTAATATTAAAATAACCAGTCCCGTATTATTGTAAACACATTAAGCCAACGCAAAACATCATACCCAACCTTTTATATTTCGGAAAAGAAAATAGACAAATAAATAAATTGCTGTGAGACAACGCTGTATTTAAAAGCCAAAACCCCCTCATCGCAATACGCAGGCGCCAAACTTCTTCCTTGTTTCAAAACAAAATAAAAAGATTGAATCGAAGTGTCAGTACCTAATAGGGTTAATATACAAAAAAGTTACTAAACTTTCAAAAAAATTTGTCCTAAGTCACTAATGTTTATCTTCGTAAATCTAAGTTCTTATACTTTTATGTAACCTGTTATCTTGGACACCAATAGTGAGACAACCTTTTTACCGGTATTTTGGTGACGTATACACACCAAGTTGTGGCACATGTCATCTGTGTCACTAAACTTTCGAAAAATTATGTCTTAAGTCACTAATGTTTCATTCTCGCTATCTAAGGTACTAAAGTTTGCGAAAAATTTGTCATAAGTCACTAATGAAAATTTTGTCCTAAGTCACGAGTTGTGGCACATATTCTCGAACCTTTAAAATTATACGCTTTATATGATTTTATACACCTTTTAAACGCTTTTATTCATTTTCATTCGCTTTTATACGCTTTTGTTTGTTTTCACGCTTTTATCCGCTTTTATCGTTTTCGTCGCTTTTGTCCCATTTACGTCCATTTTATATCGTTTTATGTTTTCATCCGTTTTATCGTTTTGTCCGCTTTTATATGGTTTTGTACAAATTTTATCGTTTTATGTTTCATCCGTTTTATTCGCTTTTATATGGTTTTGTACAGTTTTATTCGTTTTTACGTTTTGTCCATTTTTCTTATGTTTTGCCCGCTTTTCTATTTTTATACGTATAAAAACAGATGAAAACATATAAAACGGATGAAAGCGAATAAAATGTATAAAAATGTACAAAACCATATAAAACGGACAAAACGATAAAACGGATGAAAACATAAAACGTATAAAAACAGACGTAAAATGGAACAAAACGGACGAAAACGATAAAACGATAAAACGGACAAAACGTAAGAAAACAAACAAAACGTTTAAAACGAATGAAAATGAATAAAACGTATAAAACGAATGAAAATGAATAAAACGATAATTTTAAAGGTTCGTGAATATGTGCCACAACCTCGCGACTAATGACAAATTTTTCATCGATGACTTGGACAAATTTTTCGCATGTTTAAGACTTAGATGATGAATGAAACATTAGTGACTTAAGACAAATTTTTCAAGAAAGTTTAATGACTTTGGTGACACATATATTGAAAAAGTGTGCCACAACCTGCTGTTCTTCCATGTAGTGACTAGGGTGGCACATATAAAAAGTTTAGTAACATATGTGAAAACCCGTGAAGTATAAGAACTTAGATGACGTAAGATAAACATTAGTGACTTAGGACAATTTTTTGAAAGTTTAGTAACTTTTTGTATATTAACCCGCACCTAATACCCGGATGAAGTTGTACACTAAAATTTGAAAGGGTGCACAGTAATTAATGAAGGCTGGCAAAGAACCTATTCATCTACTGTTCATCACGGCCCTACATGTTTAATTACTTTTTAGCTTATCAACAAAGACCTAATTTTGGTTTGTAAATTACTTGTGAAAACCATGTGACGAGATTTTGAGAAACAACTAGGGGTGAGCGCGGTTCCGAACCGCACGGAACCGAACCGAACCGCAAGAATCGAGAACCGCAAAGCGGATGGTCGAAGAACCGAGAACCGGACCGAGTAACATGTCTCGGTTCGGTTCGATTCTCTCGTTCGGTTCGTTCTCATGCGGGTCTAACCGATAAGAACCGGAAATTTTAAGAAAATGCATTTCTTTCAACTAGATGCTAGTAGAATCTGTTACAAACTTTTTGTAAGAAATGTAACTTAAGTTCAAATTGCTAAAGAAAATATGTTAATTTCTATGTTAAGAAATAAAGCTTTTTTGTTAATTTTTCATGTGTAATTTGTTGTGTTGTGTTTATTTCTTGATTAGTAATTGAATTGAACTATTTCCTTTCTGTTTGAAATTTATCGTTATTTATTAAATGTCTATATCAAGTTTATTGCTCTAGCACTAGCTAGTAGTATTTTTGGCAAAAGAATTCGAGTTGTAAGTTGTCATTTGTGAGTTGCATAGACAAATGTATGTTGGAAGTAGCTATTAAAGATAAGTCATTACTAGTGTTTTTTTTTTTGGGTAAAGGGGAATAATCATGCACCCTGGTAAATATATTAACCAAATAAATGTTTAAGTACAATGGATATGAGTGAAGTCTCATATCTCAGCCCGTTACATAGGCATAAAGCTTACATAACAAGACACTTCCAATTCTCTAAACAAGAAAACAAACCACTACTCAAATGATAACATATGACACAACAAAATAAAATTACTTCCTAGGACCTTGAAACTTTGTGCCATACATGGCATTAAAGGTATCCAAATTCCCGGAAGATCACGAACTGCTTTCGCATAGTCGTCAAGTCATAGTCATCATACTCATCTTCAAACTCGTGTCCACCACCAAAATATTAATGACTCATCAAATGGGTTAGCAACAACCTCATCTTCGTAATCGACACCACAATCTCTCCCACTTTAGAAAAGGGTTGGCTCTCTTAGTAGAGGAGGTAGTGGAATAGGTTGACCATCATCATCCACAAGAGTAGCTTTCCCATCAATAATTAGCTTTTCAAGCTTACCAATTTTCTCACCATGGGAGTAGAACCAACATCCATTGATCCCATTGAATCACTCACAAGCTTGGCGCAGAAGAAGTCCCATTCTCCGGAGACTTAGACGCCCACCAAGGTCCTTCCCGAGAGCCATCAATACCGCTTCCTTAGTAGTACCGAAGACTTTCCGGTCTTCACCGTTTCAAGAAGAATCAATAACTATACATGGGATGCCCGAGTCATCTTCCACCTCAAGAGTCCCAAAAGAGTTTGACGTAGTAATTGGTGTATCATTAGCAATACCACTAGCAACGCCGTGTCTTCGCCTTTGCAACATATACCGCTTCCTAGGTGCAAATCTAGGACCCTTACCCATATTAATACCACCATCATCTTCGTACTTTAGGTTTGGCTTTCCGATTCGCACCACCTTAAACCCTCATCGTTCATCCACATTAGCGGTGGGGGAACACCATTATTCTTCTTAATACTCTTAGGACAACAAGCAAGATCATGCCCAAACACTTTACATTCCGTGCAGTGTGGCGGCTTCCATTCATATTCCACCTTTATACTTGCCGTAGTAAACCACTATCATCCTTGTTTGGGATCGCCATAGTCACCACATGTTTAAGCTCAAAATCGATGATAATTCCACAAGAGCACGTGCAAAACTAATACGACCCTATGAATCAACACACATGGAACTTGTAAAGCATCTAACATAATCGGCTTACCCACTTGAGTAGCAATTAAGCTCAACCCATCTTCTGAATATGCAAGTAATGGAACATTATGCAATTTAATCCAAACGGGAACTCGAGTTACCTCACTTTTAGACAATAGGACATCAGGAGTCCATTTAGTGAGAATGAGAGGAGAATTGCGAATAAGCCAAGGGCCCCGTTGAAAAACATTCTCAACACCCTCTTTAGAATCGAATTTAAAGAGGAAAACACCATCATCATTCTTCATTAATTTCGAAACCAAACTTACCCCACGTGTTGGAGACATAGTTCTTAACCAAATGAAAAGCAACATTCTTGCCAACAAAGAAGCCAACAAGAGTATTTTCATACCGGTTGAATACACCCTTCATAGCACCTTTGGAAGCACCGTATCATGATTTTCAATGCGCCTCATTCACCAAGGCACGAAAATTAACTTTCCTAGCGACATCGCCCGGGTTTAATACATTAGCAAATGACCTCACCGTTACACAAGTAGAAGCATTCGCCACTTTAGGACCGTAATTCACCACATCGCCAAAGATTAGTCGAAGAGACTTTGGTGGTCGAATCCAATCCACCCACAAACGTAGCACTATAACTTGTGTTTTCCAGATTATTAGTACCCCAATGTAATCGAATGAACATCAACACTAGGAGATACCAAATTCACATTCAAACCGAATTAGGAACATTGTCATTAACATTCATGCCCGAATCCAAAGTTACCCATTGACGCGCATACCTTATCTCTATCAAGTCCCATAGTTCCAACACCTTTAAGACGATTCAACCTATCTTCCAATACCGTAATATCCACCCTATCATACGGATTCGAGTCCAAATTAAGCCAACTTGATCGGCCAAGTTGGTGGTCGCTTAGACTTTTCAAATGAACCATCTTTGTCTAAAACCCTTTCTCCATCTCTCTAAAACCCCACACAAGCCAAACAAACACCACACACAAAAAAATTCAACCAAAGAAGGAACAACTTAGAACAATTAAAACGAAACCCTAACTAAAAAGTTAGGGTTTAATACGCTATAGATTCCAGAACTAGTCATTACTAGTGTTTACTAAGATTAGTCTGTATTTACAACTCTTCCTAGTTTTATCCTACTAAAATCATTATACTCATTTATTGTTAGCATATAACTTGCGACATTGTTTAAACTGAAAAAAATGTTATTTCAAAATGAATTATTAAAGTTATTTTTACGAAAATTAAATGTTGCGTGGAATCTTGAACTTACAAAAATTTGACAAATGTTGGTAAAAGATATCATAAAATCACAACTATAGCAATGTATTATGTCGGGCGGTTCTTCGGTTCCGGAACCTACCCGCGGTTCCGAACCGAACCGAACCGAGAACCGCAATTTTCAATAATGAAGAACCGAGAATCGGACCGCGGTTCTAAAATTCGGTTCGATTCCGGTTTGGTTCTCGGTTCCGATCGGTTCTCGGTCCTTTTGCTCACCCTTAGAAACAACTAGCAGTGGTACGACTTAAGCCATCTATAATGATAAACTTATAAAAAAAGTTTATATACTTAAAATCCATTCATTTATAAATTTTTTCAAATCATAAACCTATTTTTCAACTATAGATAAACCTATTCATAAACTTTTTCATATCATAAAACACTCTCAACACTCTCAAAATACATAAATTTTAAACCTCTTCAAAATTCTAGAACTATTAATACTATATAGACATGAAACGGTTTCTCACTATGATACACAAATTTTGAGACATCTTCAAAAGATTTTAGACGTATTCTTGGAACACTATAGTGGATACTATTAGTATCGATATTAAAGACATACAAGGAACCTAAAAGCATATACAAGGAAACATTTGTTCTAGTAATTTTGTTTGGTTAGAGTTTTGATCTTTGCCGCATCTATGACCAAATCGATTGCGAAGAACTCAATTTTGAATGTCTTTTTAAATACGAAAGAAAAGAAAAAAAAAATTAAACCAACTACATACCTGAACGTAGTCTCAAGTAAGTGAGGTGGTGTTTCTTTTTTCTTTTAGCTAAGGACATGAACCCACAAAGCAATTTAATATTAATTTTTTTAAATGAGACCCATTTATAACATTTGTTTCCTCTATATGCATAGAGGAAGAAATATGGCTAACTCTCCATTAAGAGGTCTTAACAGATTGGACCCACGAGAACCCATTTACTACTTAATCTAGAAAATAAAAGAAACAACACCGAGTGTCCTTCGATTAACTTAACCCAATATCGCCTTAATAAAAAGAATCAATGGATGCATAACTAAAGATATACCATAAAAACTCAAGAATAATATAAAATAATCTCTATTTGTTTAACGGATTAATAAGTCGAATCGTCTCGGTCATATGGAGCTTAGGTCGTGGTGGGACCTTGTGGTGTGTCACTGTTAGAAATTTGGGTTAGGTGTGATGATAATCTTAGATATCCGAGTGAATCGTATAATACACTTTCCAAATAAAGTATTTCGACTTTTATTGCTTAGGTTATACGAAATCTCTATTGTGATAAGACAATCAAAGCACTGCTTCTAGGCACAAAAGATGAGTAAAACAAGGAGGATTATATGTTTTTATGTTCAAATGAGACCTATATATGAACTGCTTTTAAAATCGATTATTTAATCATATAAAATGCAGTTAAAGTTGGTTAACAACCAACCGCCATACCATACGCCAAGAGTCATGATTGTTGGGAAAAGGCGGGAAAACGGGTAATCAATTTGATAACCAAATATACCGTTTGGGTGGGTCTTCCCTTGACCCTCGCAGAAGGGCGCCGCTCGACCGCAAACGAGGCGTAGCCCTCGACCGCGTCTTTGTCGTGGTGGAAACATATTAGCTCAAACGAGTGCACTCCACACATCCCTAACTCGCATCCGAGCATTAATATGAAAGCCCATTAGTCTCTAGTAAATCACAATTACCTAAAATAGTTGATGACACTACCATCATATCGCCTCATGTCTTCAATTCTTAGCAAAAGCGGACATAATTAACTAAATTTAATAAACGCAGAGCTTATGACAAAACAAAGAAATCTTGGAATTACGCAGAAATTTTTCCGGAATGAACATAAATACATTATATTGATCCGATCTAATGAAACTCCATATAAAAGTAAATCTTCAAACGATGATATACGAGTAAAAGAGAAGAAAAAAGCACCTAACGACTCTAAAGAAGATTCAAAACTTGAAGCTTAGTACAATACTTGTGAGGAATGCGAGTTCACTCCATCAAACTCGAAAATATTGAACATGAAACCATAAAATATACGAAATTACAACTTTTCAACTTTAAACAAAGCACAATTGAAGTTTATGTTTTTTCGAAAGATAAAATCTAGAAATAACTCGACTTTGCAAGCTATAGGGTATACAAGTAGTTCTTTAAAAAGATTACATGTTGTTACTAGCTTAAGTGGGTTGTGAACTTAGGATAATAAATGTACCATTGTAGTCAAATACATTTGGAGTTAAGTACAACACATCTCAAATTTACTTCCATATATATTTCAAGATTAAATTTGGACTTTAATTTAAGAATGAGGTAACTAGATCAAAGATAGGCAATTCTTGATTACTCATCTTCGTAATGCGCTTTGTTGATACAATAATTATAAAGATACAAAAAATTCGAGATCGAATTCGCAACAATTGATCGATGAAAAGCGTGCTTTGTAGGACTAGTAATGTTGAAGCACATATCTTTTGAAAGACAAGTTGAAGGGGGTCGAACCAAATAAGTGTTGTTAGCCCTTATAATGTTATTAGATCAAATGTAGTATTAAAGTTATTATGTTTAAGACTTTAGTTTTATAACTATGTAATATGTATTATATGTTCAGATTTGTGAATGGGTCGAGATCACCCTATGGGTCGAAACGATATAACCCAAACATGCCCATTACAAATGGCGCTTAAGTAGGAAACGGTTATCTCCTAAACATCATACCGTTTGGAGAAATCTCTTAGTAACGTTTCATTAAGTATATATAGATAGGATCCGTAAGTCAATAATCAACCCTTCGTTATATTATATCGATTGTTTAAAGGGTTCAAACCCATTCTCTTGTTTTATATTATTCTTGATGATGGTTCATACATGATGCTTGTTTGGTTATTAAAGATCCTGGAAACCTGAAGATTAGAACACAGTAACGATTATCAATTGGTATCGAGCGACGAGGAATCAAACAACACAACAATTCATGATTTTGATCATTACTCAAGATTCAAAAGCAAGAAGATCAAGTCCGGTTTTTCGCCATGGTTGAAGTTTCAAGAATATTTTGGCGATATGATTGTAGAACCTGAGAGTTCACACATTTGGAAACCGTAAACAACGAAACAATAAGTTTGTTGTTTGCCAAGAACTTCTGAGTTATTTGAATAAAGCCGAGACAAACAAAGTTGTCTAGGCACGAAGTGTTTCAAATCGACACAAAAAGTTGAAGACCTCTTTGTTGCGACAAAGGTGGAGATGATGAAGACCAGATTCAAGCAAAGAAGGAAAAGAGAAAGGGTATACGTTAATTGTTTTGAGTGACAAGTATGGAATGATTGCAAAACTTCAAGGACTAGACACCAAAGATGATGAAGCAGTTGCAACTGCATGTTATAAGAAGTTTGTTGATCTCATTGTAGTCCGCCATGAAATTGCTAATGTACCTTGGGGTGAAAAGTCAAAAGATGTAGGAGACGCAAGCAATGATGGCTGGCCATGGACCCGCAAGACCGTAAGGAAGAGAGTGAAGGATGGAGCAATAGAGACAAGTCGAATCGTTTTGGTGTTAGTCTTGAAGATGATGAAGATGAAGAACAATGATGGCGGTCAAGAGAGCAATGAACTTTAGACATTGCTTGAAGAAACATTGAAGATCACTCAAGAGAATTTGATACTAAAACATTAGCGGGGAAATTGTTAGCCCTTATAATGTTATTAGATCAAATGTAGTATTAAAGTTATTATGATTAAGACTTTTAGTTTTATAACTATGTAATATGTATTGTATGTTCTGTATTTGTGAATGGGTCGAAATCGGTCTTATGGGTCGAAACGATATAACCCAAACAGCCCATTACAAATGGCGGTTAAGTAGGAAACGGTTATCTCCTAAACATCATACCGTTTGAGAAATCTCTTAGTACCGCTTTCATTAAGTATATATAGATAGGATCCGTAAGTCAATAATCAACCCTTCGTTATATTATATCGATTGTTTAAAGGGTTCAAACCCATTCTCTTGTTTTATATTATTCTTGATGATGGTTCATACATGATGCTTGTTTGGTTATTAAAGATCCCGAAACTCAAGATTAGAACCTGCAACGATTATCAAGTGCATACGAAATTCCCAAAAGTAAATTTGTAATGTCAACAAGAACATCATCATTGATCATATTCCGAAAAATAAAACATTTGAATAGCGAAAAGGATAGGATAATAAGTCCGATCACTCATTTTCTTTTTGTTAATCATGAATTTTGATTTGCGAAAACATCCAGATGAGATAATTAGCAACAAACTAATGAATGAATTGATTGATAGTGCATACCACGATTGTTATATTTATCTAGATAGATCGATTTCATGAACAGTAAACAAACACACAATCGGCGAAGGCATAAAAACAGAATCAAATCGATTAATTATCAATTAATTAATCAATGATTATGAAGTTACGCATCTATCCTTACAGCTAGTATCACTCAAGCATCGAGCAAATATTTGTTCTGAATACGAATCTGGCTTTGGGCAAATCAAGAACATGGAATCTGATATGATTTAATCCTGCCATTCAAAATATATTACTTCCATTGAATCAACTAGTTCACAATTATCACCAAGTAATAAAAAAGTTGTGTGTTTGAATAATGTACCTCTTTTGATGCAACATGGTTGTGCTTAGTGTTATACAAACGATTCCCAATTTTGACCTCAGGATTACTTTGTGACCAAGATAGCAGTAATTACTATCACCAATAACATTTTTCGCATCGTTATAGAGCTTTTTAATTCTCAATTTTTCGATTGTTCTTACCCTAGCTCTTGCTCTTGCCTCTACCCTTAACTGGCTTCTAGCTGCTACATTCACATGAAACCAAAATTTTGTTTTTGTGCTGTTTTATTTTTCTTTTGCCATTGGCTACAGCCTTCTTCTTTTTCCTTCTTCTCGTCCTGGTCGCTTTATCCATGAACACTTCTTCACATTGATCAGAAAGATTTGAAGAAGAGGTATGCTTCATTTCTTGAACCAAATCTGCAATAGCAGTCTTTGATTTTGTAAAGAGCCAATCAAGGGTTTTGCTTGCTTTATCAAACCCTAGCAAATCTTGAAGAGCAAAAACCTTTTTTGAAATGTCAATTGACAATCTCACCCTTCGATCTCGAGGACCTTGAGCTGTAAAGATCTTGCAATGCCGGTCTTTCTTCGAAGCTTCAACTCGCTTCCTAGGCGGAAAAATCATTGAATCTGAAGGATTTAAATGATTATGATCATGACCATTACTATAGTTATGATTATTTTTATCATGGTTTTCCAAGTGTGACTCTTTAATCGGAGGTGGGGGAGGTGAAGGAGCATGATTAAAAGAACAATCTTGGGCGACAAATGGGTGGTGGTTATAGTAACCACCGTCTTTTTCTGGACCGGAGAAAAAGCCGGAAGGATGGAAGCCATGACAGGAAGATGGAAATGGATTTGAAGAATTAAACATGCTTAAGAACATATTTAAATTCAGAAAAGCTTAAAAACTTTTCAGCTAAAGATTCATGTAATTTAAGTAAAACCTACAAATCAAAACACTCTTTTGCTAAAAGGGGGTAACAATCTTGTTTAGAGCCACAAATCTTGATCTTTTAGGGCAGAGAATCTTCATAATTCAGCTAGGGCAATATATGTTCATCTTTTAGGGCATTATTGAGCAAACTACTGCATTTGCTAAAAAAAGCATCTTTTTTTTTTCTAGGATACGATGTAGTGAACATGTACCATCGCATATAGTAAGTTATAACATAGACCCCTTTTATCTCCTTAAAAAGGCAAATTTACTACTCCGCATAAAGTTGAGGAAACCGACAAAAACAAATCTGGATTATTGATTGGGATATCTAATCCAGTACCGTCAATGAAAAAAAAAATTCTTTTGGTCATTGTCAAAGTTTATTCGTATGTAAGAAAATCGTCCTCTAGGATTTTTGCATTATTTTGTTTGACTAAAATACACTTGGTTGGTCCCTAAACTTGGCCATACGCTTCACGGGATAAACCCCTGGCATTATCATCGCCACGCGTCCAAAACACGACCTTTATATGCCAAATTACCACTACGTTCAACGTCGATATCGATTTTTGTTTTGTAGTCGATGATTTTAATCATACACATATATACTTTGATAACAATTTATATTTTAGCCCTTGAAGAAAATCTTGATGACATAACTGATTTTTTAATAAGATGATGAGTTTTGAAGGGCTACACAGAGCATTGGACAATTGTCCTACACATTTTTGCGGTGCACAGGAAGAAAGATATAGTAGTACCCATGGTAATTATAATATAACATGCTTGCACCAACTTACACAAATTTCTTACTGTGGATTATTTATTTACGATGGTTGTTGACTACAACATAAAGCTTGATTATGAAAGACCTGCACAAGAAATGGAAGAAGATGAAACGTGTATCAGCCAGTGATTGGGATAAAAACGTTGAGGCGATGGTAGAATGGTCTCCTTTTTCAACTGAAGCTGACCTCTTGAGACAAGTAATATATCTTCTTTTCTTAACTGCGTGGTTTATAACTTTATACACATGTATTTGTGTGTGTGCCTGTGTTTTTAAGTATACACACATGATTGCAGAATTTATATTTTATGAACGCGGAATGAAAGAGGGAAATGATTGTATTGAACTGAAAGTTGTTAACTACAAATGAAGAAGAAACAGATACTTATAGGTGGGTAAACATGCTTAACCACCTTCTAACAAACAATTAAAAATATTTACAAATTGCACCCTTGTAGTTTGTACATGTTGATATATTCTTCATCCTCCCTCAAGTTGGATGATCGTGATTCCCAACTTGCCAATCAAGATTTGGTCATGACATCGCAAGTTGTTGTGTTGTGGGAATAAAGGTCATTGCACGAAACCATCTTGTACTTTTTCTCTTGTGAAATGACGATCCATGTCCAAATGTTTGGAACTTTCATGAAAACAAGGATTAGCACCAATTGTTTTGCAGATTTGTTGTCACAAAAAGTGTAATAGGTACTTTAACCGAATATGTAAGTCTTTAAGAGAAAACTTAGCCACATGATTTCTAAGTAGTGACTATATAGCTCTATACTTTGATTCAGAGAGGACCTAGACACGCTGGGTTGTTTCTTTGTTTTCCAAGATACCAATGAATGACCCGTAAAGATACAATATCCAAGAAGAGATCTTCTAGTCATTAAACAAGTCGCCTAATCAAGATCCTAAAACCAATGATCTGTAAGTGAGGTCAGCATCGATAAAAAGGCCTTTGCTAACACTTCCTTTTAGATACTTTAACAAATGAATGCCACTTGCATATGTAAATCGAGAGGAGCAGAGACAAACCGACTAAGATGTTGCACCACATAGGAAATATTTGGTCTTGTCATGGTAAGATAAAGTAATCGCCTTCCAACCTCCTATAAGCTTCAGATGACTTCAAAGGAGTACCTTTTCCCAAGGAAAGTTTTAAATTTGTTGGCATAGGTGAGGCTAACGGTTTAGCAAAGAAAGAGACCAAGATCATTGAGGAGATCTAGTATATACTTTCTTTGGTCGAGATGAGTACCTGTGAAGTTCGCAAATCTCTATCCCGTAAAATATTTTGCCACCTAGATCCTTGATTGTAAATTTCGATCAAGAGCAAGTTTGTAGACATTGTTTTTTTTCACAATTACCGTGATGAGCATGTCATCAACATAGACTAACACAACCAGAATTCATCCTTATGCTTCTTGACAAAAGAGAATAGTCATTTTGGACCGAACAAAGCCTAGAGATCAGAAGAATTTTGACAACTCATGATTCCATTGTCAGAGGCTTGTTTAAGGCCATAAAGGATTTCTTCACCTACAAACTTGCCTGTAGAAGCTCCAGCATATCCATTAGTGGTTCCATATACAATTCCTCCTCAACAAAACCATGCAAAATGCATTGTTAACATCTAATTGGTGGAGTGGCCAACCTTGCAAGAGCTGAGCAATCGAACTCTCATTGTTGCTAGTTTTGCAACAGTGAAAAGTATGTTTGTAATCCTTTCCTTCCTTTGATCAAAACCTCGATAACAAGTCCGCCTTGTATTTATCAATTGTCCCATCAACCTTGTATTTGATCTTAAAACCCATTTTGAAGAAATAGCTTTATGCCAATTGGTAACACGCTACTTCCATGTGTCATTTGCTTCTAAAGCATTAAGTTCAAGTTCCATTGCCTTAACCCATTCTGGATGTTGACTGGCTTGTTTATATGATGAAGGTTCTGTAGTTGTAAACACATTAGCTAAAAAAGCTATATGATGTGTAGGTATGCCAACAAAGTCTGTTTGAGTGAACAAAGGATACTTGGGATTAATAGCAGTACTTGTGACAGTGTTTACATGCTACAGGATGCTTTGTGACAAAATCCTTTAGCCAAGCTGGTTTGGTTGTATTTCTGGTTGATCTTCTTGTGGGAACAGATTCAGCAGAAACTGATGGACCAAAGTTGAATGATTCGAGAGAAACCGATGGACCAAAGTGCGTAAGAGGATTCATTAGTTGCATTGATTGTGTTATCATCTGCTGAAATCTCATTTTCTTGATCATCAACAATAGGAATAGAAGAAGAAGGTTGAGTTTGTTCATTAGAATAACCAAAAGAAGGAAAATCACCTCCATGCCATACAAATGATATTTGTTGTGTTTTGAAAGGAAAGATGTGTTCTTCAAAAGTGACATCTCTAATATGAAAGACTTGTTTAGCAGTGAGATCATACAAAGAATACCTTTTAGAATTGGTAGGATATCCTAGAAGTACACACTTCAAGCCTGTGGAAAACTAGAAGGGGGGGTTGAATAGTTTTACCAATTAAAACTTCCTTTTAAACTATTTAGATCGACTTATGTCAATCTATTTGGTTGTGTGTGTTGGATGTTGATAAACAAGCATATAAAGATATGTAATGAAAAGATAAGAGTAAGAAGCACAAAACCACAACGCGAGTATTTATAGTGGTTCGCTACAAGGATACCTTCCTTGCCCTACTCCACCCCCGAGTCACCTACTCGAGAGTTTGTAAACACTACACCAATCTCCTTATGGCGGAGAAGCCTTCACAACGCCACTTAACCTTTTCCGGTACAAAGCTAAATACCGAGTTCTTTCACACCAAGGCGAACCACACCTAACACAACATCGCTTACCCTTTATACTATGCTAGGCTAACCACCGAGTTCTTTCACACCTTAGGTGAACTACATCTTAACAACGTCCGCCACCCTTTATTAGGTACTAGGATAAGCACCTAGTTCCATTGCAATGGAGGAACTACTACCACACTACACCAACGACTAATCCCAAATGAGATCTACTCCTTTACCACATCATCAAGGACATCAATATCCTTGGATCTAATGCTAGTCTATCTAGTACATCGAAACACACCATATCGAATGTACATCTAAGGCACCTTTCACTAATGCCTTTGACTAGATCTACAAGACACCTTTCACTAATATCTTGTGTCTTCGAAGCACCTTTCACTAATGCTTCAAGTCTTGACTTATAAGCACCTTTCACTAATGCTTCTTGTCTTGACTTCTAAGCACCTTTCATAAGTCCTTATCCTATAGACGATAAATACCCTTCACTAATATCTTCGTCTTGACACTTGAGACATCTTTCACTAATGTCTTCAACACTACACTTCTTTGAAGAAAGAAAGAGATCATCAACATGAGGACTTCAATAGCCTTGATGATGAGGAAGTATGGCAACTCGTGGACTTGAGCTTGCTCGACTTCAAAGGTGGTGATCTTGCCTTTAAGAGGAACCTAGAAGATCACACAAAAACAAAACTACAAATATAGATCTCTTGGATCTAAGGTTAGTGAGATTTAACTCAAGGGAGAAAGTGTATTGGAAAGGGGTGAGAAATAATGAAGAAATGGCTCACTATTTATAGAGGAAAATCCTCACGTTTCCCAGATCCCACGGATCCCTTCCACTGGGATCCGCTAGCACAAAGCCGGGGATCCGTGGAACGCTCCTCTTTGCCCATGGGTATTTTGGTTATGGGTCATGGGTTGAACCATGGATCTTTGGCTAGATACAATGTATCTTTAAGTGCAATGCACTTAGTCACTTGGGTATGGGTTGATCAATGGGTTATGGATATTATCCATGTATGATATAAGCATTATGTCATGCAATGGGTTATGGGTCAAGATCCATGGGTTATGGGCTTTGGGTTGTACCCAACTACATTCAATGTATTTTCCCAATGGGTTGTGATACTTAAGTTTCTACCCATTTATATTACCCAATATACTACACACTAGTTATGTGTATATTTTATCTAAATATGTAAATACTAGTTGTTGTACATATGTATTACTTAAATCATAAAATCACTTATACTTGTTTTAGTGTTTTATGTGAAAATGTGAATATGTTAGAAACTATTAGTTCAAACCATTTACGTATTTTATTTGTTTCGTTAATATGATTTTACGTTTGTTATCAACAAAACATTAGAAGATCGTAAAATATAAATAAACGCTTACTGCTTATTTGTATTAACAATCTCCCTTTTGTTGATGACAAAACATAAAATTATTTTAAGGAAAAGCTAAAATTGTAAAAGTTTGAATTTGTAGTTTTACTTTTTCTCCCTTTTGTCGAAACAAAAGTGTTTGAAAGAAAGCAACACATTGTTTTTAAGAAAACATGTGAAAGAAAAATATAGAGAGCAAGTAACGGAAAGGATATCGTCGTTACTCCCCTTGACGAGTCCATCCCTAAGTATGGGCATCAAGAAACTAATTCTAATCTAGTTCATTTGCAACTAACTTTGCAAAGATTACGCCTATGTGACGGTGTGCTCCCCTAGATGATTGCAATTTTGCAACGGAAGTCATGAAATATAAATCTAAGGTTGCAAGTAATTTTGCAACGTATTATTTTGACACCAAGCTCCCCAGCTTTAGGGTGTCAAATTCGCATGTGTTAATTGAATAACGCAAAACAAGGGTTAGAAAACAAGTATAATTCACAATTTCCTGCAAATGTGATTTAAGTTAGTAGAAAGAAAAACATTCTGTCTTCACGAATCCCACGGTTCCCTCCTAGTAGGGATCCGTCAGGCAATTTCGAGGATCCGCTCAATGATGACTAAAATAAGCAAAGGTGATATAACAAGTAATGTTATCACATAAATGAGATATGAATACATATGCTCAGCAAAATAACAAGTAGCATGTAATTTTCATTTAATAAAACTAAAGTTATGATATACATGACTCTAAAAACTAAGAAAATAAGAAAATACATGACTAGGAATTTCTAGACCAACTACCGCTTGATGCTAGGACACCACTAAAATCTTCTAGCTCAAGTTTTGTTTAGGTTTGATCTCGTCGAAACGTTCGAGGAGATGATAGAACATGAAACGTTGGTCTTCTGCACTTCATGTATCAAACTCTCAACATGTTGACAATGATAGCAATCTTTGTCATGGCTAGGTAGTGGTGGTGGATGAAATGAAATGGCTTGATTCGAAGGATCAAGTGAAGCGGCTTGTGGAGCTTCAAACGATGGAGGGATTGGTGAGGTGCATTTGAGAATGACTCAACTAAGAATGATGGTGGTGGTAGAGAAGTGTCAACATCCATATGGTCGGGTAGTTGACTTTGATGATTTCATAATCCAAAAGGGATTATATGATGGAAACGGCAAAAGGAAGCCGGAGCAAGTGTTGACTCAACACCTTGATTTTGAACCATTATTCCTCCTAATGAGGAGAATGTTGTCGTGAAGCGGATGAGACGGCCTAGGGGCAAGTCCTCTAAGTTGTAGAGGTGTGGTGATGATGAGGGATGTAAATGAAATAGCTCTAGGAACCAATGGTGATGGTTTAGTGGAGATAATATTGTTTGGCCTAGGAGGTATGGTGGTGTTTGGCATTGGTAGTTTTGTGGGTACTATCCTTTTGGGGATTGGTTTGATTGGATGATGAAGAATTCTATCATTAGTAGGCTTCACGGGAGATGATTCGGTTGAAGAGATTTCGTGTATAACACGAGCCTTTTTCATGGGTGGTTCTTTGGTAGATAAGTTACTAGTTGGGGTTTTCCTCATGATGAGATGATTTCAAGAGGTTGCAAGAGCTGAAAGTTAGGATGAGAGTGATGACTCTGGAGGTCCTAACAAGGTGGTTTATAAACTAAGAGATTTGGCAAGTGCATTTAAGCTTTAAGCCACTAGGATTCATTGAAATGTGATGATTGACATGCACAAGAGTCAACTTTAGAGGTTGGACTGATCTAGGAACTCATTTAAGATGAGATGGAGTGTTTGAGTTAGGAAGATAAGTTGAAATGATTGTTTTAGTAAGATTTGACCTATCGTCATCCGGATCCCACTTCCTTTCTTAGAGGATCCGTCTAGGCTAATCCTAGGGATCCCGCTATCGCTAGCCTATGAAAGAGTGGAAATGATGTTTCTAAAATCTAAGACCTATAACATCTTGAGTGTTTCGGTCTTCCTATGTGTCTTAAATGAAGGGGTGCTTAAGTACTTGAAGGTGGTGAGTGATGTAGCTAATGATTGTCTTTATGGAAGGATTTGGAACTTTCATGAGTACCAATGAATGAGCAAGGATGACACTAAAGATGAGAGTGTCAATTGAAGCTAAATGATCCTAGAGATGAGGTTGTGACTTAGGATTGTGTTTTGGAAAATATCCTAATGGTTTTGAGATGGGAAAACTAGGATTTGATCAATTTTGAGGTGAGGTTGATTTATGATCAATTTTGTCATAATCGAAAGATTTCTAACCTAGATGTGAGGGGTCAAATAAAAAATGAAGTGTGAGTTTTGAGAGCGGAAGAGTAATGGATTGAAATGGTAGATCTACCAACGTCTTAGAGTGTGATCTATGTGAGTTGGAATGAGTAGGAAAGATCAACCTATCTTGATAAGGACTTAATCTGCCTTAAGATCCTATGTTTAGCTTAGTGAGATGTTCTAAGGATATGTTTGAAATATAATGCTTGCAACTCGCATTTTCTGCTTTCTTGGATCCCACGGTTCCTAAAGATACGGATCCGTCTAGTACAACATTTGGGATCCGTCCATCCGCTTTCAGTAACCTTTACTAAAGGTATGCAATGATCTTGACAATGCATTATATCTCAAGGATAGTCTAAAAAGAATTCTAATACTTAAGATATCAAATGTAAGATGTTTTATCTCATGATGGAAATAGGATTACATTGATAAAGCACGAATAGAAAAGGATTGATCCTATTTGAAATACTACTAAGTTCCTTGAGTGTTTTCACTAGATGGATCATCAAATGGTTGATGAGTGTTGGCGGATTCGAGAATGAAGAACGTCTTCATGAGGAAATGTTCAATGTTCCATCATCTTGTTCACAAGCACGCATAAACGGACTTTGAAATTGAGGATGGTAGTGCATAACATTATGGTAGGCGCATCAAGAACATTCCATATGGAATGAGTTTGTTCTTGGAGCTTTGAATATTTGCAATCGCCTTATGAAGAAGTAGGCGAGATTGTATGGTTGTTGTGTTAGCAAACAAGACAACATGTGAGCACAACAAGCGGAAGGATTTCTCAATTTCTAAGACTCCAAACATTTTCACGTGGGATGAGAGCAAGAGGCTTGTACTCTTCTCGAATATCCTGTGTATCGATAATGTTGGGATTGGAGTGATGAGGTTTGCATATTATGCGAATCAAGTCTTCCGGGGAAGGTATGTGAGAGCAGTATGGGTTGTTTTCTTCACGAAAGTTGAAGAGAGAATCAAGAGACCAATCTTCGGTGAAGGCACATTGTCCATGATTTGGAATTCGGAGGATGTGAGCAAAATGACCAAGGGTTAAAGTGAACTTTTGGATTTTGATATAAAACCAAAGAGATAAAGAACGATCCTCGTTACGAACGAGTTTGACTTGACGAAATAATTCCAATACAAACCTTGGAAATATTTTCTCGTTAATTTCGAGAAGACATTCCAATCCTATGGTTCGGAAGGAGGTATTGATACCTTCTTCGAATTGTAGAGAGGTGTCTCAATCGTCCTTCATGGAAGCGACGGGTTTGAGATTATTGAACCCACGGACATGATTGCTGGGGTGTTGGGCTCAAGAGAGATGTTCGAGTATAGATGCTAGAGAATGAAAAATCAAACTCATATACATGCGACATAGCTAAACCTATAGAGAAGATGAGTTAAAGGAAAGAGATGTTTTGAGATTAACCAATGATTATCTAACGTTTTACTAGATATTTATTAACAATGATTTTAACACTCCAACTACTTAAGGTTTTGATTTTCTAGTGGATTATTACTTTTAGAAAGATAGTGGTTTTAATCTTGCATGAAAACTGTTTTTCGAGAATCTGGATCCCACGGTTCCTTTACAAAAGGGATCCGCTAGTATATCTTCCGGATCCGTGGATCTAGTAGTAGAACAGATTTGATAAAAACAAAGGTTTTATGCTTTTATACCACGAAATATGTTTTATCCTACATTTTATTTTAGCATGCATACATGACTTCTAATGTATCACGAAAGAATATAAAACATATAAATCAAAAGAAATGATAAACACATTATAACAATAATAACCTAGATAAACTAGATTATTAATAATATTGCATTTCAATACTTAGGATGATACAAAGGATTGGGTATATGACACCAATATAGATTAACAACACAAAGTAAATGTCTCCGTATGTGAACTTCATCATAGGGAACACAAGTGCGATGAGTGTTAGGACGATGAGCACGAAAAGCGATGTAAACCATGTTGATGACGGATCTTCTTGGTTTCGATTGAGATGGAATGAGGAGGAAGATGAAGTTTTTGAATGAGAGGAAATTTTGAAATTGGAAGATTTGAAAAGTGAGGGTTTGATGAGATGGTCGACGGTGGGATTTTTATAGGAAGGAGGAATTTTTGAAATTGTGTTTTGTTTTATTATTGGATTAAAAGAAACAAAACATAAGTTTTATATACCACGACTTTAGACGAGAAATAAAACACGTATGTGAGAAAAAGGCTTCTAATGAAGCTTCATGTAAAACATGTAATTGCACAAAAGATAATCATATAAATACCTAGATGAGTATACTTAATTATCAAGCAAAGTAAAAGAAAAACATACCTCTAGCGCACTTAGGAATGTCTTTACAAATGACACGGCAAGTGTCACTTAGACTATTCCCGCTCCTTTATGCTTAAGATACCTTCTTAAGGAATGTATTCTTGTTACCAAGCGACTCCTAAAGCTTGGTGGTATGAGCTTTGACTAATCAACATGACAAGAAAGATTAGTGCAATTAAATGGAAAATAAAATAAAAATGTTGTTATCAACTCAACATCCAAACATATAGTTTTGAAAACATGGTGTTTGTTTTTATGAAAAACCTTCTTTGTAGTTTTCAATTAACTATGGATCGTATCAAGTTTTAAAGTACAATATACTTCAAGAAACTTGGTAACGAAGCTCTTATGCCAATTGTGGAAAACTAGAAGGGGGGTTGAATAGTTTTACCAATTAAAACTTCCTTTTAAACTATTTAGATCGACTTATGTCAATCTATTTGGTTGTGTCTGTTGGATGTTGATAAACAAGCATATAAAGATATGTAATGAAAAGATAAGAGTAAGAAGCACAAACCACAACGCGAGTATTTATAGTGGTTCGGCTACAAGGACACCTTCCTTGCCCTACTCCACTCCCCGAGTCACCTACTCGAGAGTTCATAAGCACTACACCAATCTCCTTATGGCGGATAAGCCTTCACAACGTCGCTTAACCTTTTTCCGGTACAAAGCTAAATACCGAGTTCTTTCACACCAAGGCGAACCACACCTAACACAACGTCGCCTACCCTTTATACGGTGCTAGGCTAACCACCGAGTTCTTTCACACCTAGGTGAACTACACCTTCACAACGTCGCCTACCCTTTATTAGGTACTAGGCTAAGCACCTAGTTCCATTGCAATGGAGGAACTACTACCACACTACACCAACGACTAATCCCAAAGGAGATCTACTCCTTTACCACATCATCAAGGACATCAATATCCTTGGATCTAATGCTAGTCTATCTAATACATCGAAACACACCACATCGAATGTACATCTAAGGCACCTTTCACTAATGCCTTTGACTAGATCTACAAGACACCTTTCACTAATGTCTTGTGTCTTCGAAGCACCTTTCACTAATGCTTCAAGTCTTGACTTCTAAGCACCTTTCACTAATGCTTCTTGTCTTGACTTCTAAGCACCTTTCATAAGTCCTTATCCTATAGACGATAGATACCCTTCACTAATATCTTCGTCTTGACACTTGAGACATCTTTCACTAATGTCTTCAACACTACACTTCTTTGAAGAAAGAAAGAGATCATCAACAAGAGGAATTCAATAGCCTTGATGATGAGGAAGTATGGCAACTCATGGACTTGAGCTTGCTCGACTTCAAAGGTGGTGATCTTGCCTTTAAGAGGAACCTAGAAGATCACACAAAAACAAAACTACAAACATAGATCTCTTGGATCTAAGGTTAGTGAGATTTAACTCAAAGGAGAAAGTGTATTGGAAAGGGGTGAGAAATAATGAAGAAATGGCTCACTATTTATAGAGGAAAATCCTCACTGCTTCCCGGATCCCACGGATCCCTTCCACTGGGATCCGCTAGCACAAAGCCGGGATCCGTGGAACGCCTCCTCTTGCCCATGGGTATTTTGGTTATGGGTCATGGGTCATGGGTTGAACCATGGATCTTTAGTTAGATACAATGTATCTTTAAGGGCAATGCACTTAGTCACTGGGTATGGTTTGATCCATGGGTTATGGATATTATCCATGTATGATATAAGCATTATGTCATGCAATGGGTTATGGGTCAAGATCCATGGGTTATGGGCTTTGGGTTGTACCCAACTACATTCAATGTATTTGCCCAATGGGTTGTGATACTTAAGTTTCTACCCATTTATATTACCCAATATACTACACACTAGTTATGTGTATATTTTATCCAAATATGTAAACACTAGTTGTTGTACATATGTATTACTTAAATCATAAAATCACTTATACTTGTTTTAGTGTTTTATGTGAAAATGTGAATATGTTAGAAACTATTAGTTCAAACCATTTACGTATTTTATTTGTTTCGTTAATATGATTTTACGCTTGTTATCGACAAAACATTGAAGATCGTAAAATATAAATAAACGCTTTTACGGCTTATTTGTATTAACAATCTCCCTTTTGTTGATGACAAAACATAAAATTATTTTAAGGAAAAGCTAAAATTGTAAAGTTTGAATTGTAGTTTTACTTTCTTCTCCCCTTTCGTCGAAACAAAAGTGTTTGAAAGAAAGCAACACATTGTTTTTAAGAAAAACATGTGAAAGAAAAAATATAGAGAGCAGTTGGTTCCATACCAACACCATTCTCATATCCTAAATCAAAAGGAGTATCTCCAGCCATGTGTTCATCCAAACTTGAATTCACTTGAGCAGCAATTCTTGTACCCTTTTTTCCTTTGTACCAATCAGGATAACCAATTTTCTCAAAACATTGCTCCACCAAATGACCTTCCTGATTACATCCTGTACACACTTTCTTGAACTTATTCCTTAGTTGAACCACTTTTAAAATCTTTCTTCCTTTGGTAACCAGGCTTATTACCATTCAAATTTGCAAAGAAAGCAGTTGGTTCAAAAGAGGGATGAGTCACTTGTTTCTGTTTTTCAATCTGTTGCACAATGTAATAAGCCTTATTGACATTAGGTAATGGATCCATTCCTAAGATCTGGCTCCTAATTGCCTCATATTCATCACTCAATTTCATCTAGAACTGCATCAATTTGGATCTACTATCCATTTCTAAGATCTTATCCAAAATTCCACAAGAACACTCTCTCATCTTACCACAATTACAAGTGGGCAAACCATTAAGATTATGCAATTCATCCCAACATCTTTTCAATTTATTGAAATAAGAAGCAATACTGAGATTACCTTGAGAGATATGACTTAATTCTCTTTCTAGTTGGTAGATAAGTGGTCCATTACTTTGACCATATCTTTCAGTTATCTCTTTCCACAACTCACAAGCAGATTGAGTGTACAAGAAAGCATCAGAAAACTCAGTAAATATTGAATTCAAAACCCAACAGGTAACCATATAGTCACATCTTATCCACCTTTGATAATTCACATCATTAAATGCTGGCTTAACACACGTCCCATCAATGAACCCTAATTTCAATTTAGCCCCTAACGCCATCTTGATATTTCTGCTCCAACCCAGAAAGTTACCACCATTAAAAGGTGTAGTCGTCAAAACCATGCCTGGATGATCAGAATTAGTAATATGTAAGGGATCATTGATTGAATTATCAGATGGAATTGGATTATTGATTGAATTAGCAGGTGGAATTGAATTAGTTGTCGTCATTGATGAAAACTAGTAGAAAACCTTAATTCTTGAATCTTGAACAAAATAGGAAATCGATCAATCAAGAAACAATTAAATCGAATCAAGATTCAATTGAAAAAAAATCAATTGAATCAAAAATTAGGGTTTAGATTGAGCTTTTTAGGCTCTGATACCATATGAACGCGGAATGAAAGAGGGAAATGATTGTATTGAACTGAAAGTTGTTAACTACAAAATGAAGAAGAAACAGATACTTATAGGTGGGTAAACATGCTTAACCACCTTCTAACAAACAATTAAAAATATTTACAAATTGCATCCTTGTAGTTTGTACATATTGATATATTCTTCATGTTTTCCTTTTTTACCTTGTAGTTTGATCACATGAAGGATCACGGGACACGCGTAATCATTTACAATCTATGGGAGGATGATCAAGGACAGTTAGAGCTCGATTTTGATACCGATAAACATGTCTGTATATTTCAATCTTAAATTCAAGGACAGGTAGCAAATGATCAATATCTCCCGAGCTTAACTTAAAGTAAAACACACATCTTGTAGGATATTCAAATTCGAGGTGTTAATAGAGATGAGGTAAATATAGAAATGGCAAAACAATATCCAAATTCTAGACACTTCCTCGACGATCGTCATCACGAGGGTAAACCTTACTCTCCAAAGGTTATATACATATATGCTCTTGGTAATTCATCATGGTTTCGTAATAATATTATTTTTTCCTCTTGTTCGAGCTATGCAACAATTTTGTATCTTAGAGTTCCTCATAACTTCCGCATGATTCTCCGGGAAAGGACGTGGAGCATCATAATATAATAAATGACGTGATGTTGACAAATGAGGTCACGATCGTCCTGACACTGGTTAGGAAGGGGTCCCAAAGGATTCAAATGTAATGCTTGTTGGACATCAAGTTTGTTTGGTAAAATTTTGGCGGTGGCAATTTCAACTTATTTAATCATAAATGGGTATACTGGGCTAGGTTTTATTTATAAGGGGTCAAACAATTATAATAGGAAAAAAGGGAAAGATCAAATAAGGACTTTTCTTGTAAAAAGGATTTTCGAATATAAAAGTTGAAAAAAAATCCACAATGGGGACGGTGAGGAAATAAAAATCCTTGCCTTTTTAATAAATGTTTTTCATAAAAGTTATTGCACAAAATATCAATGTAGAGAAAAAGTAGTTGCCAAATTCGACAACAAAAGGGAGGTTGGGAATACATTTATCCGAAATATGTGTTTTTTTTTTTTTTTTTTGAATTTTTTATGCTATTTTCTTGATCCACAAAAAAACCAAAAAGTAATTGGGTCAAATGGGTTTTTTAAGAACTTAAAACATTCTCAATTTCGACTCACTAACATTTACTCCGTATCTTATATTTTTGAAAATATGAACAGAAAATAGCCCTTTTTTATTCAAACCCACTTGACCCGTCACCCAACGCTACCCATTTTGCCACCTCTAAAGTATTTTTTGCTTGTCTTCTACTTAAGAGTACTGTGTGTTATTTTACTGCCTCTTGCAATGAACAGATGGTTGCTATAGTTACTGTGGGGTTTGTAAAGGATGCAAAATCTCATCATCTTATTAAAAAAAATAGGTTCAAGGGTTCGGCTGTTTTTTGGGATCAGTCCATTTTGTTAACCAAGTGTAGCTAATGACCAAAAGAAAAGAATGTCTTGAAAACTCATCATCTTATTAAAAAAAAATCAGTTATGTCATCAAGATTTTCTTCAAGGGCTAAAATATAAATTGTTATCAAAGTATAAATGTGTATGGACTAAAATACCCACGACTACAAAACAAAAATTAAACATTGACTTTGTCAAGGGACTAATTTGGCATATAAAGGTCATGTTTTGGACCTGTGGCGATGATAATGCACAGGTTTGTCCCAATGCGAAGCATATGACCAAATTTAGGGACTAACGGTGTATTTTAGTCTTTTTGTTTTCAGAGTGGCGTCGCTCCAGGTACATATTTTACATACTACAAACAGTAAAGAGGAATTATCCTGTTTCATCTTCTTATCTTGTTATGGTACCAATATCTCTCTTGTTTTATTATCTTGTTTTATTTCTCTTTTCTTTTAATTTTTTGTTTATGTTATTCTTTCTGTATTTTTTGAACTTGAGAAGTTTAATTTCCTTCCTGATCTTTGTACCTAATAAGGAATTTGAAAAGGAATATTGTGATACGAACCTGATAATAAGTTAAAAGAAAGAAATAACAAAGATAAATGTTCTATTTTTATGGGATAAACCGAGCCCCCGATGGTTTATATTAATGAGATAAACCGACTCCCCAATTGATAACCAAATTAATTACTTCATATTGGACATAATGAGAATTACAACCCTAATGTCCTATTTATAATATAAGACACCCTAATACTAATTTTGTTGAACAAGATATAATCTTTACTTTAATTAAACAATATCTACTAATTAAATAGCGATTATACTTATCGAACTAACAAAATACTAATAATAACTATAATAATATAATATTATCGTCTATGGTCGTATCAATACTCCGGCCCCCAAAAACACCTTGTCCTCAAGGTGTTGCTTTAAAATGTAGCCTCGAATAATTCCGGGATCCCAAACTCTTCTTTGAACTACCCCCTTCTCATGTTAGTCACCATTAGGCGTAAAGTGTTGAAACACTTGATTGTTCATGATAATCAATTCTATAAATGAACTCATCCTGCTAGAATTCCACTTTCTTTCTGATTGATGGTGACTGGTCCCTGGATTCCAAGTTCTTCTTTCTTGTCCCTTCCCTAGATCACAATCAAGACCCTCAAAATCCCTTAAATCAAACCCAATAGTAAGTCCCAGCTCTGCACCAAGAATCTGTCCCACCATTTGTTGTTTTCTTTGCCCATGAGTAGGCACATCCTTATCTAGTACACGTGAATGATCCCTTGACAAGTAGTGTTCCTGTTGTCTTGGTTATTTGCTGATTCCAGAACCCCAGTGCATGTGCCAATGTGTTTTGAATCCAACTCCTTAAGTGTACTGTTAGTTTGTGGTGGGTTTTTCCCATCACATTCATCAACAACTTCTGAATATGTAACATGAGCACCTTTATAACGATTGTCTTTCACCTCCTTTTTCACCTCCTTGCTACGGGTATAACTTTCCCCACTCTTTTCTTCATGTATAGTTTTGCTAACAATCACAACAACAATGTGGGCTTTCGCAGGGGAAATACATGGGCTTTCGCCGGGGACATGTCCCCTGCGAAACCTTTCCCCGGGGACATGTCCCCGATGAAAGTCCCCCATCAATACCGTCTCGGGAATACTTTCCCGGGACTTATGTCCACCTTTACCGGGACGGTGGGTCCCGACCATTTTTCCGGTCAAACAAGTCCGACGTGGCACTACTTTTGTCGGGGACATGTCCTCGGGGAAAGTATTTTGAATATTTAATTATTTAGCTAATTACGTTATCAGAATAAGTAATTACGCAATTTTGCCGGGGACATGTCCCCGGGAAAGCTGAATACTACTGTTGAGCAAACCTCTTTCGCTGGGGACATGTCGCCTGCAAAAACTATATGCCACTGTTGATTTGCGGCTTTTGCCGAGGACATGTCCCCGGGGAAAGTGCTAATATAAAATTAGCTTTCACACTTTTGCCGGGGACATGTCCCCGGGGAAATCCTCTGACCCATTTTGCAGAAAATTGTCGCAAAATGGGTAATTTCAATTTTTCCTAAAAATCTACAATGTAACAACTTTGTATTCGAACTGTTTTATGTTACAACAACACAAATTCGCTAAACATAATATCATATATACCCAAAGAATCGCTAACATAGTTATGTGTTTCAAAATCGCCAAAACAGCTCAAAACCGCTAACACATGATCATCTACAAAACTATACATAGCTACCTATCCGCAAATGGTCCAAAACTATACGATAATCCATTTAGCGGGAATCCTAGCACATAATGCACATAAACGACATAATAATCCATGTTATTCTCTACAAACATATCCATAACGTGTTAAACCAACATAAACCGACATCTCAAACCCCACTATCCCCACTACCGTCCCCTGGTATCTCTAGACTCACCCGATGGAGTAGCACTGATCCGACTCCACCCAGGTGGAGTAGCACCGGATCCCACCCACCTGGTGGAGTAGCACCCGATCTCGGGGTGGATCGTAGTCGCTCCCTCGCCAACCCGGAATGACCTCACAACTCCATCACCGACCCATATGAGTCCTCTCGTAGCGAGCTCCTAGGTCTGCTTGCATTGTTTCCGTAGCGAGGACACGCCCGCTTCATCACGAGGTCTGGAGGCGCTAAAGGTCTTCTTCACTCCACCGCCGGGTAAGACTTGACCTACACCAGAATATGACCGCGCTGCTTACCAAAGTGGGTGACTTTGAAAATAAATTATACTTACATATCTAGCCTCAGATAACGGGGACTCAAAGACATCGCCTCATATGGTTCCGACGGTATAGCTCTATCAAGCCTTCTCCAACCGGCACCTCGGTCATTTGCTCAACTGCTTAGAAATAAAATCAATAACGACACACCCAACACCATGTATATATATAAATAGAATGATTAAATAGTTTCTTACAAAGTTATGGCGAATAGCACTAACGATCGAGATCCATGAAGGCTAGAACTCGTGTTCACCATGCGGTTTTGTCGGTTGACCTCGATATCTTCCGCTTCTTCTGGGTTTGTCCAAAGCTTAACTCATGTATTTTAAATTATAAAATCTATTATATAAATGAATTATTATTATTATTATTATTGTTATAATTATTATTAGTATTAATAATAATAATAATAATAATAATAATAATAATAATAATAATAATAATAATAATAATAATAATAATAATAATAATGATGATGATAATGATAATTATTATTATTATAAAGTGTCGATCCAGAATTTACCAACGCATCCCAATCCTCTTGCGTCTTGTTCACGAATCGCCTTTTGATCTCCTCAATCTCTCCACCCCACTTGCTTTCGTAAAGTGATCTTTTTTGTATCTATATTTGTTGTCATCGTATCATTAATGGAGATAATACTCGATACTGTCAACAATTTGTCTCCATTCGAGCCAGCAATGTGTGGGTCGAGATCAAAGTAGTGCTGCAATAAAATATAAATTAAAAAATATACAAATTTAAATAAACAAACAAGTTTGAATAAATAAACACATTTGAATAAATAAACACAATAATTAAAATAATAAAGGTTAAAAAAACTTACGTGTAGCTGGTCATGGATGTGGGCCTTGGCCGTTTCGGGAACCTTAGCCCATGAATCGCAAAACATGGGAATCGAGTCCCGTAACACCTCCCCAACATAGTCGGAGAACCAAGAAGCGTGAGGGCCCACGTGTTTATAAAAACCCTCCTGGTTGACCCGAAAATCGATCGACACAGCCGACGATCCAGTGCCACCTTCGCCTTGAGTGTCGTGTTCTTAGTGGGACCACACACCACCTTCCAGCCTCTCCCAATTTTGGCGTTTGGGTTGGCAGCTTTGGATTTAGAGCCTACAAGTAATAAAATTCAAGTGATGATGACATAAAATAATAAGTTATCAATTTAAAATAACACGTAATCAAATACAGTTTAGTTAAAAATAATTCAGAAATCCTTACGCTGGCAATTGGTGCCTATCCTCCTCGAGGGACCACGAGGTGGCGAATTACCTCCATCGCCACCATGAGACCTAGCTACAACATCTGCCATATATAAAAAGAACCTAGAAATTAGTGATGAAATATATATATCGCTCGATTCGCCGTTTTAATTGCTTAATATCGCTCGATTTCGATTTCTCTTATGGGTTAGATGATTGGGTCTTTACGTTTGATAAACCCTAGTTTATTGACTAGGGTTTTACTTGGTTTTTTTGAACATCGCACCATATTGTTCGTGTTTGGCATTCGTGTTTTCCATCGGGTGTCCGTTCGAATTGGTTTACGCTTGATTATCTTTGGATTGTATGGGAGAGAGAACATTAATTGCCTACTCTGTTGGTACCGATGAACAAGTGGAGCCGGTTTCACTTGGTTCGACCTCTAGTCATGATGCTCCTAGCCATGACACGCACGAGGATCATGATACTTTATTGAAAATTCATGCTATTGAAAACAAATATTTGAGGAAAACTTGTTATTGTGGGTGACGATGGGCAACCATTAAAACCAAAGTGATAGTGGATGCTACTATCGCCATCGACTAATTCATTTGAGCATCTTAAGGTGCCGCATCACGTAAGGAGCTCAAGAGATGCTAATGCTATTGGTTATTATTCAAACCTCCTCAAGATACAAGGGTCCTATGGCTTCTAATGTTAATGCTAGTAATGATAGTGTTGATACGAATGCCAATGGGCAGGTTGGTATTGAGAAGGTCGGTGTTTATGATTTGAAAAACCTTCTACATCATATGCTGGTGTTACTTCTAATGACCCAAAGAAACACACGTCTAACTTTCGTAGGTTGGAGTGTAATAAGAAAGCTAATGGTGTGGATCTTTCTGTCCCGATGAAAGTGGTTGAAGAGGTGAACTCTAGGTTTGAGAACACTTTGTACGGGTATTTCCTTGGTCAACGACTTGCTTTTCCTGTTGTTGATTACTTTGTACGCAATGCGCGTGCTAAGTTGGTATACAAAAGGTAATGATGAATGCTAAGGGTTCTTCTTTTTAAGTTCAATTCAAGAAAGGTGTTGATGATGTTCTTGAAAACGGTCCTTGGTTGATTAGAAATGTACATATTATTCTTAAACCATGGACATTGAACACCAACTTACTTAAAGAGGATTTGACCAACATCCGGTGTGGGTTAAATTCCATGATGTTCCTCTTGCTATGTTTTCTCGATGATGGTCTTAGTCTCCTTGCCACATTGATAGGCACGCCAAAAGGTTAGATGCTTTCACTAGCCAAATGTGCAAGGACTCATGGGGTCCTAGTAGTTTTGCTAGATGCATGACTGAAGTGAAGTCGGATGAGGTGCTTAGGGACAGCCTTACTGTTGAGATACCGTTACTTGATGGGTCGGGTTTGACTACTAAGAAGATACTGGTTGAATATGAGTGAAAACCACCTCATTGTGATACATGTAAGATTTTTGGTCATACTCCTATTGAATGTCCTAAAGTTGTTGAACCTCCTACTCAGCCTACTAAGCGTGCTAATAATGGTTTCAAGACGGTTAATTACAAGAAGAAGGGAAAGCAAGGTGGGTCTACTATTCGGGTCATGGAGGTTTACTAAACCTGTTGTGGTAAGCGTTTCATTATCAACCTAAAAACTCCTCCCGAACCTAAGAAAGTGGAAGTCACTAAGAAGAATGCTTCGATGTGGCTAGTTCGAGTGGAACAAATATCTCTACATCTAACCGCTTTGATGCTCTTAATAAGGAAGATACGGATGCGTTTGGTACTCCTTCTCATGACACCGTAGGATGATGGATTATGGTCGCACAATGGAAGTTAATGAAGATAAGTCTACTATGACAGTAATCGCATCACAAGCTCCCTCGGAGTGATTTGAAGAGATGGAGTCGGATGTGGCTCCTAACACTAGTGATTCTTGTAATCCGCCGCCACTTCTACTAAGAGAGTTAACCCTTTTTCTAAAGTGGGAGATATCGTTGTTTCGATTCGAAGATGAGGTGGTTGTAACCCATTTGATGAGTCTACTAATCTATTCGGTGGTGGCAAGAGTTCAAGATGAGTATGATGACTATGACTACGATGACTATGCGGGTGTTTCGATCTTCCAGAATTTGGATGCCTTTAATGCCATGTATGGCACTAAGCTTCAAGGACCTAGGAAGTAATTTTCATTTGTTATGTCCTATGTTATCTTTTGTGTAGTGGTTTGTTTTCTTTTGAAAATAGGAAGCACCTTGTTATGTAAGCCATGCCTATGTAACGGGTGAGATATGGGTTTCACTCATATCCATTGTACTTCAACGCTTCTTTGGTTAATATATTTACTGTGGTGCGAGATTACTCCCTTTACCCAATATATATATATATATATATATATATATATATATATTATAAGAGGGCATGCCACATATAATGCCACTTGGCATCCCATAATGCCATGTCATTATTCCATGTCATCATTGAATTTATGTGGCATTTTTTTAATGACATGTGGCATTTTTTTTTTAAATTTATGTACAATTTTAAATTTTTTAATTTTAAAATTCGGTTTGTATATGTGTGTTTTAAATTTTAATTTGGTTTAATTAAAAAGAAGACATATATTGGATTTGAACTTGGGTCATTTATAAGTTATCTAAACAACTTACCACTAGACTAAATTGTTTTTTGATCTATATGTTCCAAATCAATACAAATAAGGACATGCTAAAAAATTATGCAGTTTGTAATTTAGGAATGTATATTATGAAGATAACAATTTAAAAAAAAAGATTATATATATTACCTTACAAGATAATTATACCTTATATATTTTTAACCGTGTATAAATACACCCTATTATATTATTCGTGGCTTTAAATTCAGCTTACTTGGTGTCCTGAATCTGGAAACCCACTTTTCATAACAGGTAAGTAAGGTATTTTGATATACGGGTTTTTGTTATTGGTTTTTTGCATGATTTGTGGCCTGGGTTTATGATATGTTTGTTTTTTTTATTTTATTATTATTTTTTTTTGTCATTCATATTTTTTTTATTGCTAGATTAGTCATTGATACCCGAATTTCTTAGGAGGTTCCTTCTGATCCTTGAAAACGTCCGAAAAAACCTGCTACGGAACTACCGAGCAGGGGTTAAAGGATTGGAGATGCTGATATTTTAAAGGAGTTTTAGGAGAAGGTTGTGAATTTGGATTTGGGAGGTTTTTGGTGATGGCGGGTTGGTCAATTAAGGTATGCTTTCTTTTTGACAATCTTTGTGATGATAAGTTTTTATTGTTGTGTTGGTTGCGATGTAATGTTATCGGTTTTGATTTCGGGCCTTTTTTGTTGAATCCAACAATGCACACCACTACCATACTTTTGTTCACAAAACGCTTACGACAGTAACCCATCTTTTGTAGCTTATGTAATCATGTTATATTTTATCACTAGCTAATAGCTTTTGTGGCAAAAAAATTACTAGAAAATATGTATTTTTTAGAGTTCTTAGGTTGTGCTCGATATAATTGGTTACATGACAACGCTTATTGTATACCGTGTTAACACCGAATTAGAAAACTTGCGGCAAGGCGAATACGGGTGACAATGGCTAAACATTGTGGGATAAGTCTTCAAATTCAAAATACATGCATATACGGATAGTATTATTATCACACCCGTGTTGGGTGTAAGACAATTTTTATTTCATGCAATTTTAGTTACCTTAAACTACCGTCATTTTTTTCAATACTGGCCACTTTTCATTTAATTATGTATGGTGCAGCAACTATTGGTTAAAAGACGCGGAAAATGACAGTGAACCCGTGTCAGTGAGGTCCGTAATACTTGCCTAAAATAACGTACATGATGGATACATTACGAATGTATCGTCCCAAAAAGGTGCATGCATTTTTTTTTCTTCATTTTTACTGAGTTAACTTTCTTGAAATTACTTTCTTTATAAAAAGTTTAAAGGGGTTTGAAAAATGTGGATAAAGATATATGGGTTATGTTTAAAATGACATAATGGTCCTTGATTAGCTCATACTCACATGTTTGTACTCATTACAATAATTGATTAATAGGTATATTGAATGATGTTATCCTGAATATTTTTGTTTGAAAAGATTTAAGATGTAAGAGTGGGAAATGAAAGTTATTGATTGGATTGCTAGATATAAAGTTAGATTAAGGAATACGATGATGAATTGTTTTTATTCGAGAGCAATTAGCAAGGAAGGAAATGAATGCTTCTTCGTAGTCTTTAGCTACAGCGACTTTTCGGCTAGTGGATATTCGTCTCGGCCTGGTGACCCTGATCCTAAGTTAGATAATAGTAATATTGAAGAAGCTGAATCGTCTCTTCGTGAGAGCGGTTTTCGTAACTATGAGGTTAGTTTTCTCCATTTTGGCTCATCTTATTGTATAACATCATTGTGAAAAATGCGGCATGATCACTGTTATGTATCTGAATGTTTGTTTTGGAATCAGTTTGTTCTGGTTGGATAAATAGGTTCTGCTTATGATAATTGGATTCTTTTTGGGGGTGTTTTTGATTCGCTTCGAGAGTTTTCATCTGATTATTACATTTTCACGTGGTAAATAATCAGTTTTGGTAGTGAAATCGATATCATTTATGGGCTAGCTATATGTAGAAATATTTTAATATTCATAATTTGTAACACAAAGCACTACAAGAAAAAGTAGCTTTAGTGACGAGAATTCAGTGACGAAAAAAAAATTTGGTCACTATTTAGATGAAAATAGTGACGATATAATTTTTCGTCATTATTTTTGGTCATCAGTAGAAAGTCAGTGACGAAACTTATAGTGGTCACTATTTAGTCACTAAATTACGTGAATAGTGACAAGAAATTTCGTCATTAAGTATTAGTGACGAAATTTTGGTCACTGCGGATACAAAGTTTGTATTATAAAGAAATATGCAAAATGGCAAATATTTAACTTTTTTTGCAATTCTCCCCTAAACATATTATTTGAAATATAAACTTTCAAACACAATATTATTTTCCGTTTATATGTAAGAATGTAAAAATAATATGTATAACTAGTGAAAAAAATAACTTAAATAACAAAAATAAAACAAGTCACATTATGGCTGTGTTTGGTTAAGGGGCTTAAATTTCAAAAGCTCCCTATAAGACTCATTTGGCGTAGAGGCTTATAGGAGACTTTCAAATTATAAGCTCAAAGTTTCAACCCCAATTTAAAATTGAGGCTAAAGCTTTTATAAGCCCTAAATATATGTCTCGTTGATACAAAATTACTTAATTATCCAAAAAAAATATCTTATATATACATTTGTAAATTTTATTATATATGCTTTTTAGTAATTTACAATAATAAGCCCAACTTAAACTAATTTGTCAAACAAGTTTATGAAAATAAAATTTTAGTTTAGAACATAATATAAGATCACTTAACCCCATTTCCAAATTTCAACCTCATCCTCATACTTAACATACCCTATTTCTAACTTATTATTTACTTATAAACAAGTCACATTATTTTTATTGTTTTCACCTCTATTATTTACTTCTAACTTATTATTTCTAACTTATTATTTACTTATAAACTCATAAAAATCAAACAACTACTTATAAAAAAACTCATTTATCCACCCATCCCTCTCCCTCTATCCCTCGCACTATGTAACTTCACCATTCATCTTACAGGTCATCTCCATTATTTTTACCTCTATTAGTTCATCAGTTTCATTATTTTTATTTGCTTCAAATCAATTTCGCTAACTTTCATCCACCGATTTGTAATTGATCAGGTTGATCTATTAGTTCATCAGTTTCACTAATTTCACCCATTTTATTTTTGATTGATCAATTTGACCTAATTCGATTGGATTAGAAGTTTTAAATAGATAGGTTGTGTAGTTAGTTGTTGATAAGTGTTGTTTTTTAAGTGTGATTTGCAATATTTATGATTTAACTGTTATGTAAGTTTTGTGCATTTTGACCTAGTTATCGAAAGTTAAATAAGTAGTTGTAACACAAGTGTTTGATAAAATGCCTCAGTGAAATTTTTTAGCAGTTGTAACACAAGTGTTTGATAAAATGCCTCAATAAAATAATTTGTTAAGAACTTTTATGTTTGGCTCACAATGACTAAACGAAATGCAGAGGCTGTGTCAAAGCTAGAAGAGGCGTTGTCTATCAACCCTTCAAAGCACGAGGCTCGTTGGTGCTTAGGAAATGCTTACACTGCCAATGCATTTCTAAACAGTAACCATGACGAAGCTAAGATTCTGTTTGACAATGTTTTCAAAGGGCTGTGGATGAGGTACACAATTCCTTTGCTTGTGCATATAAGGCTCAAAAGCTGAATTTTATTTCCGCATACTAATCAGTTCTAAGCTGTGAATGTTTGTGATGAAATGTATTGTTTCAGAGTCCAGAGAGTGAGCATTATCTCCAATCGTTGGCTGCCTGTGCTAAGGTATATTTCACACTCTGTCGCTTGTTTTTACTTGTAGTTTCTTACTAGTCTCTCTAGGTCATCTGTCGTACTACTAATTCTGGATATAGTTCTATGTATTCCCCTGCTGTGCATATGTTTAACGGTGGGCATGTTGGGAGTTTACTTAATGGATAGCCGTTATTAAGTAGTGTAAATGGTGGTGATGATGGTTTGTCAATAAGGTATGATGATGGTAATGGTAGCAGTGGGAATTTTCCTTCGTTGAATGAGCCTTGTATGGCAAGGTCAGTGAGTGTACATGGTTGCTCTAAATCGCTAGGTCAGTCATTGTTGCGCATAACTCAAGGTGCGTTAGTAGCCTCTCTTTATGTGTTTAAATTTATGTTATAAAGAGACATATAATTTATACATAGAGCTTTAGGTATTCTACATTCCCCAATTTTAGACATAGTGTATGCATTGTTATAGTTACATGTTTTAATATGTTTTGTATGCGACATAATACTTGTTTCCTGTTGTGGTATGCATTTTCGTATGAGACTCTGATTTTAAAAAATGGTAGGAATAATGCCAGAAAGAGACCACCAGATTACAGATAGCTACATGGTACACTACTAAAAAACGATACACATGCATATTAGGAATGTTGCCTGTTACAGATAGCTATAGGCCAATTTTTTCTGTGTTTTCGACCCTTTCTTTAATTTTAAAGAAATTTACCGATTACAGCTCTTAAGTTTATGGTTAAGAGTTTGATTTTTTTACGTACGACTCTTGAATGATTCTTAGACAAAGGTATTGCTCAGATCTCAGTTATATTTTATTTGTTCATGGTCATATGTTTGTTGTGCCTTTGTGTCTAAATTCAATTAGTATTTTTGAATAATTATTAGGTACCTTTGCTCGGTTTTGTATATCATCCTACGGCTACTATAGTAACTGGTACTTCACAGCAGCACATCGTTGATGGTTATGCAAATCGGCTTGCAACATGTCACATCGAGGTGCAAATTAGTTTTATATTTGTCATAAGATTACCTGTTACTATATTCACTTTTCTACATACTACAACATGCATTTCAATTTGTTACAGTTGAAGTGGCGGTTGCGAGTTGGCACTGCAGTCTCTGGCGTCGTTCGGCTGCTGTAAGGTTAACGTCTAAAAATGCCAAGGAGATGGTAATGGATCCTGATTTTGCAGGTTGTGTGGAATCGCAGAGGTATGAAGCCTTACTTTTTCATAAGTTAGCCTGTGTGTTTCACATTTGCACGTTCAATAATCAGATTAAAACCTTTTATTAAGAAACACTACACTTTTTGCTCGGTTACTTATGTAACTGGTCATTGAACCAAGTTTTTGTTTCAGTAACTGATGAGCAGCCCTCTGGTACATCTTCTCCTCATGTGAGTGCCTTGCCTGATGTTGGTGCAAACACATTTGATGGTTAGTAATAGTTGCTGCTTTCGGATATAACTATCTGCATTTGTCTGTTACTGTCAGTGCTATAACAGTTGTCTCACACAAAATCTTTCCTTCTCTTATAGGTATACACCAGGGAAACTTTAGCGGTTCGTCTTCTCAAAGTAGGCGTCGTCCTCAGTATTCGCAAAGTATGTGGCATCACCCTTTTTGTCCGCATCATGTTTTGTAAAAAAGGTGCTAACTATTGTTTTATGTATTGCTGTTCGTGTAGGCCAGCCCGCTCGAGCTTCAGCTGCAAGAGGTTAGCGTTACATAGCTGTTGCATTAACTGGTGATATCTTTCGGTGTTTAAAAGTGATTGTTTGACCTATCCTTTTTATATCATTGCACAGGTCCACCAGCAGAATATGTGCAACTCGGGCCTTGCAATCGTGTATGTCGCCATTGCAAGGCAGTTTTGGGATGAGGAGAAACTGAGCTACTCCAGTTCTGTGACGGGCCCTTTGTATCGTCGGTGTTGCCTTAAAGGAAGGGTCGTACTTTTTACAGTCAGAGACTGGCGTCCTCTCATACGACAACTACTTTCTGACTCCCATTTTCTAGGAAATATACGCGCTTATAACCAAACGTTTTCCATGACGTCGTTAGGGGCAACGATTGGCGAGTTGACATTCCTGATGAAGACAAGAGCATGTGAAGTCAGGTATCACAAAAAGCTTTCGCTCCAGGTTACGTTTTGCCAACTAGAGTTAAGCCATGCACTTTTTTGTAAAGTAGGCTTAAACCATACACTTTTTATGGTATGAATATGGTTTACTTTAGTTGTATGAAATAGCATATCATATACTCATATTTGTATATGTTTTTGTTGTGTTTCAGGTTTTCAAACAGAGCGTCCTCAGGGTATGAGTATTACTATACAGATGCATACAATAATACTTTTCTCATTCTTAAGGCTCTTTAGTTTTTCCTTTATTACGATTCTTGAATACGTTTGAATTTATTTTACTAATTTATACTTGCATCTTTTGAACAACTAATGATTTCAGGCGAGTAACACAGAATCGGGCAACAAACCTCGCAACAAATCGTGCAACTATTCTCACAAGGACTCGCTAACAAGGTAAGAAGACTAACTGACAGTACATTCTATTCTTATTAACTTCATAATATCAGCAACATTTTGTGAATGAAACGCAATAAATCCCGTCTATAATTGTCGTAGACCACTCATCAGAACATAATCATTGGTGTGGTTGTTGATTGTTGTTGATCATCTTCATTGCCAGAATCTATATAGCCATGATTTATATATGTCATCTGGATTTTGCAATATAAAAATAAAGTAACCTGCCTCCTTTCAATATATGACAGTAATTTATTTTTGTGATATAAAAATTGCAATATATGTCATCTGGATTTTGAATTGTTCGGTCATGGTTGTAGGTTGCAACGGCCACATAAACAAAGGGTTTAGATTAGGTTGCGTTTGAAGATGGCGACACGTAAATATGTGGTGCCTATAAGATCGTTTAGTTGGGTCAGGAGGCTTCAAGATGCAGTATAAGATCAAGGCGTGTTATAAATTACTAATCCTCATGCAAGAGAGGTACTGAAAATGTTTTTTTAACACCAGCAATTATACATATGCATATTTGTAGCTATTTTTAATATTTTAATTCGATTTTATCTATAAATATATGGATCTTCTTCCTTCAACCTACCTATAGATAACACTATCGACCATAGTACCACGAACAATTGATGGTCACAGGGGATGCTTTATGATTGAAATAGGGTGCTTTTAATAAATTATTCGAGATGTGATATATAGATTGTTAGTGCTAACGCGGATACACGCACCATTCATTAGGAGGTATTGTTCCGTACAAAACTTGAACTTTCAGGCTTTAGGCGTTACGTCTTTATAGACATACTTTTCTTATATGTGTCACAGATTGTATTTCTATCGGATTATTGTACCCGCATTTTATGTACAGGTAACATGTTTATATACATATGTTTCAGGTTACATCTGAAAGATTGGCATCTGAACTTTGGGAAACAGCATGTCAAAGGGACTGAAGGGATGGAAACTACTGGCGTCAAATGGCGGCAATTTTCAGCAACTGTGTTTTCTTCAAATAGCCCGGGATATAAAGGTATGTATAGTTGTGACCATAACATCAGATAAATAACAGTAAACAATGTTAATCTTATGCTTTTGTGCACTGCATAAAAGTATGTATAGTTGTGATCATAACATCAGTCAACTAATCAACTTTAAACACTTATCTTTCAAAATACCTATACATTGTTACTTTTGTAAATTTGATTACAAAACTTATCAGTCAACTAGGTCAAATCTAAAATAGTTATCAAATATACATAACTATAAACCGAGAAAATAAGCTGATCAAAGCATCCCATCATAGCTTCTTAATGTCTATTTATATGTTGATTCAGGGGCCGCGCAAAGATTTCAAGCTAGGAATGGCTATGCTACTCCATTATAAAACTAACGATCGAACAATTGATGAAACTTGAGTTTAAATACGAGTGGCTTTAAGAGCTGAAACAGTGCTTTTGGCTGCAGTCAATTGACATTATCAACTCAAGGCAGGTACTTTTGCTCATTGTTTTTTCTTATGTTATAGTTGCCGTTTTAATAAGATATACAGAATTTTCCCCAACTTGGTTCAAGGCCTAATAAAAACCTTCCTTCCTCGGAAATCTGCAGATGTAGATGCAGACACAGGAACTTAAAGGCCTTGAAGAAACGCGGTGCTTTTAGCTTCTACTGGAACTGTTCTTTGATGGTGTCAAAGACATGTTTGCAATGATTAGGGAACAAACCGTGTTTGATAAATTTGATAGTTTATTAGTTAGGTTTCTATCGAGTTTCGACCATACTTTTTGTAAAATCAGTTTTTGTGAATGAAATTTATTATGTAAGATTTGCATTGCTAGATATTGAAATTTATTATTTAAGTAGTAAAACGAAAACTAGATCCATTTTTTTTTTGTTTATATGCTCATACTTAGTGACAACGTATTTGGTCTCTAACTCTCGGTAGTCTGTGACGACTTTCTCGTCACTAATAGTAAATATCAGTGACCATTTTTTTGTCACTGTAAAAACTGTGACGAAAATTTTCGTCACTAACCGGTTTAAAGAGTGACGACTAATCTCGTCACAAATTAGTGACGAAGCGAATTTTCGTCTCTAAAATTTTTTGTGACGGAGCTTTAGTGACGACTGGTGACGATTTGAGTTTGGTCACTAAACAGTTTTGTGACCACCTTCTACACTGTTAGTGACAAAACCGTTTTCGTCACTATAGGCCAATTTTCTTGTAGTGAGAAGCCACAAGAAATGGCGAGGGCTCACCTCGATCCTAATACATTGAGGTCTCAAGGAACAACGTACATGCATACCAAGTCACCATATATGTGAATTTTGTTGGCCTGTATATATAATTTATATATACGCGAAACGTGTGTAGCAATCCGCCTCACATCAGTAACTAGGTACGTAGAAGATAAGACATTTGAACTATTTTTAAGTGTGAAATTGTGACCTATTTATCATGTTTTTTAGTAGAAACCGTAAAAGTCATCTGAGTCCATTACTTTCGACTTTGAGATTCGATACAGAATGCAGCCAGAAAACTCAACAATGTCATGACAATGTTATTAACATGTAAAATATATCTGTTGAATGTTTCAAAAGAATATATGCGATAATTAGGCTCAACTTTCATTTTGATCAGTTATTTCTATGATCATCAATATCCAACTATGTTCAAGTGACTGAGTCTTTGAGTTGCTATAAGCATTACCTAAATATGTTTAAGTGATTGAGTCATTATAAGGCTATATTGCACTGGTTCGCTTATATCATGTCGTGCTAATGCATAGGATTTTGAATTCATGATTACAAATATCTAATATATATGCCTTTAAATGAGCATACTTTTTCTGATATCTATACTCTCTGGTGTTGCATACTCAACCTGAGATTCCGATTCTTGTGCAGCTACATAACTATCAACAACTACAAACGACTATCGATCATAAATTATCAACACCAAACCCTCGCTAAACCTAAATAACCAAAAACATACAATCAGAAATACAAACAAAAAAAAAAAAACATATACGTATATTAAAACGAAAAAATGAACAACAATTAAATTTCATAACTAATTTACCTAGATATTGGATCAAAAGACACACTAGCACCAAAGTATGGGAATACAGGTAAAAAAGAAATGAAAAAACGTTTATAGTGGGTTAAAAAAAATAATAAACGAAAAAATATTAAATTTAATAAAATTTCAATCTTTACCCTATACTATAATCAAATATCATGTATGGTACTTCATAATTAAAAAATCCACTAATACACCCTAATTTAATTTACAATTGCATTTCTAACCCCTACGTAAAATAAAATTACACAAATATCCAATGTAACAATTTTAAAACAAGGATACTTTGGCCATTCAACAACAACCAAAAACATAAAATACAATCTAAACAACACAAATAAGACTGTTATTGCACTTTCAAAGTAGAAAGAACATAACCGCCAATATCGTAATACCACAACACAAAAATTTAATCAATTGCCGTTGATATATAATATAACGAGTAATAATCCCTACAACGACCAAATAAAGAAAACCAAACATGCAATTTCCTAATACCCAAACGAAAAAAAAAATTACTTATACATATTAATCATATTATTTATTATGCGTATCATGTTAAACGACCGAGTATAGGTGCTATGGTATACGTATCATGTTAAACGACCAATTATAGGTGCTATGGTGTACGTATCATGTTAAACGACCGAGTATAGGTGCTATGGTATACGTATCATGTATCACAAGCAGATGAAACAACATGATCTCATTAACCTAGTTAAAGTGCTATTACACATGAAAGGGGGTGGACGTCTTTGAACTAGTGAAGAAACTTTTCCACCACAAACATCTTTATCTTCACAAGTAAAGTCCAAATTCTTGCAGTTGTCTACTGGTCTCAACTTCCCTCCAAAAATACTGGCGCCAAAACTTCCCACAAAAAAAAGGCGCCAAAAATTCCCACCAAAAAAATGGCGCCAAAACTTCCCACAAACACATTATATAATCCTTTTATCTTCACACGAATTTCACAACCTCTTATCCTCAAAACCACTCAACCTCACAACTTCTTATCTTCACACAAATTTCAAAACCTGAGATGGAGCCATTTAATCCTTTTATGTGTTCTTGTTGAGCAGGAAATATAAGATTAAGAACATCACATAGAGAATATTCATCTAGACGAAAATATTATGCATGTCCTCTGTCGAAGGTGAACAATCATACATTTTTTATTTATGTAAATATACAAATAATTGGGTTGTAATCTCTTATAATTTTCTTATTATATAACAGCCCAGAAAAGAAGATAATGGGTGCGGATATTTTATGTGGAAGAGTGAATTTGATGAGTACTTAAGAATAACCTCTTACGGTTCAACATCTCGAGTTCGGATCCGCATCAACGAGTGCTCGATTGCCGCAATGCCAAAGATCTTAGGATAAACTTCTTTGGAATCACAAAACAGTGCTAGAGACAAGAGTAAGGATCTTGGAGGCAAGACTTGAAATGGCAAGGATCCCACGACCACGCATGTCGATCGGATGCATTAGTTCGTGAAATGTTAGGTGACATGGAAAATCTTCGTATGTAGTAGTAGTTGTTGTTGTTGTTCTTGTAGTAGTTGTTGTTGTTGTTGTTGTTCTTGTAGTTGTTGTTGATGTTGTTGTTGGAATAATACGTATGTTTAACTAAAAGGAGAATGAAATGATGTCGGGAAATGGTGTAATAGCACTATAACTAGACAACTGTTCAAAAAGTCTTAAGCAAACATGATCAAATCTTTTGTATCACAAGCAGATGAAACAACATGATCTCATTAGCCTAGATATTCCACTGTCTTGATTTGAACTAGTGAAGAAACTTTCCCACCACAAACATCTTAGAACATACTTGATCCGACCCATATCTAGCAGGTGCAAACCAGACAGGCATGTCTTCCTCAAACCCACGAGTAATAAAGTCCAAAAATTAGTATGAATCATGTTAAACGACCATTAGGGTTGAATTGGTCATTTTAACATCTGAATGAACCACAATATAATTAAGTTCATATTTTTAACATTTAATCGGGGTTTTAGTTGTGTATTAAAAGATGTGTATTTTTAACATATAATTAAGCGTATTTCTATAAATACCATTTTTGCCGGGGACATGTCCCCGGGGAAAGTTTTGGCGGGAATAAAGGCGGGAACAATTAACATGCTATTAACTCTGGTCAAATTTTCGTCAAAGTGAAAGCCACTTTTGCCGGGGACAAGTCCTCGGCGAAAGGTACCGTTGAATTTTGACTAGGCAGTCAAAGTAGACTAAATAGTCAACAGACTTTCCCCGGCGAAAGTATTAGTTGAATTTTCTTTAACAGGTCAGCGTATTTATGTGCTACGTCAGCTTTGATTTTGTCGTTTAGCGACTTTCGCCGGGGACATCTCGTCCCCAGCGAAAGTCTCCTCGCACGTCCATACGATTGTTGTAGTGAATTTTAATATGTGGTTATGCTATGTTACTTTCCTTGTTGGTTTATCTACAAAGCTGTATCATATTATCGCCTCCTTCACAACTATCTTCTTTCATGGTTTTTGTTGGAAATTATATCACGTTATGTTTCTGATCACTCTTATATCCCGACCTTTCAGCAAGTAGTTGCTTGATCTCCCATATATCCATCTCCATACTCTGCTGGACAATCTCCATCCTTAATTCAGATCTCATCGTCTCCTTATGGACCTTTTTGTAAATATGCATACTTGCTCGATGCTCTTCCATTATACCACACCATATGTGTGCCATTGATACTAAAGTCAAAAGAAGATTTGACTTTTTAATGAACAGTAGATATTGTTCGATGAAGAATGTTTTTGGTAGTGAATAGTGTTTTGGATGAATATTATTTTCTGGAGGTAAATAGTGGTTCGTATGAATAGTGTTCTGATGAACAGTGATTTTTTTTAAACCCTAAAATCAAACAGCTCTGATACGAATTGATACGAACCTGATTGATAATAAGATAAAAGAACGAAATAACAAAGATAAATGGTCTATTTTAATGGGATAAACCGACCCCTTGATATTTTATATTAGTTAGATAAACCGACTCCCCATTTGATAACCAAATCAATTAACTTAAATTTAACATAATGAGAATTACAATCCTAATGCTCTATTTATAATAAAATACACTCTAATATCAATCTTGTTAAAAAAGATATAATCTTTACTTTAATTAAACACTATCTACTAATTAAATAGCGATTATATTTATTTAACTAATAAAATACTAATAATAACTATGATAATATAATATTATCGTCTAGGGTCGTATCATATTGTCTCCGCATCCTAGATTATGTTCCTTCATCCAAGATAACTTGGAAACAACTTTATATTATACATAATTGCTGAAGGAAAAACTAGAAAGATAGCAAGTGATAGAATTGCTTAATAAGATCAATGTTCTTCATAAAAGTGGAATTAATCATAGGTTGAATACTTTGGATAATGTAAGATTTTTTGAGGCAATTAAATTGTAGGAAACTAAAGCCAAAATGAAAGAGACATTTTTTAAGAGGATGCAAAGAGTTTTTCATGGTGGAAAGGTTTGGAAAATGGAGTAGTGGTTAATCCACTAACCTTATGAGTTGAATAAAGGTATATATATATATCTCTATATTATATATAACATGGTAGTTACATCGTAGATAATGCCATATAAACGCCACCTCATTGCTTGAAGAATTCATTATCAGCCATGTCATCACATTGTTTCCATGTAAGCATTTTTAAATTTTATTTTATTTGAAGACATTTAATTAATTTCGAATTTTAGGCTATTTTTTTATTTTTAATCATTGAATCCATGTCATTTTTGGATTAATTCTTAAATTTCGAATTTATTTTTTCAAAAAATTTGAGCTTAACAAGAATCGAACTTGGGTCTCTTAGTCCACAAAGAAACATGATAACCACTAGACCAACACATGTTTTGAATTAAATCTTGAAAGTCCAAATCTATAAACTATGTAACCAACCATATATGTATTTTCCTTAAATATAGTTAACCCTAAATTCGATTTAAGATGTGAGGCATGTAGAAAAACATGCGACAACCAGAAAAAAAAGGTGTCGACTTTCTCTCTTTTTCCTCTAAACCCTAATATGTCATAATATAGTTGTTTTTACGTTTGTACCAACTGACACCAGGTTACAAAGATTGTTGCTGAAACTTACTTCACACAAGGTTATTCAGGTAAATCTTATTTCGGGTGCGTTGCCTATAGATTGGTTGACATTAGAATATTCATGGCGGGTGTTTGGTATCGGCGAGTATGGTTGTCGGTTCTATTTAGAATGGCACCAAAGAAGAAAAGGTTTCGAGTTAACACCTCAAGGCTACGTGACGTATTTTTCGCCTTTAATAGGATTCTTTATTCTTCGCTACTAATGATACTATCTTTTGTGTATTTTCAAGGTGGTAGCGCATAAGCGCGTTGGTTGTGCAGTTAACGCAGTGCACAAGGGACCATCGGTTTGATCAGTAGCACATATCGGGCCGTGATTAGGGAGCCGTCCAGTCAATGACCTCAAGGTCGGTTTATCCTAACATACATATTTAGCTTTCACTAACCTACTTTTGCTATTCTTAATGATACTATGATAATGGTAGGGCCGAAAAATGGGTCATGTAGATTTAGTCACGCCCATATGTTGCAATCTTTGTAGTTTTGGCCAAGTTACAAAATACAAAACCAGAGTTAATGTCCGCTTTATCCGGTACGCTTATGCAAAGAACAAACAAAATCGCAATTTAAGTTAAGAAATGCGCTAATGTAACCATTAAGGATGCGGTATTACAGTAGAACCATTGAAAGTTTTGAAGTTAGATACTCAAAGAGCTATAACAAGCATTTCTCCATTTCTTACAGATAACAAAAAGCTATAAAGAGCATATCCAAGTCAAGGGAGTCCTAGAGTTGGATTTATGCATGATAAACAGGTTTGATAACGTATCATAGGCTTATGATTCATACGCAGGAATCTGACTAACTTTTTGGCATATGCTGAGGGACAATTTTCCAGTTTATGTCCTTGATTTTACCATGAAACTATGAAATGTAACAAAGCACTTTTCATGGATCCTTCTTGATTAAGTTAGCACCTCACAGTGGTAATAAAAGGATAGGAAACAATATATGGAGCACAATGTATAGCAGACGCAGTTGACTCCATAATTTACTAGATCACACAACATTACTTCACAAAATGCAAAGTCAAATCGGTTGTGGATTTTGAACAAGAAAGCTGCAAATAGCACAACTCTCCACCAAACATATCAGATTACTACAAGCTGACGAAGTGGTGATGTCATAATCATAGCAACTATTACCTAACTGGAACTTCTTTAACATCATTTTTATACACGCAAGATTTCAAATAGCATTTTCGATTTTTAAGCATTTTTATTTAATTTGCTGAATAATGCGTTTTGATTCAGATACTGTACTGTTGGTGTTGGTTGTCTAATGGAACTGAACCGTCATCATTTCTCGCAATCAGGGGAATTTAATTTTGGTTGTTAATGATGATTCACCGAATGGTATTTAATGTAGTATTTCTGTTGAAGAGTTTTTGTTTGTCACTTTGTCATTTTTCGACCATTATACCTTGAAAGATGAGTTATATATTTTCATTTGTTTAGAAATGCTTTCAGTTGATGTTTGTGCCATGTAAAGTATCTTCAGAACACCTTCTCTTTGACCTTAACTCAAGATGCCATCCTTAATTCATGTACAATCAATAAACTAATATTTACTAGGCTCTAATCTAATATAATTTTGAAAGTCAATGCTCTAACTATATACCACATTCATTAGAGGTATATCACCATAAAAGGTTTTCTTGGATGTCTTGCATATGCTGGATTATGATTCCGGTGTCGTTATTGGTCAACTGACTGGTCTTTAAGATATATTATGTTAGCGTCTTTTCTGATATCAATGTCACTTGAAGATTCCAAAGACTGAGCAGGGGAGAAACAAGAAACATTACCAACAGCTTGTGATCCATTCTCTCATTGTTGCTTCAGGTAATGCTTATTTGTATGTCACTAAAGGTGGAATTATGGGTGGGTCACGCAAACTGTGTGATGGGTTAAAACAGGGTTGAGTTGAAACGGATGGGTCAGGTTGCTTGACCTGCAAACACTTTCTTTTCTTAGAAAAAACTTTATGTAGATAATGAATGTAAACGTCGATGTTCTCCAGGTTCTAAGTGTATTAAAGCGGATAATCATGGCTGACCCAAGCAGCAACCGGAGAGGACATTGTTGTCCTTCACGGCATTCTACGGGTAATTAACTGAGTTGTTTTTATGCATATTTAATGTTTACTATATACTCCCTCTACTGAATGAAAACCACCTTCAGGTTCTTTGTCCTAGCAGGTCAGTTGGGTACAACCATCGTACCAAACAACAATATTTTTAGCTAAATGAAAATGAGAGATGTCGAAGATAGAATCCTTTTCTACTACTTAGTATCTACATATACAAAGGTACTTTTAGAAAGAAGCTTATGTACTAACAATTTTTCTAATCAAATGGTGAAATGAAGGATGGGTTTTATGAGAAATTGGAAAATCAAGTGAGAACAATACATTCTATGTTGGACCGCTAATGGCTTTTGAGCTAATACATTCTATGTCAATGGATGTAGTTAAAAATCATTTTTCTAATAATTTTTATATGGCTTTTGAGCTAATACATTCTATGTTAATGGATGTAGTTAAAAATCATTTTTCTAATAATTATTGGATAGATGTGGCTGCAAACTGCAGACCCAAACAGCCTTTAACTGCATAACAAAACAACCCTTAACTGCAGACCCTTAATTGCAGACCCAAACAGTCCTTAACTGCAGACCCAAACAGCCCCGACGACAGAATGTTTGCAAAAAATATCTCTAATGTGTGCATGTTTATTCTGCAAGTGTAGGGTGGTTATGCTCCATGATACTTACTAATAGACAGTTGACTGCATTAAGGATCAGATAAGCCTTGACTGCACTGTTAGTTTATTAAAAAAAAAATTCTTCTTACACTTCATCGCCCGTTGGTTCCACTGAATGACATTTTTAAGTTCTATTTTCTTAAATTCCCTGGAATTTGATATTTATGTTCCAACAAAGTTGCAATAAATGACTTGACACATGGTTTAAGAAACTTATTGTCAATTATTTTCCAAATCTTATTCATGCCCTTCATTCAAAACAAAATAGACGTCCTCAAATCAATGCCAGTAGTTTCTTACTTATTTGATATTTACTGACTTGACATATAGTTAAAGGTCATTTGCCCAGCTGAAAATTAAATCTGGACCATAACAGTTCGAAAAAACAAAGCAAGACGATGCCCTCTTGGGGAACTTAAAGAAATGCGGTGGACATGGGTTTAGAGATTGTACAGTTAGTTTTTCTAGTTCCATAGCTGTTTTATGTTTGTATTTGCGTTACATGGTTTCCTAGCTATGAATTCTGCCGCCATAACAAAGCTCTTGATCCTCTTGATGATGTTGAAGAGCTCACTCTCAATGTTAAATTATGTGTAAACTATGTCTAATCAGAGTTAAATTATGTGTATTTTTAGTTATGTACTGGATATTATGCCACCGGAGTATATTACATCTGTGTTTTTATCTTACCAATTAGTGTATCTTTGTATCTATACAGATGGACCACAAAAGTTGTATGTCAAAGAGGACGTCAACCCTATATCAGAATTTTAAAAAGGTATCATTGCTCATCTAACATGGTTAATCTATACGTTCATTCTAAGTAAAGATGGTACCTTTGTAAATGTACCCATTCTATTATACAACCCATAGAATCTTCTCTTTTCCATCGACTCTTTATGGCTATCTAAACAAAAATCATTTTCCATAAGCCCAATTTGATTATAAGCCAAAAACAGTTGGCCTATGAGCATTTCAAAATTTACATAAGCTCATAAGTACTCTAAATAAGGTAGCACAAACACTCCTTTAACACCTTAAAAATGTAAGCATGCACTTTCCGAGCATCATAAAAGAGTGTAATTTTAACCATCCTTTTTTTCTTACTAATGGTTGTTACCAAAAAGAATGATCTGGTGCAGTTTTCTTTCTTGGAATCTTTGCTTCTACAGAGGGAACATGTGTTTTATAAACTTAAAGTCAAAATCTTTAAATTGCTTAGTGAATTGATAGAAGTGAAGTGATTCAAAAATACCTCGAAGAAGGTCCTAAATTGGTTAGGGAACTCTAAAGAGCTGTAAATTATCTCTCTTTATCCATTGTCTTCGTTGATGAAATTGATGTTGTTGGTACACAGAGGTATGCTCAAGGGCATTAGAGCATTTTCAAGTTTTAAACTTTGCTATGTAAGTGAGATCAATCATGATTGTAGTGCAGGGTATGACGCCTGGTCTAGTGGTGAACGTGAAATTCAAAGAATCATGTTGGAATTATTGAACCAGTTGGATGATTTTTAACGCACGAGGTGATGTCAACGTGGTCTTGGCCACTAACAAAATTGAAAGTCTTTACCCGGCCTTGCTTCGACCTGTTTGTATTGACAGAAAGATAGAGTTTCACTTCCTGACGTTAAAACGAGAGACCTATTTTTCAGGTATTACTTATTTAATAGCATATGCACCAACGTTTATACAGGTAGCAAGATGGGTGGGTAATGGGTCAAAGTAGGTTTGGACTGCAACATGTCGTTTTCAGTGGGCCAAAATGGGTTTAAGCTGGCTGGGTTGAGCTTTAGACAATCCTTAAATAAATCATTGATTACAAATTATTATTTAACTTCAATTGATATATGCACTTTTGAAAGAGGGATATGGTGGCCACCCAAGTACTTGATTGTTGGCATAAGGCTACTTAAATGCCAAAACTAACTTACAGGACAGTAGGGCGCATAAGCGCAAACACGCCAGATGACTAAAAATGTCTTATAAAGATTAAAACCTCTGATGGGGTGTAAACATGTCACATCACTTGAGGACTTTTTGTTCATTCAACATGTTCTTTGTTGTAATTAATATACGAAGTGATACAATTCAAGAGTAGCTTCATCATTCTCCTTTTAAGTGTTCAGATTATATTAGGAGGTTGTACACTTGGGTGCCCTATACTGAAAATAGTAGGATACTTGAGTTAAAATTTTCTAGGAGGTAGTATGCGTTAAAGTATACTTTGGGTAACTTTCAACTTGCTTCATCATTTTTTTTAGAATTGATGTCGATCATGGAAGATAACAATTTCATTTTGAGGTGTTTTTATTTGTAGTCACTGCCAAAGGGTTCAATGATGAAACTCAGTGATAACGAGTCAAAACGGGTAAGTTTGGGTACGTGCCATTCCATTGTGAGCGACCTTTCCTATTTATGCTCATAGTTGCAACATTGGGCATGGCCTATTTGGTTTGATTAGAGGCTCATATATTGTAAACTTAAATGCATGGACGACTATGATAACCGTCTTGCATTTTATTTAATTTTTGAGGAAGTTCTAAGGTTAAATTTGTTCTACTTTCTAATGGTCATTGAAATGACTTATAATAGGGAGGTGTGTTGTGTGCTGTGTGCTGTGTGTTGTGTGCTGTTATTAGTATATAATCAGAAACGGTTAGCACTCGACTCTCCCAACAAATTCACCCAAGTTCCGTGTGTGAATTTAGATACACTATTTCATATAACTAATGTATTATTACAAAAAATTTAAAATCCAATGTAGCCCCATGTAGTAATAACTTAGTCTTAAACCTTTGGTTTGATCAAAGTTGTGTAATCGATGTAACTGTTATATTGGATGTAACTTCAATAGATTATATCTTTTGCTAAGAAATTATTTTTATACTAACCTAAAAGTATTCTTAATGACTAAAAACCCATGTATGAACGATGTTTAAACTAAATAAAACTAACTAAATATCTACATCAAAGGATGAAAACATAATATATATATAAAAGTTTATTGGACATATCATTTTGTGTTAAAAAAAGTTTATGCGTTATAAACGCAAAATAATAAAAGTTTGAAGATTTAGGGATTAAACATAAGTTTGAAACCGGTTCAACCGGGTGATTCAACCGTTGAACTGTTTTGGTTGAAAAATTCGATTAAACAGAGTCAACCCGACAGTGGGTAAAAACGGGTTAAATTAAACCGGCTCAACCACGGTTTGAAGCGTCTGGTCAACCGGTTTTATTTGTGATTAATAGTTTCCTTTTGAAATATATGTTTTCAATATTTCTTTTTTTGTTTCAACTTTTCGCTTTTCTTTTGGTTTTCCTTTATATATAGTATAGCGAAATTACCAACATCGTTTATTGTGAGTCTGTGTGACGATTCTTGGATAAATAGATCTCGATGAGACCTAATTCCACAAGTTTGTATCGGTTTAATACATGAGCACTATATTTTTGTTTCCAATTATTTTGTTTAATATATTTGTGTAACATATTTGCTGTTATTCATTACTCCCTCCGTCTCAAAATTATTGTCCGCTTTTGACTTTTTTGGTCTTTTATTTATATCTTTGACCTTAAATATTTTTGTTTATGTTATATAAAATTTGATGTGAAATATATGAATGAATTTCGTTTTAAATATATTTTCAATGATATAATTTTTATCATTTATTGTATATACAAACAAAATATTTAAGATTAAAGTTGAAAAAGAAAGGCAAGAAAAGTCGAACAATAATTTTAGACGAGATAATTTTACGTGCAAATAATTTTGTCATACATGAACATGCTAATAGTGTTATATATTATTTTTCGCTAACTAATACATTCCATCGATAATTATAAGTCATGTACGCCCATCGGGCGGCCTTTTATTGAAGGTCTTTTGCTCACTTGCAAAAATCATATTAATGTTGTGTTCTCCCTTTTTTTTATGACTGACTTCGGATGCGTCCCTCGCAAAAATCAATCTCCTTTCTAAATCTATGTATGTCAAGTCAAGAAAACGCAATTATCAATTACTATAGGATGGCTACTTCATGCAATGTAAATCAAACATGTTTAATTACTTTTTTTTGTTTATTAATTTATTACTCCGTAATAGCAAATGTGTCTGAATGCACAGAGTAGAAACATCACAGTAAAGCTTGAACCAGAAGTTCAAAGGGATGTAGACGCAAAAAGTACAAGAAGGAATGATTCCCGTTCAGATAGATGGATATGTACATCCTGGAAAGACTCAATCAAGTGTTGGTTATACATATAGCTTATTTTTCATTAATTTAACTTTTTTAACGATATTTATAAGGCTTGGTTTCTCATCGAACGAGCTATGCTTTGATACTCTGTTCTTGCGTACCACTTTGAAACTTTTTTTCTCTCATATTCGATAATAGTTTATTTCTTTTCGCTCTTAATGCATTCAATAAAAAATTTGGTACGTGTATATCTTATTTTCTGTTAGCTTAGTTTTCAAAACAATAATTTCGCTATAGCAAATTATGTCAGCGATAATTATAAGACATGATGGTAGGGCTTGAAAAGTATATATATATATATATATATATATATATATATATATATATATATATATATATATATATATATATATATATATATATAAGTAGGTTAAAATGAAAAGTTTAACATAATGAAAAGAATGAGAAGTCATGTGGAGGTGACATGTGTCACCTTTGCCACATCACCATGCCATGTCATGACATGTGTCACCCAAACCCACCCCAAGCAAAAAAAAAAAAAAAAAAAAAAAAAAAAAAATCCGCCAAAAAAATTCCCGCCAAAATTTATTATAATCTTAATGCACTAAAATCATAATTATGATAGTAACTTTATAACCGTAATGCGATAACTTATAACTTTAATGCACTAATAAATTTTGGTGTATCTTTATTATAAGTTCTTGCATCATAGTTAATAGTTAAGTGCATCAACTATGATGCACTAAAATCAATGTTATAACCTTAATGCACTAAAATCATGATTGTGATGCGATAATTTTATAACCGTGATGCGATAATTTATTACCTTAATGAACTAAAATAACAATTGTGTGTGATAACTTATAACCTTAATGCACTAATAAGTTTTGGTTCATCTTTATTATAAGTTCTTGCATCATAGTTAATAGTTAAGTGTATCAACTATGATGCACTAAAATCAAGGTTATAACCTTAATGCACTAAAATCATGATTGTGATCGATAACTTTATAATTGTGATGCGATAATTTATAACCTTAATGCATTAAAATTATGATTGTGATGCGATAACTTTATAACCGTGATGCGATAAAAAATTTGGCGGGAATTTTGGCGGGAAAAAAATTGCCCAAAAAATTTTTTGCGAATTTTTTTTGGGGGTTGGGGGTGGGTGGGGGTATGGTGATGTGGCGTGATGATGTGGCGAAGGTGTGCTGTCACGCTACGCCATTTCATTCTAAGCTTTCATAATAACTCAACGTATATATATATATATATATATATATATATATATATATTAGGTAAATGGTTTTACCGGTAAATATATAACTAAAAATAATGTTATACAAATGGAATGTGGCGAAATACCACATTAACCTCGGGCTAAAAGCTTGATAAACTAGTGTTTATGACATGCCATAAACACAATGTACCTAGCTATATTACATCACCTAACTAGGCATAAAACAAGAAAATCAGTAACAAGCGAGCATAATCCACCTAAAACACGAAGGAACAAGTCGACCCAGAAGTCCTCCTTAAAACCATTTCTAAGAAAACCCAAAGGAAAAACCTTGGATTAGGGAAAAAGTACAACCTTACACAGCACTCCTCGTGTATAATACAAAAACTTGGAATCTTCCATTTATCAAGTATCGACGAGCCCATGGGGTTTTCCTTCTTGAACTTGAAGGTAACCGCTTCAACCGAACGGTAGAGACAATAATTTAAACCACTTCACTACGGTGAGACTTCTTATGCTTGAAAAGTCTTGAATTCGTTCCATCGAAATGTAATACGTAGTAGCGATGAATGGCGAGATATGATACTAATAACAAAACGCCTTTGATAAAGGAATAAGGAATGTGAGACGATATCCAAAGAAGGTGGGATAGCATCCATTCGGATAGAACCAGAACACGCAACAAACTGCATAGAAAGCGGGCGAAGAAACAAGTGAGGTGAGAGTTTGGAACCAAGTCACATAGCGGGCATCTAAGTACGTCCAAATCAACATTAGGACCAACATCCATTGCCGCATCCTATCTTGAGTCTTCAACTTCTGCTTTATAACAAGCCACAAATGTATAGCATGCCGAGGAATACAATGAGAAAAATATAATACCACTCCACCAAATCAGCCCTTAGGCGAAGAGAATCCTAAGCACCAGAAACCGAGAAACGACATAGATTGCCATCCAAAGTGCCCATAATAAACCGTCATCAGTATCGTTAAGAAGATTTGGTACCGAGAGATTAGCTAAAAGTGGAAACCTAGATAACCAATCAGAAGGCCATCGCCAAGCACCACTATCACTCACATCACAAACCGAATCTGATAAATTTAACCCAGCTCGAGCAATGTCTCTACAGTAAGCGAATCACGAATAGGGCTTAAATCACACCACATATCAAACCAAATGGATGTAGCCTTTCCATTATTAATCTTATGCCAAATGAAAGGACGTACCTTGGCTCTAATTGCAAGGAGCTTACACCATCCCCAGCTAACACCACCCAAGTAAGGGACATCCCAAAACTTCTACCACGAAGTTTATAAGAATGAATCCATTGAACCCATAAGGACTCTTTATGAGTCAAAATACTCCAAATATGCGTAGTCATAAAAGCAATGTTAAGTGCGAGAACTCTCTTTGAACCCTTGGATGAGAAGATCAATGAATGAAAATCATTGTGGCATTTTAGTAAATACAACAATAACCATATCTATTTAATTATTCGAATTTGGGATTTTATGTAATTTAACACTAGCCGAGTACCCGTGCATAGCAACGGGATTTTATAGCGGCATATAGTTGTAATGATATTTTGGTTAAGTGTTTTGTGCAACCAAATATCACTACAACTATCTATCATATATAAACTTTCGACATGGAGACTAATCATGTCCTCACGCATTGCACCCAATTTGTAAATCACCAACATTAAGTACGATAGATGACATTCTAATTCAACCTAAATTAAAGTTGTAAACATTAAGTACTACACATATAAATGAGTGTTACGAAACATAAACTAATTTCCTAACTAATAGTAAAATTAGAATTTAAAATGTGTCAAATGTTAGCATTCAAACCAACGAAATACATAGCGTGCGGACCATAATTATTCACCGAATGTCAATTATTAGTTTTCTCATTACCCACAATATTTAGCAATGAGAACCATACGGTAAAAGCATTGTAGGGTGAAGAAATTACATCTTTGTTTCACTTTCACTCTTGAGCAGAATAGAAGCTATAACCGTCATTAGCAGTTATTAACACCTTACAACTATCAACTAATGTTATTTTGTGTCATTTTTTGCATTAAGAAGCGGTTAAAATTTATTGCAAAATTGGTACATGAAACAATGTATATATTTCATTCAAAATAAAACAATGTACATACTTAATTCATAATAATAGCTAGAACGCATTTATTCAAAGACAAACTCATTTTCGACATCGGATCATAATAGTGAGTCCTATAATTACTCATCCAAGCACCACTAAGTTCCATTAGCAATTGAAGTGCACTTATACGAGGTGAAGCCAAGAAGTAGAAGCAACAACCCTCCTTATAATACATTGCATGATCCACTCTTGGGTTCAAGCAAAAATGAGCGTCGGTTCACTATTCAAATGGAATCACTAATTAGCCAGCAGAATCTTTAATTCTCAGAATGAAAACATGACTCTAATTGACCACGGATGCATAAAACCAAATGCTCTTAAAAAATATCTAAATATTGGATAAGGCCACTTTTAAGAAACTTATAAGTCAACAAACATAGTAGTTCAACTTCAACGGCAAAGGCAGTACTCACCGAGAAGCGATATAAATGTAGAACTCTTGCGGAAGCACCGATGGACACTATTTGTGGCTTAATTAAGCCACTTTGCCACACTGCGTAGTCCCACGGTACATATCGCCATGATAAGAAAATCCTACAACCAACCATATAAAAGAATTAAATAAACAAAATTCAAAATTACATTCTCATGTTTAGACAAAAAAATCCATAACTTTAATCACAATTCACAAAACTAAGTTAAAATCTACCACTCGACATAACAAACAACACTTCACATCTCCGACATTTCATATAACACACACCAATTAACCATCACAAAAATGCAACAGAATTTATACAAAAATGTAACGGAAACTTAACTGAATGTCATAATAATTCGCAACAAAAACGAAAACTACTACCTTAAATCCCACATCAATTTCTCTCGCTCTCCTCATTCCAACCTCGGCTCTTCATCATCCCGTCATCTTCCCTACTCGCTTCGTAAAAACACACAATCTCGAATTCATATCGATAAACATAAGCATAATTCCATAACTTCATATAATCTGAAACACACAATTAAATCAATTTACAAACAAAAATATCTTAAGCCGAGGCCATCTCCTTCGACTTAACTTCAAGTTCACAAACAAAGCCCTTCGAACTCCTCATCTTTCCTGTTACAAAAGAGCATAACACAATGATGATAAATTATTGAAACCTACAATTAAATATAAAATTGAAACCTTCAAAAGAAATCTATTGTAAAAAACAAAAGCTAAAATCCTAAAACAAAATTAAAATACAAACTTTCCACAATATAAGTGAACAAAACACATTTAAATGAAACCACTTACATGCAATCTCATTGTGTTGGCAACAATCTTCTTAGTCATCTTGATCTCTGCAGTGATACAAAACCTTTTTTTTTCTTTTTCTTTTTGCTTCAATTTTGATAAAATTAGGCACAAATTGATTTAGAGAGGGATTAGAGATCTTAACAGTGTAAAGTGTTTTTGCAGAAAAATAAGGGATTACTCCTATATAGTTTGTTTATAATGAAGAATGGAGCAGCGGCATCTACACAGATTCCAGCAAGATTAAAAAAAAAAACACTTAAATATATATATATATATAATTAAAAAAATACACATAAATCAATAAATAAAGAACTTCAAAACTAAAAAAAACAAACAAATCTCAAAGATCCGGCGGCGGCTACACAGATCCGGCAGTGGCTGCTACACATAAATCAATAAATCAACCTTGAAACTTGTGGTTTGATTTTTCATTTCCATTTGTTTGTATGTAGTATAGAAATCAATTTGCCAGTTGTGTTGCCATAGTAGAGATAGGTTTCAACCATGTCATGTGTTAAGATATTTCACTTTCATGGCGTGTAGGAAGTCAAACTTTCCTTCTATGCATTTCCAGTTTTCACTTTCAAGGTCAAAGGTTTTGTCCAGCAGTGTTTCCTAACATAGTTTCAATACTTTCCAAACTCCAACTTTCTTCTCCTTTGCACCAATGGGGAAGGTGTTCCACCAATGAATACTTTCCTTCTCGTTTGCACCAATAAATACTTTCCTGGAATTGTTTGAATACTTTCCAAACGCCTACTTTTTGTCAATTTTGTTCACTTTCAAGTTTGACCAAAAATTCAGTTTTCACTTTCAAGAAGACCATTTTTCCTTTATATTAGTAGAGAAGAGATGTGTTCTTTTTCAAAATTGTCTCTTACATTAAAGGGATATTGGGAGAAACCACTAAAATGAAAATCTTACATTTCCCAATTACATATATTCTTAGGCTTTTCCCTCCCCCACTAGTTAAACCTAACCTTACATTTTAATATAGCCACCGCCTCCACCATATCTCCTTCCTTGCACGCCAGAAAAATATGAGTCTCTACTTTTTTATTTTGTTTATGGGTGAGTCTGCAATAGTTAGGTGAGAGAGCTTAGGATTAGGAGAGCTTGAGCGTTTACGTATAATAATGGGGCTGCTTAAATAGAACATCGAAGAGCAGAAGAAGAGGCATCTGGCGGAAGCGACTAACCTAATGTCAATTCTGCCCATTTCTAGTCCGACAGGAATATCCATGACTCCTCATGGATTTGTTCTAGGATATGGTCATCTCAGTCGTCGAACCAGGTTATGATCTATTCACAACCCAAGGTGTCGCGTCAAATCTAACATGTACCTATTTCTTTAATATTAAAACGTTTTTTTTTTTCAGTATTGAACTTTAATGAATAATTTGTCGTGTTTTGTTTTTGTTTATAATTGAATGAAATATGGATTACAGAGAAACTGAATTGCGTTATGTTTAAGTTAGACATTGTTATTAAAGATGTGTGCAGTGTGAAGATGTATGATTGTTATTAAACATATTAGCATTCTTTATGTTTAAGTTGGACATTTTTTTTTTGTTTATAATTGAATGAAATATGGATTACAGAGAAACCGAATTTCGTTTTTGGATATTAAGCGAAGTACTATAAATCACATCAGAAATTTCTTTATATTATTTGTACATATACAATCATAAGATTTATCTGGTTATTTGCAGTTCAAGTTGTAGCTTTGTTATCATTGTATGTAATACTAGTGTGTTGTTAGGATTATAATATACATTTATTGGTGATTGTGTATAAATGTTGTTGACCTTACTGTAATTCAGTAGGTTTTTTGTTATTTTGATGATCATACAACCATCATGTATGCTTTAAAATTGTAGACACAAGTTACAAGGCAACACACATTGATAAGGATTTAAAACGTACACTTTTAATGGGTCATTTAAGCCCTTAATCGACCACTTTTATATCCGTTACTGCTTAATTTCGTTCATTTTCACTTTTTAGGTCTCTTGAAGCAAAATGCTGGAATAATGCGTATTTTGACGAAAAAGAGTGAATACATGAAGAAAATGGGAAAGTCAAGATCGAAGCCGCTCAGTTGCTCAAACCGAACACGATGGTGTCGATCAAAAGCGTAGCAGTCCCTCTATCTGATTTGATAAATACATGCACCGGATGGCTCGATGAAATTTTTTGCTCATAACACGATGGCGTCGGGCTTTGAAGAAGAAGGCGTGCTCGGACTTTTCATCTCAGACGGCCGGATCCGAACCAAGGCGGCGTCCCATCGAAGCCGGCGTCACGGCTCCAACATGGCGTCGTCCCATCGATAACTTGGCCAAGGCGAAAACCCTAATGACGACGATCGGCGGCATCCCACATATAAAGCGGCGTCGTCGCCAAGTGTAAATCTATATATAGAATTGATTTTTACGCATTTAAAGAGGTAGACTTTTGGAATAAAACCCTAAATGGTTGTAGTCAGACTTGGATGATATCTTGGGGTCCCAAACCCTATTTTACACATCAAGATAAGTGTTTTAATCAATAGTATCATTATGTCTTCCATTTATTGTGTGTATGCTTACTTGTTTAACATGTCTAGCTAAATTTCTTGTGTGTTTGCTTAGATCTATGAAACTTAGTTATTAATTATTGTTAGATTGTCTCTTATCTTATTTGTAATTGGCTTAAGAGTGCAACTAGGCTATCGTTGTGTTTAAATACCTGAGTAATCTTTGTGAAAATTAGTTTATGAATCACTTAGTGGATTTCATAGTCTAAACATCCAAAGATAACCTTAAAGTTAGTTTATGAATGACTTAGTGGATTTCGTATGCAAAAACCAATAGGTAATCTCAAAGAGTTAGGGCATAGGCACACCTTACGACCTTAGAAAACACAACGCGTTAAGAATAAGGACGTGACAATTCAACCAACAATAAAAGATAACTAGGGAGTAATAGTATCTAGGTGAACACATTTTTAATCATCATACGAGAACACAATCAAATAGACATAGCTACTCGTAGTAATAGATAATTAGAATAGTAGAAGTAATCGGTGAAGTACCACCCCAAACCAATTGCCACAGTTTTACCCTTAGCTTTCTAAAAACCAATAAAAGATAAAAAAAAAGAATCATCCTCAACCCACCTTAGCACGTCAATACACTTCTTGCTAGCATTCTATTCCTCTAGAACGATATCAATCCCGAGGGCTTACCCAATACTACACTACAACGATTAGGTTCACTTGCTGGGTGTTGAAAAACTTTAACGACGAAAGGAAGTTTCTTTGACCTCAAACGCGCTTCTTACGCGCATCACACATGCATTTCCTTTTGTTGTATAAATCCAATAGTGGCAATGGGACCTGAGTACCACTAGTGTTTTATAGGAAAATTTGGTATGTATGTGTGATGACGTGGTTTTATTTTGTCATTGTAATTTTTAGTTAGACATATATTACTTTACTATACTATCATCTAATGATAATCATTTTACGATTTTAGGAAACAGGAAATACACATGTTCTTTGAAGGCGTGCAAACATGTTTTTTGAAAGCGTGCACACATGTTCGAATGAATTCGATGAGAAACTTCAAATACATATGTTCTTGAAGATGTGCCATATGTTCTTGAAAGACATGCACATATGTTTTAATGAATTTGATGAGAAACTTGAAATATTATATGTTATTTGAAGCTGTGCACATATGTTTTAACGAATTTGATGAGAAACTGGAAGTACATATATGTTTTTTGAAGGCGTGCATGTATGTTTTTGGAAGACATGCACACATATTCGAAAGAATCTGATGAAAAACTTTAAATATATATATTTTGTGAACATATGTTCTTAGAAGGCGTGCATATGTATATTCAAAATGATACATTTGATTTGTATTTCATTTGATATAAAATTTTGTGTATTATATTATGTTCTTGATTTGTAATAAATCTAAAGGTTACGACTATAATTTATGTTTTTAGTGTTTATTTAAGAAGTTGTAGAACATACGGCAGAAATATACTGTAATTACATTTTTAAGTAAAACTCATATGAAGTTTAAACTATTGTACAATAAAAATACATGTAAATTTACATTATTTAAAATAAACACATATGCACCTTGACTTCTAGAAACATGCATGCTAAGAAAAAAATATATATAAAAAAAAATAATAATAATAATGGGATACTTAAAAACAAGATTTAATAAAAAAGTCTAAGAAATATAAAAATTGTCTTTTACTATATTACCCTTTAGAGTAAATAATAATCTTTAATATTTAAAAAATCTCATTGGTGCAGAGGAGTTCTACATGACTTAACGTGGTTACGAATATATATATATATATATATATATATATATATATATATATATATATATATATATTAAAAAAAACATTTAACAACAAACTTAAATTTCATTAATAATTCAAACCTTACATAATAATTCAAATAAAATTAAAACATTATAATAAATTCAAATAACATTAAAACATTACGATAATAAAATGATTAAACTAGTTATGATTTTGACGATGCTAAATGTCTTCCACAAAATCGGCTTTTAGGCTAAGATGAGTTGTTTTGTCGATTATCTCCTTGATAATTTTCAACGATTCCACATGCGCTCTTACGGGATCATAAGAACGGTGCTTCTCCGCTCGAAAGAATATGGGAGATATCGTCCGCTCTTCGTCCTGAATTATCATATTATGTAATATGATGCATGTGTACATTATATCTGATAGGCGTTTTTTGTCAAACCCTTTAGCCGGATGTTTAATCATTAGCTACTTGGTCTTTAGTACACCAAAAGCACGTTCCACATCTTTCTTTGCTGCTTCGTGCATCGTCTTAAACAATATTCGTTTGTGATCATCCGTCCATGGATTTTTTATAGACTTCATATGTAACACCCGCCTTGCTCGGACCACAATATTATGCACTTTGCGCATGACTCACGGCTTTGTTTTGTGGCCTCATGTGAATACTTCTCGATGGGTCACCGAAGCCATTACTACTCCACATCAGACGCTTTAACTGGTTCCTAAGAACTCCACCCACAATAGACCACAAAGCGTTGTGTCATTGTAAAGTGACGTTATCTTATGAGCCGGCATCTCTCGAGCCAGCGGTAGATGTAGGATTTGCTTGGGGTGTTACATCATAATAACGGACCATTAGGATATATTCCATCGACAAGATAATATCCTTGTTCATAAGTCATGTCGTTAGCGAATTCCACATCCGGTGTTCTCCACTTTTGATATCATTGAAAAGGCGATTGACGTAAAACATTAATATCGTTATTCATCTGGCGACATCAAAGAATGCATGCCCAACGGTTAAAGTTTTTTTTTTTTTTTTTTTTTTTTTTTCAATAGTTACTTTCAATTTTTTATTTTTCAAATGGTTACATTACGTTTTTGTCTTTTTTTTAATGCTAGCCCCCAAACGATTGAGGTCGTCCAAACGACCCTTATCCAAAACAAATTTGCGATCAATCGAATTAGAAATGGTGCCACAATAAGGCCGATCGAGTAGGATCGACAAAAGGATCGATCGTTCAAGCCTTACTGTGTTTAGCCTAAGAATTATGTCAACAAAACCACAAATTATAAACTATCAACTATTCTCAAAATAGTTGGGTATAATAGTATTGCGTATGGATATTCAAAAAATGAATAGAAGTTGATATATTGAACTATAAAAACTTGCTTAGAATTAGCATTAATATTGGAAAAAGAATGGTAACATATGTAATTTAAATAGTTGGACGTGAATTAAAATGAGAAAAAATAAATATATCTACGTCCGATACCGTATTAAGTGTCCACTTTGATTTTTTAAAGTCTTTCTTATTTAACTTTTACCATAAATTCTATTATTTGTGTTATATAATAATTGATGCAAAATATATGAATGGATTGAGTTTTAAATATATTTTTATCGGTATAATTTTCATCAAGTATTATATAGCACAAATAAAAATATTTACGGTTAAAGTTGAACAATAAAAACTTAAAAAAATAAAAGTGAACATTGAATATGAGACGGAAGGAGTAATAGTTAACCAACCTCTACTAATCATTATGTTTCTCATTCCCTCCCAATTTCTTTTAATTAACTTATTTATTGTTGAGCTCAATGAGCTGAGAATAATTTTATTTAGACCTTGGCCTAGAGTGTTTTAATTGGGCTAAACATATGTGGTTTATAATCATATCTCTAAGCCCACTTATCACGATTAACGAGCAGCATGCTTATGAGTTTTATTGGAATATAGTTAGTAGTTTTATCTTTTATGTATTTAGAGTTCAGAATTTTTAGAAAATGAAGATTATTTTCAGTATTGATCAAAGTTTTATATTTGAAGTTTTAATGATTATGGAACTATCAATGAACGGTAAACCTTCCAATTCGGACCAAGTACCCTCGATAAATCTAACCGGATGGTTGCAAAACGCTCTTGTTTTCGGTCTTTTAATGTTTCATATTGCAAAGTAAAACATTTGGGTTTGGTTTAAAATTTTTAATCGAACATAAAAACCGATCATTTGACCCATACTTAACGTGCATAATCTATGTTATCGGATTAAATTTTTTCCAAAAATTTGTGCCGTGTTTGTGCCTATAATCCATGTTGTATTTTCATCTCATGTGGATAGTTGTTAGCCCTACAGTGACATCTACATTAGAAAGAAAAATGATTGAGATGTCTAATAATATGATTAAACTTGTGCCTAAATCAGCATTTCAATGATTTATTGATTTGTGAAAATTGGTTCATTTGCTGTCATTAACAGGATACTGCCTAGGATTAGACATACAATTAAACATACTAGTTAGGAATGCCAATCAGTGCTCCATTAGAAATGCACCTATAACTTCCTAAGGTGTTGCCTATTCGAGACCAATGTGTTTATTTCTTAGTCAAATTTTATATATATGCCATATGGACTATGGAGTATAGCCAAGTGGTAAGGTATCGGTTTTTGGAGTTATTTGGTTACTATATCTTGCTACTACAACTAGTTGCATTTGTTTTAAATATGTTGGTCTCAAACAAGTTTTATACGATTCGGTTATGAGTGTTTCTTTATTGAGATTGTATTATTTAACAAGTCAAAATTGGTTTCATGGGAGTTGTATAAGGAATCAAAGTTTGAGTTAGACTCAAATTTAGGTATTATTACAATATATTATCGGCTAAATTTTTGTCATTTTATACCAAATTTTTATTTTACTTTTGGCCAAATTCGTTTTGTCTCTTAAACCGATACTTTTTCCTCGGAAAGACGGAAATAGATGAAGATTATAGTTGCGAAAATTATAAGCGGCAAACTATTATAGTTGCGAATTATAGTTAAGCTACTGTTTCGTATATGAAGTAGATAAAGATTGTTTATTAGGTGGCTTTCGACTTAAAAGCAACAATTAAAAAAATGTATATGGATGTAAAATATGTTATCGAAAGAAATAAAAACTAAATGTAGATTAGTAATTATACGGTTCTCAGGTTAAAAGTTAATTTTAAGCAAATATTTTTATCTCTTTATGCATACTCTAGTAGATATTAGCATTATCATGTCATTAAAGAAATTGGCTACATGCCTGCATGATATGTGTACGTATCTAGTTATGTTTTCATCCAGAGACGGAATCAAGGGTTCTCGCGAGGTCCCGAGATATCCATAAATTTTTTCAATGTAGTATTAATTTTTGAAAAAGTATCGATTTTTCATAAATCCGTTTTAAATGTATCCGGTTCATCGAAATGTGTTTTAAATTTTATTTAGTTAGGGGGGTGGCAACACACACGGTATGCCATCGGCATCGTGCGGCATCGAGCGGCAAACCATTGCCACCTCTGCGGCATCGAGCGGCATGGCATGGAGGGCGGCATGGAAAGAAATGAAAGGAGGAGCGTGTCTCAACGTTCAAAATTATAGCCGTTGGCTATTTTGAGTCAAAATAAAAAAAAATTAAAAAAAATTCTCATATAAATATACACTTTAAATCACCAATTCAAATCACATTCTTCTCATCTTCTTCTTCCAAAAATTATATTTATAAAAAGGATGGACGCTAGGAAAGGTAAAATGGTTCCACTCATCCAAAGGTCGTGGGCGGCGCTCTCGATCACAACCCGTTCGTCCATGAGTTCAATCACAACCATCTCCTACTATCCCGAAATGAGTCCTCGCCGGTCACTATTATCCTCAACCTCCACCGATGAACCTTCCATCTCATCAACACCAATATTATCCCCAACTACCTCCGTACATGATGTCGACGACTAGTGATTTCGACCGGGTTCGGTGAATACCGTGACGCTCCCACGCGGCGTGAACCGAGTGTCGAATCGACCACTACCGTTATATGATTACGAGGATGATGACGTTGAGTATGTTCCCAAACGCAACAAGAAAATCCAATCAAGATACATGTTTTTTTTGTTATTCGTTATTATTGTATTAATTTTATTTGTTATAATTTTATTTGTTATAATTTTATATGTTATAATTTTATTTGTTATAATTTTATTTGTTATACTTTTATTTGTTATAATTTTATTTGTTACACTTTTATTTGTTATAATTTTATTTGTGATACTTTTATTTCTTATAATTTTATTTGTTATACTATATATTAGGCGATGAAGAAGTTCAAGAAGTCCCAAAAAACATCGACTAGGCGGAGAAAAGAAATTGGACGACAAGCGAAGAGGTTGCTTTGGCAAAAGCGTGGGTTCATATTTCCACATGTCGAAAAGTCGGTAATGAACAAAACTAGAGATGGTTTTGGAAAAGAATTCAGAAAGATTTCAAGACAAACTTGAAAAATACTACCGAACTCATCATACTTGAACACAAAGTGGGAAATATGAACACCGCCATAACGGCCTATACATCCAATCGGTATAATTTTAAACTCTATATAATTGTATTAATTTATATAATTTTACTAATTTATATAATTGTATTAATTGTAGAAACGTCTTCGTGAAAGTGGGTGTAGCGATCTTGGCGTCATGAAAATGCCTTGGCCAATTATGAAAAGAAAACAAAGGGCAAAGATTTTACTCATATTGAAGCGTGGGAGGTTGTTAGGGGTGAAGACAAATGGTTGGAACAACCATGTGTGGAGTCAGAAAGCTTGACTAGTCTTGAAAAACGAAGAAAATCGTCGTCATCTAGCTACCGGAGGCGGTAGCAATGAGAATGCTCAGATCTGCCTTGGGACTTGAATGACGACACAACTCATACGGAAAAGAAAAGGCAATAAGGCCGAGAGCTTCAGTCGACAAATGAAAGTATTCTTTGAGAGCTTGACAACCACGTGATAAGCAAAACACAAATATTGGAATCGATAGCGGAGAAAAGATGCGCAAGGATGACTTGGCGAGAAAAATTGTTGTCGGCCCAAACAGTAATATTGAAGAAAAGACATGATGAGGCACGCGAGGTTCTATAACCAACCTCACGATCACATAAATGATCCGAGAATGCGAGAGATCACGATTGCCAAAAAGCGTGAGTCTGCGGAGAAATATGGATGGTAACGGATATTTAGATGCGTGCTTCTTTTTAGTATACGTAATTTTTTAAGTATTATGTAATTTTTTATTATTAATGAAATATTATGTTTTTATTTAATTGTTTGATTTAATTATGAATTAAAAAAAAAAATGTGAGGTATGGAATGACCATTGCCACTAAAAAACTATGGTGAGGTATGAGTGAGGTATGAGATTAGGTGGAATGAAATTATTGGTGGATTGTGAGGTATTGTGAGATATGGTCCTAAACCATTGCCACCCCCTTAGTATACTTACAAAAAAAAAGTGCACCCAGACTCCCGATCATATTTGGTTTTGGTTTCGTCCATGTTTTCATCTATTGTGACATTTTTATGAGTTTTGTTTACGCTAAATTTCCTTGGTAATATTGTAACTTCTATATCAAAACATTCATTGGACAAGAAGTATTTATCAACGGGTCAAATGGTATTGTTCTTATTGTTTATTTTTCAGATTCAAAACTCAAAAGTAAAATAGACGCAATATTATGCTAGAAAGAGTCGTCTTAATGTAAAGTATCACTATCAGTATATATACAAGATCGTCGACTTCCAAGTAAAAATGAAATGGTCAAATCGAAGATGTCATATAAAACAATCGATATCTATTTAGTTGGATGTCTTAGAAGCAATCAACTTTTTAGTGCAACTGTTGCAACAAAGAGTATTTCAGTATCACGTAACCATGCATCATGTCGAAAATACATGTTGATCGTTTTGTTGTAGCATCCGATCAACTCTAGCTCGATCATCAACTAATTTGCAACGTTGGTCGTATTCAGAACACGCAAGCCGGTTTTCAAGCGCGGTAACTTAATTAGTATATATTCAAACTAGCTTCATAGCCCGCCCGGATGGGCGGGCAAGCTTCATAATTTTACTTCACGAATTCTAACTGAACGTAAATAAATAATTAATACCGCAAAATATCTTAAACCCAAAAATTGAAAAATAATAATGAAGAAGTTAGTTTTATACAAAGGCTAACGTGAATTCAAATACGAAATAAGACTTCTTTGTAAACGACATTTGTGGCGGAGTTTGAATAATTGTCATCTTTGTCCTAACAAAGAACCTTCAATCCTTTCTTGCTCTCGATTTTGACACAACCACATATAGTTGTCGGCCTTTGTAAAACAAACCGCCCACGACAATGTTGGCATTGACTTTTATTACCACGTGCTTGAGCAAAAAAAAAAAAAAAAAAAGGTTAAATAACATCTGCGCTTGAGGTTTTGGTTCCTTTTATCATTATAACATCATGTTGTGCAATGCACTCTACCACCACTTAATCGGCTTGTCCAAGAAATGATAAAACATATGTTTCCTCTCCTTTCATGTCGGCAAAAGTTGACACCGGATCAAATCAAAAATGAAAATCAATTTCAATAATAAAATCAACATAAAATAATCGGGTTAAGACTATTGCCAAAGTCGCACAAGTTGCCTTTGCTACATGGTGTTAATCCTCCATTCGCACACGTCTAACAACAATTGCCCAACCTCCACAAATATTGAACTTTAACACACCAAATATCATTTAAAAGCGACATGTAGAAATTGTACCATTGTCAAAACATGATCAAGTGTAAGGATTATACCTTGAGTGCCATGTCATCAATTACCTTTGTTGTTAAAACAACATTAGAGCCAACTAACATTTTGTGAAACAACACAATCAAAGTAGTGTTAATTGGGTCACTTGCTATATCAAATAGTACACTGAGTTAATAAATCAAAAAGAGATACCATGATCTAGTTCCTATTGTCTTTTTTGGTTAAGCATAAGCGGAACTCGAAGCCAATGTTTTTGTGGAAAATATTGACATCTAGACAAATGAAAAATCATAAAACAATGTCAAACTAATCCATTATGCATGAAAGTGGAGCCCATATTAGGATACTTAGCGTTTTGGTAAGTTTGTTGCATACTTCGGCTACCAATTAGCTTCACGAATATCGCGATGCACCACATCAATGGGTTCATTTGTACCAATATTGAAGTTCGGATAAGAAATAAGAATATTTTCATATGCGTAATGAGTCACATATGTTTGTACCGCTTATTGAATTGCAGACCAAATTGTGGCCATTGTTGGCATACGTGTAGTCTTCTATAGTAGCTTCGGTCCATGCGACTTTGTCTCATCAGGTAGTGCTATTACTCTGCAACTAAATCATATAGAAAAGGCTAAAATTTTATGATATTGAAATAATTTTGTTTCATATTTGATATAATTGTACCTTCGCATCAAGTCTTCAAGTAGGTCTTATAAGTCAAAGCACCACCAGTCATGATAGGCCGCACATACCATTTATGTGCTATATTTTCCAGGAGTTAACTGCACTTAATAATTCTTTCTGCATATTAGGATCTGACACGCCATTGCACTTATTTCAAGCGCATGTCTTACATGAAGACTAAGAAGCTTGGAATCCGAATGCAAGGAGCTGGAGTTCCATTGAGTAGTGAATCGTTATATTATTAGGAGCCTAATACAAAAACAGTTGAAATTCAATATACCAGTGACGAACAGGTTGGTCTACTCCTGCATTAGCTTTTGCATCAAATGGACAAGTCAAGGGCTTAGCAATTCAAATGGTTATAACATTTGTATATAGGAGGAAGTATAAGCATAATTGCAATGGTCTTTGGAGTTTCAACTGATGTAAAGAAAAAGATTGTATGGGCTCTGTATGCTTTTTAGCCTTATTGAGCATATATTTTGTTTGGACCGTTACAGATAAACCAAACCATAGTAAAATAAGATAACCTCCGAAAATCGTTAAAACAAAATCCAAAAATAAATCACCCAAAAATAACATTAAACTCACTGAGACATTTAATCAAACAACTGGCATGCAAACAAAATCCATTACCTAAAATCGTTAAAACACAAAACCTACAAATTAAATCACCCAAAAATAACATTAAACTCACTGAGACATTTAATCAAACAATGGCATGCAAAAGAACCAATCAAACCCACGAAATCCACTATGACTAAAATTAAGATCAATTGCAACACAAACATAAAATAACATCAAATGAAAACACTTGATTCATTTAAAAAAAAAGACACAATAATTTTATATGATTAAAATTGAAAAGATATACCTAAGCGATCGAAATTTGGGGAGGATTAAGAAGATCGTATGATGATTATCTAGCGTTGATATTAATTTGGTTTCTTGAGGAGTTAATGATTATGTCCGAAAGCCGATTGATGATGATATTGATTGAAAGAGATGTTTTTTTAGGGGAGGCGTTTGTTTGACTTTTAAAAGCTGCTTTTAAAATAGTTTGATTGGAGCGCATAATTTGGAATTGCCGATTGAGTAGGGATTTGTTTGGGAAGATGGCAAGTGTTTTTCTTGAATATCAGTTTGAAAAGAAGAGTTTATATCATAAAATGTGTGTTGCTCCATTGGTTGTGGCACATGTATCTGTAGGTCTAAACCCGAGTTCGAACCTAGCAGGGTACAATTTTTTTTTCTTGTGTAAATAGATATTGTGCCTAGTCACCATTTCCACATCATCAAATGATGCGCCATGTCAACATTAAAATGTCTAGTCAGCATTAATGACGTGTCATATATAGTCCCATATATATATATATATATGTGTGTTGCTCCATTGGTTGTGGCACATGTATCTGTAGGTCTAAACCCGAGTTCGAACCTAGCAGGGTACAATTTTTTTTTCTTGTGTAAATAGATATTGTGCCTAGTCACCATTTCCACATCATCAAATGATGCGCCATGTCAACATTAAAATGTCTGGTCGGCGTTAATGACGTGTCATATATAGTCCCATATATATATATAGATTTACTAAATTCTTGGTTTAAGTATTCAGTTTACTAGAATTTTTGTATTGTTTTATTTTAAAGTGAAGAAATATATCTTTAAGTTACCTGAATGCTACTCAAAACCAAGGAGATTTTTTTAATGGACGTGCCAACAACTTGAAGATATTTAGTTTTAATTTAGGCAAATATATAAGTTGTGACTTGTGAGCACCTTCATTACCACCAATTCGTTGTTATACATTTCTTTATATTATGTTGGTATGTGATTAATATTATTAAAATTTTATAACAAACTTGTGTGGGTAGGAGGTCTAATTCCAAGTAATTAAGCAATGGTTTATATAACATCTATAGTATTAGTTTACAAGATATGCCGCTTAATATTAGTTGTCAATTGACCAACTGTTATATATTAGTAGTAAACTTAAATATAGATTAGGGACTTAATTGTACTTTGTAATAAGATTATGTGTTAGACATAAACTAGGATTAGGTAGCTTGGAGTGCAAGCGAAACTTGTTTCCTATTTGAATTAGGAAAGGTTTCTACCTCATCTCTATAAATAGAGATGAGGGGATCTAGTTAATTCATTCTTCTTCCTCGTTGTAATAGCTTTATTAGGTATTTAATAAAGGTTTGATGCGAGTATAACGTGTGCATATTCTTGTCGGTTCTTTGTAGTCGATTGTGTCTTCGTGTTTGCTACTTGTGCTCGATACAACTCGCGATCTAGCGTTCGCGATCGAGCTTCGGGTTGTTGGCGGTTTTGTCCAACAAGTGGTATCGAGCCGAGTTCTTTGTAGTCTATCGTGTCTTTCGTGTTTGCTACTTGTGCCGATACAACTCGCGATCTAGCGTTCGCGATCGAGCTTGAGTTGTTGGCGGTTTGTCCAACAAGTACGATGGTGATATACATCTTTAGTGAATATCGGATGACGATTGTAGGATTCTGACTCATTGTTTTTTTTTTTATCGGGATTCTACTGACCTTTTTTTTTTTTTTTTTTTTTTTTTTTTTCCGGCAGATTCTACGGTTTAATGAAGAATAGCCTTTTCGATGATAAATGTGTCGTCCTATGTGATAAACAACGTAGAACGAGGCTTTTACTCAAAGCTCGTTCATGTTCTCAACTTCTCATGATCAATGATTTGATATTTAATAATTATTATTGAACGTCCATAAGGTTAACACTGCGATTACAAAAACGGTCACTAATTTAACTCTAGAGATTCTTTGCGTGACAAATAGTTACATAAATAGTCCTTAAAAGTTACCACGTTTAACAAAAATCATCTTTGTGTGAAAAGTTACATAAATAATACTTATCATTACCTTAATTTATGAAAATCGTCCCTATGTAAAAAAAAAAAAATTAGTCGATTCTTCTTTCCTTTTTAAAATTTCACATAAATATTTTTAACTTTACGTCCAAAATTTAATTATATTTTCTTTCGTTTTTTAATTTTACATAAATACTTCTAACTTTATGTAATTGTATTAAACTACTTGTAGTTTTTAGTATAACTAAATTAGCAAGTTTTTGTTTTCTTTCTCTAAAATTAACTATCTAATTATTTGTCAAACAATTTAACATTATAAGTTTTATACCTATAATCTATTTGTCAATGATTAAAACATTATATAAGTAAAACTAAAACTGATTTTAGTAACGTAAATGCTTATAAATTAAAGTATATAAATTAAAAATAAATATGTGCATAAGTTCCTAAGGCTAGGCGCGTGGTTCGGGAATTATCGATTCGAGCAACCAAGGTGACCGACTTTGAAGTTAGTCGAGGCTTTTGTGGAACATCGGTCGAAGGAAAACAAAAAACACAATCGGTCGAATTTATGACCGATATTTGCACACAAAAACTATGTCCATTAAAAAACAAAAAAAAAACAAAATAAAAAACAAAACCCTCGGTCATCGATCGTGACAACTTAGTTGTGTCTGGTCACTTAAGAGAGAAAGTTGATGTGGCAGGCGGTGATCCAAGTCACGACTGTGAGTAGCCTAAAAATAATAACAGCCTTGTGAGTTGGTAGAAAGTTTTTATCTTTAGTTTTCAAAGGCACTCAAATGGTGGTTTGCTTACTTGCACAGTTGCACTAGACGTGGTCGTTTACCTACAACCACTATGACCCACCACTAAACAAAACAATGATAGATTTGTAAGTTATACTTATAACTCATTAAATACGAGTATACAAAATTATTATTATTAATTATAAGAATAAAGAAAATGCTAAATAACCTCACCACGAGGACGGTGCATAAAGTGTTAAGACATGCATGCGGTTTATATCTTAATGATAAACCACTCACCTCACATAAATAAATGCTCTCAGTTATCTTAGGCTATGTTTGGCGACGGGACTTATAGAGCTTATGAGAATTTAAGCTTTTAAAATAAGTCGGCTGATAAAATAAGTTTCATTTATCACACAAGCTTATGAAGAAAATAAGTAATAAGCCTTCATAAGTTCAAGCCCATAAAAAGAGGCTTATAGAGGTTTATGGTTAGTTAAATTACTTAAACACCCTTAAAAAAAATGAGTTATCACGTAAAAGCTGAAAATATATATGAATTTTATTTAACGTATTTTTATGTGATTTTACATTAATAAGTTTTACCTACAACTAATTCGCCAAACAACTTTATAAAATGTAGCTTTTTTGAACATAATATAAGTCTCACCTCAACTTCAGCCTCAACTCAAGCCTCGACCCGTTCTGCAAACATGCCCATAAGGGTGCGTTTGGTTCGTAGTATGTTTTGAAAGGAATTGTGATCCGTAAATGAATTGTACTTTAAATGAATTGTAATCCAAAAGTCGGAGTGTGTTAGAATTGTAATTGATGATTCTTTCACCGTGTTTGGTTGGATCATAACGTAATTTAATTCAAAATAATAATAATAATAATATTAATAATAATAATAATAATAATTATTAATAAATATAATAATAATAAAATTATTATTATTATTATTATTATTATATATAAACATTATTATTATTATTATTATTATTATTATTATTATTATTATTATTATTAAATTATATTAAATGTTTATTTTATTATTATTATATTATTATTATTATTTTATTTTATTTTTATTTTTATTATTATTATATAAGCATTATTATGATAATAAATATTATTATTTTCATATTATTATTATTATAATAAATATATATTATTATTAGTATTATTATTATTATATAAATATTATTATTTTAATATTTATATTAAATATTTATTATTATTATTATTATATTATTATTATTTCATTTTAATATCCTATTATTATTATTATTATATAAATTTTATTATAAATAAATATTTATAATTATTATAATATAATTATTATTATTATATTTTATTATTATTATTATATAAATATTTATTATTATTAATATATAAATATTATTATTTTAGTATTTATATAATAATAATAATAATAATTAATATAAAATTTTGAATTACAACGTAATTCAAAACTTTTCATCCAACATCCTATGTAATCTAAATTCCCTCATTTGATGTAATTGTAATAACTGAATTACAATTACAACACAAACTAAACAGTCTACATAATGTAATCTAAATTACAATTTCTTCTATTCTGCGAACCAAACAGACTACGTAATGTAATTAAATTACAACTACATTCAATTACGACGGATTACGACAAACTAAATACATATTCCTAAAATTATGCTTAACAACTCTTACGGCGGATTTGCATGTTTTTAACTCTTAAACATAACTCTTAGTATAATTATGCTTATCAACATCTTAAAAATAATATATAGAATAAAGCTAGAAAATATTTTTAAAATTAGGAAGACATGTTAACTCTCTCCTTAATTTTAATGAACTATGCAACGTGGCCATGGACCAATACATTCAAACTAATCATTACATTAAACTTTAATGTATTTTCAAGCTATTTAAATACGTATTCCTCATAGCGGAATATTTGTATTAAAAGAAATAAGTTAGTGGAAAAGTCTTTATAGAGTACAAAAATAGAATATTGGGAAATAAGCACTACAATAAATTGCTCGCTTGCTCACACTTTTTTCTTCACACTTTTTAAACCGTGAACTTTTCTTTTAACATCTTCACACTTATAAGTGTGCAAAAATTATTCACACTTAAAAGTGTGAAAAGTTGTTTAAAATCATATTATTCTAAATCTTGGCTGAAAGTGTGAACTTTTTATAAATCTTCACGATTCTGAGTGTGAAATTATATCTTATATCCATTTGGTTCACACAAACCAAGTGTGAACTTTCTAAATCCACACACTTTTAAGTGTGAACACATCTTAATAAATGTGAAAAATTAACTATTTTGTTATAGTGAAGATTAGTTCTACCAAAATGCATGCGAAGACAAATTCATAAAGAGTTGTTCTATAATTAGCAATTTTTTTTACTCTATGATAATAATAACATGAAGAGTTGTTTTATACTTTTATATCAGTTGAATTAATTTTCCTATCATGTTAAAATATATATATATATATATATATATATATATATATATATATATATATATATATATATATATATATATATATATATATATATTTCTATCCATAGAAATAAACAATGAAAAAGAAATTATGTGACTCCCAACTTGACAAAATCTGAATTTGGTACTTTAACTTTATAATTTTAAAGCCCACTTGACAAAATCTGAATTTGCTAATTTATTTCTTGTGATAAATTGTTTGCTATTGAAAATGAGTCCAAATTATTAGGAATTAGGTTTGACCACACATCGACTACACCACGTTCGTCTTTCGTCTTCATAGGTGGCTCGAATGAGAAAATAACAAGCTATTGATGAGTTGGTGGGAAATTGATTTTTAATAATAATATCCAGGTCATATTAGACTTTAGGTTAATTTGAATTAAAAGTATTCAAATTTTTTTCTTAATAAAGTATCGAACTTAATTTTATGTGTAATGTAAGATTTTTCTTGATGTTTTTTGCTTTCAAAAAAGATATTATCAGTTTGTTTTTTTAGCATAAATGCTTAATTAATGTAGTGTATCATATATATTAGGCATTAAAAAGTTATATCGTGATATCGTTACTCGCGACCTCTTTAGAAAAGTCAGAAAATTTTAGTATCCAATCCTCTCTTCGAACACTCATTATCCTTTAATTGGAGTCTTGTTTACTTCTTCATTTCACTCTATGCTCATTTTTACACCGAAGTTGAATCTCGGACTACATATCTTAGGAGAGGCCAACGTGTGTTATTTGTTTTGTTACAGCTTGGAGCACACAACACTGAGCTGAAGATATTTAAAGGTCCAAACCTTTCAACTTACAACACCAAATTAGGTGATTGCATCGACAAATTTTCGCCATCTAGGAACCCGCTAGTCACTCTACCTTTTGGTGAGCTATTGTAGGTCCTAACTACACTTTCGAGCTTTCGACACACATGAAGAAGGGAGGAGGTAGCAAAACAAACACAAGCACCTCTAACGGATACCAACAAAGGCAGAATATGAGGTTAAGCTTATGATGCTTAATTATCCTGAAAATTATTAGATTAGGTTAATTCCCCATCATCTCATTAACATCAAACGTAAAGTATATATACACGACATTGTCGTGTGCCACAATTAAACGAATATGGGCTAGGCCCAATGTAATAATAATAGAACATATACTGTAAATAATCTAAGCTAATACACCCCTGTAGTTTGAGCAGGAGGCATTCGAACGTTCAAACTTGAGCAAAACTCAAGAAACAACACAGTAGGCAACCCTTTAGTAAAAATATCCTCATATTGAAACCGGGAGGGAACATGGAGAACATGAACTTGTCCCGAAGCAACATAGTCACGAACAAAATGAATATCAAACTCTCTATGCTTGGTACGTTGGTGATGAACATGATTAGTAGACAAATATATTCCACTTACATTATCACAATAAACAAGAATAGCAGCAAACAACGGAGCATGCAGTTCATGTAACAAATTGTGGATCCAAGTCGTTTCTTCAACGACATTGGCAACCGCGCGATATTCGGCTTCAGCAATGGAACGAGACAAAGTAACATGTCGTTTAGCAGACCAATATAAAAGATTATCACTAAGAAACATACAATGGCCAGAGGTAGACTGACGAGTGACCAGACATCCGGCCCAGTCAACATCATTATAAGCAACAAGCTGAGTCATCGACGAGGCATGGAGCTGAACACCATGATCAAGATTACCACGTACATAGCGGAGAATGCGCTTCAAAGCAAGAAATGTAGTTCCCGAGGATCATGCATATACAGACATACCTGCTGAACAACATAAGATAAATCAAGGCGTGTAAAGGTAAAGTACTAAATAGCGGTAACATGACTACGATATAAAGTAGGATCAAGAATGGATCCCCTCGGGTCCAAGCTTGGACTCGATATCAACAGGAGTTTTGCACGAATTGTAGTGGTGCATATGGGCTCTCAAGAATTTCCTCGGCAAATTTGGTGTGATAAAAGCATACCAAACGCAATCCGTTGAGCGAGATGCTAAGAAAATAGTTAAGCGAGCCAGAACCTGTCATCACAAATTCACCATGAAGAGAGGCCAAAATATCTTTGAAGTAATCTCATGAGGAAGGCGAAAGTATAATATCATCCACATATAATAGGAGATAAGCAATATCGGACCCACAATGATAGATAAATAGAGATGAATCTTGACTATGCTAAAAACCAATCCGAGTAGCAATGCTAGCAAATCGCTGAAATCAAGCCCGGGGGGCTTGCTTAAGTCCATATAATGATTTCTGCAAATGACAAACATGATTTGGTCGAGCATAATCAACAATTTTGGGAGGCTGATGCATATAAACCATCTCAGATAACTGGCCATGAAGAAAATCATTCTTCACATTGAGCTGGTGAATGGACGAGTCACGAGAGATCGCGAGACTCAAAATCGTGCGAATGGTAGCCAGTTTAACCACCGGGATATATGTCTCATCATAATCAATCCCTACATTGTTGCGTCCATTTGCAATAAGACGAGCCTTATACCTGCTTAAAGAGCCATCTGCATGAAACTTATATTTGAAAAGCCACATTGAACGAACATCATTTAAATTAGTTGGATGGAGCACAAGGACCCACGTTCCGTTAGTAGTTAGAACATTATATTCATTTAACATAGCTTCTTTCCAATTAGAGTCACGAAGTGTATGGATATGAGAGCGTGGAATTGGCGAAGTAGTGGTGACATGGCAATTAATACGTTCAAGCGGTTTAAAAATGTCGGCTTTAGCACGAGTGACCATGGGATGTGTAGACACGGTTTGAGGTGTTGGCTCGTCATTTGGAACAGGTGGAGCCGAAGGTTGAGTAAATGTTTCAGTAAGTATTGTATGGTCATTTGTGATAGTTGTGACCGAAGGTTGGGCTTGTCCAGTATCTTGTTGGACCTCGGTAGGAATGTGGGGTGAACTGGGCTCGTCTGTTGGACTGTTACGTGGATCAAGCGTGGCATTTGTAAGGGTGGGTGCGGGTGGCATATTTGATAAAGGTGGAGGTAAAAGAAAATCATAGGTTGGTTGTGGAGAAAAAGTCATAGTACCGAGCAGAAAAACGTTTGCGTCAAAACGAACATGTCTTGAAATAATAATCTTATTTGAGGATAAGTCGAGACACCTATAGCTATGGTGATTTGCGCGGTAACCAATAAAAATGCAAGGTGTGGAACGGGGTTGAATTTTATGGTCAACATCAACGTGAGGATAGCAAAGACATCCAAAAACACGCAAATGTTCACAGGTGGGTGTTTGGTTATGAAGTTTGGTGTATGGGATTTCGTTATTAATGGCGCTCGAAGGTAAAATATTCAAAAGGTGGGCGGCCATATTAAGGGCTTCCACCTAGGGGCGGATCTAGCTTATACACAGGGTATGCACGTGCATACCCTATATAAATTTTTAGTAGTATAAAACAAATTGTTTTTTCTCAAATATAACTATAAAATACACTAAAAGTTTATAAGTGCACACCCTCTAAAATACACAAAAAAATGAGTGCATACCTTAATTTAACACACCATTGATTGAAAGAAAAAGGAAAGAAAAAAGAAAAGAAACAGCACCGTAACTGAAGCAGAGGTGCAGATGGCATTTTGAAGAAGAAGAAAGCAAATAAGACACATTAGGTCAAATGGTCAATGAGTTTAGTTTTTGTTTGGCCCAGTTATTGTGTTGAATGGATATGCCAACTATAAAGCCTAGTTTACTCATACACATACTTACTTTAACATAGCCTTAATTTTACTCGTATTTAGTACTATTAGCCGATCGGGTTATGTTTACTTTTTATTTCATTGTAATCTAAAAATATGATCTTCATTTAGTTACCACGGTGAAAACCCTTTATAAAAATAATAATAATAATATATAATCTTCATTTTTGTTCAAATGTTTGTTGTTTTAGAGATGTTTAGATGTGAAAGTGCGAGTGTGTTTAGAACTTACGTTATATTACAAAATATGAGACAAGATTTATATTTTAAGTTATTTGATTAACAACGAAACCATATCGATATTCTTAAAAATACATGAACACTACTAACCAATAATGTCTTGTATTTACCGAACTTTACAAACCAAATCAACTTTAATAACTAGGATTCATAAACGTAAAAAACGTGTCTAATCCACATCCTGAAAAACTCAACTCGAAAACCAAATTTATTATTAACTCTTCTAAATGTTGTGCATACCCTGTTTCAAATTCCTGGATCCGCCACTGCTTCTACCCAATATGATGGAGGTATGTGAGCTTGAAAAAGTAGTGTTCGAATAAGGTTATTTATGGTACGAAGCAAGCGTCCGGGTTTGCCATTTTGTTGTGAAGTGTGAGGGCAAGAAAATCGAAATTGTATCCCATTTTGGCTAAAAAATGTCATGGAAACGGGTGTTGTCATATTCACCCCCACGGTCACATTTTAAAGCCTTGATGTCCATATTAAATTTTTTATTCACATAAGCACGAAAGCGCAAACATCAAACAAATCTGATTTTTTATGCAAAGGGTAAACCCAAACAAAATGCAAGAAATGATCTAAGAAAATGGCATAATATTTAATTCCACTTTCACTCGAAATCGCGGATGTCCATAAGTCCAAGCGAATGATCTCAAAAATTGACACAACAGAAGACTAAGAGCTATAAAATGGAAGTTTAACATGTTTACCTAATTGACAAGCATGACTGATTGGCTCCTGAACAGTCAAGTTTAATCACACAAGCTAACCACTTGTGAATGGTCAACCGTAATAAACTTAAAACAGCTCAGAAACAAATGCAACTAAGATCAGAGGAATATAGTGGATTCCTGGGTCGTTAAGTCCCACGGAGGATGAATGGTGTTTAACACAGACAGATGTCGAATAATCACTAAGGATAGTGATCAGTAAGGATTTTGAATTATTTATACCTAAAGAAAAGTTTTGTAAATTACAGGGGCTTAAATGCAAATTAAAGAAAATTAAAAAGCTAAAATATATTAAATAAATGCTATCACTATATTTACAATGATGTTTTTGTGATTTATAAAATAAAATAACTTAAATAAACTATTTTAATCAAAACGTAAACTTAAATTACCTAAAAACGTGATTTAAAATGAAAACGCACATTATATATAAAAATTACGCAAGTGCGCAAGTAAAAACGTAAAATTTATGAAATAAAAGTCCTACGAATGTAAAAACAATTTTCTTACGTACTATATGACAAAAGAAATTTTTAGAAAAAAGAATTATATTTTTTGACATTTATATTTTTTATTATGAATTAAATACTATTTTACACTAAATAAATGATTAAAAAAATACTAAAACTATTTAGAAAAATCTGAAACTTTTTTATAAATTACTTTATACTAATACAAAGTTAAGAAAAATACAAAAGTTGAAAAATCTAGTATAAATAAGCTAGAAATAAGCTAATAAGCTCGTATAAGCTTAATGAACTAAAAAGGGTTATATATTAAGTATTGCAAAGAAAAACAGAAAAAGACCCAAGGGCGAGTGGTAGTGTGTGTGTGTGGTGAGCTGGGTGGCCAGAGTTCGAATCCCAGCAACTGCTTTTTGCAACTATTTTATTTTTGGATTTTTCTTTTTGCAACTTATTAAGCTAACTAAAATAAGTAATTTATAAAACTATAACTTTTTACAAAAATCACTAATAAGCTCAGATTTGAGCTTATAATTCCAACAGTTAAGCTAGAATTGAAATAAGAACAAGGTTTAAGCTAATATGGCTAATAAGCTGGAAATAAACAAGATTAAGCTGAAAATAAGCTAAGTAACTAATAATAAGCTAATATGAAAACTGAGAAAACATTTTGACTTAAAAATAAGCACTTAACAACTCCAAATAAGCATTATCTTATCTGTTTGCACAGGACACTGTGTGAATCACTAGGCACTTTATAGCTTAATTTTAAGCACTGAGATAAGCTAGAAACTTAAAACAAACACTAGGACTAATTAGTTGACCAACTCAGCTTTCCAAAAAGCTAAAGCTCTCACTGTGGGGTCCACTAGAGAGCTTTTAATGAGCTTATTAAAAAGTCTATAAACACTGATTGTTCTATGTACTAGTTAAAATGGACAAAACAATAAGCCATAAGCAGGCTTATCAAATAAGCTACAAAGTGAAAAATGAACATTGGTATCTTGAGACAGCTAGGTTGGCTATTCAAAAAGCTAAATTTCAAAAGCTAAGTCTCGCTAATAAGCTCTGTGTGAGCTTGTGAAAGTGATAGGCTCAACTGTGCACAGGGGATGTTTTTGACTTTTAAAGAAAACTAAATGAGTTGACTAAAATGAAATTTGGTTTAATCCTAAGCACTGATTATGATGTTTTAAGGTGTATTAAGACTAGATTAAGCAATTATAACAACTTATGAACAAGAAATCACAATCATGGATCATGAAATTCCAACAGTGAGTTAACAAGATTTGATCAAAAGGTATTTTGACTTTTTTAACAAATGACCACTGGTTTTTCTTGTTGAACTGAGATATTAGACCAAGTGTGATAAACAACAAACACTAACACTGTCTTAAACACCTTTTATCACAGTTAAACAAACTAATCTAAACAATCCTTTATGAGACTGTTTTGGAACTTTTCAAAGCAAATCACAGATTAAAACCATTCAACTGATTAAAGAGCTTATAATATCATATATTAAGATTAAATAAACATAAAACAGTAGCAATAACAACATGGAACTAAGAATTAACACTAATGCTATATATAACTGTGAAAATGAGATTTTTGCTAATTACAATTTTAAAAGAACAAGCAACTGGTTTAAAGGCTTAATTACACTTAACTATAACTAATGAACATGAAAACACAAAGATTTGAGCTTATGACTGTATTACACAGTGAAATGATAAAAAGGAACAAAAGGCTTACAACATGGAATCCAAGTATAAAACTGAGAACCAATACTGAAACCACTTCCTATAGCTTCCCAAGAAGCACTAAACCAAGGCCATCCATAATCAACCCTGCTCCATCTTCTTGACAACCTTCACCATGGATTTTGATTTTCAACTATTTATTTGGTATTTTGCTTTTTAACTTCTAAACCGATTTTTAAAGTATCTAATAGCTTTAATAAGCTATTTAGGACCTTAAGTGATCTTACTCAGTCCATATTAACAACTCGCTAACAACATTCAACCATTCATGAAATTTTTGAATAAGGAAAATTTGCATAAACTGAATTAGGACTTAAACTTGAAATTGATTATCACAAAAGCTTTATTGTACACAGGAAACTTGAAATACAGAGTTCAAAAGCTAGAAAATATACTGGAATTTAAATTTAAGCTAAAACGACATTAAATAAACTAAATTACACTAGATATTTTTTACATTGCACCAAACTTCTATATAATGATCTCTTTCATCTCTGTCGACATCTCTGAGCAAATCCCACCAATTTCCAGCCATTGGATTCATCCAACTCATCATAATTGCCATTTGGCAATTTTGGCGCCAAAATAGTCTTTGAGCAGGTTTTGCTAATTAAAGCTTCTTGGATGTTTGTAGAGGTGGAAGGGGGTTGGTATACAGCTGGGAAGACAGGTGGAAATGTTGAAAAGTGGAGAAAACCATTACTGGTTTTGGATTACAGAGAATGGTGAAGGAGATGAACAGTGGAAGCTGTTTGGGCGCGCGTTGACCGGATTTGACTTGTGGATATTAATAAAAGGGGGGTCCAAAATGGGGGGGTCACAGGTGTTTGACAGGGGTCTATTTGGTTTGGATGGGGTTCTAAACACAAAAGGGTCCATTTGGCTTGTTATTATTATAAAGACCATTCATGTAATTCTGCCAAACATGGGGGACTGAAACTGCCAATCTTCCAAAGTTATCACAAGGACCAAAACTGCCAAATGTGAATAGTACAAGGACTATTATGCATAAAATTCCATTTTTAATAAATCCAAGGACTATTTTTGACATTTTCAAAACTTGAGGGACTAAAGTTGTAATTTTACAATTTTTGATTTTAAGGACCAATTTTGACAACTCATGAATCCCTAAGGACTTAAAATGATATTTTTCTTTATTTTGATTTACCAGAGACTGTTTTTGACAACTTTTTAAACTTAGGGGACTAAAACTGCCAATTATGCAAACTTGATACGTTTTTCACCATATTTTGATATTTTGCATTTAAAACACATAAAACACTTGTTTGTGATATTTTCATCATTTTGATGCATTTAAGTGTTTTCGGATGTTTTGGCATTCTAAACAAGATAAAAATGATGAGTATTTAGACACTCATCAATCCCCACACTAAGATATTGCTAGTCCCTAGCAATGATTTGAGAAAATTAATGGATTTCATCTCTTTACCAAAAGCCATTACTTACGGAGTAGCCAATTGTTTTAGTTCAAGTAAGAACCTTGGTACAATGATAACCAAATGATTTTAAGCAAATCACCAACAGAACGGATTTGATTTGTCTTTACCGAGCCGTTTGCTTCGGACTAGCCAACTCTTAGATAAATTATCAATATTATCTTTGGTGAGCCGATTACCAATTATGGCTTTCCAACTGCCTTTACCACAAGCCATAAACTTGCGGGCTAGCCAACTTTTCACTAGTTAAAGATATGGTGAGTTGAACACCATACAATTTTGGGCAAATTGCAAGCCATAAACGGATTTGAGATATCTTTACCAAGAGCCGTTTGCTCCTGGATTAGCCAATCCTTATGTGGGATAGACATGGCGGATGATTACCATTCTTTGAGTAAGTGAAAAACACTTACTCCAAAAAAATTTGGCCAAAAGCGGGAATTGGGTGGTATAATTACATGATAAAATTCGTGAAATTCCCCACACTTAGAAATGAATATTGCCCTCAATATTCAAAGTACCGCGGTTATGCGAAACATAAAACATAAAAGGAAATACTACGGCCATTATTTTATTTTGATATATACATATATATATATATATATATATATATTTTTTAGAGAGTACTTATATACAACAGCGGGGGGCAACTCCCCCACACTAGGGTGGTAGAAAGGGGCAAGAAGATAGAAATATGGGTGAAAACCCATATGGTGTGTGCTACTGTTTTTGATTCCCGAGTCGCTAGCTTGACTCGATCCCCGCATTCATTGGTTCATGGGGAAAGCAACGTGGAAAACCAATCTCGATCAGACTTTCATTCACAGTTTTAGTAAACATATGAACATTAGAAAGTTCCACACCGACGAGATACAACCGGTATTTTTAATAGTAAAAACTATAAAGGATAATACCGGGGTCAAAGATGGTGTCCTCATTCCCGAAAGAGAAAAGGGAAAGAGCAACCACGCCATCCGTGAAGAATAGAATAAAGATGTGCATCACAATGCATGTCCATTCCTCAATAGTAAGAAGCAAATCACCATATTTGACATTTTTAAGCTTAAACTTGAAGCTTGTATGGTGATTGTCAATAAGATGTACGGGAGGGAGGTTTGGAGACGATTCTTCGTTTAATAAACTTTCAAGAAAAAGGATGTCCCCCTCTGAAGCTAAGTAAGTATCATCAACTCCTGTTGGGATTGACTCATCACTTAGAAAGGCATCGACTTCATTCCAAAAGTTATCATCTTCCTCATCCGGAGTGAGAGAAGGAATGGAAAAGTCAGAAACAATTTGATCTGGAGATGAAATGGATGATGGATCATTTGAAGAGAATTCAGTTTCATCCACAGAGTTAACAAACTCAATACGATAAACTGGTTCCGGAGGTGGGACAAGTGGCGTGCTCTTAGAGCTAGCAATTTCCACCACTTCCGATAAAGTCTCCGATTCTAGATCATCATCATCAAGAACACTCTTGACTTCTTTGGTACAACTTTCAAACCATTTGTTTGAACCAGGGTTGATTTTCAAAGCTTTTAGCTCAACACGTTTTTGATGACTCCTCTTAACCGTGAAATTTGAGAGTGTTGCATTGATTCTTTCGATTTTTGATCAATTCGCAACAAGATGTTTGGATAGAGGTTTGGAGTTCGGTTGATATTAAACGTGAGTTCTTCGTTATCAACCCGTATAGTCAACTCTTCAGCAAATACATCAATAAGAGCACGGCTCGTTCTCAAGAAAGCTCTCTCTAAGATGAGGGGAACTCTAGGATCTGCATCAAAGTCTACTACAACAAAGTCAGTCGGAAAATGAAACTTCCCTACTTTTACCACGACATCCTCGGCTATTCCAAGTGGACGAGTTATTATACAGTCCGCTAGCTCGAGTGTCATATAAGTAGATGTAAGTTTAGGAAGAGACAGTTTCTTCCATAATGAGAGTGGCATGAGGTTAATGCTAGCGCCAAGATCGGCCAAGGCTGAGCATTGAACCATCCCCAAGAAATCACACGGATTAAAACCGCCGGGGTCTTCAAGCTTTTAGGAAGCTTCTTGAGAAGGACCGTGAGCATTGCTCATTGAGAGGGTTTTAGCCATTTCGGATAACTTATCTTTGTTGCTCAAGAAGCCTTTAGCGTGGATGCAAATTTGGGCATTAAAGCGAGAGCATCAACGAAACTTATATCAAAGTGCGGTTCATTGAAATTTTGGAAATTTTTTCCATTTGCTCTTTGGTTTTGTCTTTGAGCTTCTCATCATGCAATTTTGATGGGTAAGGAAGTTGACTAGACTTTTGAGCCGGACGGAAGTCATTTCGGCTCGAATTAGTCTTAGGAACTTGGTTCGGACTTAAAGCTTGGACTACCGAAGGTGGGACGTGTCTTGATGCCGTGGGCTTTAGAAATGCACCTTGTCCGTTGTATCCTTGGTAACTTGACTCATTGCTCACAGGGAGGAGGCATTGGAGTCGAAGGTCCATTGTGCGTCTTAGGTTCACTTTCTACTACCTTTGGGAGAGAAGAAGAAGAGTAGTAGGAATAGCGGGTCCATTGTATGAAACACCACTTCGGTTGTGATCGCCTTTGCATCGCCCCTCGGGTTAGCGATCGTGTTGCTCGGAAGTTTTCCCGAGCCCGAGGGTTGATCATTTAAAGACTTCTTTAGATCATCGATCGGTGACCAACAACTTGTTCATTTCATCTTGGGATTTCATGAATTGCTTCAATAACTCATCGGATGATGGGCGGTTGGAACAATAGCTTGAGTTTGATTAGGAAAATTCTGGCCTTTGATGTTCGGATTAGGGCCTTGATTTTGAAAATTTCCTTGATTAGGATTCATATTCCCATGAAATTGATTCCCTCGATTGAAATTGTTTTGATTAAGGTTTCCTTGATGTTGGAAACCTTGATTTGGTCCGGATAGAAAATACCTTGGTTTTGATAACCTTGGTTCATTCTAGGTTGGTTCGATTCGGTTTTGTATGTTAGGATTCGGTTAAACCGGGTGGTGTCATCTTGCTAGGTGCACGTAGTGAGGATCGACTTGTGGTCGGTATTGATTACCTCCTTGAAGTGAAGTACCGGCTATAGCATTGGCTTCAACCGGACTACCATCGGTGGCGATCAGTTGTAGTATGCATGAGGGCCACCACAAGTAACACAAACTTCAACTTTCTTCACTTCACCATGTGATGGTGTGCGTGTGAAAGTGACTTTCTTTAGTTAGCAAGAACCAAAGCTCGAACAATATCTGTGAGTTTGTCAATCTTAGCATCGGTGCTAGATGTACTCGCGGAGATGAAGTAGAAGGTCCAACGATTAGGCCGAGTCGATATGTCTTTGTCTTGGAAAGGGCGGACACGGGACTTGTTTTCAATGATTTGTAAGGCTTCTTTGGTGGTCTTGCTCAGAAATTACCTCCAGCGAGGCATTTAGAAGTCTTGGTCGACTTGTCTCGGACCATTGTAGAAAGTATCCATTTTCATTAACTCGGTAAAACCATGATGCGGACACTTGAGCAATTCTTTATAACGATCCCATGCCTCCCGAATGATTCATCAAATCTTTGAGAAAATTTCATTATCTCATTCTTGGACTTGTAGTTCGGGATGGAGGATAGAATTCGTTAACGAACTTAGTGACTAGATCTTCCCATGTCTCAATGGAGCGAGGGGTTGTTTCTCGAAGCCAATTCCGGGCTTGTCCTCTGAGAGAATGGGAGCAGAAGAAGCTTAATTGCTTCATGTGGGACATTCTTGTATTTGATGGTAGATGCAATCTTGTTAAACCATCGAATGTGCATGAGGATCATCCGCTCAAAACCATAGAATTGGCTTTGGGTTACAGTTAGGCAACCCGGTTTTGAGCTCAAAGGTATCGACCACAATGGTGGGACAATAATGGCATCTCCGTAACCCTCGATGGGTGCTTGGAGAAGCTCATTCATAGGCTTATCTTCGCCATTTCGGCGGGGGTGGTGGTGGTAGGCGTTCCTCGATCACGGTGAAGGAGCGAACGTCCTCTATGTCTACGAGGAATATTTGCAAGCTCGTAAAGTGGACTTGTAGAATGGAAGAAGAACGAGTGCGCATGCACTAAGTATAAAAATCGGTTTTCAAAACAAATGCGAGGCAAAATGACAAGTGAACTTAACCAATAATCACAAATGAAATGGCTTCTTTGAAAAAGGTATACCAAATCACAAGGACACAAAGGCAAGTTTTAAATCTTTTTCGAAACTTATTATGGTCACACCCCGCTAGTAGGTGTCTTGCCTTGATTTGCGGTGGTTGATTTTATGTATAAATTAAGTACCACCGAAAAGGCGTAGGTATGGATATGTGCTGATGGTTTAAAAACTTTTGGACAATATTTTTGGTATCTTCTCGTTTAACCAAATCGTATCTCTTTAAGAATCACCTTAAAGGAAACACAAGCTAGAAAACGTTACGATTGTTTTATTGTTTTATATTTTGTTTGGTGTTGTTAACACTTTAGGAAAAGTGTTAATGAACTTTTTGATTTTGTTATGATCTTTACAAAAAAACTGTTTACAAAAGGTGGTATATGTACAAGTACGGGTCTCGAAAGCGCTTAAACACGCTTACATGACCTCCCCGTGGCGCCAAAATTTGATTGGCTCTGAGCAGTCAAGTTTAATCACACAAGCTAACCACTTGTGAATGGTCAACCGTAATAAACTTAAAGCATTTCGAAACAAATGCAATTAAGATCGAGAGGAATATAGTGGATTCTGGGTCGTTAAGTCCCACGGAGGATGTATGTGTTTAACACAGACAGATGTCGAATAATCACTAACGATAGTGATCAGTAAGGATTTTGAATTATTTATACCTAAAGAAAAGTTTTGTAAATTACAGGGGCTTAAATGCAAATTAAAGAAAATTAAAAAGCTAAAATATAATAAATAAATGCTATCACTATATTTACAATGATGTTTTTGTGATTTATAAAATAAAATAACTTAAATAAACTATTTTAATCAAAACGTAAACTTAAATTACCTAAAAACGTGACTTAAAATGAAAACGCACGTTATATATAAAAATTACGCAAGTGCGCAAGTAAAAACGTAAAATTTATGAAATAAAAGTCCTACGAATGTAAAAACAATTTTCATACGTACTATATGACAAAAGAAATTTTTAGAAAAAAGAATTATATTTTTTTGACTTTTATATTTTTTATTATGAATTAAATACTATTTTAGACTAAATAAATGATTAAAAAAAATACTAAAACTATTTAGAAAAATCTGAAACTTTTTTATAAATTACTTTATACTAATACAAAGTTAAGAAAAATACAAAAGTTGAAAAAGCTAGTATAAATAAGCTAGAAATAAGCTAATAAGCTCGTATAAGCTTAATGAACTAAAAAGGGTTATATATTAAGTATTGCAAAGAAAAACAGAAAAAGACCCAAGGCGGTGGTAGTGTGTGTGTGTGGTGAGTGGGTGGCGGAGTTCAATCCCAAGAATCGCTTTTGCAACTATTTTATTTTGGATTTTCTTTTGCAACTTATTAAGCTAACTAAAATAAGTAATTTATAAAACTATAACTTTTTACAAAAATCACTAATAAGCTCAGATTTGAGCTTATAATTCCAACAGTTAAGCTAGAATTGAAATAAGAACAAGGTTTAAGCTAATATGGCTAATAAGCTGGAAAGAAACAAGATTAAGCTGAAAATAAGCTAAGTAACTAATAATAAGCTAATATGAAAACTGAGAAAACATTTTGACTTAAAAATAAGCACTTAACAACTCCAAATAAGCACTATCTTATCTGTTTGCGCAGGACACTGTGTGAATCACTAGGCACTTTATAGCTTAATTTTAAGCACTGAGATAAGCTAGAAACTTAAAACAAACACTGGGACTAATTAGTTGACCAACTCAGCTTTCCAAAAAGCTAAAGCTCTCACTGTGGGGTCTACTAGAGAGCTTTTAATGAGCTTATTAAAAAGTCTATAAACACTGATTGTTCTATGTACTAGTTAAAATGGACAAAACAATAAGCCATAAGCAGGCTTATCAAATAAGCTACAAAGTGAAAAATGAACATTGGTATCTTGAGACAGCTAGGTTGGCTATTCAAAAAGCTAAATTTCAAAAGCTAAGTCTCACTAATAAGCTCTGTGTGAGCTTGTGAAAGTGATAGGCTCAACTGTGCACAAGGGATGTTTTTGACTTTTAAAGAAAACTAAATGAGTTGACTAAAATGAAATTTGGTTTAATCCTAAGCACTGATTATGATGTTTTAAGGTGTATTAAGACTAGATTAAGCAATTATAACAACTTATGAACAAGAAATCACAATCATGGATCATGAAATTCCAACAGTGAGTTAACAAGATTTGATCAAAAGGTATTTTGACTTTTTTAACAAATGACCACTGGTTTTTCTTGTTGAACTGAGATATTAGACCAAGTGTGATAAACAACAAACACTAACACTGTCTTAAACACCTTTTATCACAGTTAAACAAACTAATCTAAACAATCCTTTATGAGACTGTTTTGGAACTTTTCAAAGCAAATCACAGATTAAAACCATTCAACTGATGACTAATGAACATGAAAACACAAAGATTTGAGCTTATGACTGTATTACACAGTGAAATGATAAAAAGGAACAAAAGGCTTACAACATGGAATCCAAGTATAAAATTGAGAACCAATACTAAAACCACTTCCTATAGCTTCCCAAGAAGCACTAAACCAAGGCCATCCATAATCAACCCTGCTCCATCTTCTTGACAACCTTCACCATGGATTTTTGATTTTTCAACTATTTATTTGGTATTTTTGCTTTTTAACTTCTAAACTGATTTTTAAAGTATCTAATAGCTTTAATAAGCTATTTAGGACCTTAAGTGATCTTACTCAGTCCATATTAACAACTGCTTAACAACATTCAACCATTCATGAAATTTTTGAATAAGGAAAATTTGCATAAACTGAATTAGGACTTAAACTTGAAATTGATTATCACAAAAGCTTTATTGTACACAGGAAACTTGAAATACAGAGTTCAAAAGCTAGAAAATATACTGGAATTTAAATTTAAGCTAAAACGACATTAAATAAACTAAATTACACTAGATATTTTTTACATTGCACCAAACTTCTATATAATGATCTCTTTCATCTCACGACATCTCGAGCAAATCCCACCAATTTCCGACCATTGGATTCATCCAACTCATCATAATTGCCATTTGGCAATTTTGGCGTAAAATAGTCTTTGAGCGGGTTTTGCTAATTAAAGCTTCTTGGATGTTTGTAGAGGTGGAAGGGGTTGGTATCTGTTGGGAAGGCAGTGGAAATGTTGAAAAGTGGAGAAACCATTCTTGGTTTTGGATTACGAGAAATGGTGAAGGAGATGAGCAGTGGAAGCTGTTTGGGCGCGCGTTGACCGGATTTGACTTGTGGATATTAATAAAAGGGGGGTCCAAAATGGGGGGGTCACAGGTGTTTGACAGGGGTCTATTTGGTTTGGATGGGGTTCTAAACACAAAAGGGTCCATTTGGCTTGTTATTATTATAAAGACCATTCATGTAATTCTGCCAAACATGAGGGACTGAAACTGCCAATCTTCCAAAGTTATCACAAGGACCAAAACTGCCAAATGTGAATAGTACAAGGACTATTATGCATAAAATTCCATTTTTAATAAATCCAAGGACTATTTTTGACATTTTCAAAACTTGAGGGACTAAAGTTGTAATTTTACAATTTTTGATTTTAAGTACCAATTTTGACAACTCATGAATCCCTAAGGACTTAAAATGATATTTTTCTTTATTTTGATTTACGAGGACTGTTTTTGACAACTTTTTAAACTTAGGGACTAAAGCGCCAATTATGCAAACTTGATACGTTTTCACCGATTTTGATATTTTTGCATTTAAAACACATAAAACACTTGTTTGTGATATTTTCATCATTTTGATGCATTTCTGAGTGTTTTCAGATGTTTTTGGCATTCTAAACAGTATAAAATGATGAGTATTTAGACACTCATCAATGATACAAAGCGAACAACTTTGTTTTATTACACGAAATTAAATTACTTGACTCTAAACGACGAAGCACGTCTTCACCGGGATAACCAAGGCGTCTGTGTCACGTGATAGAAATGAATGAAAGCAAAACAACAGGTGTTTGAAATGGGGGTTATTGGGTTACTGGGTAAAGATCCCTCGTACTGTCACAACAAAGAAGAAGCCTGCGGGTCTAGTAATCCTTCATAGAAAAACCATAAGCATCAAATTCAATAGCACATCATTAGCACAGGTAAATTTATGAAAAGAAATTAAATTCTTAATTATGTGGGGTGTGGCAAGAATATGGTTAAGTTGAAGATGTTTGTGAGATGTATGCAAGAAGTTATGTCATGTATGTGTGATAGGGATAAAGTGGCCATTGCCAACAAATACAGATAGATAAATGCTCGGATTACTAAAAGACGTGAGTATACCTGTGTTGTCAGCCAAATGAGAGGATGCACCAGTATCCATATCCAAAGAGGGATCTTGCAATGTCATAGTCTGAAAGCTTGCGGAAGCATGGTTGCTTGAGACTGAAACACGTTTGGCATATATCCATAACTGCTTGGAAAATAATATGGGCTCCCTGGTTGGCTTGCTAATGAGGCATGTGGTCCATTAGAGGATTAGGTGTGGGCTCGTCGTTGGAGTTCGCCGTCCGACGTGGACGTTCGCCGCGACACCGGGCTACCTCGCCGTAGCTCGCCGTCACTTTGCTCTTCGTCTGCACGACGAAGATATGCCTTGTACCTTTTTTTTTCTGTTTTGGAATATGAATATATTTGGAGGAAAAAAAATATAAATTGTTTGTGAAATGAACTGTTTTGTATAATAGAAGATGAATGACTTTGGAGGAAAAAAGAATGCAAATATAAAATTAAAAACAAAAATTACATTGAACATTTAAGTTAAAAAAAGCTACATTAATTGAAAACAACAAATACATAATACGCTTAAACATTAAAACTACAACGAGATTGATGAAAATAAAACTATAAAAACTTAAGAATACGAATCATCTGAGTTCCAACCCTCGTCACTTGAAGAGGAATAAAACTCGCCATTAAAGTATTTTCTTTCCATGATGTCAAAGTAGTTCTCCCTAAAATATTCAGCTTCTCTGGCTTCCTGTTCACGACGAGCAGCTTCCTCGCGTGCCTCCTGTTCCATATTCTCTCTATAATTTTCCTCGTCCTGCGCAAGTTCATGAAGGGAAGCCTCACTTAACCCAAATGGATTGTTTTCAAGGTCCACCTGTGGACTGTTAGCAGGTGGATGGTTAACAGGTGGAGTGTTTAAAAATATATTTTCTGGTTGGAAAACCGGAAAGATATCTTCTGGTGGTGTTGAATAAACTTCAACTTCTTCTGGTGGAGTTGGAAAGGTAGTTTCCGGCAGCTGTGTTGGAGTTGGAAAGGTAGTTTTCGGCAATTGTTGTGGACTTGGGAATTGTTGAGAGAAATCTTTGCGAGACATTTTTGTGTGTGTGAGTTCTGTATGTAACTTGTGTGTGTGAGTTGTGTCTGGTAGAGTTGTATATATAGGCACATATGATCCCGCTCAAAACTATACCGTTTGAATTTGAATTTTGAATTTTGAATTTGAATTTTGAATTTAAATAATCCCGGTCCTATTTGAATCTGATTTTGAATTTGAATTTTAATATGAATTTAAATAATCCCGCTCAAAAGTATACCGTTTATTTTGAATTTTGAATCGATTTTATTTTGCTTGTGTTTAAAAAAAAAAAAAAAAAAAAAAAACTTATACCACCCCTATAAATAACAAACCATAACCACCATTTTTTCTCATCTTCATCAATTGCAACTTTCTATATCTCTAGCTCAAAAAAAAGAAAAAAACAATGTCTCAAAATCCGAAGTGGAACAAGTTTGAAGAAATGTTGCTTGTGCAAATTTGGATAGAAATTTCGCAAGCTCGAGATATGGGAAATAACCGTTTCGAAGATTTATTTTGGAACGACGTTATGAAGATGTTCAATGATCAGACTACCGATGACCATCGTACCAAAAATTCAATCACGGGTAAATGGTCGAGGATTAACGTTGATTGCCAAAAATTCAACGCTATTTACAAACATTTGCAGCGTCGAAGTGGTGAAAATGACCACGATCATCTCGAGAATGCGAAACTGAACTTTGAGCAACGCTTTGGTGGGAAGGAGTTCAAGTATGTTTACGCTTGGGAGATTTTGAAAAATTACCCGAAGTGGGATGCCGAAGATCCGATCGATTAGTATGTGTTGTATTTTTTTCCTCGTGTCGTTTTTTTTACGTATCGTATTTATTTTTTCTTATTATTGTGTTGTTAATGTATTTTAATTATTAATGAAATAAATTTAGTTTATTTGGAAATTTGAAAAAAAAAAAGTTGTAGTGGTGGGCCCCAAATGAATAGGTTGATGTTTGTTGTGATTGATTGGGCTTAGTTGTGGTTAGTTGTGGATGTTTGTTATAGTGATGTGGCAGTGACGTGGCGGTGATGAAGAGGGATCACCCTGGTAAATTTTGGTAAACGGGATAGAACATATACTGTCAGTAATCTCAACTATGGTGACAAACGTAATAGAACATATACTGTCAATAATCTCAACTAATAACAATATCCTTTTTGTTTGGTAAACGGGATCACCCTGGTAAATTTTATTACTCTAAAAAAATGTTTAAGTACATAGGGTGTGGGTGAATTCCACATCTAAACCCGTTACAAAGACGAAAAACAAATGCACCAATTGTGCTTGAAACCAAAACTAACATAAGAAACACAAACCAATCTTATGAACAACTACTATAAGGACAAGAAATAAAGCTACTGTTTAAACTGACCATGAAGATTAATATCTATCGTATCACAAAACACCCGTTATTCCGTAGTTAAACCTTAAAAGTCATAAGTGTCATATAGATCATAATCTTCGTCCTCATGTAAACTAGCATCATATGCACCCCCACTAGTAATGAAGTGAGAATTCTCGTCATAAACATCTTCGACTTCATCACAATCTGAGTCTTCCCCTTGCATTTCTATAGTAGAACTATGTACACAGACCAATGTCACATTAGCCTCCTTTTGCATAGGAAGTACCTTCCCATCATCACCTAATAACACAAGCTTCCTATCAAATATTTGAATTTTTATATTATTAATCCTATCAACTAGCAGAGATGTAGTACTTGGACTACCAAATGAATCATTAGGAGCACTCGCATATTTATCCTTATTCCCATTGCCTTCCACTAGGCTCTTTTCATGCGAACTAGAAAATTTATGACCCTCTTCTTCCTCTCATCTACCATAGAGCTCAAAACATCAAACGAATTTGATGTGGAAGAAACCGTAGTATCATTTTTATCATTAGTTTCCTTTGATTTCCTTGGTACCTTAGGTTTATAAATAAAACAAGTGTTTAATACCCGCCGCTCCACGACGGGAGTTTTCCGATATATACATTTCCCTATAGCGAAGCTACATATCAACATTAAAAAAAGGTTTTAAATCGAGACCGATGTCTGTATAGTATTTCCAAAATTTAATACCACGATTCAAGTCTACAACGTTGAAAAGATAAGTTAAATGGTTAGAGATACATTTAAAAAGGCAGATAGTAATACGTTACACGCATACATATAAAATGATATATATCCAATAAGGACTCAAACATAAGGAAAACTGTTCCGATCACCTAGATTCCAACGCCGGGGTCGTCTATCACCTGCATTGAGAGAGAGAGAAAGGCAGTGAGTTTGTATCGCCAAACTATGGATAGTTATTGCAAAGAAAATAAAGTTTATCTAAAACGCGTATGTACATTTTGTATGTTTATCAACCCCTAATTCAGACTTATTACGGGTTTTTATAATTGTTGAAAGCATGATAAACATATATAAGCATATCATTTTATCAACTAAATAGGAAGTATATACATTCTTTCAGAAGCCTTTTTTTAAATGAATCATGAATAACGTATTTTTATAAGCTATTCCTAACGCCTCCGTCAATTAACAATCAAACACTAAAACACTAACATCAATAACAAAGATAACCATTGTAATCTTTACCTGAATGAGCAGATCAGCCGAGCCAATGCATCTATGTTAAAACCCACCTAAACACAAACTTAAACTCCTGAAAAAAGAAACGAACTATAATCAAAATAAAAGTATAGTTCCAAAATTTTTGAAACCAAAAAATTGAACCATATACCTGTAATTATCACACCCCTCGTACCCTCGTACCGAAAAAGCTGAAGATATGAACCTATTTAAAATTTCTGATTTAAAAGCTTGACTTTCAATCTTAATTCAGTCCCCTGATCCGCCTAGGCGTTGCTCTGGACAATTTGTTCTGTGAAGTCCCAAACCTTGGATCTAGAACACTTAGCTTGCAAACGTGTTGGTTGCCTTGGATGGTTCCAAAACAACAATGAGAAACTTTGTTGTAGATGCACTCAAGTATGTGGAATCTACTTGAATGCACTTAGAAGATTATAGTAAGAACAAGTATAACACCAACAACTTCAATATTATTAAGCAATAATACGAGTACTCTCCTAGTACTAGGGTTTACAACCTTGAAGCTCTTCTTAAGACAGCTAGAGTATAAGATGTGTGTTTAACCTAGCTAGGATCTCCTTTTATACACTAAGGAGATCCCTTACAGAGATAACTATGCATTAAGTATATCATATCTTCTATTGGAATAGAAGATATGTTGTTACAACTCTTACACGACATTCCTTACTTAGAACAGTACAAACTTAATACTATCAGTACTAATATTATCACTATCAGTACTAACTAGTTAATACTTATCATATAATGCTATCAGTACTAACTCTACTGAAATAAGTATTAACTCCAAAAAGGCGTATTTCCCAACAATACTCCCCTAAAATTGTGATTGGGTTTCAGAATCACAAGTTTTCTTCAGTCTTTGAGGATTCTTCCAAACTTCACTTTCTGCTAGGTCTTCCTGCCTGGTCATAGATCTTCAACAGCAACTCCTTAGCCATTTCAACTGCATTGCCCATCTTTAGCCCTGCTGTAAGCATTTCCAGAAGAGTTCCTAAGGCAAGTGGGTAAGTTCTTTCAACCAGCATATATATATTTGTCACATTGCGTGTAGTAACCAAGTGTAGTCCACATGAATCAATCAAAGTACAAGTTGGTATATCTTCTCCAGATTGATACTTCCATTGTTCTCCTGATGGATCTGGTTCAAAGATATTCTGCAACTCATAAAGTAATTCCAAATCCTTGTCATTATCAGGATCTCTATTCTTGAACTTGTTCTTGACCAACTCCCATAGCTTGAGCAAATCATCCCTGTCTATAGATGCAAATAGATCCACCAGATATAAATAAGCACTTGTCCTTCCATCTGCTCTGTGTATGCCAATGCCTCTTTCCATCTTCAGTGTAGATATCCCAGCCAAGAATTGGATACCTAGTATTTATAGGCTTTGAGTACAATGCATCTTCTGGGGATTCAATTAACATCATCCGATTAAGATTCTCTTCTGTGAGTCCACCTTCATCTTCAGATGCTTTCAGTCTTTTGGGTGCAGATGAGGAACCTCCTTCTTCAGATGGTCTTTTGTAACTTGCAATGGGATTAATGGTTTGTGAGCTTCTAGTGAAATCATCATCTGACATAGGTCTAAAGTTGAGTGTGCTACTTTGAGTTCTGTCAGCAAGTCTTTGAAGAGTATCCTAAGGCAGAGATACATCTTTTGCTGACTTTTGTTAGGAGGTTTTGAGGCCTTTTCAACTTCCCTTTGCTGTCTGAATTGGCTCTGTCTTCTAGCAAATATTTCACTAAACAACTGAGCTGCTTCATTAACACTTTTTTCCTGATCTTGTTGCAGCTTCTGTTGTACCTCCTAAGTAGCTTCAACTTTGGCTCTCATGTCATCCCATGTTTGCCAATCTTCTTCAATTTTAGCCTTCTTTTTCTTTTCCTTTTCTGCAGCTTCTTTTTGCAATTCTTCCTCTGCCCATTCTGCTGAAATCTTTCTTGCTACCTCTTCATTCAATCTTTCAATCTTTTTCTTCTTCTTGGGTACTTCCACCAAGATTCCTTTGCCTTTGTCTTTTGGATCAATCTTTGGAACTGAGCAAGTTGGGGATGGTGGAGCACTTCCTTCTCTAATAGTGACTCCTTTTTCTTTGGTTTTGGTTGCTGCTGATTTGGTCTTATTTCTCAGATACAACACAGGTGGCTTCTTGTAGGTTGGAGAGATAGGGACTGATTTCTTCAGGCTCTGAAGTCCCAAGACTGCATGTATCTCTCTATTTTCTTCATCACTATCTTCATGAGGAGTGGTAGTGATGATGGTGGCCTCTGTTGTTGTAACTTGTTGTAGTTCAACAGCTACTTGAAGGATTGGAGATAGTACTGATTGTAGAACACCAAGAGTACTAACTATAGTACTATCAGTACTAACTACAACACTATAAGTACTAACTGGTATAATACTGATAGTGCATGTAGGAGTACTGAGTACTTCTTCTGCATGTGTGGTGTGGTGAACTTCTTCTTCTTCATCAAGGAAAGGGCTTTGAAAAGATGAACCACCTTGCCACTGACCAAATTCTCTTATACTCTGTATGTTAGAACTCCTCCCCTGTTTGGAAGAATTCTCTGTTGAAGTTCTAGAGACTCTAAACTTGGCCTTCCTTTTGATTGAAGTGCTAACTGGAGAAGCTTCTGTAGTAGGCTTGGATAGAAGGTGAACCTGATGTGCTAGCCTTTTCATCTTTAAGAGCATCCTGGTATGAACTTTGGCAGCAACTTTCTTGTGTTCATCCAGGAAATCTCCAGTGTGTTCACTTTTCTGCATAAGAACCTGTACAATTCCGTCATTTCCTGAAGTGTCAAACTGCCTGATCCGCGCCAAACCGTCAAGTTTCTCACTCAAGCCGGCCACTTGTGAATGGCCGACCGTAACAAACTTAAAACGGCTCAAGCACGAACTCAATGAAGATCCGGGAGTATAGTGTTTCCACAGGTCGTTATGTCCCAATGAGCTATCTGAAGAATCACCAAACGTATAGTGATCGAGAGATTTGAACGGAAAAAGGATTTGGAATGATTATAACTACAGAAGAAGTACATAAACTACAAGGGCTTAAATGCAAATTAAAGGAAATTAAAAAGATAAAAAAATATTAAATAAACGCTATCACTATTTGCAAAATGATGTTTTTGATTTTTATGTTTTTATAAAACTTAATTTAAAAACTACGCGACGTACAAAATAAAAAGTGAAACTAAAGCAATATTAAGCCTAAAAATATGAAAATGATGTTTTTACAAACCTAATGATAAAAGAAAATTAATAGAAAAAGAAAATTATTTTTATGACTAATTATCTAATTATTATTAATTAAAAACTAATTTTAACTATTTAATAATTAACCAAAATACAAGAAATTAGGAAACAAAGCTAGAAAAATGAAATTATGAAATGGAAAAGTCTAAAATAACAAACTAGAATTTTCAAAACTATTTTTGTATTTTTCTCGATTATTTTCTATTTTCTAGAATTTTAAACTATTAAAACTAATTAAATTACTAAAATTACAAAATAAACTATGAAAAATCTGAAAATTACTTTTTTACTTTTTATACTTATCTAAACTTAAAAAATTGAAAAATTAATTTTTGAACCTTTTCAATTTTTGTATTAAAAGCTAATTAAAAATGCTTAAAAACTACTTTAAATTAGGAAAAATAGCAAATCAACTCAGAAAAATCTGAAAATTTCAGGAAAAGTCTAAATTAATACTAGGAATATAAGAAAAATGGAAAAACAGATGCTTATTTGCAAGAAAATGAAACTGATGACCAAGTGCTTATTGAAATAAGCACTTTGATAAGCAAATGAAATCCAAAGGCTACCAAACTGATAAAGAAGCTATAATAAGCTAAATGTACCCTAATGCAACTAAAAACAACAAGTTCTAACCACTGGATTACAAGTCTATGATTTGATATAATTGAACTTATGAGCCAAAGCAGTTTTAGGTGCGACTTTAAGCACAAGCACAAGCTTAAAAATAAGCTCAAGCGAAAACTATGAATTGGAACTTGGAAAGGACACAGGTGAGACCAAGTGTACCAAAAGCGAGACTATGATAAGCTCTAATAAGCCCCATGCCTAAGCTGCAATATCGAGAAAAACTCTCGGTGTCTTTGAAACAATGAGCAGGGCACTTTGGCCTAAAAGAGAGGCCTGTTTGAAGCTTATAAAAAATTTGTAAAATTTAACTAAAATGGTAATAAGTAACGAGACGGATGAAGTTTCTAAAATGCCAATTCCCACTTGATAAGACCCCAAGATGAGTTCAAGAAAATCCTTTAACGAGCTCAAACAGGTTTTTCACATTATTTGACTTTTGAAAGCAATTGAGCACTTTGACTAAAATGAACTTTAGATCCAATTTTATGACTTATGTTGATGTAATAAAGTGTAATAAGTACAATGCAAGCAAGCTTGATGATTTCTAAACACAAAATACTGATTTGCTAATCCTAAAACTCAACAGTTTGACAGTAAGACAGATTTAAGTGCCAGTTTGACTTTTAGTGGTTGCAAGTACCAAATATTGACTCAAATGAACATACTTAGACTACACAAACATGAAACAAGAGAAATCACCCAATGAATATATCTTTAAGACAGATGGATCAGCAAAACCAAACACCTCTTAAGTACACTGATTTGCAACAAAACAGATCTAAACAATGATTCAACTTATTTTTATGATCCAACTAACTTAATATAACTAAATTACTACTACTAGAACATGTTTTAACAGATTTAAACTACAATTGCAGATTGTGCATAAAAACTTGTAAATCACTTACAATAGTCCAAAGCCACTATGGCTAGCAAACTGTGAAACAAAGACCACTAACCTATCAAATCCAACCCAATAAGCTATAAGTCAACCCATTTCCATGCCTGCATCAACCCTTTCCCATTTCTGCACCATTTTTTTGCTTATGTTGACTTTTGTTGACCAAGGTCCAAAAGTGAATGAAACTTCAATGTGAGCTTATGGAAAGCTTTACTAAGCTAGTTGGAGTATGTTTGAGCTTAACAACAAGTGACTAGAAGATTTGATGTAGGATTTTGAAAGTGTAAATTTCAACAGTGGACACAAATATGAAATATGAACTAAACTTGGAATTGATGATTAAACAGAGTTGCAATATGCTTACACAAGTTAATTTGATACAAAAGACTTGAAAAATTACAACTGAAAGCTATTTTAAAACATAATAAGCTAAAAACGACATATACTTAAGAAAAATAAAACTAAGTCTCTTTCTTGTTGCTTCCTTATGCCTTTTATACACCCACATCTTCTTCTCTCACCTTTTTGGACATATCCCAGCAACAATATTGACCTTTGGATTGCTAAACTTGATCTTGGCCGTTTAAAGGTTTTTGGCGCCAATTTGAGTCTTTAACAGCTGGAGGTTGAGTGTTAGCAGGAGGTGCATTAAATGCATTTTGGAGTGAGGTGGAGGTAGGAGTGATGATGGAGGGTGAGCGTGGGGGAGTTGCAGGCTAGGGGCAGGCAATGGTGATGATGGAGAAGTAGTAGAGGGAACCCGTGACCTGTTTTTTCTATTATTTAAATTGGGCGGGTGATTTTGTTTCGGGTAAAGGTTTGGGCTAAGGATTGGATTGGGTAAAACAGTTGGGCCAAGGGTAATAAAAGGGTCCAATTGTATAAGTAATAACACAAGGACCATTTATGTAACTTCTGAAATTTCAGGGACCAAACATGTAAATTATGAAGATTGAGTCAAAGGGTTGGTCTTTGCCAAACTTTAATAATCCAAGGGTTAATTTAGACATTTTTGAAACTCCAAGGATTAGTTTTGACCAATTTAAAAACCGAGGACCAAAGCGTAATTTCTCAAAACTTTTAGATTTTCCACCAAAGGACTAAATATGATAATTTATGCTTCCAAAAGGACCTTTGGTGACTTTTCTTTTAAAATAATTGCCTAGGGATGATTTTGCCATTTTAAAAGTCGGGGACCGAAGCGCCAATTATGCAAACTTTGCTCGTTTTCATCGATTTTGAACATTTTGCATCCGAAACATATAAAATGCATTTTTGTGATATTTTCGATATTTTGATGCATTTACGAGCATTTTAAACGTTTTCTGAGTTCGGTTGACTAAAAATGATGAGTATTTACACACTCATCAATCCCCACACTAAACTATTGCTAGTCCCTAGCAATCTTTTGAGAAAAAACATAATGGATTTGAATCTCTTTACCAAAAGCCATTACTTACGGAGTAGCCAAATGTTTCGATTCAAGTAAGAACCATGGTACACCGATAACCATGTGATTTTGAGCAAACCACCGACTTCAACGATTTGATTTGTCTTTACGAAGCCGTTTGCTTCGGACTAGCCAACTCTTAGATAAATTATCAATATTATCTTTGGTGAGTGATTACCAATTATGGTTTTTCCACTTGCCTTTACCACACCATAATCTTGCGGGCTAGCCAACTCTTCACTTTTAAGGATATGGTGAAATGAATACCATACAATTTTGGGCAAATTGCAAGCCGTCAACGGATTTGAGATATCTTTACCAAGAGCCGTTTGCTCTGGATTAGCCAATCCTTTTGTCTTCTGACATGGCGGATGATAACGGATGAGAAAGTGTAGAACACTTACTCCAAAAAAAAATTTTGGCCAAAAGCGGGATTAGGCGATATAATTACATGATAAAATTCGTGAGAATCCCCCACACTAGAGATGAATATTGCCCTCAATATTCAAAGTACCGCAGTTATGCCGAAATAAAGAACGTGAAAGGAAATACTAAGGCCATTATTTAGAAAGAAGATTTTTAATTTTTTTATTTTTTTGGAAAGACTTATATACAAAACATGTGGGCAACCCCCCCCACACTAGGGTGGTAGAAAGAGGTAAGAAGACAGAAATATGGGTGAGAACCCATATGGCATGCTACTGTTTTTGATTCCCGAGTCGCTAACTTGACTCTATCCCCGTATTCATTGGTTCATGGGGAAAGTTTGAAGATCCGGGACAACCACAGGGGGTATGTCCTCTCCAAAGTAATGCTTCACTCGATGACCATTCACTTTAAAATTAGGACCATCGGGTTGAGATAACTCAATGGTACCATAAGGATAAACCTTAGCGATAGTAAATGGACCAGACCAACGGGACTTGAGCTTTCCCGAGAAAATCTTCAATCTTGAATTGAAAAGAAGGACTCGATCACCAACGTTGAAAACGCGGTTCTTGATTTTTGAGTCATGAATCTTCTTTGTCTTTTGTTTATAGATCAAAGAGTTCTCGTAAGCTTGATCACGGAGTTCATTTAATTCATTCATTTGAAATTTCCGATGATCACCCACCGTCTCGAATATCAAAGTTAGAATGCTTCAAGGCCCGTATGCCTTGTGCTCGAGCTCAACCGGTAGATGACATGCCTTCCGTATACAAGCTTGTATGGAGTACACCGATGGGTGTTTTGTAAGTATCGGAAGGCCCGAGTCGTCATCTAGCTTATCGACCAAGAGGTACGGTTTTCGCCAACCGTCCTCTCCGTAATTCTTTATCCCGGTTAGAAACTTCCACTTGCCCACTTGTTTGTGGGTGGTGCGCGATGAGGTGCGGTGAGTTACACCATACTTTTGCATGACTCTTGCAAATTGGTCATTGCAAATCGTGCCACGATCACCGATTATGGCTCGTGGAGTTCCAAACCTAGCAAAGAGAGATTTCAAGAATTTCACCACAACTCGGGCATCGTTGGTGGGTAAAGCTTTAGCTTCCACCTATTTTGATAAGTAGTCAACGACCACGGTATGTACTTGTTACCACGGAAGAAGGAAATGGCCCCATAAAGTCAATGCCCCATATGTCAAAATCTCACACACTTGAATGGCGTTTCGCGGCATTTCATTCCTTTGAGATATTCCCGTGACGTTGACAAGCGTCACGGGTTTTGACGAATTCATGGGCATCTTTATAGATCGTGGGCCAATAGAATCCGAATCAAACACCTTCTTGGCGGTGTAGTTGGGGCTATGATGTCCCCAGTGGGTCCGAATGGCAAGCTTTGAGAATGTTAATAGCTTCGACCATATACACATCGCGGATGACTTGATCCGCACAAATTTTAAACAAGTAGGGTCGTCCCGAAATAATGTTTCACATCTTTAAAGAATTTATTTTTCATTGGGACGACATCCCTTTCATAACAAAGTTACCCGCATGGTAATTTGCGGTCGACAAACCATGGGGTAGAAGAATCTCCACGAAAAGAAACCACATTGAGTGTTTCGAGAGGAAATGTTTCATTAATTTCCTTTTCTCGAACACATTTTGGTGAGGTTCTCTAATCGAGACAGATGATCGTGACGGGTTCTCGGCTCCTTTTTATCACGAATAATGATATCAAATTCTTGTAGGAGGAGAACCCAGCGGAGCAATCTCGGCTTTGCATCTTGTTTTGCAAAGAGATATTTGAGTGCCGAATGATCCGTATACACCACGCATTTGGTCAAGATGAGGTATGGCGAAACTTCTCAAATGCATACACCATGACTAATAATTCTTTTACGTAGTGGTGTAATGGGTCCGAGCTTGATCATAGTTTTGCTCGCGTAGTGGATTGGTGAAAATGCTTAGTTTCGTTGCCCCAAGACCGCACCGATAGCAAAGTCACTTGCATCGCACATGAGCTCAAAGGGTAAATCGGTCGGGGCAACTAGAATGGGTGCTTGATAGCTTTTTTCAATGTTTCAAAAGCTTGATGCACTCGGAGAAAAGATAAAAGGAGCATCTTTTCGAGAAGATGGGTCATAGGCGAGCGATTTTAGAGAAATCTTGAATGAATCTGCGATAAAACCCGGCATGACCTAGAAAACTCCTAATACCTTTGGCGGTAGTAGGATGAGGTAGTTTAGCAATAACATCAACTTTTGCTCTATCTACCTCAATCCCGTTCTTTGAAATCTTATGGCCAAGGACTATGCCTTCTTTGACCATAAAGTGGCTCTTCTCCCGCTTTAGGCAGATTGGTGTCTTCACACCGTTTTAACATTTTGTCTAAGTGGGAGACATGTCAAACGAATCCCCAATGACCGAGAAGTCATCCATAAACACCTCCATTGTTTCCCGATCATGTCGTGGAAAATTGCCATCATACATCGTTGGAGCGTGCGGGAGCATTGCATAAGCCAAAAGGCATACGTCAGTAGGCAAGCGTCCGTATGGGCGGTGAATGGTTTTCTCTTGATCCAGCGGATCAATGGGGATCTGAAAGTAACCCGAGAAACCATCAAGGAAACAATAGTACTCGTTCCTGCTAATCTCTCAAGCATCCGGTCCATGAAGGGTAGAGGAAAATGGTCTTTACGGGTGGCTTCGTTTAACTTACGATAGTCAATACACACGCCATCCGTAACCAATCGAGTTGGAATTAACTCGTTTTCTTCATTCGTGACAACAATAATGCCACCCTTTTTGGAGCGCAATGAATTGGGCTAACCCAAGGACTATCGAGATCGGGTAAATCAAACCGGCATCAAAGTTTGAGAACCTCTTGTTTGATAACCTCATGAATCTTAGGATTCACCCTTCACGATGTTGAATCTGCTGGTTTGAAGTCATCCTCCATTAAGATTTTGTGGGTACAAAACTCGGGGTTGATACCCTTAATATCGGAGAGTTTCAAGCAATTGCTTGCTTGTGTGACTTCAAGACCTTTATGAGGCAGTTTTCTCCTCCTCGGTCAAGTCTTTAGCAATTATGACGGGCAATTTATCATCACCCTCCAAGAATGCATACTCAAGATGAGGAGGAAGGTCCTTAAGTTCAACCTCGGGAAATTCATCGATGAAGATTGTCCGATTTGATTTCCTCAATTGTAATTTCTTTCGGAGGAGTGAAGGTAATGGATCTTCATTGAGCAATTGCTCAAGATAGAGAATATCCTCCGAATCATAACGCCATCAATTCCGGTGAATTGATTCATCGATAACCGAAATTCATCGATCTCTTCCGAAGGAAGTCGCCTCCTCAAAGCGGGTGAGAGAGGGGAAGAGTCGGCAATGATAGGTTGAGAAGATGTGGTGGAATTGGAATTCCCACTCACGAATTATGAAGATAACCAAGAAACTCTTGAGTACTCCTCGAAGCAATATCAATTAAATCGACTCGATTAATTGATTCGATGTCGTAATTTGAGGAGTACCTCGAAGTCGATCGAGGTTAAAAGTAACAGACTTCATTACCCACACGTAGAGTGATCTCTTGCTCAAATACATCGATAAGAGCACGGCCCGTCCTCGGGAATCCCGCCCAACAATGAGAGGAACTCGAGGATCGACATCGAAATCAACAACCACAAAGTCACCGAAATGGAACTTTCCTACTTTCACGAAAACATCCTCGGCAATGCCAAGAGGACGTGATATAGAACGATCGCAAGCTCAAGAGTCATGTAGGTAGGAATAAGTTCGGAAGAAAGTTTCTTCCACATCGAATACGGCATCGATTGATGCTTGCACCAAGATCGACAAGGGCAAAGCATTCAATCATCCGGAAAAACACAAGGAAGAAGAAATTTTCCGGGATCTCCTAGCTTCTCGGGAAGCTTCTTTAATGTAATCGGCGAGCAATTTTCGTTCAAAGGAGTGTTAGCCATTTCAAACGACTTTTCTTTGTTGCTCAACATGTGTTTGAGTAGATGCAAACTTGGGCATCAACATGATGGCATCCATGAAGCTTATGTCAAAGTGAAGCTCTTGGAAAATTTGAAAGAATTTTTCCATCGATGACTAGCTTTCTCGGAGCTTTGCTCATGTAAACGTGAAGGGTAAGGAATAGAAGTTTTGGATTTAGGGTCACCAACCGGAGGTTCAAAACAACTCAGGGCTTGGGTTTGGGGACAACCCGAGGATGGACATTGTTGGCATTTCCGTTATTAGTAGGAAGTTCCTTGTCCTTTGTCGCCTCGGGTTCGCTTTCCACTACCTTCGGGAGAGAGAAGAAGAGGTAGTAGGAATAGCGGGTCCAGCATAAAAGCACCACTGGTTGTGATCGCCTTTGCATCGCCCCTCGGATTAGCGATCGTGTTGCTAGGTAAAGTACACGAGCCCGAGGGTCGATCATTTAAAGACTTCTTGATGTCGACAATCGGCTAACCAACAACCGATTCATTTCTTCTTGGGATTTCATGAATTGTTTCAACAACTCATCGGATGATGGTCTGTTGGAACAATGGCTTGAGTTTGCACAGAAAATTAAGCCTCTATTGTTAGGATTAGGGCCTTGATTACGAAAATTCCACAATTATTGCCATGAAAATACCCTTGGTTGAAATTTCCACGACTGGTTTCTATTGTAATTTCCTTGATCTTGGAAATTTTGATTCGATTTTGAAAACCGTTGTTTTGATTGAAATGACCTTGGTTTTGAAAACCTTGGTTTGGTCTATTCGATTCGATTACGGTTTTGGTTTTGATTGAAACCGGAGGTCGAGTAGTGGTTAGGACGGTGGTTGGGGTCACCGGAGCACGATATTGATTGCCTCCTTGATTAGACATCCCGCCCACAACATTGGCTTCAAAGGGGTTACCATCGGTGGCCATACAATTATAGTAAGCATGGGGCCACCACAGGTAACACGACTTCCACTTTCTTAACTTCAAGGAGGTGAAGTTTGTGGAAAAGAGACTTTCTTTTGGTTGGAGAGAACCAAAGCTTGGATAGCTTCCGTGAGTTTATCAATCTTAGCATCGGTGCTAGGTGACTCACAGGCGATGAAGAAGAAGAAGGACCAACAACGACTTGGGAAACAACCGGCTTGCTTCGTGCGGTCGGACTTTAGACTTGTTTTCGATAATCGCTAAAGCTTCTTTGACAGTTTTGCTAAGGAAATTTCCTCCCGCGGAGGAATTGAGAGAATCTTGGTCGATTGACTCACTCCATTGTAGAAAGTATCGAGTTGCATCAACTCGAGAAACCATGGTGAGGACATTTGCGAAGCAATTCCTTGAAACGATCCCACGATTCATCAAGGATTCATCAAACTTACGAGTGAACTTGATGATTTCATTTTAAGACTCGTGGTTTTGGATGGTGGATAGAATTCATTCACAAATTTCTTCACCGATCTTCCCATGTCTCTATCGACCGAGGGGTTGTTTTCAAGCCAAATCCGGCTTGCCCTCAAGAGAAAATGGAATGAAGAAGCTTAACAACTTGAGTAGGGACATTCTTATACTTGATGGTAGATGCAATCTTGTTAAACCATCGAATATGAGCATGAGGATCATCCCGCTCAAAACCGAAGAATTGATTAGAGGTTACAAGATTGATAACCCGGTCTTGAGTTCAAAATTTTCACCACGATGGTCGGCTGTGATAGCATCTCCATACCCGTCGATGGGCGCACGGAGAAGCTCGCACATAGGAATTTTATCCGCCATGACAACGGAAGTAGTGCGAGCGGTCCGGATCTCGGATCCGATGAAGGAGCGAAAGTCTGAACACGCCTTCTTGGAATCTTGACAAGCTCACGAAATGGGCTCACGGATCTAGAAGAGCGAGTGCGATACACTAGAATTAACTCTAAGGAAACTCGAGTTAAGGAGAGAAATGGAATTATGAAAATCTTTCGGATGAGAATGAGAATTATGAAGGCGTTTATAAAAATCGGTGAGAAGAATCTTTATGGGTTTTACGGTTGCGAAGCGTCGATATCACAACAAAATCAATTAACACAAAATCGAGGCAAAACAACGATGAACTTAACCAATAATCCAAGATGAATGGCTTTTGAAAAAGGTACACCAATCACAAGGACACAAAGGCAAGTTTTAAATCTTTAGTTCGAACTTATTATGGTCGCACCCCAGTTAGGTAGTGCATTTGCCTTGGTTTGCGGTGGTAATCTTTTAAGTTGTTAATTATTAAGGAAAGCGATGAATCTTTTGTATTTTTATTTTTGATACATATATAGAAACAAAAGAAAAAATATTTTTGTGTTTTATACGTTTTTGGATTTTTTTGGGGTTTTGGATTTTTTATGAGAAAATATGGATATATATATAGATAGATATGGATGATATGAACAAATGAGTGAGGATTCAAACAACTAATCTGCTACACGGAAGATAGATCAGCACAGCTCCCCGGCAGCGGCGCCAAAAATTTGATCCGCGCCAAACCGTCAAGTTTTCTCACTCAAGCCGGCCACTTGTGAATGGCCGACCGTAACAAACTTAAAACGGCTCAAGCACGAACTCAATGAAGATCTGGGGAGTATAGTGTTTCCCCGGGTCGTTATGTCCCAGCGAGCTATGCGAAGAATCACCAAACGTATAGTGATCGAGAGATTTGAACGGAAAAAGGATTTGGAATGATTATAACTACAGAAGAAGTACATAAACTACAAGGGCTTAAATGCAAATTAAAGGAAATTAAAAAGATAAAAAATATTAAATAAACGCTATCACTATTTGCAAAATGATGTTTTTGATTTTATGTTTTATAAAACTTAATTTAAAACTACGCGACGTCTGAAATAAAAAGTGAAACTAAAGCAATATTAAGCCTAAAAATATGAAAATGATGTTTTTACAAACCTAATGATAAAAGAAAATTAATAGAAAAAGAAAATTATTTTTATGACTAATTATCTAATTATTATTAATTAAAAACTAATTTTAACTATTTAATAATTAACCAAAATACAAGAAATTAGGAAACAAAGCTAGAAAAATGAAATTATGAAATGGAAAAGTCTAAAATAACAAACTAGAATTTTCAAAACTATTTTTGTATTTTTCTGATTATTTTTCTATTTTCTAGGAATTTTAAACTATTAAAAACTAATTAAATTACTAAAAATTACAAAATAAACTATGAAAAATCTGGAAAATTACTTTTTTTACTTTTTATACTTATCTAAACTTAAAAAAATTGAAAAATTAATTTTTTGAACCTTTTCTGAATTTTTGTATTAAAAGCTAATTAAAATGCTTAAAACTACTTTAAATTAGGAAAATAGCAAATCAACTCGGAAAAATCTGAAAATTTCAGGAAAAGTCTAAATTAATACTAGGAATATAAGAAAAATGGAAAACAGATGCTTATTTGCAAGAAAATGAAACTGATGACCAAGTGCTTATTGAAATAAGCACTTTGATAAGCAAATGAAATCCAAAGGCTACCAAACTGATAAAGAAGCTATAATAAGCTAAATGTACCCTAATGCAACTAAAAACAACAAGTTCTAACCACTGGATTACAAGTCTAACAGATTTGATATAATTGAACTTATGAGCCAAAACAGATTTTAGGTACTGACTTTAAGCACAAGCACAAGCTTAAAAATAAGCTCAAACTGAAAACTATGAATTGGAACTTGGAAAGGACCTGGGTGAGACCAAGTGTACCAAAAAGCAGACTATGATAAGCTCTAATAAGCCCTGTGCCTAAGCTGCAATATCTGAGAAAAACTCTCAGTGTGCTGAAACAGTGAGCAAGGCACTTTGGCCTAAAAGAGAGGCCTGTTTGAAGCTTATAAAAAATTTGTAAAATTTAACTAAAATGGTAATAAGTAACCAGACCAGATGAAGTTTCTAAAATGCCAATTCCCACTTGATAAGACCCCAAGATGAGTTCAAGAAAAATCCTTTTAACTGAGCTCAAACAGGTTTTTCACATTATTTGACTTTTGAAAGCAATTGAGCACTTTGACTAAAATGAACTTTAGATCCAATTTTATGACTTATGTTGATGTAATAAAGTGTAATAAGTACAATGCAAGCAAGCTTGATGATTTCTAAACACAAAATACTGATTTGCTAATCCTAAAACTCAACAGTTTGTGATGAAGATGATTTAAGTGCAGTTTGACTTTTAGTGGTTGCGGTACCAAATATTGACTCAAATGAACATACTTAGACTACACAAACATGAAACAAGAGAAATTACCCAATGAATATATCTTTAAGACAGATGGATCAGCAAAACCAAACACCTCTTAAGTACAATCGATTTGCAACAAAACAGTCTAAACAATGATTCAACTTATTTTTATGATCCAACTAACTTAATATAACTAAATTACTACTACTAGAACAGGTTTTATGATTTAAACTACAATTGCAGTTGTGCATAAAAACTTGTAAATCACTTACAATAGTCCAAAGCCACTATGGCTAGCAAACTGTGAAACAAAGACCACTAACCTATCAAATCCAACCCAATAAGCTATAAGTCAACCCATTTCCATGCCTGCATCAACCCTTTCCCATTTCTGCACCATTTTTTTGCTTATGTTGACTTTTGTTGACCAAGGTCCAAAAGTGAATGAAACTTCAATGTGAGCTTATGGAAAGCTTTACTAAGCTAGTTGGAGTATGTTTGAGCTTAACAACAAGTGACTAGAAGATTTGATGTAGGATTTTGAAAGTGTAAATTTCAACAGTGGACACAAATATGAAATATGAACTAAACTTGGAATTGATGATTAAACAGAGTTGCAATATGCTTACACAAGTTAATTTGATACAAAAGACTTGAAAAATTACAACTGAAAGCTATTTTAAAACATAATAAGCTAAAAACGACATATACTTAAGAAAAATAAAACTAAGTCTCTTTCTTGTTGCTTCCTTATGCCTTTTATACACCCACATCTTCTTCTCTCACCTTTTTGGACATATCCCAGCAACAATATTGACCTTTGGATTGCTAAACTTGATCTTGGCCGTTTAAAGGTTTTTGGCGCCAATTTGAGTCTTTAACAGCTGGAGGTTGAGTGTTAGCAGGAGGTGCATTAAATGCATTTTGGAGTGAGGTGGAGGTAGGAGTGATGATGGAGGGTGAGCGTGGGGGAGTTGCAGGCTAGGGGCAGGCAATGGTGATGATGGAGAAGTAGTAGAGGGAACCCGTGACCTGTTTTTTCTATTATTTAAATTGTGCGGGTGATTTTGTTTCGGGTAAAGGTTTGGGCTAAGGATTGGATTGGGTAAAACAGTTGGGCCAAGGGTAATAAAAGGGTCCAATTGGATAAGTAATAACACAAGGACCATTTATGTAACTTCTGAAATTTCAGGGACCAAACATGTAAATTATGAAGATTGAGTCAAAGGGTTGGTCTTTGCCAAACTTTAATAATCCAAGGGTTAATTTAGACATTTTTGAAACTCAAGGATTAATTTTGACCAATTTAAAAACCGGGGACCAAAGCGTAATTTCTCAAAACTTTTAGATTTTCCACCAAAGGACTAAATATGATAATTTATGCTTCAAAAGGACCTTTGGTGACTTTTCTTTTAAAATAATTGCCTAGGGATGATTTTGCCATTTTACGAAAGTCGGGGACCGAAATCGCCAATTATGCAAACTTTGCTCGTTTTCATCGATTTTGAACATTTTGCATCCGAAACATATAAAATGCATTTTGTGATATTTTCGGTATTTTGATGCATTTCGAGCATTTTAAACGTTTTTGCAGCTTCAGATTGACTAAAAAGATGAGTATTTACACACTCATCGTATGTTACTCTTGAGAGGGTGGGTCACTTGCATTTGAGATCCAGCCTAGCTTGAGTAGATACACCCCCCTTTTAGCATTTTCACAGGTCCACTTTGTGATTGATCCTAGGTGTTGGCATGGATTGGGTCTTATTGATGTTACCACTTTCCTACTGACTTTTAAGCTGGTTGAGTAGTGTGACCCTCACCACTCTATCTCCTCCGGCTGGAGATAGGCTCATCGCTCCAAGGATATGAGGAGAATGGGTGCGAGCATTCCATCTCTGTCACAGGTGCTTACTTGTTGATGAGTATGGTTGATTGGAAGATTGTTCATGATCATGTGGGTGTGTGTTGGGAGCCACACGTGTTGATGGTCTGCACCCTCTGCAATAAGCATATTTGGAAATAATGGCACTACAACCCTCGTATCCTACCACGTTATAACATATTAGAAAACACTTTGGGTATGAGGACTTTTGATGGATAAATATTTTTGTGAGGTTGCAAGT